>CM067372.1:159096124-159638624 GCA_034401795.1 Chaetoderma sp. LZ-2023a | reverse complement strand
AAATCTAAAAACACCCAACGTGATACAGAGGACGAGGACTCGTGGAATTTTAAAAGAACCGGACATTGAACTACAGCTACAGTAAAGTAAAGTTTAGCTATATTACTTCATGATTGTAAATACATAATATGTAATGCCCTAATATGTAGTAACGTGTAAATGGGTTGCACACACTGACTTGAGTGGTGACGGCACACAGCAGCTAACGTTTATGTCAGTGACACTTAACTGTAGGCGACACACCGCAGCTAACGGTCAGGGCTAGGTATGGCTCACTATAGATAACTATATCAATTTACTAGCATATAATACGGCGCTACTGACAACACCAATAGCCACACCATACCTTCAACAAGAGGAGCTAAACCAAAACAAGTGGTATGTGCACCACACACTTCCAAATCCCCAGCCCAAGATAAAGATGATGAAGCTTATGCTTGCTCATCATGTACCTCAACTCCCCTCGAGAATAGGAAGGGCGTGTACTTCTGCCTGAAGTGGCAGTTCCTACCATGTGCACAGATACCAGCAGAACTGTACAACTCAATCAATCAGCAACGAGATATCGTCGATTGTTTTATGTGGTTCCGTACAGAATGTAGAAATGCACTGGCGGGTAGATTATAGACAGCAGATTATAGAGACAGAGCTTGCAATTGTTAAAGAAAATTTGGGGGGAATAAAAACTCAGCTTGGCGATGATGACAGATTAATCAACGAAATAGTGCAGGACTATCTGAGAGAAAATAAACAGCAGGATATGTGGAAGAATAATCTAATAATCCGAGGACTTCCAGGACCTATATATGCGAGCCCAGAAACAAGACAAGAGGTCGATAAGCAGGCAGCCGCCTTGTTAGTGCAGGAGGTATTAAAAGCAAATGATGACAAAGAGTTCACAGAAGGTATAGGTTCAGGTCACAAGATTGGGAGAAATGGTACAAGGATAGACAACGACCATTGTGAATTGTTTTCAAAGATCAGGACCTCAGAAAAAAAGCTATGCAAAATGCAAAAGCTCTTATGGACCCTAGCCGAAGAGAATTTAAATCAGTATATAGTTATATATTGATATTTATATCACTTGACATGACACAGCAGGAAAGGGAAGCAGACTTTTCCCTAAGACAGGAATTGAAGAGAAGAAGGGATTCGGGAGCGGAAGCTGTTATTAGGAGGGTAAATGTAGTTACCAGGCTCAATACCCCACATATGCCTGGGACTACCTCTTCAAAAAAACTAAGAAGCATGACGCTAAACATGTACATACAACTGTAAATAATAATTGTGTGATAATTGATAGCAACAGTATCCCTAACCATAGCAAGTAAGGATGCTAAAAGAATCAATCTGCAACAAATAAACACAATTCATGTGTTATACACCAATGATGATGCTTTAGCAAACAAAATTACTGAGCTGAAACTAATTTTAAATGACTGTGAGACTTGTCCTTTAATTGCATCTGTTAATGAACCTAAGCCAAAAGATATCAAGATATGCTGTGAGCTACAATTGGATGGCTACGACTGTATCTTGTCAAACAAGGAGCGCATGTACATATGAAGTCCACTAGGAAAAGGCGATCACGCGATTATCTCATTCTGCTATAACTGCTACATTGAAAATAACCAAGGTAACCGACAGAAGATGTATTATGATAAAGAAGACTATGACAAAATGAGAGGCTTGATGAATCTTGACTGGGACCAGCTTCTTGCATCAAACGACGGACTGCAGCTATGGAATATATTTGTTGAAAAACTACAGAATGCTGTCAGTGAATGTGTCCCCAGTAAAACCAGCACACCAGGAAAAACACACACAAAGCAGCAACTGCCAATGGGACAGGCTATCCGGGACAGAGTCAGAGACAAACACAGGAAATGAAAACAATATATGAGAAACAAAAGCCAGCTAACTTACTAGGAATACCGCAGAACTAGGAACCAGGTCCGGAATATGACGAGAAAATCATTAAGGCAGCGTGATCAATCGTCAGCCAAATAAAGACAACCCCAAAATACTTCTGGAATTATGTAAAAAGCCAAACGAAAACCAAAGTGGACGTAACTAATTTAGAGATTCCTGGGACAAATCAGTTAAAGCGATGCTAATCTCATCTCAAATGTTATGCACCGATAGATTATGGTGTATAGACTCCATATCATTCATATCCTGTCACAGTCCCTTATCTGTATCACAATTATCTGCTTTGTAATATCGCGTAAGTGTTGAACAGTGATCGCTGCCATTTTGTCTCCTCAAGCGATAGTGTGTGATGTCATGTAAGTGTCAATGCATTACATTCTTTATTTTGTAATATTTATCTCGTTGAATATTTTGAAACTAATTTGACTGGAAGTTGCTGCCTATTGCAGCAACAATTTCCAGTCAAATTAGTTTCAAAATATTCAACCGCTTACCTGTATGATTGCTTTTATACCACACTGCCAAACTATAGCTGGCACCTCTATGACTGAGCTATATTCCGAGGCTGGCAAGCTAGGATTTTTCTGATTGGTTGAAAAGTAAATCATGACAGCCATCATAGGTTGTAGAAATGTAGCAACATATAGCTACTAAAGCCTGAATATCTTCCTTTAGTGGCATGATGAAAAGCTTAACATTACCTGCATAGTTTATGAGTAGCATATTATATCACCTGAATAGCTAGCAAGAGTTCAGATTAGTTATCCTTTAACAGACTCAGATGCCGGTAAGGCCCAGGTGCTACTAAACTATTTTTCATTGGTCTTCCCTGTGGAGCCAGATGGTGAAGTGTCACAGTTGCCAAGAAAAGAGTCTGACTCTAAGATAGGCAATCTGATAATCACATCCGACATTCGACATGTCGTCAAATCACCTGGACCGGATCTAATTCATGCACGGATTCTGAAAGAACTCAGTAACGCAATATGCAAGTCAGTAGCTAAACTATTTCAATCATCCTTTAGATACGGGAGTTCTCCCAAACATCTGGAGTACAACCATAGTGACATAAATTTTAAAGGAGTGTAGTAGGAAGGGCCCTGAAAATTACAGACCAGTTAGCCTCGCCTGTATCATGTAGATGTGCAAGGATGGTCTCATAAGAGATGCCATCTACAGTCATCTCAAGACCAACAAATTATTTAGTGACAGACAGTACGGCTTTATTAGCGGAATAGCAACCGTCCTCAAACTACTCCTTGTGCTGGACAAGTGGACACAAATCCTGGACAATAAGGGAACGGTGAATGCTCTCTACATGGATCTTTAGACGGCATTCGACAAGGTCCCACACATGCACTTATTAGCCAGCTTGGGAGTCACGGTGTCAAAGGAGTGATGCTAAGTTGGCTATCCAGTCTTTTATCCAACAGGAAGCAACTGGTCGGAATCAATAGCACAGTTTCTGACTGGGCTACTGTCACATGTAGAATACTCCAGCGAAGCGTTCTGGACCCACTGCTCTTTGTCGTATGTATAAATGACTTACCAGCAGCAGTAACATCTGACGTTTACATGTTCGCTGATGACACTAAACTATTCAGAGAAATCGCCAACTCAGACGAAGTTAAAATGCTACCAGGAGACATGTATAGCCTGCAAGAATGGCCAGACACATGGCTGTTAAAATTCCACCCGGCTAAATGTAAAGTGATGACGGTCTCCACAAAACAAAGAGAGGAACATGAATACTTCATCAGAATGGGAACACAACTGATGCCATTAGAATATACAGATGAGGAAAAGGTGGTGATGGTGCTGGTGCTGGTGCTGGTGCTGGTAATGGTGCTGGTGGTGCTGGTGGTGCTGGTGGTGGTGCTGGTGCTGGTGGTAATGGTGACCGCATCGGCGTTGGAGGTGGGCGGCGGCGGCAGCGGCGGTATCAGCGTTGGTGGCAGTGGCAGTGGCAGCGGCGGTGGTGTCGGTGGTGTTGATGGCGGCGGGGTTGGCATCATCTGCCACGACGGCATCTGTAGGGATGTCGGCGCAGGTGCCGCTGGATACAAAAGCCTATCTATGTATCTATGTATTTGTCTGCCTGCCTGCCTGCCTGCCTGCCCAGCCACGCACCCGCCACTCAACCATCCACCACCCCACCCTCAACCACTCCCTCCCACCCATCGACGGATACACCCACCACCAACCCTCCCCTCCCAGCTCACAACCCACCAAACCAGCCACCCACCACGCAAAATCCACCACCCACACCCATCCATAGATCCATCATACCCATCCACCCAGACACCCAGTTACCCACCCAGACACCCAGACACCCAGCCATCCACCCACCTACCCACCCACCCATCCATCCATCCATCCATCCATCCATCCATCCATCCATCCATCCATCCATCCACCCATCCACCATCTATCTATCATCTATCTATCTATCATCTATCTATCATCTATCATCTATCATCTATCATCTATCATCTATCATCTATCAATCTATCTTCTATCAATCTATCTTCTATCAATCTATCTTCTATCTTCTTTCTTCTATCTTCTATCATCTATCATCTATCATATATCCATCTCCCCATCTCTCCACCTCTCCATCTCTCCATCCCTCCATCCATCCATCATAGATATAGATATCTATACGAACGCCTGTATCGATAAAGGAAAACGTAATTTTGAGTAAACAACTAGGTATTGACCTCGCATTACTATTTTTAATTTTAATATGACAGGCCTAGTTGTAGTGGCATGACTTTCGCTTTTTCTAAACGATAAACTTAAAAAAACATGCATGGCTAAAGATGCAGTTAAATCCAAAATTCACCACTTTGTCTTCTTAAACTTATTTCAAAACAGATTTATAACATTGACCCACTGCTGAATACTTTTAGCTTAATTTTACTGAAAGATTTTATTTTAGCATTTTTTTTCAAATTATTTTTTAACAGATTATGGTCAATATTCTCTCTAAACTTTCGATAACACGTTTCTGGACTGACGAGTTGAAAGGGTTACTAATATCCCCGACTGTTATAGGCCAGCAGAGAATAATTTCAATAGGCAATAACTCTGGACTTGCTGAATATTTTGAAAATAATTTGACTGAAGGTTGTTGGTGGCTAAGCCACCAACAGCCTTCAGTCAAATTATTTTCAAAATATGCAGCATATCCACAGTTAAAATCCATTAAAAATGTATTCAGCATAAATTCAGCACACGCACAGTTAACCAACCGTAGGCTACGAAAACATATTCGGTTGTGCTTATAACTCCCGGATTTAAATATGTTGCTACGCGATTGAAACTGCGGTGTAACAGTCTCTGCTCTACTTCATTTTGTTTTGGACGTAGTTCGCAAAATATCCTCCTCGTGATAGAGGAAAACGACGTATCATAAATATAACCGACCTAATTCTTAAAACATAGCCTAATATATATTCTTTTCTTTAGGCCCCACCAACAGGATCTTAACGGTTAGTTAGAGGTAGAACTCAGTGATAGCGACATGTATCGCGAATCTTTGTCATCACATACGAACTGCTAAGGGTGTATCAGGTTTTATTTCAGTACAATTTAAGCAAAATATTCCCTGTCAAATGTTTAATGTGTATTATGTACTTAATCACAGCTCAAGAGAAAGGATTATGGTGTTATAACGAAATCGAAAAACGTAATTCGTTCATAATTACGTGCTTAATCTCGATGTGAAATATACTTCAAAAGCTCTCACAAATACGGATTTATCACAAGTGCCAACTTCGAAATGGCTTTAAACCGACACGTTCAAGTTCTCGTCACTATCCTAGTATTAGTATTGCCGTACGATACATTGGTGGTTCATGGGTCGTCACTAACAGAATTTTTGTTCCCGAGAAATGGTGCTAGTCCCCTCTTCAGAGCGTTCGTTGAAAGATTCGCTCCACATGTACCTCAAAACATTATGGGAGGTATGGGATCGTTATGCCAAGGGAATTCGAGTACGCTCCAGGAATCGTTCTTTCCAGAACTGTTTGCAGATACACCGCTGCACTTGATCAATACCGCTACTGGCGTGTGGTACCCGCTCACTCACCACCTGTCAAATCTTATTCCAAACGCATCAGATCCGTCAAATACATTGCTAGGCCTGTTTGAGGATTTCGGCGGCGCTTTTGGTGGCACTATGGATGCGGACGTGGGGTATTTTCCATGCTTAGACAATGAATCGTTCATTGAAATCAATCTTATAGCAACGGCTTTCCCAGACCCAGTAAGTATGTAGAATGGATGAATCCAGTTTTAGCTATGGCCCGTCCATATCTAGCTGAGCTCCACCCACGCTTTGTCCGTATTGGGATTAATCGACCCTTGAATTCCTTGAATCTTAATTTCCACAAAACTATACTGGTAAGATGCTGAATATTTTTAAACAAATTTAACTGGGTGATGTTGCTGCCTGTGTCAGGAACAACACGCATTCAAATCAGTTTCAAAATATTCAACAAAATGGTTATTGAATAGTAAAGACATACAATTCTTCCAACTTGACGGACGTTAGGCGTTAATTATGGCGGGTTTAATTCCATTACGTAATTGATTATGACGTCAGCCTACATGTGACGTTGTATATTATGACGTCGTATGTCTGATAGATAGACTGGATTCGTCTATAGAGAGGGTCTATTTGTAGCACATTTCTCTCTAAGTTCAGTCCACTCCGTACGCGTGCTTAAACTGATTTTACCACTTTGAACCCTGAATTCCCGGAATGTCAATTTCAATGTAATGGACCTTTACAGAGTATCCATCTATCAACCTGACGTCATATGACGTCATAATCACCTAAACGGCGTGTAGGATGATGTCATAATCATTACGTCATAAATGATTCTATTAAGCCCGTCTTTAACGCTTAATAGTCCGATAAGTTGTACGAATTGTATGTTTTTGCTATTTAAGAAACATGCTGTTGAATATTCTGAAACAAATTTGACTGGGCGCTGTTGCTGAAAACAGCGCCCAGTCAAATTAGTTCCAAAATATGCAATAGCTTACCTGTATAGTTTTCTGGAAATTGATAGTCGGGGAGTTCAGAGATCGATCAATCTCAACACGATGGAGGTGTGGGTGGAGCTTAGCTAGAGATGGGCGGGGAATGACTAAAAATGGAAAGGTCCATTATACAGGCAAACTGTTGAAGATTTTAAAACTAATTTAAAGCCGCATATTCACACCAGAATGCTTGAAAATAAATTTGTTAAAATTGTATGTACTTAGAGGCTTAGATTTTGTAACTATATGTAAAGAAACGAAATTAATCTTAAAATACGATGATTTCATTTCATATAAATTAATATAATTTTTAAAGATGTGAAGTTGTAATAGAGGCATGAGTCCCTAATTCAACTTCACAATTCCAAATTTGTATCGATTTATACGTAAAAAAATCATCATATGTTAAGATCTATTTCTTTTCATTACATCAAGCCCCATAGTTTAAGCCTCTAAAAGTATACAATTTAAACAATTTTATTTTCATTCATTTTGCTGAGCTTTGCTGGCAATATATTCCACAGAAAGTTTATTAAATTGCAAATTCATTAAAAAGACATGCACTCAAACACTTTCGTGACGGACTATTAGCACATGCATGACCTACCTACGTCATTTTGTGTGTGAAGTCAGATCCCAAGTGACGTATTTGCTTATGACGTCAGATTACGCGACTGAGAGATCGGACGACCAGCCACCCCCACCCCACCCACCCCACCCCAACCCACCCACCACCAACAAACCACCACCACCCACCACACCACCACGACCAAAACCACCTCCATATGGTAAAATGAAACATGTTGGCAATGTCTAATCAATTCAACTAAGGAGAGGCGATAGGCAGCAACAGCCCCCAGTCAAATTTGTTTCAAAACATTCTGCAGCTTACCTATTTAGTCCTACCTTTTAATTTGAATTCTGGGAATTCAGATTTCAAAGATCCGAATAATTTCAACACGCGAAGCTTAGCTAGAATTGGGCTGAGCTTATTTAGAAATGGATCCTATAATTTAATTTGCCAGACGATATCCGGCCGCGCAATGCAATATGAAATTTTGATTTCTTTTCTGTTAATCTATAATACAATGGATGGATGAATCCAGTTTTATCTATGCCCTGCCCATCGCTAGCTAAGCTCCACCCACGTTTTGCCCGTGTTGGGATCAATCGATCTCCGTACTCTCTGAATCTTAATTTCCAGAAGAATATACAGGTAAGCTGTTAAATATTTTGAAACTAATTTGACAGGGTGCTGTTGCTGCCTATGCCAGCAACTGCGCCCAGTCAAATTATTTTTCAAAATATTCAGTAGAATCGTTATTAAATAGTAAAGACATACAATTCGTACAACGTTGCTTAGTACGTCATAAATTATGCGTTCGTGACGAAATTAGCTACGCCATTCATCACGTAATTGATTATTACCTCAACCTACACGTCACGTAGTTGATTATGATGTCATATGATTGACTGAGATACTGGAAGCATCCATTCCCAGAGTAAGTTATAATGCCTGATCGTAGTTGTATGTATAGAACAGTTGATTAATGTTTGCATATCTTCCAATAGATGAATCCATTTCTAGCTATGCCCCGCCCATTTATATCTATGCCCCGCCCATTTCGAGCTGTGCCCCACCCACGTTTTGCGCGTGGAGTGCTGGATTTACATACTTTGAACGATCAATTGAACCCCGACTTCTCAGAATATCATTTCCAAGGTAAGTAAACTGTTGAATATTTTGCAACTAATTTGACCGAATGTTTATTAAATAGTAAAGCTATCAACTACATACAACTGGTACATTTGACGGACTATTCAAGCCTCTTAACGGAGCATTTCTGTCAATTATGATTGTGATGTCAGCCTACTTGTGACTTAATTGATTATGACGTCATTTTTTGAGTAGCAAATCGGATTCATCCATTGTTTTCAAATGACTTGGCAACAGATATCTTCACAAAACTGTTGTAAAGATTTAATAACCTTATCATCAGTTTCAAGGCCGACAGTGTTCTATAGCATTATACAGATTCATTTGCAGCTATGGCCCCCCCCCCAATTTCTATCTAAGCGCCGCCCATCATGTCGGAATGGAGATGAATCTTTTTAAAACTGAATTCCCATAATCCACATTTCAAGCTAACTATACAAGGAAACTATTGCAGATTATGAAATTGGTTTGACTGGGGTTATTGCTGCCATATTTATGCATATGGCAACAGTCGCTCCAAGTAAAATTGGTGTATAGATATTCATCAGAAAGCTTTAATTGTAATATCATTAAAGTCACAATTCGTAAACTTAACAGGCTTTTCGATGGTCACGACGGAGCTAGATACGTCATTACGATTTTAACGCCAGCTACTTAGTGACGTAATGGACCGTTCCTAGTTTATCTATCCATCATAAGACATTCAACTATTTGGCGTGTAGACTGACGTCATGAATGATTCGATATGTATTGATGATTACTGTATTCTACGGCTGCAGTTGTAGAAACATCCTACAGCTGCAATCAGTCCTTCTTCGCTTTTTCCCGCTGTGTCTTTTCCTCAGCCGAAATCCTTAGCTTCCTCAGGTCCATTCTTGACTTGAGTGTATCGAGTCCTGCTTTCTTGAGGTCACCTCGTAGCGCACTTAGCAGATTTATGCAATGACGTCGTCTCCTGCCTTTGTATTTGCTGGCTCCTAGTATGGCGAATTCCAAAGCTCTCTGTACTGGTGTCTCTTCTGACATTCTTAGCACATGACCAAACATGGACCATCTTTGCTGGGCGACTTTTACAGGCAGCGGCGACGTATTATACATCTTATATAGTGCATCGTCTGAAATTATACTGTCTGGTCATCGGTGTCCAGTGATGGTGCGTCGGTGTTTGCGGTAGCAGGCGTCGAGCTTGTATAGAGCTGCCTTGGGAGCTCCCCAGCTGTTACGGTTATATAGTATCAAGGATACGCAGGTTGCATTGCATAAACGTAGCCTTTTTATCAAGGGCATCTTTGCTCTGCAAATTCATAGCTTCCAAAAGGACTTGAAAGTTATGTTCCCCATGACGCAGCGTGCAACAATGTCAGCAGTACTGCAAAGCAGTGAGCCCAGGATTTTACTTTTCCTCCATGGTTCGCCGCCACGAAGTGGATCGTCATTTTCTTTAGTTTCATGCTGTGTAGATAGGTATATATGGGTGAACTCTGTTTTGAATTCATTCATAAAGAGATCCTCAATTTTTATTTTGCTTGCAGCTATTTGGGAGAAGTTCGTCAAGGGGTTTCTTTTCATCGTCTATGAAGTCCACATCGTCAGCATATTCCATCTTTAGCGGCATGCCCAATATCGACACTTGGGGGGGGGGGGAAGGGACGGTTGGTCTTGTGGAACTTTCCCACACGGATTTCAACGCAGCAGCAAGGTAACGGGTGAAAAGCACCGGCGATAGACCATCTCCCTGTGGGGAGCCGATTGATGTCCCAAACTCTACAGATTTCACTGACTTGGCTCGTATTCTCAGCTTGGTGTCTGCAAGCATTAGTCTCACTAGTCGCAGCTCATCTTCATTGCAACTGGCCTGGCGTAATACATCTAGGATCTTTGAGCGTTTAATTGTGTAGATGGCTCGTGACATGGCTGAGGGTCAGGTGGCTTCTTCGGCTTGGGTAGTGAGTTACGGGTGCCTTGGCCTACAGCGTCGATGCGAAGGTGGTGCATAAAAGCTGAATTAAATAAGTGCATGATCGATTTTGAGATAATGTCACTTGTATATTTGAATAGTTCATTGCTCATGCCATCACGTCCAGATGTACGTCCATTTTCAGGGCTTTAGGTGCCTTCTCAACTTTTGCTCTTTTAATTCGTGTTAGTAATGGCCTTGGGTCTCCTGAGAACGAATACAAGGGCTCATCATCGTGGTCAGTGAACTGTTCCTTGAATCACTCTCGAATCGCCTCGGCATTTCCCTGGTCATTCCCGATGCTCTTCAGAATTGTGTAGAGTGAGTGGCGGTGTGTAGTCAGTAACTCTCAGGGCTCGCGCTGCCCGACACCTTTAGTGACAGTTAGCCGTGGCAGTGATTTCATCTGCTAGGGAGTCTGCCTGTTGAATAGCAAGATCTTTTATGCGTTCGCTAGTGTGGCGCAGAATGTTATTGCTCTCGCTGCATAGTTTGGTGCGGCCTTCACTTTGGCCAATTTGATGGATGCGCAGCCATAACGCTTTCTGCTCTGCTGACAGTTTTACTACTAGAGGGTCGCTGATGATTCCATAGATTTCAGTGTTTTGGGCCTTTTTGGGCCTTTTTGTATGACATTTGATGTCAGTGTCGCTAACGAGCTTGGGTAGGTTGTAGGTGACTCTACCCTCTTGCCTGGTATGGTGTTTATATATTAACTAGAGATCGTTCATCTGAAGGTGTGGAATGACTGGCTTATGGTCAGAATTGAGGTCTGTGCCTCCATATGAACGAGCATTCCGAAGTAGGAATTTTGGTTCTGTCTTGCATAGTATGAAGTCTATTTGGTTGATGATTCTATATAGTCCGTCTTTAACGCTTAATAGTCCAACACTTTGTATGAATTGTATGTCTTTACCATTTAATAAACATTCTGTTGAATATTTTGAAACCAATTCGACTGGGCGCTGTTGTTGCCATAGAATATTTAACAGCTAAAATGTATTCTTTTCTGGAAATTTATAGTCAGGGCGGTCAGGGATCCATCGATTTTAACACGATCGAGGTGTACGTGGAGCTTAGCTAAAGATGGGCGTGGCATCGCTAAAGGAACGGTTAATTGATTATGATGTCCGATTCTTGAGTGACAGCTTGAACCGCTCATTGTTTCCAAAATGACAAGTTGGTAAATAATGTGTTCACCAACCTGTTGAAAAACATTACTGACCTTATCATCAGGTTCACGGCTGCCATTGTTATATACCATGCCGTGTAGCATCCTATAGGTGCATGTTGATATTTATGTTATACAAGTAGTCGTGACATTACGGTATTTTGTCATTGATAGTGACTTGATCCCACAACCGGCGAGAGCGCCTATCAGCATAGCCCACAAACGCGTCCACCACACCAACGCCATCTTGCGGCGTTGGTGTGGTGAACGCGTTTGTGGGCTATGTTGTTAAGTGCTCACGCCGGTTGTGGGTTCGTTTCCCTGTAAAATTGATTTTTATGGACATTTTAAAAACTTTGTGCAATTTTATGCCTTCCAAAATGAATGTAATGTGATGTTTCCTGTTACAAACTAATGTCGGTTGAAATGCAGATTAGTGAGACAACGATTCTCAAGTTCTCTTTGCCCCGAAGCAACTTCAAGCAAGGTAACTTCATCCATTGTCTCCTTTGTGACGGGTAGGTTTACATGTGTGAAGTGGATTTTGGCTTTATTGAGAATTGTGCTTTTGCAGTTTTTGGGAATCAGTTCATCGTGAGGACCGTATTTCCCGCCAATCTCAGATGATGTTCATCTTTATTAATGAAAGAAAAGAATATGATAGAGCTGTAGCGAGGTAAAATGTAATGGACCTTTCTAGCTTTAGCTATGCCCCGCCCATCTCTATCTAACTCCACCTACACTACACTCGCATTGGGATCGATCGATTTCTGAACTCCCTGACTATCAATTTCCAGAAAACTATACAGGTAAGCTGTTAAATATTTTGAACCTAATTTGACTGGGTGCGTATGGCAGACACAGCGCCCAGTTAAATTAGTTTCAAAAAATTCAACAGAATGTTTATTATATAGCAAAGACATACAATTCGTACAACGTGTCGGAGTATTAAGCGTTAAAAACGGGCTTAATCGAATCATTCATGACGTCAACATACACGTCGCACATTTGATTACAACGTCATATGATTGAGTGAGGAAATGGATTCATGACTTAAAGAGCACTGGTAAACTATCTATCTGCCTGATCCTATTGATGTGTTAAATTTTGCAAAAAAAACCCCGTTGATTTGATGCAAACGAATAATTTCGCTCTTGCCAGTTGGACTCTGACCACACAATTCACCTTTCCAGAGTACCCAACCATCATATGACGTCCTAATGAACTGCGTGATGTGTGCAATGACATCAAAATGAATGACGTGTTGAATGACGTCAATAAGTACGTCACGGACGCATATTTGAAGACGGTCTAGGCTTTGTTGTACAAATTGTTTGCTTTTACTGTTTAATAAATATTCTGTTGAATATTTTGAAACTAATTTGACTGGGCGCTGTTGCTGCCATAGGCAGCAACAGCGCCCAGTCAAATTAGTTACAAAATATTCAACAGCTTCCCTGTATAGGTTTCAGGAAATTGATAGCTATGGTATTTTGGGATCGATCAATCCCAGCACGGGGAGGTGTGGGTGGAGCTTAGCTCGTGATAGGCGGGGCATAGCTAAAAATGCCAAGGTCCGTTATGGCGCAATTGGAGAATCTGTGGCCTCTTGATGATATCAAATCCTTATGCCACATGGATTCCCATCTTGTTTAAATACCAATGACAGGATATAGTATGCAAAGAGAATATCAGCACAAGGGTTTGCAGTAAATCTGTTGATTGTATCACCAATCCGATATACGATCACATTTGAGAACGTTGTGCTAATGCCATTCAACTTAGTTTCAAAATATTCAGCAGAAGAGCATTCAATTGACTGACTTTATGATGTAGAGATGGACGGGTGCTTTCGATCGTCTCAACAATGCAATAAGCGCGCGTTCTTCCACAACATCTATGTTTGTTTTGCGACTGCTGAGATAAGAGCACCTCCCTAGTTGAGGTGTTCGTATATAAATGCCATCTGGCCCGGACACGTAACTAATCTTTAGAGCCGGCAGTGTTTTTCCAGCCCGGCCCCTGCTTCTGTCATTGGGATTTACCATGAACTTGGCGGGTCGTCAAATGGTACGGTGCCTCATCTTCTGTATCAGGCAGCTGATCAGTTTGACTGAAAGTTGTTGGTGGTTAAGTCAAATTGTTTTCACAATATTCAGCATTCCCAGAGTTATTGCCCATTGAATTATATTATTTTCTAATGGCTTGTTACAGTTAGACAGTTAAAGAAATACCAACGTATTTCCGTAGCGTGGTTTGGGATATCGTTTTGACCACGCTATAGGTGCTAAGTAAGATTCACCATTTTCTTTCAGCCATCATGTGGTCCGTTAGGTACCGGAATCCTCGTTAAGCGTTCGGTCAGGTCACATGGTCTAGCCGACTTGACGCGAAATATTGTTAAAAGACAAGATAAGGGTAAGAAAGACCCCACTGTAACGACGACACCGACACTGAGTACAACGACTACGCATCCGCCGTCAACAGACCAAGCTGATACTTGTGACATAACGTGAGTATTTAGCGTCGCGGATACATCGTAATAAATGGATCCATTTCCAGTTATGCCCCGCCCATTTCTAGCTAATCTCCGCCCACTCTTTTACACGTTATGCAATCGAAATTTCAAGGTAGCTATAAAGCTTGAATGTTCTGAAACTAATTTGACTGGAGGTCGTGCCAGCAACGGCTCACAGTTTACTTAGTTACAAAATATTCAACAGAATGTTTATTAACCCTTTCACGACGAAGCCGGTCAAGACTGGCCTCTGTAGGGCGCTTGAGGAATGTCAGTTTGCATGCAAAGAGAAAACTATTTTTGAAAATTTGCCACTGGAATAACTGGCTCGATAACCGAGCCAAGTCAATCCAGTGGTAAATTTTCAAAAATAGTCTTCTCTTAGCCTGCAAATGGGCATTCAATAAATAAATATTTGAATTCTCTGAACAAATTTAGTCATTAAAGGGTTAACCCTTACCACTCTGATGTCAAGATTATGTCATTATACTGTGTAGATAGAAAAAAAACGGTTGTACATTTTTCAATTAATTTGTTGAAAGATGAACACCCGTTCATTTTTAATTTAATTTGAAAATGTTTTACATCCTAGTGGTAAGGATTAAATTCGCCAAAGACACGCAATTCGTACACTTTCGTGACGGACTTTTTTGCTTTCTTAAAGGAGTTACGCTATTTGCACATAAAACGCTTCATCGAGTGGGCCATACAATAATAAACCACGCATGTGAGCAGCTTTCATTTCTCAAAGCAAACGATAGTGAGTCGCTGAGCAAATCGGATAATTTAGCCAGTTCGTTGTCTGAACACCTAATCTAGTCCAGGTCCTCGCGTAACCCTGCATGTTTTGCTTCGTTTTAATCCTATTCAGTTAGTAGACACAGCATGATAGGCCTACTAAAGCACCATTGATCGCATTTTTCGTCCATACTCATGGTGACCATTTTGAGTTTCTTGATGTCCGCAAGCTTGAGGATATTTTGGTCGATTCTCTTATATTGGTCGCATGCCCCCCCCCCCCCCCCCCCGAGTACAGCCACACACCCCCCTCCCTTCCCCACACATACCCTTAGACACGCGGCTGAGCTTGCTACATGGCCCAGAATATAGGTCATTGCTTTCCAGAGCCATTCTCAATGCTTCTGATTTTCATAATTCCATTCAGATACATCGTAGACAGTAACAGTACCAAATCAAATTAGTTTCGCAATATTCAAAAGCTTACCTGTATAGTTACCATGATATTGGGATACTGGGAATTCAAGTTGTGATCGGTCCCGGCATGGGCAAGGCGTATGCGGCGCTTAGCTAGAAATAGGCCTGGCATAACTAAAAGTTAGTAAATAGCTAAATGCATTGATATAGGAACTATGATTGACTTATTTATTGGATAAGATAGTTATCAGTGGATATGGCGGTCTCCGCATATGACTATACTAATCGTAAATAATAATGATACTGTACAATTGTTACTCTGTCTATTATAAGATGTACTATCTGTTTTCCCCATGTCATGTATGTGTGATCTGGGTGTAATAAAATTCAGTTCAGTTCAGTTCATTTAAAATCGTTCTAGACCGCAGAACACGAGCGGGCATGACTACCTCATTGATGTTGACGTATCTCTATCGAGGACAAAGGTTATTGCCGATGGCATGCGACACGATATATGCTTAGTACGCATGACTTGTTAAGACGACGACTACGGCTAGCCACGGTACAGTTCAGAAACCTAACACGTTTCCATCACAAAATAAATCGTACCGTTGAATATTTTGAATATAATTGGATTGGATGGCATTGCTGCCTTAAGCAGCAACGTCTTCCAATCCAATTGTGTACAAAATATTCAAACGTACATTTCATACTAACTAACATATGTTTTAGTTGTTTGTTTTGGAATCAATTAAACTTATTTATGACCGTTACTGCAAGCGTCATCGGTTCAGCGACGATGGTGCAGAGGTTTACCGTTAGAGTGCTGAAGTTAGCGTTCAAAGGATTAGTGGGAGAGGATCAAGCGATGATGACATCAAAACATAAGAGGATTTTTTTGTTTATTTTTCGAAATATCTAAAAGATCCTAAACGAAAATTTGTAATATTAATTAGATCACCTAGTCTGAAAGTTAGCTTATGGAAAGGCGACGACTGTCAGTCGTCCATCCGTCTATCGCGCGCCGGTCACCTGTCATCCGCCAGTCGTGCTGATCATTCGTCAACTTTCTTTTTAAAACGCCACTCCTTATTAACGACTTTGATGATTTCACCCAAATTTGTCTGGAAGGAACCCTATGTGGTGGTGGGAGTCAAGTAAAATAATACTCAACCGCTTGTGCAATTTCAACCAAAGTAGGCTGGAATGATTCTATGTCCATAGAACTGGTATACATACATATGATTAGCCAATTTTTCCGTCGGCCATTTTGGATTTTCCTAACTTTTCCGGTAATGCATTTATTAGATTTATAGATAGATAGATTATTTATTCACAATAGGCCATCGGGCCTTGAATGTACAACATATACACCTGTGCAAAAGTTAAGCACCAGCAAAAACAATAGAACGTAGAAACATGATGGTACAACTAGGCTGCCATACTTTTTGTCCCCGCGTTAGCTGACATAATTCCAAGTACGAAATGCACATGCATGCATGACTTCACGCCGCTTGATGTCCGTGCGTGGCGGGAAACAGCACACGGGTTCAGTTATGTAAAAGTCCAGTTTGAGGTGTAGAACATTACATACAGATTTAGGCGACAAGATTAGGAATTTTGTGTTCATGACCGTGGTTTATTTGTACAGAGAGAATTAGCTCTTGATTCTGAACCGTTATGGCAAGACGAAGGTTAAGTGATCGTGTGAAATGGCAAATCATAGGCATGCATACCACTGGTATGTCATGCAGAGAGATTGGCAGACAGCTGAACATTAACCATACTGTAATAAGTCGTTTGATTGCAAAACATGGGCAAACTAACGAGGTGAAGGACAGGCCTAGATCTGGAAGACCGAAGAAGACTACTGCCCGTGATGATCGAGCCCTAGTACGCCTTGTTAGGAGATCTCCATTCACCAACAGCAGAGTGCTCAGCCAGCAATGGGAAACGCGCAATAGAGTGTCAATGTCTACCGTCAAAAGGAGACTGTATGCTGCTGGCATGAAAGCTAGGAGACCTGTCAGAAGTCCTTTCCTCACTGCACACCACAAAGAGGAGCGTCTGAGGTGGTGCAACGAAAGAAGACACTGGAACATGAGATCATGGAGACGGGTACACTGGTCCGATGAAAGTCACAGATGGTCGAACTCGTGTATGGAGGTCCAGACGCACGGCGTACGACCAACGTAACATCATGGAAGAAGTTCCATTTGGTGGAGGTTCCGTTATGATATGGGGGTGCATCTCATTTGATTGTAAGCTGGATCTGTTGACTGTACCTGGAACACTAAATGGACAAAGATATCAAGATTCCATACTGGATAGAGTTGTGGTCCCTCATTTTGTAAATCATGCACCTGGAACCCACCCTATATTCATGGATGACAACGCCCGACCACATCGTGCTAGAGCTGTGCATGAATACCTCCGCCAGAATGCCATCGAAACCCTACCATGGCCAGCAAGGAGCCCTGACATGAACCCTATTGAGCATATCTGGGACATTCTGGGAAACATGGTGAGAAGGAGGGATCCTCCTGTGCAGAACCTACAGGAATTAACAGATGCACTCCATCTTGAATGGCAACGAATACCACAATGGCGTATCAGTCGGTTGGTGACCAGCATGAGACGTCGTGTCCAGGCCGTCATCCAGGCACAAGGTGGATATACCCGGTATTAATAATGACAGTCTCAAACTCGTGCACAGATGTTAAACTTCGTTTTCAGACACCATTAATGACAATCTAGCCACGTGTGTCAACTGTAGGGCAATAGTTGTCAGTTGAGTCAACGTAACCATATTCAGGCCTCGTTTTCAAGTTCAAACAAAAACATACAGTGTTTCCCCACCATCATAATCAGCATTCCTCTAGTTGCATTATTACCTCTTGCACTAAGATGGATGGGTACATAAATGTTTATGCTATTGCTTTCTTCATAGCACATGAATATACCCTCGCATGTGCGTACAAATAGGGTGGTGCTTAACTTTTGCACAGGTGTATATTATACATGCATCCTCATATGTCGTTGTCACGGCCTGAGTGTAATAAAGAAAATACGAAATACGATACGCATGACAATCTCACAGGCTAAGTTTCCAGGTGAGCCTCTGGTCTCGTGTTTACGCAACTGCTGTACGACGCCCACACGCGCTAACGTAGTGTTTCCGAGGAAAGTACAAGCCACTGATTATTTAGCCCTTAAACTGATATGTGGGCCTACATTCCATCGCAACACAAGAATATAATTATAGATCTGCCAATAATATGTCGCCAATGTACGTTACACTTTTGTTAAATATCATTTTGTTTGTAATCATTAGGTTTCGTATCGCATAAGTACTTACAAGTTATGTATTTGCAGACAAATTACGAGCTTATACTGAAGCCGTGCTCTCACTTCAGTATGGCATTATTCCTGATAAAGTCTCTAGGGAGAGCACGGCCTTAGTCAACGGGGTCTTGAATAAGCGTGGCGGTGGTGGTAGTGGTGCATTCTAGCTGTCCCACGCCCATGTGGATGTTTTTTTCCACACGTTGAACTCGATGGGGTTTTTTTTAACTCGAACTTTAATATGTTGGACCTTTGGCAATTTCGTATCGGACCTATGCCATTTGATGTGTGATGCATTTTGTTATGGCGTCAGATACTTGAGCAACAGGCAGATCTGCGCGTTCCAGTAAGACAAGTACAATGCAGGATTCCCATTAAGACAGGTACAATGCAGAATTCCAGCTTATCCATCGATCATATGACATCCTCCTCAAGGACGCGACGTGTAGGATGACGTCATAATCAAATGCGTAATGAATGTCCTAGATAAGTTCGTCACGAATGTTTAATTGATGACGACTAAGCAGTGTTGTACGAATTGTATGACGTCATAAGACGTGATTTTGAAACTAATACAGACTGGGCGCTGTTGCTACCATAGGTAGCAACAGCACCCAATCAAATTAGTTTCAAAATATTCAACAGCTTATCTGTATAATTTTCGATCGATCCCGACACGGGCAAGTGTGGGTGGATCTTAGCTATAGATGGCCGTGGCATAGATAAAACTCGATTCCTCCATTAAATTTATACAAATTTGATATTTATATTCATGTATAATTTATTTTCTATGTAATTTACGAATTCTTCCAGTAAAGATAGCATTGAGGATATATTCGATGACATCAATACGGACGACGATGGCTTCTTAACGGAAGAGGAATTAATAGCAGCCCTTGAGAGTGATGGGATTACGATTACTGACGCAGTACGAGAACAGCTACGCAGAGAAATAGCAATTCTTGACAAAAACAACGATGGGAAACTTTCTCTGCAAGAAATGAAAGATGCGCTCAAAAAGAAAAAAATGGTAGGATTATTGGATAAAGTATAATAATTATTCAAGTAGTTACGGGTCAACTTTCAAATTGTCTCATATAATAATAATAATAATAATAATAATAATAATAATAATAATAATAATAATAATAATAATAACGACGACGACGACGACGACGACGACGAAAAGACGACGACGAAAAGACGACGACGACGTCATAGTCATCAGCACCACCGTTATCGCCATTATCATAACCACCACGGTCAATCATCATCATCGTCATCATCATCATCATCATCATCATTGCTAGCAGTACTATAGCAAAATATAAAACGCAAGAACGTGCGATGATAACACATGTTCTTTCCACCAGCCCTGCGGTAGTGCTGATCTAATCGCAGGCATGGCCAGAAAATTCCTACCTCCGTCTGAAGACTATGTAAGCTGTGAAAGAACGTGAGTAAAATATGAATATAGAACCCTGAATTTACAGACTACAAATTTCAAGGTCGCTATATAGGTAAGCTGTTGAATATTTTGAAACTAATTTGACAGGAACATGTTGCTGCCATAGGCAGCAGAACCTGTTGCTGCAATAAGCAGCAACAGTTTCCAGTTAAATTAGTTTCAAAATATTTAACAGAATGTTCATTAAATCGCAATGAATTTGTTGTTTTGGCCTTTCCGGTTCAAAGGGTTAATATGTAATTCAGTAGGTTTTGCAATAAGTCCCGATTTTGAAGGATGCTATTGTTATACGTTTATCGGTCACCAAAACATGTTTTTTGGAAATTTTTATCAAATGCTAAAACAAGGACCTGTTTGACTAGGAGGCGTGGGTAAAGAAAATTGTGGGTGGGGCTCAGCTAGAAATGGGCGGGGAATAGCTCAAACTGGATTCCTCCATCGATGGACTATATTATGGCGGCAATAATAGTCACATATGGAATACTGACAAAGCTTTATTGAATAATGTATACCCGCTTGAATTATTGAAGCGACTTTGCTTAGAATCTTTTAGATGCAGAACGAATAAATCACGCATTCCGCGCGGTGTAGGTCTATATTATCAGGGACAGACCTGGCTTTCGCAAATGATTAGCCAATAGATTAGCCAACTACAGTTGTTCTTAGCCAAATCGTAAAAATTTTAGCCAATGTTTTGCACTGTATACAGTCCATCTCCATTAGGTAACCATTTCAACTGAACACTACATGCCATTAATATAAGATTATGTTGAATATTTTGAAACTAATTTGCCTGGAATCTGTTGCTGCCTAAGGCAGCAACAGCTTCCAGTCAAATTAGTTTCAAAATATCCAACAACTGACCTATATTTGTGCTTTTAATCTGAAATATTGGAATTTCAGCGTTTATTTGGCCACAATAAAACATAACATAAGTACTTGTTAGTTCTTCACAATTAACCTTAATCGTTCTCTACTTAGAAAATATGTATAATAAATTAATAATATGATTTTAATCATTAGCCAAATGTTTAGCCAATCCTACTTTCTATTAGCCAGATTTCAAGTTTACTAGCATTTGGCTAATTGCCGAATGGCTAGGTCGGTCACTGATTATAACCTGACACTACATAAATATTCACGCTAACAAAGACATGCGTAAGAACCTTTTCTCTAGCAGGATTGCCACACACTGAAACTCCCTGCCAGCAACTACCGTAAATGCAAACACACTGGAGATTTTCAAACGGCAACTTGACCAGCACTTCCATGAAATAATCATTGACTAGGAATGACTATCTCTCTTTTAATTCTATGCAGCCGCTATGAGTAATATTACAAACGAGTAGCAAACAATATGCATACGAATCAGAAAGCATAAAAATGCACGCCAACACCTTCTATCGTAAATTATAACAGGACAAAATTACAGATATTCTATCGTGTAGAATCCTTGTAGGAAACTATGTGCAATGCAAATAGTATGCGCAATACAAAAACTAGTATACACAATTTTTTTGGTTTAGTAAATAATTGTAGATATGTAAATACACATGTAGAATACTTTAAAATCGTGTACAGTGTACAGAATTGCCCTGATCCATCACAGCGGAAGCCGGAACAAAGTTGTTAAACAGTTAGACTATTTTACTACTACAACCGGGACATAAAACGGCATAGGCTTGTATCTTGAGATACTAAAATTTGTCATTTGTAGAGTGACTAACAGCACGCTCGTGAGATAATGAATAATATACGCGTCATCTAAACCATATCAAATATAAGATTAGGTCACGTGACTTCACTGAGGGATGTTGCCAATACATGTTCGCGCAACAGACTTTTACCCACAGATATCGTATATACTGGCTAGACTGCTCATGACCCTCTCAAAAGCGGAATTTCTGAGTTCATTATTTTCTCACCGGATGTATAGTCTCCAAAATAATATGTTTTTGTTCCTAAACCTATTACGTAATCGAATAAAGTGTCATATTATAATAGCCAATACAATTTTATTTCTGATAAACATATGTAGATTTGCGTTCAATTTCCCAAAATATAATTTATTTTTTAAGACTATATATGCGGTTGATCGTCTGGGTCAGCCAGTCAGAGAATACCCGGTCATGTGCAATTGCGATTTACTGAACTCGCGTCATCCACGGTCGCGACAACTAGCCCCATAGTGAGGGTATGCGCATGAGCAGTCTAGCCAGTATATACGATATCTATGCTTTTAACACATTTGTGTATTTTGGAGAAATACCTTCCCACAATGCATCACTCACAACACTTCTGGCTGGTAAACACGCCGGCTGAAGCGAGAATAGTATCACTTTCCTATTAGACTCTGATACAGCAGAATTTAAGCTGTTTATAAGGAGAACTAAGATTATAATTTTATTGAACTCACACAGCACAAAAAAGCTAAGCCAATTTTCTATACATTTATGTATTATGTGTGAAGCTTGTTATAAGTTTAAAATACCCCGTATTGTCTGCTTTATTTATTAAATCTCGGTAGTATGGTGTTTTATATGCATATAACCCCAGTGAAATTCTACAAAAATAGTCAAACGAATACGAAATGTTTAGTAAATAGATGACTTTTCCAATGGCGTCTGACTTTAATAATATTGTAATTGCAGTTTGTCACAGGAATTCCTTGTGTTAACAGCCTCCAATCGAATTAGTTTCGAAATATTTAACATGATATTCCTGTAGTGTAAACAATGTATCGTCTTTGGTCTTTCGTGTCCAAATCATTTAACCATTGATCGAGTCAGTCATTCCAGGGGTACATTTTCAAAAATAGTTTTCTCCTGATCTGCAAATGGATATTCAATGATGGAATATTTCTATTTAAAAAAATTAAATTTAGTCATTAAATGGTTAAAAATCGTTTTGTCTTTATTAACCTTTTGCCTCACGTGTCCTATTTCCCAGGGCGGGACAATTGCAGTCTTTCTATGGCTCATTTGATGATGATCAGGACGGAACGCTTTCATATAGCGAAATGCTACAGATTTTTACTGACCACGGCGTTACTCTTGATGGAGATCAGCTGAGTACACTCCGGACAGAGATTGAAGTGGGTGACACGAATAATGATGGAACGATTTCGGTTGACGAACTTATTGAAATGTTGCGTCATGCCACAATGGTAAGAAATGGAGGGAACCGAGTTGGAACTCAAGTATATGACGCCACACTCAATGGACGCTGACGTCATAATATATAGTGTCGTATCTACCTATGGCTCCGTGCCTCCGGCATGAATATTTAAAGGTCCAGCAAGTGTACGAATTGTATATCTTTGATGGATTGACTATTTAATAAACATTCTGTTGTAATATTTTGAAATAAATTGTACTGAGCGTTGCGAATCAGCACACAGTCACCTTAGTTTCAAACTATTCAACGGGTTACCGATATAGTTCCCTTGAGACTGCGATTCTGAGCATTCACGAAGCAAAGTATACAAACTGATTCCAACACGCGTAAATGTTGGCGGAACTTGACCAGAAAAGACTGCTGCTGCTACTGCTACTGCTGCAACTAGTGCTGCTGCTGCTGCTGCTGCTACCGCTACCGCTGCCGCTGCCGCTACCGCTACCGCTACCGCTACCGCTACCGCCATTGCTATTGCTACTGCCACTGCTACTGCTACTGCTACTGTTACTGTTACTGCTACTGCTACTGCTACTACTACTACTGCTACTGCTACTGCTACTGCTACTGCTACTGCTACTGCTACTGCTACTGCTACTGCTACTGCTGTTGTTGCTGTTGCTGTTGCTGCTATTGCTGTTGCTGTTGTTGTTGCTGTTGCTGTTGCTGCTACTGCTACTGCTACTGCTACTGTTACTGCTACTGCTGCTATTGCTACTACTGCTGCTACTACTACTGCTGCTGCTATTGCTACTGCTACTGCTACTGCTACTGCTACTGCTACTGCTACTGCTACTTCTACTGCTGTTGCTACTACTGCTGTTACAATTACTGCTGTTACTACTACTGCTACTGCTACTGATATTGCTGCTGCTACTGCTACCACTATTACTGCTACTACTGCTGCTGTTACTGCTACTGCTACTGCTGCCACTGCTACTGCTGCTGCTGCCACTACTGCTTCTGCTATTGATACTGCTGCTGCTACTGCTATTGCTGCTGCTACTATTGCTGCTGCTATTGCTACTGCTGCTGAAACTGCTATTGCTACTGCTACTGCTACTGCTACTGCTGCTGCTGCTACTACTGCTGCTGTTGCTGCTATTGCTACTGCTGATGCTACTGCTGATGCTACTGCTGATGCTACTGCTACTGCTACCGCTACTACTGCTGCTGCTATTGCCACAGCTGCTGCTACCGCTACTGCTACTGCTGCTGCTACTACTGTTGATGCTTTTGCTACTGCTACAGCTGCTGCTGCTACTACTGCTGCTGCGATTGTTAATCCTGCTGCTGCTGCTATTGCTACTGCTGATGCTACTGCTGATGCTACTACTGCTACTGCTACTGCTACTACTGCTGCTGCTATTGCTACAGCTGCTGCTACCGCTACTGCTACTGCTACTGCTACAGCTGCTGCTACTACTGTTGCTGCTATTATAACTGCTGCTGCTGCTGCTACTACTGCTGCTGCTGCTATTGTCACTGCTACTGCTACTGCTGCTGCTATTGCTACTGCTGCGGCTACAGCTACTGCTACTGCTACTGCTACTGCTACTGCTGCGGCTACTACTACTACTACTACTACTACTACTACTACTACTACTACTACTACTACTAATGGTTGTGATTCGGGTTGTTGAAAGCTGGTTCGGTGAAAGAGGATTTTTGTCCTCTGGATGGTGGGCCAGTGTGTAGGCTCCTCGGCTGCCAAACGTCAGGTGAATCGGTGCCATAGAATTTGCTGCTTCAAACCTCGCTCAGGTTGAAAATTGAAAAATGTGAAAATTACATTCTGCGGCTGCTGCTGCTGCTGCTGCTGCTGCTGCTGCTGCTGCTGCTACTACTACTACTACTACTGCTGCTACTACTACTACTACTACTACTACTACTACTACTACTACTACTACTACTACTACTACTACTACTATCGTTCGTTCGTTCGTTCGTTAGTTATTCATTTATTTATTTATTTATTTATTTATTTATTTATTTATTTATTTATTTATTTATTTATTTATTTATTTATTTATTTATTTATTTATTTATTTATTTATTTATTTATTTATTTATTTATTTTATTTATTTAGATTTCGTCTTGTCATCTTTCCACTATTGCCATGATGGTGGCGCTAGTTCCCTTAAATGTGCAAGATGTAACAACCACAACCACAACCACAACCACAACCATAACCACAACCACGATCCCGAACGTTCCAGTTAACATAATATCCAGCGCTATAAGGTAACTAATTCATCACTAGGTCTACTTGAATTTCAGATGGATTTTTAATGTTTTATGTACATATACATTCTTATTACTAAAGAGCATATGATTGCCTATTTAACATTTTTAGTTAATAACATGATCAGATGTGCACAACAAGGCCTGAAATGTGCACTTACAAATAATTTGGTAGCCATCTTGAATCTCTGCGAGCCTTGTTGGAGCTCTATGTATTTTTAAATAGAAATAATAAATACTTATGCGATAGAGCATGGTCTAACATCTTTATAAATTGAAAAAGGCTAACTTAAATCTAAATATGAAGTTAAAACTGTGCAATGACAAATATTAAGGCGGCCATCTTGAATTTATGCAAATTAGATTAGGATTTATGCAAATTAGCCACTTTTCCACTACTTTGATTTTGTAACACTGTTTATGTATTGTTCTAATGGCTTTCCAGCATGAATAGAATAGTGAGAAATAATTTTTGTTGCAATTTGTGTTGGGTTGACCATAAAATGACTGGACAATGCATACTGAATACTTCCGCTGATAACGCAGCTTACTGGGTCGATTGATGCTGGCCCTATACCGGGGCGATCGGCACGATATCGGCTTAACATCGGCCGAGTAATCTGCGTTATCAGGGTATTTACTCTTTATATTTTCGTCAGTAGATGATTGCGCAAATAAATAGGATGGGCATGGGGAGTGGGTGGTGTCCTAGGCCTCAATGGCCTGACGCCAAATCAATTTACCTACGTCCACTTGTTAGCGGAGGTCACAATCGAAATGACGTAGGTCAATCATATAAGTTGCAATTGTTCGTCACGAGTGTGTCTGAATTGTATAACTGATGAATTTACAATTTACTAAATATTTTTGTTAAATAATTTGAAACGAATTTGACTAAGAGCACCAACATCCCCAGTCAAATTTGTTTCAAAATATTCAACAGCTTGCCCGTTATATTTATTTTGAAATTGAGATTGTGTGATTGGCGTGGTCAAAGTATTCAACGCGATAAAATCGATTTAAACTCTCGTAAAATGTGGGCGGAGCTTAGCTATAAAGGGGTGGTGGGGGCATAGCTAAGAAATGGATACCCCTTTTGCTTACGACATAGAAGAGATTCGTAAATACCCATCTCTGGACTCTTGCGTCAATGGGTGGGTGGGTGCGGGTGGGGAAGCTTGGATGTGGGTGGTGTGGGTGGGTGGGGTGTTAAATTTCATTCGTCATTCAGAATAGTTTAAGTAAGCAGAAAATCAATTTTGATACAGAACACTGTCGAAGCACGAAATAAAAATTTACCAGACCAAGGGCGGTATTTACTTTCGCCCCGTCAGGGAAGTGGGTATTGTGATCAGACCTGCCTGCCTTGTCCGCACGCCCGCCCGCCCGCCCGCTCGCCCGTCCGTCCGTCTGTCTGACTGTCCGTCCGTGTTCATTTCCGGGGCTCTATCTAAAAGTTACTGAACTGATCTATCGTGAATTTTAGCACAGCGAAGGAACTTGCCGCGAAGGAGGATTTCCAGACTTTGTGATCCTGATAAACGAACACGGATCCGGATCGAATCCAAATCTGTATGTGCGATTATCTTGGAAGCTAGTTGACCCGGTCTGTCTCAAATTCTAACATAAGTTATGGTGAGAAAATACACTAGGATTCCACAACTCTGGGCGTGATCTGAAATAATCCCGAAGACCCGAACAAATCCTGGAAATCCTACAACTTTTTACAGGGCGAGGGTCTCCAATCTCTGATTCCTCTTGTTATTTTCCGTATTTTCTTATCCTCAGCCAGGACGACATAAACTGTTTATTTGATACGTACGACAGAAATGGCGACGGTAGACTGTCCTTGGAGGAACTGCTCGTCGCACTCCATACAAGCGGCGTAGATGTTACGTCGGACTTTATAATACAAGTCCAAAACGAGATTCTCATCATAGATATTGACCGGGATGGAGAGCTTACACAAGAAGAGCTTCTAAAAATTATACAGGATATTGCGCAGGTAATTCAACCCTAAAACCAGATACCTGTCTAAAACGACCACATTATGAAGCGCCAATAGATGGTCACTAAAGACAGGTGCCTTCATTACGACCCGGTATTGGCCCAATATCAGTCCAATAACCTACATTATCAGGGCATATGGTTCCTTAAGACAGGTGGTCGGAAGGCCCCGTTTTATGGTCCCGAAAGGCAAGGGGCCTTTTGAAGAAGGTTTAAAGGAATACGTGGCTTAAAGGATAACTAATCCCATCTCTTGATAGCTATTCTAACACGCCGGTATTAAACCATCCAGGTAATTTTAAGCCTTTTATCACGCCGCTAAGAAAAGATATTCAGGCTTTAGTAGCTAAATGTTGATACATTTCTAAAGCCTATGATGGCTATCATGATTTACTTTTCAACCAATCAGAAAAACCCCAGTGTGTCTGCCTTGGTATATATGCTCAGTCATAGAGGCTCCAGCTATAGTTTGGCAACGTGGTATAAAAGCAATCCTACAGGTAAACTGTTGAATATTTTGAAACCAATTTGATTGGAGATTGTTGCTGCCTATGGCAGCAACAACTTCCAGTCAAATTAGTTTCAAAATATTCAATAGGATGAGCATTACATAATAAAGAATGTGATGCATTGGAGCTTACATGACATCACCTACAATAGCTTGAGGAGACAAAATGGTGTCGATCACTGGTCAACATTTACTCGATATTACAAAGCAGATAATTGCGATACTGATCAGGGAATATGACAGGATATGAATGATATGGTATCTATAAACCATATTCTATCGGTGCAATACAACATTTGAGATGAGATTAGCATGGCTTTAATATTTTGAAGAAAAGTTGACTTGAGCAAGTTGCCGAACGTTCAGAATCTTATCTCATGTGATGTTTTTTATGTTGCATTATATGAACCGAATATGAAATAGTTTTGATATAACCAAAATGGTTGGTTGGATGGGAACGCAGAATTGCTTGACATTTCAATGTACTGTATTCGTTACCATAACAATAAGCGTGTACCCTTAGCAACAGTATGGACTAGAATTAAACTATTCGATGTAAAAAAATTTACCTAATTTTCTCTTTTTATCAGCAATGTAGTGAAAGCACGGATATAACAAGTCCAACACCCACAGGACCAACCGTGTTGGTGTGCAATCTGAAGTATGTATTATAGGTTACAAATTTATAAATATCGCTATGGCAGATTGGGAATAGAGAACACTGAATAAGTTGGCATTCCATATCAGATTTAACCAGTCAATGAGCAAATTGTTTAGGAAAATCAAAATATTTACCCCGACCCACACCCCACCCAGCCCCTCCCACCCCCTCCAAAAGCCGTCCTTGAGGAATGTCCATTTTCAGGCCAAGAAATGACCATTTTTGAAAATTTACCACTGGAATGGTTGGCTCGGTTACCGAGGCAGTCACTCCAGTGGTAAATTTAAAAAAATAATCTTTGCTTGTCCTGCAAAAGAACATTCCTCAAGGACGGCTTTTGGAGGGGGTGGGAGGGGCTGGGTGGGGTGTGGGTCGGGTGGGTGGGGGGTGGGGATTTGTCAAACTATGTATTTCTAGATTAACATAGACTGATTATGAAAAGCTATTTATGCATTTGTCTTCATAACGGCGATCTTGGATTTCAAAATGGCCGTATAAAGCACAATATTTCTGATTTCGATGACTGAATCATAAATCGTGATGCCAAAACCTATATTTTCTGAGTCAAGAAAGCCATTGGTAACTTTGACGCTAAGATTCAAGTAACCAGAATTGTTTAACATTTTGAGACCTTTGAAAGATGATTTTCGATTTAATGTGTAATTCCGAATCACCATGTACAAATGTGTTCACCTTTCAAGCTCCTATTTGCATGTTTGACCTGATTTAGCATCTAATTCACTTTTTTCTGTCACTTAAAGGTACATATTCACACCAAAATGCTTGAAAATACAACTGTTAAAATTGTATAATTTTAGACGATTAAGTTGTATACCGCAATGTAATAAAACGAGATAAATCTTAGCAATTGACTATTTCATTACGTATAAATTAATATAATCTTTTTAGTTGTGATGTTGAATTAGGGACTTGTACGTGTCTCTACTTCAATTTCACAACTTAAAAAACATTCGCCCTACTCGTAGCCAGCAAATACAAAGCCAGGAGAGGACGTCATTGCATAAATCTGCTAAGCGTGCTACGAGGCGACCTCAAGAAAGCAGGACTCGGTACACTCAAGTCAAGAATGGACCTGAGGAAGCTAAGGATTTCAGCTGAGGACAAGACACAGTGGGCAAAAGCGAAGAAGGACTGATTGCAGCTGTAGGATGTTTCTACTACTACAGCCGCAGAATACAGTCATCATACAGTAATCATACATATTAATTTTTGCGCAAGGAAATCCGCAATTGTTTAGATTTATTTCGTCTAATTGTATCTAAGCACACAACTTAAGCATCTAAAAGTATACAATTTTAACAGTTTTATTTTCAAGCTTTTAGTGTGAATACCTGTGCTGCATTGAAAAAGACTGTTCCAAATAAGATCTTACATAACGCATGTTATAAGTTCGAAACGTTGAGTCATTCTACAATGGATAAATCGAGTTTTAGGTATGCCCCACTCGTCTTTAGCTATGCTTTGCCCGTGTTGGGATCCATCGATTCCAGAACAGCGCCCAGTCAAATTAGTTTCAAAATATTCGACACCATGTTTATTAAATAGTAAAGAGATACAATTCATACAAGCTGACGGACTATAAACCGTTTAAGACTGGTTAAATCGTGTCGTTCATGACGTAGTGACTAGGACATCACTCTACACGTCGCGTAGTTGATTATGACGTCATATGTTGGATGGATAAACTGGAAAGGTCAATTGCGGCGGTGTAAAAATCAAATAATTATGACGTAGATAAGAGAATACACCGGTAAGTGAATGAAATGAAATCTATATGTCATACTGTCGCCGGATCTGCCCTAATACGGACATTTTTGCAGGACCAAATATCACGGCAGATATAGAGGAATATCCCGCGATCCGGGCGAGAATATTGATAGCGTAATTTAAAATTATAATATGTTAAATAACCAAATATGCGTTACAATTCCTATGATTTGCTGATGTTTCCAGAAAATTATTTCTGGTTAGTGCAACATTTAACCAAATAAAACGAAGATATTATTACTATTCTCATTATTAGAAGCCATCAAATACGTCTAGTTGACGGGTTTCTGTACACCTGTCAGCAGACGACTATTAATGAAATTGACACAATATGAAATTAATTAGTAATTGGCATTTTGCCTACTTGAGATATGAGCCATTAATTGTATTGCTATCAGTATTAATCTGTTCAGGTAAATGTAGCGTTATGGTATCAGAATGGACCGTTCCAGTTTTAGCTATGTCCCGCCCATCCCTAGTTAAGCTCCACCCACGCTTCACCCATTTTGGAATCGATCGATCCCGAACTATCAATTCCAGAGAACTATACAGGTAGGCGGTTGAATATTTTGAAACTAATTTGACTGGGCGCTGTTGCTGCCTATGGCCAGCTATTCCATATCAGTGTCAATATTTGCCATAGGCAGCAACAGCGCCCAGTCAAATTAGTTTTAAAATATTCAACGTAATGTTTATTAAATAGTAAAGACATACAGTTCGTGCAACGACGCTTAGTCCGTCTTCAGATATGCGTTCGTGGCGTACTTATCTACATCATTCATGACGTCATTGATTATGACGTCATTGTACAAGTTACGTAGTTGATTATGACGTCCTATGACGGATGGATAAATTGGAACGGCTCGTTGCCATTACGTGTAAATCGAGCTACAGTAATTTGAGTAGAGCGTAGAGTCTACTGCTAGCCGAAGCTTAAAAAATTTAACGTATGAAATAAATATGTTATCACACGCTTAGTCGCGTATTTGCACTCGTATTTCGCCCGCTATTCTATATCAGTTTCTATACTGGCTCTCGTGCTTCGCCCTCTGGCAAATATTGACACTGATATGGAATACCTGGTGAAATACACGTGCAAATACGCGACTAAGCATGTCATAACATCGATATACATTAATCTACAATACAACGTTTGAGATGTGATTGGTATCCATTTGAAGTAATTTGATTTCGGTAGATTAGATTTATTCGCTTCAAATTTGCGACACGGATATCTTGTTATAAGATGTGACTGGGCATTATGTTAATATTAGCCAGAGCTATCTCACACAAGAAGATTTACTGATGTTCATTCACATTAAGATGCCCAACTCGTAAATTACGGAACCTCGTGCTATCAACTCTTTAATGACTAAATTTGTTCAAGATAAGCAAAAAATTTCCTCATTGAAGGTCTATTTGCAGACCAAGAGAAAACTAATTTTGAGAACTTACCACTGGAATGGCTGGCTCGGTATTCTCTTGGCCTGCAGATAAACATTCCTCAAGACCACTGCAGAGGTCGGGTTTGGCCGGCTTCACCATAAAAGGGTTAATTGTCTGATTTGTTAATTGTTTAATTTTATTTTCGCTCACAACACTGGCAAAGAGTGGTTGGAGCTTAGCTAGAGATGGGCGGGGATTCCTCCATTCAGTTTGTCTTAATTTCAGTGGTGATCAAATAGAAGATTTATTTGACGGATATGATACCAATAATGATGGTAAACTCTCCGAACAAGAGTTGATAGATGCATTGGAAAACCGTGGCGTGGACGTTACTGAAGCTGTTAGAGAGCAAATCCGTAGAGAAATCGAGCTTGTTGATACTAATGGTGATGGCGAAATCTCGCTAGAAGAGCTCACCGCTGCTCTGAGAATGTACTCACAGGTGCGTGTATATGATGCTTACCGGCTCAGCCCTCTTTTACAACTAACTATCTCACTGCCCGTAGCCTATGTATGTTTTCTGTTTTACTATTGCCGGTTCTGCCAAATTTCTCCCCTCCCCAATGGTCAGTTTGTTTCCCTTTCGTTTCATTCGTTCATTCAACTGCACCATATATTCTCTCCCTCCCTCCCTCCCTCCCTCTCCCTCTCCCTCTCCTCCTCTCTCTCTCCCTCTCCCTCTCTCTCTCTCTCTCTCGCCCTCTCTCCCTCTCTCCCTCTCTCTCACATGACGTCATAATCAACTACGTGACGTATAGCACGCTTACGTGATGAGCAACGTATAGCTAAGTTTAATTCATGACGGACTAAGTGTTGTTGTACGAGTGCATGTTTTTAAATATTTAATAAACATGCAGTTGAAGATTTTGAAACTAATTTGACTGGGCGACGGCATCAACGGCACCCAGTCAAATAAGCTTCAAAATATTCGACAGCCTGCCTGTATAGTTTTCTGGAAATTGATATTCAGGAGGTTCAAGGATCGATCGATATCAACACTGGCAAAGCATGGGTGGAGCTGACCTAGAGATAGGCGGGACATAGCTAAAACTGGTTTCCCCCCCCCCCCCAATTAGGGATTGGGGCCTGGAGGATATTGGCGTGATTCGATCAGCCACCTTGACCACGTGAATGGCCACAATATACCATGCATAGTGTATGTGTGGCCTATTTATGAACTGAAGGATAGTAAAAGATGACACGAGGTATCAGTTAAGCTAACTTGATATCAGCAATGGAGAAATCCAATCTGTCACTCACGGATTTGATGGTATAATCAATGGGCGTGTGGGTTCAGACATTGACATTGATTTAATTGATGGTGGATTGGTGAAATTGGGAAGTTGAATGAACCTTTCCAGTTTTAGCTATGCCCCGCCCATCTCTCTCTCTCTCTCTCTCTCTCTCTCTCTCTCTCTCTCTCTCTCTCTCTCTCTCTCTCTCTCTCTCTCTCTAAACTCCACCCACACATCGTCGTGTTGGGATCGATCGATCTCTGAAATCCCTAACTATCAATTTCCAGAAAACTATACATGTAAGTTGTTGAATATTTTGAAACTAATTTGACTGGGTGCTGTTGCTACCTATGGCAGCAACAGTGCCCAATCAAATTAGTTTCAAAATATTCGACAGAATGTTTATTAAATAGTAAAGACATAGGCTACAATTCGTACAACGTGTCGGACTATCAAACATTAAAGATGGCCCATATCGAATCATTCATGACGTAATGATCATGGCGTTATAATACACGTCAATTAGTTAAGTATCACGCCATGTCCCGTCAGATGATAAATGGATAAACTGGAAAGGGTGACTTGCGTCACTAGTTAGCTGACGTCACAATCAAAATCATGCAGCTCCGCGACGAAACTCGAAACGTCTGTCACGAAGTATCTACGAAGTTATTATGGTAGCACCGCCTCTGCAGTAGTCTCTCGTTTCAGGCATTCCAGTGGTAAATTTAAAAAAAAAAGTCTTCTCTTGGCCTGCAATGGACACTGACTAAGCTGAAATTTAGAATTCCTGGACAATCAACCCTATAATCGCCAAGCCGGTCAAACGACCAACTTAAAAAAATTAATGTTCCTAAATTCCAGTGGTAAAGCTAATATTTGAATTTTCTTTTAAAATCTTGACAAATGAAAGTGTTGATTGCCAAAAGTAGCATTTTGAGCGCTTTGAGGCGCTATTGACACAAGAGGGGTTAAAGTATGTTTAAATAGCTTCCAAAACGTGTAGAATGTGTGCAGAACTTAGCTAGAAATGGGCGTGGCATGGCCAGTACTGGATGCCTCTAGAGAAAGGTAGTAGCTACAAAAGTGCTACCTTTACACTTCGACACAGTTGAATTAGTATTGTGTAAGAAACATTATGTTGCTTATTTTGAAACTAATTTAACTGGCCACTTAGGCAGCAGCAACGACAATAAAATAGTTTCAAACTATTCAACAAAGTACGATGTAATATGGTTGGATTGGAATAGGTGAAGCCAGTTTTAGCTATGCCCCGCCCATCGCTAGATAAGCTCTAACCACGCTGTGTACGTGTTGGGATCAATGGATAACTAAATTCTCTGAATCTCAATTGGTAGAACATTATACAGGTAAGCTTTTGAATATTTTGAAAGTAATTTGACTGGGTGCTGATTATGGCTATCGGAGCAACATCGGCCAGTCAATTTGGTCCAAATATTCAACATAATGTTTATTTAACGGTAAAGACATACAAATTGTACCACTTTACGGACTATTAAGCGTTTATGTCTGACTAAATCGCCTCATTCATAACGTAGTTGATAATGACGTGAGCCTACATACGACGTAGTTGATTATGATGTCATATGATTGACTGAGAAACTGGATTCCTAATTGAGATACGAGATGTTCATGTTTACGCGTATGCTATTATTCATGCAGCTTTGTGACCAGACCACACAAGACCCAATAGTTGGGCATACGACGCCGACTTCGCCTAGCATGTTCTGTGGTGTCGGGTAAGAATATTTAAATTTATCTTTTAAATAATGCTTGGTGGACACTAGGGATGTATAGTCGCATAGCACTGCAATGGATGAATCTACTTTTAGCCATGCCCCGCCAATCTCTACCTAAATGCGATGAGCATGCTGGGATCAACTCATATACTTTAAGCCCGGAATATCCGGAATCCCAATTTCACGGTAACTATACAGGTAGACTGTTGACTAAAGTGAAACTAATTTCACTGGGTGCCGTTGGCAGCACAGCACCCAGTCAAATTATGTTCAAATAGTTCAATATATTCCTCATAATGTTCATTAAATAGTAAAGACATACAATTCGTACAACTGACCGACTTTTAAAAGTTCGTGACGGACTTCGCTAGATTAATCATGGCAAATTCTGATTATGACGTCGGCCTCCATGTGACGAAATTGATTATGACGTCGGATACTTTGGTGGCGCATTGGAGTCATCAATTCTTTTGCCTTTGCTAATCTTCTACCTGTTAATGATCGTGAGATGCCATGTATATGCTGGTCCGCGATCTGCCTGCGATTCTGATGTGATTAGATTGTCATATCGGGTGCCGTTTTGCTAAGTCACATGGTATGATCTCGTCGTATCATTGGCTAAAACTAAAACTCTGGTCGCAGTCTTCAGGAGGCGCACCCCCGGGAAGCCACCCGGGATCTTACTACTAAAAATTGCTACAAATGATTGCCAACTATCAAACAGGTCTGATATTGGCAATCGGTCGTAAACGACTAGAGTAAAATGCAATTATCAAATGCGGTCCACCGCAGTCAGAAGATATTGACGCCCTTGTCTCGGATACAAATATTCACTGCGATTGGCGATTATAAACAAAAACACGAAATCCAAACATTTGGTGATGGTGTTGAAAAATATTATTACATTTGTTTTTTCTATTGTAGATTAAAATGAGCCTAAGTGCATCATAAAATTAGCATTATAATAATAGCTTGTGACCAGAACCGAATTAAACCTATCTGGAGCCCATGGCTAACTAAATGTGGGTGGGGTGCCCCATATCAGGTTGGTCAAGGGGAATGGCTGCTGCTGCCGCTGCTGCTGCTGCTGCTACTACTACTACTACTACTACTACTACTACTACTACTACTACTACTACTACTAAATTGTCTTTGATTTGGGGCCTATTATTTTTTTGAGACCCGGGACTGTAACCCTATTAGCCATTGCCTTAATCGGGTTCTGGTTGCGAAATTTCAATTCGAGATAAGACTTTCAGAGAAATTCATTTATTTACATTCGTCCAATGGACCTTTCCGCTGTATCAATCCATCATATGACGTCATAATCAACTACATGAAGTATAGAATTACATCACAATCAATAACGTCATGAATGACGTAGATAATTACGTCACGAACGCGCAGTTAAAGATGGACTATGCGTTGTTGCACGAATTGTAGGTCTTTACAATTTAACAATTATTCCACCGGATCCGCTCCCATGAGTGCATACACTGCAACATCCGCAAAACTATCTGGCAATGACTGCACTGTGTTTAAGCTTCAAACTCGGAATACATTCCAATGCCTGACATCTGAGATCAAGAGAAAACATGCCTCTAATCCATAAGTGAGCCTTGGGCTAATATATAGCTGCCACATCTTGTATGTCAGCGCTGGATTCAATCCAGTGGAGCCAGATCCAAGCAACGCATACATAGTCCAGCATGCACTCTTTATCAATGGTTCAACATCCACCGTCCGGTTCGCTAGCCGAGATGCATTAGGCTGTCATCTATGGGGACTTCATCCGTTATCAAATCGGAAGCTGGGAACGCAACCTCTTTTGTTATTGAATATAATACGCGTGCGCTTGGATGGCATTGTGGAGGAATCTCTCTTTTTTTAAATACTGGTTCGCTAAGTTCAGTAGCACCTGCATATGGAGTAGTGAGTCCGGTATGTGTATAAAGCCATCTGTAGATGCAGGGGTCTAGATGTCTATGAAGGCGTTCTTAACGCTAAGTCTCATCTCCTCTACATCCCAAAGCATGGATGTATATATTGTGGATAACAGTGAGGAGAGATCACACCACCCTGCCTAATACATTAAGTCAGCTCAATCTCTCTGGATAGAATTTGGTTTCTCGTACACCTCACCAAGCAGATTCCCAATGTGTCCTGACAGACTTATCTGGTGCAGCTGATTCAACAGTCCTTAAATGCCTTTCGGGCCGCCAGGGATGTCAGAAAAATAGGTTTCTTTCTTTGTTGGCATCTTGTATCGCTTCAGTAACCAGAAGGGATGCGCTCCTGCATAAGTTTCTCTCTCTCTCTCTCTCTCTCTCTGAACCCTCTGCAGTTCTGATTGGTGATCATTGAGAGTGGCTTTCGTCTTGTGCAGCCAGATTTTCTCAATCAACCCCCACCCCCTATTACAATTATAATTACCAGGTACACTGGGTATTTGCATTTTTCAGCATATGGCTGATACGCCCGTCCTTAATAACATCTGGAATACAGACTGTCCAGAAGATATAGTTCATCAACTCAGTGAGGAAAGGGATGACTGCTTGTCCTGCATACTATATGTGTTCTGCCGTTAGTCCCATAGAACCTTTCCTGTCATTTGAACGGACAAATGGACTTTCCAATTTTAGCTAGGCCCCTCCCGTCTCTAGTTAAGCTCCACCCACATCACGCTCGTATTGGGATCGATCGATCCCCGTACTCTCTGACTATCAATTTCCAGAAAACTACATACGTAAGCTGTTGAATATTTTGAAACTAATTTGACTGGGTGCTGTTGCCCAGCAACAGCGCCTTGTCAAATTAGTTTCAAAATATTCAACAGCATGGTTATTAAATAGCAAAAACATACAATTCGTACAACCTGTCGTGTCAGACTATTAAGCAGTTAAGACTGACTAGATCGAGTCAGTTATGACGTCATGATCATAACGTCACCCTACATGACACTTAGTTGGTTATGACGTCATATGACGTCATATGATCGATGGATAAACTTGGAAAGGGCCATTAGGTCACTCTCCTCCTTCATGGATATTTCACAGGAGACGCTACCCGCCACTGTCTCTTTGATAATAAGAGTTGCCCAATATAATTCTCTTTCTATACTGCTCATCAAATTCAGAATTCTCCTTGGGCATATCCAATGGACCTTTCCAGTTTTAGCTATGCCCCGCCCATCTCCAGCTAGGCTCCACCCACACTTCACCGTGTCGGGGTTGATTGATCCCTGAACGCTCTAACTATCAATTTCCTGAAAACTACAGGTAAGCTGTTGAACATTTTGTGACTAATTTGTCAAATTAGTTTCAAAATATTCAACAGAATATTTATTAAATAATAAATGCATATAATTCGTATAACAACGTTTAGTCCGTCTTCAAATATGCGTACGTGACGTACTTATCTACGTCATTCATGATGTTATAATGGCGTCATTCATTATGATCGATTCTATCGACGTCATATGATGGATGGATAAAGTAGAAATATGCTTGTCATCCAAAACAGATTTGGTCTGGTTCTGTAAGACACTGTCCTCCCAAGATTATCTGTCTAGTCCTTGTCACACCCGGTCGACGTTTCTTGTTAATGAGTTTCAAGAATAACTTCTGATCGTTGCTGTCAGCTTCCATCAGCCGCGGATCTATAGGTGGGGGCGGGGGTTGGGGGTAACTTGATGGAACGTGTTGCCCACTCCCACCCCACCCACCCCTCCCCGATAGGGTAGTCAGTTTATTTTACTTAACTGCTGGTGGCGGAGTGAGCCCATTTTCAAAAGTGTATTCCCTTGAAATATTTGGTGCCCGCCCGCCCGCGTAAGCGTATGGAAATATGTGTATAAGGTTGGTGGAGCTATGCTAGAAATGGGCGTGGCATATCTAGAAATCTAGCCATTTTTACTGGAGTATTCCAGTTTATTCATCGGTCATATGGCGTCATAATTAACTACGTGACGCCTGGGATGACGTCATAATAAATTACGTCATGAATGACGTAGCTAGGGATCGTCACGAACGCTTAATTGATAACGGACTAAGAGATGCTGTACGAATTGTATGGGTTTACTATATAATAAACACACTGTTGAGCATTTTGAAACTAACTTGATTGGGCGCTGGTGCTGCTATAGGCAATGCACTATTGCTGCGATAGACAGCAACATCACCCAGGAAACTTAGTTTCAAAATATTCAACAGCTTACCTGTATAGTTTTCTGAAAGTTGAGATTCAGCGAGTGCGGGGATCGATCGATCACAACGCTGGCAAAGAGTGGCTGGAGCCTAGCTAGAGATGGGCGGGGCATAGCTAAAACTGGATTCCTCCATTTAGTTTGTCTTAATTTCAGTGGGGATCAAATAGAAGATTTATTTGACGAATATGATACCAATAATGATGGTAAACTCTCCGAACAAGAGTTGATAGCTGCATTGGAAAACCGTGGCGTGGACGTTACTGAAGCTGTTAGAGAGCAAATCCGTAGAGAAATCGAGCTTGTTGATACTAATGGTGATGGCGAAATCTCGCTAGAAGAGCTCAAAGCTGCTCTGAGAAAGTACGCACAGGTGGGTACTGATATCACGTGGACCTGCTTACTTAAAACCACCACTCTGCCACACCCCCCCCCCCCCACCGCACACACGCACGCGCTCATTCACACTCACACACACACACACACACACACACACACACACACACACACACACACACACACACACACACACACACACGCACACGCACACGCACACACGCACACACACACATATATATATATATATATATATATATATATATATATATATATATATATATATATATATATATATATATATATATATATATATATATATATATATATATATATATATATATATATATATATATTGTGTCCCTCATTTGCTATCACTCAGTCTCTCAGCCTCTATCTCTCTTTCTCTACTTCTCCTTTCTTTCTTTCTTCCTTTCCTCCCTTCATCATGCTCCCTCGCTCTCTCTCTCTCTCTCTCTCTCTCCCTCCCTCCCTCCCTCCCTCTCTCTCTCTCTGTCTCTGCGTGCGTGTGTGTCTCTCTCTTGTTTCTCTGTCTCTGTCTATCTCTAAATACTGGCTATTTCTCCACCACAACAAACTAATAATACTACACCATTTGTTTCTTCAGTTGTGTACTTCGTCTTCCACGACTGTCTCGCCTTCTTGTGCAATTGCGTAAGTTTATAACGAAACCTCATCATACTATTACTCTGTAGGCGCGAGTGGTCACCTTACTCTCCCACACAGATGATACCTTTCCCGTTTTACCTATGCCCCTCTCTATCTAAGCTCCACCCACACCACGCTCGTGTTGGGATCGATCGATCTCTGAACTCTCTGACTATCAATTTCCAGAAAACTATACAGGTAACCTATTGAATATTTTGAAACTAATATGACTGGGTGCTGTTCTCGCAGCAACAGCGCCCAGTCAAATTAGTTTCAAAATATTCAACAGCATGTTTCTTAAATAGCAAAACCATACAATTCGTACAACGTGTCTGACTATTAAGCGTTAAAGACGAGCTTAATCGAATCATTCATGACATCATGATTATGACGTCAGCGTACACGTCGCGTAGTTGATTATGATGGCATATGATTGAGTGAGGAAATGGATTCATAAATTGACTAGAGTATATTCTTCTAAGAGCGTTCGATGACCACTTTAACGCTATTTACTTAAACATGTGATAAATTGGGACTTCCCATGCGCTTCGACAGGGTAAATTTTCATATAATACGATTAGACCGACCCTCGGCGTGAATCAGGGCAATGGACCTTTCCACTGTATCCATCCATCATATGACATCATAATCAACGACGTGGCGTGTCGAATGGCATCATAATGAATGAACGCGTATTTTAAGACGGCTATACGTTGTTCTACGAATTATATGGCTTTACTATTTAATAAATAATCGGTTGAATATTTTGAAACTAATTTGACTGGTGGGGCATTTGACTATGCCCCACCCGGTCAAATTAGTTACAAAATATTCAACACCTTACCTATATAATCTTCAGGAAATTGATAGTTAGGTCATTCCGGGATAGACCTATCCCTACACAACGTGGGTGGAGCTTAGCTATAGGTGGGCGGGGCATAGCTGAAACTGAAAAGTTCATTAAAAAGGGGCTGGTGTAGATATACCCTCCGATGCAATCATAGTAGTATATCAAATCGCAGCGCAATATATTTTCTACTATTTCAGATATGCTATATGCAAATCAGTTGAGCAATTAGGTCAGTAGATGTCCAAAGTTCACAATATGTTAAAGGCTTTAACATCTGATAATTGCGCATTGCTTTGACTGACAAAGTACTAATAATGCAATATTTTGTATATTTAGCAACTTCTTTCCGTCGGCGCTTCTTCGACTTTGAAACCATTGGTTTGTCATCCAATCTGATAATGCAAGTTCCTGGACAGGTACCGGGTCAATACCGGGCCATATTGGCCCGGTATTGGTCCTGTACCGGCCCAGTAACCCGCGTTATCAGGACAGAGTTGGAGTTTTATAAATAAAAGCAAACATTCTTTATTCATTTTAATTTTAATTTCAGTGAAAGCAGGCTAGAGCAATTATTCGATTCGTATGACGTATCTCCGAAAGACGCGTATTTGACGATGGCAGAGCTATTAGAAGCTCTTTCGAGGCAGAATATTATCATCAACAACGAAGTTGTCGGCGAAGTTCAGAGGGAGATTCAACTTATTGATACGACTGGAGACAATCAGATTACGTTGGACGAACTTAAGGCAGCTTTTGATCAATACTCACAGGTAATAATGCGAGAAGTAGACAACGGTGCAATGTCTGTCATTAACGTTACTGAAATTGTTTATATTTAGCATTGTGCAACAGCGAGAAGAATAGAATCCTCAATTATGTTGGCTACAGACATGAAGCTAAAATGTCGCCTTTAAAGAACACTATCGTCATAGAAATTCTCTATTTCTTTCTAACCTTATCGATTCAGGATAGCTCTAAGCTACTTTACCTAGAATGCCGTTTCTCACAGACAACGCATCCGCATATCTTCACTATGGGACGAGTTGTCCTGACCGCCAGGTGACGTCAGCTCAGTGAAAGCCATCTGCGCATGTCCCGGTATTACGGACTGGCGCAAACAAGGGTCAAGTTCTACTCCTAACCATAGTTAGCTATAGCTAACTAGAATACCAGTCGAACTTCAAATAGTTAACTAGCTAGTCAACTATAGTCAACCGAGCACCCGACCTCGGGTCAGATGGTTAGTCCGATATTTGCGTAAATTTCAAAATGGCGGACACTGGTCGCTTGGCTTGAATAAATGCATATAAAAGTGTAAATATTTCATTAAATAACATAGGTTTGATGAAATTATGCCTTCCTACGACTTCCTGTCAATGTTCTCAAGTCCCTATTCATTCCCACTTTATGTCATATGGACGCTTTTTGACGTCTTAGCGGACAAAAATAAACAATTTTCGTAGCTCATTAAAACAGACGACGGAAAGGGTTAATGGAGACTGGTACCCGGCTCCAAATTTTCTGCAATAGCAATTCAGTAGGGAACCGGGTACCAACGAACTATAGTCGACTACGATCAAGTTCGACTGGGCATAGCAACTGTGCATGATCAGTAAACCATGAAACAGACTATGGTTAGTGAGTCGAACTTGACCATAGATATCGTATAATGCTGGCTAGATTGCTCAGGCACATGCTCTCACTATGGTGCTAGTTGTCGCGACCTGGGTGACGCGAGCTCAGTAAATTGTCACGGACGCAAATTTTTATATTTTTATCAGAAATAAAATTGTATTGCTTATATTAATTTGACACTTTATTAGACTACGTAATAGGTTTAATAACAAAAACATATTAGTTTGGATACTATATATACATCCGGAGAGAAAATACTGAACTCCGAAATATTGCTTTTGAAATGGTCATGAGCAAACTAGCCAGTAAAGGCAGGCGATCAGCAGCCTCCAAACGGGATTCAATTCTCTTTAGTTTTGGCAAGTGGAAGATAAATTGAGCAGCGGCTGGTGACGCAAATTTATATATTTTTTTATCAGAAATACAATTGTATTGGCTATGTTAATCTGACACGTTATTCGACTACGTAATGGAATTAGTAACAAAAACTTAGTATTTGGAGACTATTATAAATACTGAACGCTAACCCGAGTCTGCTATTATCCTGAACCAGCCCTATGACAGATATTTGGATAGATCGACGGGCCAAGCCGAGTTAGTCGTCGTCGTCGTCGTCGTCGTCGTCGTCGTCGTCGTCGTCGTCGTCGTCGTCGTCGTCGTTGTTGTTGACGATAAACTGATGCAAATATCCTTATCCTGCAGTTGTGCCAGGGCCGAATCATTGGTACAGTTCCGCCAGAAGACACCACCACGACGCTATCATCTGTGGTCACAATATGCGGTGTCGCGTAAGTCTGATATCTATAGACATTTAAAATACTAAGCTTTTCATTCTGTTTCAGAAGACATGCTATTAGTTAAGCCTTTAAACACTTTCTGGGCTAAACTGGTCAAAACAGGCCTTGACAGTAGTCTCAATGAATGTCAATCTTCAGGCCAATGATGACTATTTTTTTAATTTTCCCACAGGAATGACTGGCTCGATAATCGAACCAGACATTTCGGTGGTAAATTTTCAAAAATAGTCTTCTTTTGGCCTGCAAATGTACTAAAATAGGAGCACAATAAAACAACTTAATATGACATAAAACGGCTTAGGCGTATTGGGTTTTGTTAGCCCATATTCAGTCCTCAGTTTCTAAGAACCATTCGGGCCATATCTAGGCTGGCTTTGATGCAGTACCAGTAACGCCTCAAGCAGGCCAATAAATCGATTTTGCGAGAGGAAAGTGCCTCGAGCAGGCCTCCGTCACAGGAAAATGCCTACCATGCCATAGCGGAGGAGGAGAGTCAGTTTAATACCGTTCTCCTATTTAGAAATAATGCAAAGGTGTCTTCTTACGTAGCTCGCTTAGGCATCATCTCGGACGTACCTATTGAGTGGACCCCCTCAAGCCGATGGCGCGTACTTGTTGCCTGGGCGATGAGTCGTGGAACCGATGAGCGACTCTTGACTACATGTCAGCACAACCACATATAACAAGACAAAGACAGGACAGTGGAAGCGGCTAGCAGACTATGGTGATCTTCCTTGATGGCGTGGAGGACCCATTAGGCCCTTCCAGTCACCATAGAGTGAGTCTGCGAACTGGTATTTTGCCACTATCTAAAGTGCCGAGAATGAGCCGTATGAGACTCGGTCCCTAGGACAAACGATTAACTGCGTTAGGGTTATGTAAGGTTCACTGCTGAGCCGTTCCTACTATAATTATATTTTCGTAGTGAATCCCTACTTTGGCTTAAAGTCTATCCTAAGAGGTACCAGTGAAGGTACTGGGGTAGTGTGTGACTCGTCGATTCCAGCCGTCGAAACACATCTGCGATTTCAAGGGTCAGCTTTAACCAAACCTGTGGAGGTAGTTACCAGACAATTAGTAGCCAGGAGGCTGGAGGGGCGTAGAAAGAGACAGCTGCTCGGAAAGTGGATAGTAGGCCATTAAGATTGTTAGTCTACCAGCCAAATCTGAATTCGGCACCATGGCACAAGCGGTTTGGTAGAAAAATGCCAATAGTACCGGCTGTTAGGGGGATATATAGTGGTCATCGCCAGGGTTGATGTAGGATCTGAAAGTGGTGCAATTATTTTTTGCAGAACCGTTTCCATGGTAACCACCATCAATTACCGCAAAGAAATAAACTTCGTTTTAACTATCATAACTTTCTATTTTTGTGGCTAGAAAGACAATTCTGGTGGTAAATTAAAGGTCTCATAGTCATCTAGCTAGCGGTAACATTTATTCTTGTTTTGTGAATAATTTGCATATAATTATGACGTCACAAACATAAGAAATTGTCATTTTTCTCATATTTTCACGTTTACCATAATAATTTTGTAAGAATTTGTGTTCTGGTTAGTATGCTGAGAGCTCAATATTGTCCCATTTGTTAAAAAATATGTCTGGCTTATTAAATTGGTACATTGAATGGGATGTGTGGTTTGGAAAATATTTAATACATCATTTTGGAAGTCATACCCTAAAAGTCAGCCTAAATGTAGGCATGAAATTTGATGCCGCTCTAACCTCGGCAAATACGATTTCTTCGCAGAATGAATCATTATATGAATGCAAGGACGATGTGTAGGCCAGTAGTGTAGGTCAGTTCATGTTCCATATCATTAATCTGTATCTGATTCAGAGGATGAGCCATCTATATTCAATTCACGGTTACTGCAGCTGGGAGCACAACATACATCAGAACACACGATATCATCTTTGAGACACCCGCATCTCCTTGTTGAACAATCCGCTTTGGCACATACATTGTGTAAATGCGAGTATTGCCTCAGGTGCTGGAGGGAGCATCCTCATACATGGCACAAGGTGCCCATCTTCATCGGACACCCAGCCATTATCAACAGGTGATACATTGAGGTACGGAACTGTTGCATGATTCCATATAAATGATTAATAATTTGCTCGTCTGAGATGCAAACGGAAGCTATCCATTGTTGGTGGTAATTTATCATTTTGGCATTTGCTTTTTGCAAATAATTCGTAACGAACTACATCAAGTGATACATGTTTCTTTCCGCAATACAGTAGAGACACTAGAGTTACTATGACATCCTCGGTTTCCTGGTTGATTTCAGAAGGACTGTCTCCGAAATGTTGTAGCCCACTGTGTAATTCTTGGTGCTTTTCAATAAGATTCAGCCATTTTTGTTTTCCTATCCCACTGAACGTCGAGGTTGAATCGCATCCAGTGGCTGGGTGGATCGCTGGTAGCTTATAGCGCATACTTTTTCCAAGTTGGGTCGGTATGGTATGCATTGGAATGAATCTCTTCTTTTGGCGTACATCTGTCTTTAGATACAGCTCTTTCAAGTCAAGTACCCAGCAGTATCCTGGATACATGGCTGCAACATCTGAGCCAAGACACCAAAGAAGTACCCGCTTGATGCCTAATTTATATCTCACGTGTGAAATATGTAGAAACATTCGAGAATCAGCATCCTCATGATCTGACCCAAGCTGTGGTACTTCATCGTGCCCACCAAACACGACCTTCACTACTCGATTAATGTCATGATATCCACCAGCAAGATACACCTCACAACCAGCTTTTAATCTACGTTCCAACTTAATGATCCAATCATGAGAAAGGAAGTTGGCAAGGTTTGCCTTGTTCTTTGCGTTTGACAACATCTTCAGCCGCTGTTTTGGATGTGGTGTTAGAACAGTTGGATTCCTTATCTCCTGCATCTGGATATTACCACGACGGACCCGTTCACCTGATTTTATTGATTCCTCATTCGTATAATTGTCACAAACCACAGCAATGTACTAATATTTTAAATTCAAGACTACATCCAAGAGCTGATCCGATAGCTCACCAAAGGTAGGACACTTGGCTGTGTCAGTACAAACCATTCTTAGCAAAATCATGACAAGCAATGTTGGCTCACTAGATGCCGGAAGTTCAACAGTGGCATGGTCCTTCTCAAGCCATGGGAGCATACTACTTTTTCGTGTCTTTCTTAGAGAACCATCAAGATTGAACAGCGAGAGTGGAACTGGCGCTAATTCATACTGAAACAATTCCTTTATGTTCAGATCACGCGACTGTCCAATAACTGCCAATTTGCTGAATATTTGGCGATCAATATTTAATAACTTTATCACCTGTTTCCTTTAAGTAACAGCTCCTTTATTCAATGTAGTAAATGTGCAAAGATTATGCTTACTAATAGGATCATGAAAGTATGTCTCACCTGTTATCAATCTATTAGTTACAAATTCCTTCATTTGTTCTAGACCATTTTCACAGTGCCTCGCTTGCCTCAGGTGAACATACAAGTGATGTGGCAATATTTACAAGAGGCTGCTTATTCTCTGGGATAATGCCGATGTCAATCATGAAAGGGTTCATCATTCTTTCATTAATAACACTGATGATTTTCTGGATTGCAGCTTCATCAGCAACAATGCGTCTCGTTGTAGCCTCTTTGTGGAGGTCGCCACTATCAGTCTGATGTAACCCACTAAGTTGCTTGTGTTAGCGGTTACTGCTGCTTTTAGATGAGCAGTAAAATAGTGTTTTGCAAGCGCTTCATCTTTAGCACACAGTTGTTTGTACTTGCCGCAGTCTTTGTTTAGAGATTGTTCGATGACCATGGCATGCCAAACTCCACTGAAAGGTCGCCCAGTCCTGTAAACGGCACCTTGGCCTTCGACTAGAGCTTGATACACTTCCGGCTTCTTCTTCCTCAGAAGTCTTGCTTCAGCAACGTCAACGCAACCCCAGTGCGCATAGTTTACATGTCCGCACTGAAAGTCAATTGGAATCATCTCCCCAAATGTTCCTATTTCCAAGGACTTGTTATCATCATGTTTTGCGGCAATGTAATCCAAAAGCAGCTGTGACAAATCTGAAACACAGTTTTCCCAGAAGACAAATGTGTCTGAACATTTTTACCTTCTTCACAAATTTCTCCATTAGATAATGCAGATTTTGCACAGAATGCGAGAAATCTTCTGGTGCCATTTTATCCTCATCTCTGCCTTCGCCGTGTACATGCTGGAGATCCTCAAATGCCGTGGTGCAATGTTCCGCTTTCTCCATAATCATATTCCCTTCAAGTTGTGAAACTTCTGTTGCTTCAATGGCATCAGCAAATGCCATCCATTTAAGCCGACTCGGTGTTTCATTCATCAGCTTATGAATTATAACACCTCAATTGTATGCTTTTACCTTCATAGCATGGCTAATTGTTGCTGATCCATACAGGTTCGCTTCCACAAGAATGTCCTCAAAACCACTTTCCTGCAAAACACGACCTATGTCACCCATAAAATTCAATACCTTTCATTCAACATCAGAAGCATGTTTCTAGCTGTCGTGTGAAGAAAGTTATTCGCATTAGAACAAACATATATTTGTGATAATTTATCTTGGTTACCATGGAAATGGGCCTGTAAAATCTTTTTACACCACTTTCAAACCCTACATCCACCCTGGTGATAATCCACATAGACCACCCTAATAGCTGGTATCATTGGCATTCTTCTACCAGACGACTTGTGCTAACTCCTTAATTAGGCCTCTTTTCAGATTTGTCTAGTAGATTGCGCAAAGCCTGAAAAGAGACTTTACGATAAACCTCTTCTTTCATTTGAGCAGTTGTCCTTAACTTTCATATCATAATATCTGAGCTAATATTAAATTAGGAGATTGGTACCAGGTCCGTGTCTATTGGTGCAGGCACAAGAAATGGTCCCTAGTGAAAAAGTGTTGTTGTTCAGAAAATGGTGTGATGCCATATTGTAAGCCTGTAGTATTAAAGTTGCAACTAAAACAAAATTAACAGTTTAAGAACGGCACTCGCCGTAGTACAATTTATGCAGTGACACAAAAAGGCCAGACTGATCAGCGCAATAATGGGTGTAACAATTAAGTAAAAAGGTGCCTGTTAGCCATTAGCGCACATAAGAGTCTATGAGGAAGATGTTGTAGAAGATGGCGTCTCTTCAGTCGTGGTGTGCCATCGCACGATTACAAATAGGTTCTATTGAGAGTCAGTTGTCACAAAACAGGTGAAGTAGATTCTTGCATCATAGAAACCTCGGAAAGGTTAGATGATGAAAGAGATGCGTAAAGAGAACACACTTGATACGATGAAGGCGTGTGATTAAGGTTCTTTACAGCAATGGCACAAGCCGATGTTCGATACAAGCTCAGGTGAGGCAATAAAAGTAATGTCTAACAGTGGAAACGGCTTAAGTTAAAACGGCCTAAGCACTTTAGTGTTTTTAGCACTAGCTATATGCTTTTTAAGGAAGCGCTTTTTGGCGTGGCTCAGACAGATCTGGTGAGATATCAAACGAGCACGTGGTACTCTGTCAGTTTCAGATGGTGTTGGGCTAAATTATCGCCTCTCGGTGGTGTAGATTAAGGTTTTACTACACCTCTACTTAGTTCGAGGTGGCTTATGACCGAGCGTTATACTTTTTAGTTTTATTAGACCCCAAATGGGGACGGAAAAACTAGTTTGGCGTGTTCTACAGTTCTGATATCCGACCACAGTGTCAGGTATCGGTCAACAACTGTGCAGGTTGCCAAAAACGGCTATGGAACACAGTGTTTGGGAGAGCCTTATGGTAACGACAACCATATCAGACTACCTTTCTGTCCCTACTGAGCAAGTGATTTGCTTGATTAGCCCAGAGATAGAAGCGGTTATTGGTTTGGTTGGCGTATATCGAGTCCCTGATTACAGGTCCCATTCACGCCATCCTAGGCTGGTTTTATTTCGGTCTATTATTGGTAACTCCCCAGCTTTTTACACTGGTACCAACGCTCATCAGTTGGCCGAAGAGAGACACGATCCCAGGGTTGCCGTTTTCACATCTCTGCTCGTTACCGCTTGAACCACAACCTCCTCTACTGAGGAAAGAAGTTATTGGTTTGATTGGCGTGTATCGAGTCGCTGATTCCAGGTCCCATTCATGCCATTCTAGGCTGGGTTTTTTCAGTCTATTATTGGTAACTTCCCCAGCTTTTACACTGGTACCCTATTTATAATCCTGGATGGAGAGAGGCAACGAGAAGTGAAGGAGATTACTTATGTTTCCAGTGACCGTCAGTTGGCTGAACAGAGACGCGATTTCAGATTTGGAAGTTTCACAGCTCAGCTCGTTACCACCTGAGCTACCGCCTCTCTCCTCTACTTAGGAAGAAGAAGTTATTGATTTGATTGACGTCTATCGGGTCCCTGATTCCAGGTCCCATTCATATCTAGGCCGGTTTTATTTCAGTCTAGTATTGCTAACTTCCCCAGATTTATACTGGTACACATTTATACCCTGGTTAGAAAGAGGCAACGAGGAGTGAAGCGGATTGCCTATGTTTTCAGCGATTGTCAGTTGGCTGAACAGGGTCGCGATCGCCGGTTTCACAGCTCTGCTCATTACCATCTGAGTTACCGCCTCCCTTCTCTACTGAGGAAGCCGATACGGGTCCTTTTATACCCTACGTTGACCAATCAGAAGTCACCACAGGCCATTTCTCCACCAATCAACGCACAGTCACATCCGGCGAAAAACATGTGTTAGTGACGTCATATGACCTTCACACTGACTAGATGCTGGAGCATGCACGATACTGGCCTAAGTGTACATGTATTTATAACTTAATTTTGACTAGATTTTAATTTAGTGATATCTCAGCCATTCCCAGGATTCATCTTCAGATGAATAGGATGGGCCTCGTATTACCAATTTGGGAATACGGGCAATTATATACACACAATGATGCCTTACTCCACGCTGTCTATACAACATAAGCAGGCTGTCTCGAATGATGCCATGCGTGAGGCGCGTTGTTACGGACTTTCGCGACTCTACTGCTATAGGGCTATGTACGCCGGTCCATAGGTCTGTGAGTGGTGAGGTTGGAACATCGCAGCCCGGGCCGTTTCGTACCAGATGCAAAGCGATCCGCGTTACAGTTAACTTACCCAGTCTTTATACGGATACCCATTTACTGCCCATGTTTCCAATCGTGTTGAGATTCTTCCACCGTTGTGGCGTCAATAAAGTTCGTCGGTTAAGTAGTCAAATGTGCTGGCTATTAGCCTACAGCAAGCCGCCTCCCATAACATAATCCTCCGATACGGGCATGTTTGTGTCTCGTATATAGGCCTATGGCACAATCCGTGGAAACTTCATTCAGCTCCAAGCAATTTTTCCTCAACTTTCTCCGCTGTGTCGTATCCACTGCGAACGTCCTGAGTTCGTTTAGGTTCTTTCCCGTCTGAAACCGCCATATGTTAAGATTCACTTCGTTTTACTACATTTAGATACACAATATAAGCCTCTAAAAGTATGCAATTTTAACAATTTAATTTGCAAGCACTTTGCTGTGAATATGCACCTTTAAATATTGTCAACATTGGGGTGTCAATGGATTTTCCCATTTTTAGTTATGCCCCGCCCATCTCTATCTAAGTTCCACCCAAACCACAGCCGTGTTGGGATCGATCGATCTCTGAACTCCCTGACGATCAATTTCCAGAAAACTATACATGTAAGCGCTTGAATATTTTCAAACTAGTTTGACTGGGTGTTGCTATGGCAGCAACTGCGCCCAGTCAAATTAGTTTCAAAATATTCAACAGCATGTATGGTAGAGCCATACAATTCGTACAACGTGTCGGACTATTAAGAGTTAAAGTCGGGTCAAATAGAATAATTTTTGACGTACTGATTATGACGTCATCCTACACGACGCTTAGCTGATTATGACGTTATACGAGGTCATATGATAGATGGATACGCTGGAAAGGTGAATTACTGCCGTTGGGAGACTGTTCCAGATGTTCACTCCTCTATATGGAAAATAGAGTTGGGATGTATTATCGATACGTAGCTGATCGCAACACAATGACATTAACAATATGTATATATCGTAATACATTCCTCCCAAACCGATACGTATCGCCTGACGATGTAAAGTAACGTCACTTGTTCGAATACTTCTAAGTAACAGAATTTGGCCTAGACTATGTTTGTGGAGTGTTCTCTGTTCAAAAAGTCTCCATCAAATGGTTACCATGAAACGGTATTAAAGGAAAATGAAACTAATATATTGATTCTTAACTCATCTTCTTCATAGGAGTGAATCAATTGTTGTTGATAGCAATTAGTACATTCGTTTCTTGATCTTTCCACCATCAGATCTTGATAACGATGAAGAATAAATGCACTGATTGCTACCCATGGCTTGTGCTTTTATTTTATGAGGCGGATGACTAGAAATTAATTATAAATGATGGTCAGAATGTTTCCTTCAAAGTGAACAATATATCATGATACGTATTGTGATACAATCTCCCTGTATCGTGATATATCGCTATACAATACTGTTCGCAATATCCACCACCAAATAATTTGAATGGACGATGATTACTGTCTTAGTAATAGCCTCCTCTCAAATTAGTTTCAAAACATTCTGCATTATAGAAACCATTTGACCTCTGAATTCACATAATCTCAATTTCAAGGTCACTATAGAGGCGAGCTGTTTAATATTTTGAAACTAAACAAGGGCAGCAATAGTTCCCAGTAAAATTATTTCCAAATATTAAACAGAATATTTACTCAATTTATAGAGGGTTTTCTAGTTTAGCTTTTCAAGTTTTAGTGGCTAAACTCAACAATGGAGGGATCTGATTTGTCACTCAGCTATCTGACGTCATAATCAATTACGCCACTAGTCTGTTGACCTCACAATCATAATGGCATGGCATAATTATAATCTCTGTCGAGAAAATAGAGAAGTTGGTCAGAAAATTGTACGAATTGTATGTCTTTGAATAATTTACAATTTAATAAACGTTTTGTTGAATATTTTGGCATTAAGTGGACTAGCAGCAACAGCTCCCCAGTCAATTTGTTTCGCAATATTCAACATCTTACATGTATACTTACCTTGAAATTGGGATTCTTGGATTGACGTATCTAAATAGATTCCAACACGTTTACAGATTCGGCGGCTTATATCTAGAAATGGGTGGCGCTTAGCTCTAATTGGGCGGTGGTATAGCTCGAAACTGATTCCTCTTTTCTTATGACGTAAATGACGTTGATATGTCTCGTATCTAATTGCCACACGAGTGCTGTTTAACCCCTATTGTGTCAACACCGCATTAAAGCGCTCAAAATATTATTTATTTCAATTAACCATTTAATTGCCAATGCTTTTCAAGGAAATTTTGATTTTTGCAGACAAAAAAGAGTATTTTTGGCTTAAACAGAATTTATTTTTAGTGCCCGCGTCTCCCACATAATATACAATTATGATACATGGAATATAATAACAAGTGGCGGATGCACATATAGCATTAACATTACTAATATAGTAATAAATTTGTTGAGAGAGTGAGGGAGAGATGGTGCGTGCGTGCGTGCGTGCGTGCGTGCGTGCGTGCGTGCGTGCGTGCGTGCGTGCGTGCGTGCGTGCGTGCGTGCGTGCGTGCGTGCGTGCGTGCGTGCGTGCGTGCGTGCGTGCGTGCGTGCGTGCGTGCGTGCGTGCGTGCGTGCGTGCGTGCGTGCGTGCGTGCGTGCGTGCGTGCGTGCGTGCGTGCGTGCGTGCGTGCGTGCGTGCGTGCGTGCGTGCGTGCGTGCGTGCGTGCGTGCGTGCGTGCGTGCGTGCGTGCGTGCGTGCGTGAGAGGGAGGGAGGGAGGGAGGGAGGGAGGGTGGGAGGGAGGGGAGAGAGAGGGAGAACTCCAAGTGCTGTGTACTCACATGCGTGTACAATTTCAGTATAGTACAGCTCATAAACAAGTCAACACGGGACATGTTAGTTAGTGCGAAATGATTTGTTGAACATTTTTAACACGATTGGACTTGACGACATCGATGTCTTAGGTAGCAATGTCCTCCAATTCAGCCGCGTCCAAAAATATTCAACAGTAGGTTAATTTTGCCCTGGAAATGCGCTAAATCATGCCCGAAGAATATTTTTTGTAAATTTATAACGAAAGTTCACAAAAAAAATAAATTTCTGCTATCCTTCAAATGGACATTCATCAAACGTGTAATGGTCAAGAAAATTAAAATTTCTACTTTGCCAGTGTCCAATTGCTGACCAAGAAGAGTATTTTTGAAAATTTACCACTGGAATGAGTTTTCTGAAATATTCTTCTCTTAGCCTGCAAATGGACATTTCTGCAGATCACTGCAGAGGCCGTTTTTACCAACTTGACCATTAAAGGGTTAAGTTGACACAAGAGGGGTTAATTGATGTGTTTAACTCTTGCAGGGAAGACGAACTGGAAAGGTTATTCCAGTCATATGATACGAATAACGACGGCACGCTCACCATGGATGAGTTGATTCCGCATCTGGCGGCACGGGGCCTGGTCATTACGTCTTTAATCTTGCAACAGCTGAATGCTGAGATCCAACTTATCGATACGGACAATGATAACAGCATTTCACTGAGTGAGCTAAGAAGCGCACTGATTCTACACTCAGAGGTGAAAACGACGACGACGACGACGACGACGACGACGACGACGACGACGACGACGACGACGACGACGACGACGACGACGACGACGACGACGACGACGACGACGACGACGACGACGACGACGACGACGACGACGACGAGTGATGATGTCAACGACGACGTGATGATGTCAACGACGACGTGATGATGATGATGATGATGATGGATGAATGATGAATGATGATGATGATGATGATGATGATGATGATGATGATGATGATGATGATGATGATAAATGATGATGATAAATGATGATGATGATGATTATGATTGTGATGATGATGATGATGATGATGATGATGATGATGATGATGATTTGCAAATAGGTATGTAGAGAGACCACATTGGCAAGTGACGGAGGCAGCCATATAATAAAATCAATTCATTCCAAAAGGCATTGTTTCCGACGGTGCCATAATCGTCATTGCCATCTTCACCATCGTTGTCATCACCCAATATTGTGTTTATCTTCCTAGTTATGTGACGGCAAGATAATCACTCCTAGCTCCACACGCGTTGATACACAGACTACAACGCCAACGACGACTACGACGACGACCGTGCTGCCGACTACGCCATGTGATCCTTACCCCGTGGAATGGTTAGTAAATTATTGCCTGATTACGCCATAGCGATAACGATAACGACACACGATGTAGCGAGTATCGCTATGAAATAGTTGCCATAAAATCTTCTGAGAAATCGATATAACGCAAATGGAGGAATCCAGTTTTAGCTATGCCCTACTCATCTCTAACTAACCTCCACTCACGCTTTGCTGCACCAGATCAATCGATCCCTGCAATCTATGAATCTCAATTCCCAAAAAACTGTTTAGGTAAACTGTTGAATATTTTGAAACTAATTTGACTGTGTGTTTATTAATTAGTACAATTCATACAACCTGACGGGCTATTACACGATTAAAACGTATTAAATCAAGCCATTCGTGACGTAATGATTATTATGTCATCCTACACGTTACGTACTTCATTATGACGTCATATGGCGGCGTATGGTGATGGATAAACTGGAAAGGTTCATTGGATCGAGTGGCATTACATTCTACACATTAGACATTTTCTGTGCTAGGATGAGTCTTTACTACAACTTTCATAACTATACACCCGCGCTCAGAGGCATGCACACACGTGCGTGTCTTTGTGCACGCGCGCAGGAACCAACGCGCACACGACGCACGCACTCACTTGTGTAATTGAAGAAACTCATCTGAGACCTTTAAGGCGGTCACACGCCCAACCCCCTCGCCAACTCATTGGCTACGTCACTGTCTCCATACTTTAGTTAAATCAGACAGGCCTGTCATAGGCTAGTTCACTTCAAATCAGTTCCCAGATAACACAGCTTATTGGGCCGATACCAGGCCGATACTGCAATGCGCTATCAGGGTTGTGTAGATCCAGGATCTTCTATAGGTGCACCCGGAATACTCTGGCAATGTAGTTGATTATTTACGTAACACAAACATCACAAAAGTTCTAAGAACGCATCTACATAAAATAGTTACCTCTCTTCATCGTCGATATTAACCCTTTGAAACTTGAATTCCCAGAAACGTAATTTTAAAAACGAGCATACATGTAAGCTGTTGAGTATTTAGATATTATTTGGCAGGAATTTATAAAAGCGTCAATGACTTTGGTGTTTTTGGCCGTTCAGGTTCAAAGGGTTAACATCTTTTAAATGTAAGCTAAAATGTATGGCCTCGCTACACATTCTCCATCTCTGCATTTACAGGAGGACCCTTATCTCGGATTGGTTTGATTACTACGACGCAAATTCTGACAATGTCTTGAATTTATCTGAGTTGACCAGACTTATTGAGGATGATGGCGTGATTGTCGATAGTGATGTGTTAGTCCTTCTTGAGAGTGAACTCCAGTGGATGGATCCAGATCGTGACGGGGTCACGTTTGATGAACTGGTCGCTGCTCTGACGACGTACCACGCGTAGGTCAAGCTAGCATATATAACAAGATTAAATATAATCAGAGATTGTAGACCCTCACCCTCCCGTTTTTGTAACGCTGTAAAAAGTCTTCGAATTTTCCGAATTTCTCGGATCTTTCAGATTTTTATTTTATTTTCCGAATTTGTTCGGATCACGCCCAAAATCTGTGGAGTCCTAGTGTATGGTCACACCCGTTCATGTGTTAAAATCTTTGCCAAGTAAATTCCAAGATATCTAGAATTGTATCCGATCCGGATCCGCGGTTCTTATGCGGATCACGGCTAAAGTTAGGAAATCGTCGTGCACGACAAGTTCTTTCATTGTGTTAAATCTGAGCCAAATCGGATCAGCATTTTTTTAGATATAGCTCCAGACAGACGGACGGACGGAGGTCGGGCGGGCGGGCGGGCGAGCGGGCGGGCGGGCGGGCGGGCGGGCGGGCGGGCGGGCGGGCGGGCGGACGGGCGGACCGGCGGTCCTGATTACAATGCCACCTTCCCCTCGCAAGCCAGCGCTGCAATAGATGGATCGATTTCTAGCTAAGCTCCACCAGCATTTTGTACCTGTTAGTACCGATATGAAGCTTTGAAACCTGAATTCCTGAAATCGAAATTTCAAGGCAATTATACAAGTAAGCTGTTGAATATTTTGAAACTATTTAACCGAAGTTATTGCTGGGTATAGCGGCAAGAGTCAACTTATTTTTAAGAACATTCAACAGAATGCTTACTAATTTGTGAATTCACCAAAATACATACAATTCGTACACTATCACGAACTTTTCGATTCGGCGGATCTACATACGGAATTTTGATTGTAACATCGGCTAAGATGTTGTCAGATGGTTGAGTGACAGATCGGATCCCTCTATTGACATATGAAATAGACTTGGATACTGCAAGATGGTTGTTCTTTGCAATATGTCGTCGAAAGAACAACATCCCAGCCCACCGGAACATTCCTTCAAACGGGTTATGATTTAATACACATTAAGACCGTTTAACACTCAAACCGACCAAAAACGGCTTCTACAATGATCTTAAGAAATGTCCATCTGGAGGCCATGAGAAGACTATTTTTGAAGATTTATCACTGGAATGACTGGCCCGGTAACTGAGTCAGTTATTACAGAGGTAACACCTTCTCTTGATCTGCAAATGGAGATTTTCTATGAGACTCTTGAAATTATCTTTTAAAGATTTAAGGGTTAAATTATATTAGTCTATTATATTTTCTAAGGGAGGAATCCAGTTTTAGCTATGCTCCTCCCATCTCTAGCTAAGCTCCACCAACACTCTTTCTGTGTTGGGATCGATCGATCCCTGCACTCTTTAAATCTTAATTTCCAGAAAATTATACAGGTAAGCTGTTGACTATTTCGAAACCAACTTGATTGGGTGCAGCTGTGGCAGCAACAGCGCCCAGTCAAATTAGATTCAAAATATTCAACAGAATGTTTATTAAATAATAAAGACATAAAATTCGTACAACAACGCTTAGTTCATCATCAAGTAGATGTTCGTAGCGAACATAGCTACGCCATTCATGACGTATTTCATTCTGACGTCATCCTACACATCATATAGTTGATCATGATGTTATATGATTGACTGAGAAACTGGAATCCTACATTGCAGAAAACAGAAAGAGAATGCGGATGATACCTCAAAATGTTTTGCGGCCGTGGACACAGACGGAGATGGCAAATGGAGTGAAGCAGAGATATTAGCATTTTGGCAGAGGATTGGCGTAACGATTACCGATGCCGTTAAGAGGAAAGTCAAGCAACATATCAAAGACGCCGATAAAGACGGTGATGGTAAAATATCTGAACAGGAATACAGAAATGCGATTGCAAACGAAAAGTAAGTTTGCTGTTAGTGGAGTGACAGAATAATAAAATGTGTCTCTTTAACATGTTGACAATTTAAACACAATTCTCACCAACCTTATAGGCCAACATATTGATCACCATTCTCCCATGTAAACGTTATAATTAATAGACTGAACAATAAGAAAATGAGCCACAAATGCATTTTAGCTAGTATTCAATACTTTGAAACTCACACAGTTTTCAATACTGCGAAAGTGTGCAACGGTGACAGCTCTGGTTTTAAAAAAATATGTATTCAAATGCTCTTCTTCCTTCTAATAGATAATATTACCAAGGACACAACCATAAAACAGGATTCTTCAATGTGCTACTATTGTTGACGCAAAACGGCTGGAAAATAATAGATGGCTATTACCTAATACCGACCCCCAAATGACACCGAACAAAAACAAATGTGTCATCCGGAATATTGCTGTTCCCATTGACGCATATAATGAAACCAACATGGATGACATATTGTACTAGATCGTGCATGTCAAAGGTTTTTTTACGGAATCTCTGAATTTGCCAGTCCATTATATTTAGGATATGGATTTGCGCCATATGAGGCGGTTTCCGTAACCTTATAGTTCAAAGATAATCGTGGTTTAACCCATCTTCTAGCAACTTAACTATTTAATGGTCAAACTGACCGAAAAATTATTTGCACGGGTCTTCAGCCATGGCGATTTGAAAGGCCTAGGCGGAGAGTATTTTTGAATATTCACCACTATAATGACTGGCTCGGTAACCGAGCCAGTCATTCTAGTGGTAAATTTTCAAAAATATGCTTCTCTCGGTCTGCAGATATACACTGGATAAGTAAACAAAATTCAGTGGTAAATTTTCAAAAAATAGTCTTCTAAAATTAAAATATCTTGAAAAATATTGACAACCAAAATGTTTAATTTATATGTCAAGTAGTATTTTGAGCGCTTTGAGGTGATGTTGACACAAGAGGGTTTAAATAACAAATATATAAAAAAATTTAAATTAAATACTGAGCTAGGCTGCATTGATTTATTATGCTTATACACCTGAAAATTTTTAAAATGGTGCATAATTTCCTATGTACAAATCAGTGTCGAACATACCATGATAACGTGGCTCACTCGACCGGTACTGAACCAACGCGGGGCCAGTATTAGCTACGGCCCATTGGCGCAGTACCGGCCCAGTAACCGTGCATTGACTAGCCGTAACGGAAGCTTAGCATAAAAGTCCCAAGCCCAACCGGCCGCACAACCATTTTTCTCAAACTGGCTTGTAATTTTTCTACACAAATTTGATTTCATATCTCCTAATTACAGAAAGAAGAAGGAGGACGCCATCAAAAAACGTTTTAAAGAAATCGACACAGATGGAGATGGCAAATGGAGCGAGGCAGAGATGTTAGCCTATTGGAAGAAGCTGGGTGTACCGATCAACCCTGCCCTTAGGAAGATGGTCCAGGATCAAATCAAAGCGGGGGATAAAAACGGTGATGGTAAAATATCTGAACAGGAATTCAGGGATGCTCTTGAAAAAGAAAGGTAGATTTAACTCTGTTTCTGACCAGATAGAAACATATTCTGTTATTGGTTCTTTAAGGTGTGTGTTTAAAGTGTCTTTTAAAGGTGCGTGTTCACACCAGAATGCTCTAAATAAAATCATTTAAATTGTATAAACCCCATCGCAAGAAAACGAAATAAATCTCAGCCTATGATGATGTCATTTCCTATAAGTTAATATAATTTTTAATTGTGAAGTTGAAATAGGGGCACGTATCTCTAATTCAATATCATAACTTAAAAAATTATATTAATTTATACGTAACGAAGTCAACATATGTTAATAAGATTTCTTTCATTTCATTCCATCTGGCCACTCACTTTAAGCCTCTAAAAGCATACAATTTTAACAATTTTATTTTCGAGCATTTTGGTGTGAATATGCACCTTTAACTGTCTCGCCGCAGCAAGCAACCAAGTAACAATATTATTGAGATAAAACTCTTGACTTATTGAATATGTGTAGGTGGCTTAGCGGAACTTAGTTAGAAGCCCTGCAGAGCTTAGTTAGAAGCTCTGCTCAACAAATCACTCGATTTAATTGTACGCTCACTTAAGGGATTACCATGTCCTGTGAAATTATTTTAAAGGATAACTAACTTCATCTCTTGATAGCTTTTCAGGTGATCTAATAAGCTATTCATAAACTATGCAGGTAATTTTAAGCTTTTTATCATGCCACTAAAGAAAAATATTCAGGCTTTGGTAGCTAAATGTTGAAACATTTCTACATCCTATGCTAGCTGTCATTATTTACTTTTCAACCAATCAGAAAAAGCCAAGCGTGTCTGCCTCGGGTTTTACGCTCAGCCATAGAGGCGCCAGCCTTAGTTTGGCAATGGGTTATTAAAACAATCGTACCGGTAAGCTGTTGAATATTTTGAAACTAATTTGATTGGAAGTCACTTCCAGTCAAATTAGTTTCAAAATATACAACGGGATGCGTATTATATAACACAGAATGTAATGCATTGGCGCTTATATGCCATCACGCACTATCGCTTGAGGAGACAAAATGGCGGCGATCACTGTTCAACGTTTACGCGATATAACAAAGCAGATAATTGTGATACAGAAACGGGAATGTGACAGGATATGAATGATATGGAATCTATAAACCATAATCTATCGGTGCAGTGTAACATTTGAGATGAGATTAGCATCCCTTTAAAAGTATTCAGCGTATCTTCTCTATGCAGAGGGTATTTGAGGCCTCGGGCAAATGGACCTTTCTAGTTTTAGCTATTCCCCGCCAATCTCTAGCTAAGCCCAACCCACACCTCGCACGCCCTGACTATTTCCAGAAAACTATACAGCTAAGCTGTTAAATATTTTGAAAATAATTTGGCAGCAACAGCGCCAAGTCAAATTAGTTTCAAAATACTCGACAGCATGTTTATTAAATAGTAAAGACATACAATTCATACAACCTGACGGACTATTAAGCGTTTAAGATAGACTATATCACGTCATTCATGACTTAATGATTATGACATCACCCTACATGTAGATGATTATGGCGTCATATGATTGATGGATAAACTGGAAAGGTCAATTAGTTGAGGTGGTGGGGACCTTATCGGGTTGTCCAAGGAGGAAATGGCTGCTGCTGCTGCTGCTGCTGCTACTACTACTACTACTACTACTACTACTACTACTACTACTACTACTACTACTACTACTACTACTACTACTACTACTACCGGAAGCTGGTGCTAAACAAGGCTGCAGCATCTTTCACTTAAATTGTTTTCAATATATTCAACAGCATACGTATATCACGACTGTCATATTGAGATACTGTGAATTCAGGTTCAAATGGAAAAAATACAATAATTGTGTTTGATTTGTGGCTCCTCGATTTGGGGGACCAGAGGCTGTAGCCCCGTTAGGCCTTTCCTTAATTCGGCTCTGTTTCTATGGATGCCTAAGGATTGATCAAAACTTACTGGAATTTAAAAGACGAAATAAATAAATTGGTTATTCAGATTTTGAATGGTATTTCATCGCTTTGACAATTAACTTTGTGATCATTTACACCCGGAATAGAGGCATTCCATTTTCTAGCCATACCTGGTCCATCTTTTATGTAAGTTGCGACTTCTTCGTGTCCGCATTTGTATCGACTTAATAAGTTTAATGCTGAATTTCCAGCATCCCAATTTCAGGTACATTTTCGAATATGCTGAAACTAATTTAACTGGGAGCTGATACCGCTTATGGCCTATCCCAGTTAAATTAGTTTCAAAATATCCAACATAATGTTTATTTAAAATTGTAAATTCACCAAAGACACAATTCAGACATTGTGATGCCAACTAGCAATGGGCAATTTCCAGTTTTAGACCGTGTTCGGATCGATTCAAGCACTCTCTAAATCTCAATTTCCAGAAAACTATCCAGTTAAGCTGTTGAATATTTTGAAACTATTTCTCCAAGTGCGATTGCTGCCTATCAGCAACAGCGCCCATTCAAATTAGTTTCAAAATATTCATCAGTATGCTCATTAAATAATAAAGACATACAATTCGAGTCATTCATAAAGTAATTGTTTATAATGTCATCCTACACGTCACGACGGTGATTATGACGTCATACAATGGATACACCGGAATCCTCAATTGCCTTATTTTAATAATGACGTCAGATACTTGAAAGACATATTGAATGCCTACATTGTGTTCCGGCCTCCTCATCCCAGCCCACATTACTCCACTTAGCGCACTCAGCCACGGGGCTCAAACCACAGATAAAAGGACAAGAATGTAAATTTAAAAAGAATTCTTTCAGAAAATAATCATTTAACCCATTTCCCAGCTACGATTTGATTGGCTATAAAATTTTACCACATACCATTTTACAAGCTATAGTGGTTCCTAACGGCAGGTGAGTGATCGCCTATTACATGTAATTTACCGTATTACGGTTTTTGTGACCAGAAGATAGCTAGAAATGGCAGGGAAATGCAGTGCAATTAGATCCCGACCTGACTGGTCTCCGAAAGTTGAGGTACCTATAGCAGGAAGCCACTACTTTATGGACATACTACAAGTGATAGATGGTTGCAGAGATGTGTGCATTTATCTTCTAATTGCAGAAAGAAAAACGAGGAGGATGCTTTGAAAAAACGCTTCAAGGAAGTGGACAAGAATGGCGATGGCAAATGGAGTGAGGAGGAGATAATAGAAGCTCTGAAGAAGGCGGGCATAGCAATCACTGAAGACGTTAAGAAAAAAGTCAAGAAAGATATCAAAGACGCTGATAAAGATGGTGATGGTAAAATATCGGAACAGGAGCTCAAAGACCTTATTGCAAAGGAAAAGTAAGGTTAATAAGTGCACAGGTTAATTACATATGGAAAGCAATAGCAACCAGAGTTTGCAAACTCTTGACACCCACCAACCTCGGCCCAACCCGAAAATATGTTTTGTTAATTATGTTTTCCGGATTTGTCGGAATACGTCTAGTTTGTGTCAACCTACTGCACGGCCATGCTCTTTCTTGTGGTAGAGTTTGATCCAAATCTGAGCAGCAGTTTCCGAGATATTCATAGATCTAGAATTTGATCCGACATGGATTCGGTATTTTATTCGGATCACGTCAAAACTCTTGAAATCCTCATGCACAGTCGCTTACTTTGGGGTGTTAAAAACCGATCCAAATTGGATAAGCAGCTTTTTTGGCGTGGGGTGGGGGTGGGTCTGGGTGATTGGGGGAGGCAGGCGTGGTGGGGGCGGATGGACGGACGGAGGGACGGATGAACAGGCGGACGGATCTACGGACCACTCGACCGATCGACCAATTGAAAAACACACAGACAGATGGACGGAGGGATGGGCGGGTGGGCGGATGAGCATGCGGGCGGGCAGATGAACGGGCGTGCGGACGGACCGACGGGCAGTCGGACAGACGGATGGATGGACAGATAGACAGACCCGAATGCAATACCTTTACATATTGTCCACCTCTTGTGGTCAACTATTTCGCTTCATTTATTGGAATCTCAATTCATCTCAACTGTCATATCTTACTACGGCATAGCAACGTCATATTCTCTGCAAAATATATTAATTCATCACCCATTTCAACCAGGTATACACTCGATGAGCATTGTTATGAATGGATTATTTCCCACGAGTCACACCTAAATAATAGCCATGCGGTTTGTCGTGGCCCGGCAATACGGTCTGATCATTCTTATACAATGTTTAACTTTGTATGCTGGGTGGGAAGGCCGCTGAAATGAGCAACTTATGAACTAGAATTGATGAATTCAGTTTTAGCTACGCGCCGCCCCTCTCTAGCTAAACTCCGCCAATGCTTTGGCTGTATTGGGATAGATCGGCCCTTGCACTCCCTGAATGTCAATCTTCAGAAAACTATAAAAGTAGGCTGTTGAATATTTTGAAACTAATTTGACTGACTGCTGTTGTTGCTCGTGGTAGCAACAGCGCCCAGTCAAATTCAGTTTCAAAGTATTCAACAGCATGTTTATCAAAGTGTAATGACATGCAATTCGGCTGACTACTAAGCATTTGTGACGGAATTAATCACGTCATTCATGACGTAATTGATTATTCCGTCAGCCTAAATGTAACGTAGTTGATTATGATGCCATATGATTGGTCAATAAACTGGATTCATCCATCGTTAAGATAAAGTCCCCAATGTTGCCTTTTTTATAATCTTGGGTCCGCTTCACAAAGGTAGGCCTTACATACTTTACTTCATGCCGCAAATTAAACTGTAAAGCAGTCAGAATTCCGCACTTGACACTTAGATCCTACTTTAGGACATTAGTATTCTTAAGTACCTAACGTCATATCGGTCAGAGGATATGGTAGATTTCACCCAACTGGAAACGCAATGGTAATTGCATATTAAATGTGTAATTCACATATTATATTTTCAAGAATTCTGCTGTAAATGCAAGCCTTTAATTGCCATACATCGTGGATTGAAGATGATGGAAAGAAAAAAATTGCTATATGTATCTGTATATTTCAGGAAGAAAAATGAAGATGCAAAGAAACGTTTCAAGGAGCTGGATAAAAATGGCGACGGAAAATTGGATAAAAACGAAATTTTAGATGGGCTAAAGAAGAAAGGTGTTAAAATCACGGATGACGTCCGTAAAGCGGTTGAGAGAGAAATTGAACAATTGGATACAGACAAAGATGGGAAACTCTCCGAGGAGGAAATCCTTAAAGGTCTCAAAGAAGCGAGGTATGTGGCGTTGAGCATATTATGATAAACTTGACTGCTCGCTAACGATATTGAAACCCTGGCACTGATTATTCTGAGAAGAATTTGGTACAGTCGTTGCTGACTTTGTCAGATATTTGTCACTTTGTCGTTCCTGACAGTCAGTCAAGCCCTGAAAAATGGACGTGCAACAGGAGGTTATGGCATGAGCAATCGACTATTCAAATACGCACCCGAAATCATCTCAAAAGCGATCACGCACCTAATCAATTCAGCATATATGCACCATCTTCCCATTGATGCTGTGGGCCCTTATCTATCTCACTAGTAAATTTCAAAAAGACATCACAGCCAATCCACGGCCCTTTGAGGTCTCAACAGCATACAGAAACTCCAATGTTAATCTATGCTACATCCGAGACAAGATGGATGACTTCACTCGCTTATGTCAGAGTGGCTTCAAACGTAGACGCAACTGCGCGGGTATTGTATGGGCTCAACGCATGCTTGTGTAAGTAGTCATGTCGAAACAGTGGAATATCCACAAAAGTGGCATTCAAATATAGAAGGATACTCTGACATAATGAACCATGCAAAGGTCGTAGATGTATTACACCAGGCCAGTTGCGATGAAGATGCGCTGCGACGAGTGAGACTACTATTTGCAGACATTAAGCCGAGAATACGAGTCAATTCACCATTCCAGAGTACCCACCCATCATATGGCGTCATAATGAACTACGTGATGTATACAATGACGCCATAATGAATGACGTCATGAATGACGTCGATAAGTACGTCACGAACGCATATTTGAAGACGGTCTATGCGTTGTTGTACAGATTCTTTGATTTTATTTTTTAATAAATATTTTGTTGAATGTTTTGACACTAATTTGACTGGGCGCTGTTGCTGCCATAGGCAGCAATAGCACCTGGTCAAATTAGTTACAAAATGGCATTGCATAAATCTGTTAAGCATGATGCGAAGCGACATCAAGAAAGCAGGGCTTGGAACAGTCAGATCAAGAATGGACATGAGGACGTTAAAGATTTTGGCTGAGGACAAGACCCAGTGGTCAAACGCAAAGAAGGACTTATTGCAGCTGCATGGTGTTTCTGTGTCTGCTACTGTAGCCCTGGAATACAGTACCTCATCATCTTACATACTTGAGAATGTAAAGACCTCAGAACGTTTGAACTGTACATTATAACACAAGTATATAGATAAAGATCAGCAGTAAGGTTCTTGTGCTAAGAGTCCATAATATAAATTAATTTAAAATAAACATTTCAGGTAGAAACTAACACAGATTATGTGGTAAGCAGAAATGTTGAAATCAGTTGGATATTTCCTATAATATATAAAAGCTCCGTTTTTTGTGTACAATCTGTACATGACACAAGCTATTTGAAAAGAAATCGACCTTTTACTGTAACAATTTGGCTAAAAATCAATTTTCCTGGGGAAGATGTTAATCTGTAGACAATAACAATCTTCGCTTGCTCTACAGATTAACTTTTTCTTTGGTCCACAAATACACATTTCTCGGGAGCACTGCAAAGGGGACTTTCAATTAGATATAGAGAGACCAAAATTAGCTTTAATTCTGCTAATTAAACAGTCAGCATATCCCTATTGCGTGGATTTTAATAACTTTGTTCGATAGTTATACATCATAAATGTATTATTTGAAGCCTGAATTCTGCTATTTTAATGTATTTCATCTTTCAAATGATGTATGATTATTACTAAACTAAGACGTTTTTTCATTGATAAAAGATATATTTTTAGTGAAATAACTCTTACAAATTTTACCACCGTGACGACAAATATTAGTTAGTATCTGCTCTAACCTTCAACTGTCTCTGTGGAAGATATTTGGATAGAGTGATAGAGTGAGAGTTAAACCTGGCAGTCCATCTAAATATGCCACAGTATCAGTTGTGTCTCAGAGTAGACAAGAAAGCATGCTATTACTGTTGGTTGGAATATAGTTAAACTTGAATTTAACCTGTTTTATGTCAACAGTGTAGTAACGTATGTAAAATGATGCTTTTACCTATTAACCCTCTAATGATCTATATTCTTCAAGAAAATTTAAACTTTTGCACTTAGATTTACAAAACTGAAAATTTACATAGCTTACGATCACTACAGATGCTCTTTTTGGCCGACTTGACCAGGAAATAGATAATGGTCAAGAAAGTCAGGATTTTCTTTTTAGCCGATGTCCGTTTACAGGTGGGTGGGGGGGGTAGTGGTGGTTGGGCGGGGTGGAGGTGGGGCTAATGGGGAGGTATGGGGGCAGTGGTGTGTGCGTGCGTGTGTATGGAGGGGTTACCACTGAAATTATTGGCTCGGTTAGCAAGCCAGTTATTCCAGTGGTAAATTCTTACCAGCGCCACTAGATGTATGGGTTAATGCGAGCATGGAGCACTTGTTGTTTTTGTTGTTGTTGTTGTTGTTGTTGTTATTGTTGTGTTACGCATTCTTCAATAACTCCGGTTCTATCGTTGAAATTTCCTCCAGACATGGGTGGAAACTTGCCCATGTGGTCTCAAGTATGTAAGCCAATTTTGTGGTCATAGGCTAAACCATATAGCAACAGCTTTCAGCAACATTGTTTTCAAAATATACATTTTTGAAGGATTTTTCAATAACTTTAATGGAGCGATCTTTTCACGACCATGGATTGATGTGTGTCTGTGGGGTCTCGAAATTGTATGCCAATTTTGTGGTAAAAAATTAAAACGCAACAGTAACAATTTCCAGCAATATTATTTCCAAAATAGACACTTTTGACCTTACGGAAGAAAGACTGACAAAATATATCAACGATACGAGTATTGAACAAATTTGTCATTGTTTTTTAAAAAAATAGTCTTATCTTAGCATGCAAATAAGCATTCCTCAATACGACTGCAGAGATCGTTTTGACATTGATTGACCAATATATGGTTAACTTGATACAAGAGGGGATAAACTATTTTATTACTATCTGTTTCAGTGAGAAAACGGAAGATGATATTAAAAAGCGATTTAAAGAAATGGATACAAACAAAGATGGAAAGATAGACGAAAACGAACTAACTAATCGTGGGATAACCGAGATCCGAGAACAAGCAAGGAAAGAAATCAGGGCAGTGGATACAGATAACGATGGCAAAATATCAGAGCAAGAACTCAGAGCTGCTTTAAGCAAAGAGAAGTATGTATGTATGTATGTATGACTACTGTATTCTGCGACTGTAGTCGTAGAAACATGCTACAGGTGGAATCAACCCGGCTTCGTCTTTTATCACTGTTTCTTTTGCTCAGCCAAATCTGTAGTTTCCCCATGCCCATTCTTGATCTGCATGAATGAGTGGGTCTGGTTTTCTTAAGGTCTGTTCGCGGCATGCTTAAAGAGATGCTAATCTAATCTCAAATGTTGTATTGCACCGATAGATTATGGTGTATAGATTCCATATCATTCATATTCGGTCACATTCCCGTATCTGTATCACAATTATCTGCTTTGTAATATTGCGTAAATGTTGAACAATGATCTCCACCATTTTGTCTCATCTAGCGATAGTGTGTGCCAATGCATTACATTCTTTATTATGTAATAATCATCCTGTTGAATATTTTGAAACTAATTTAACTGGAAGTTGTTGCTGCCTAAGGCAGCAACAACTTCCAGTCAAATTAGTTTCAAAATAGCTAACATCCTATCTGTATAGTTTCTTTCATACCGCATTGTCAAGTTATAGATGGCACGTCTATGACTGACCTCATATACCGAGGCAGACATGCTACGCTTTTTTCAATTGGTAGAAAAGTAAATCATGACAGCCATTGTAAGCTGTAGAAAGGTACCAACATTTAGCTACTAATGCCTGAATATCTTTCTTTGGCGGGATGATAAAAAGCTTAAAGAGTGGCCTATTAGATCATCTGTATAGATAGCATGAGATGAGGTTAGTTATCCTTTAACAGATTTAAGCAATAGCGTCCTTTCCTGGCTCTATTTGGTGAATTCCCAGACTCCCTGTGTGGGTGTGTCTTCTGGCATCCTAAGCGCATGGCCAAAAACGGACTATCTTTACTGGGCGAGTTTTACGAACAGTGGCGAAGTACGTTAAAAAATAACTACAATTTAACAGATGCGATTTGTGACACATTGGTGATTTCCTCAGTGGATAAATCAAATCTGTCACTCAAGTATTGACATGATAATCAACTATGTCACACGCACGCACGCACGCACGCACGCACGCACGCACGCACGCACGCACGCACGCACGCACGCACGCACGCACGCACGCACGCACGCACACACACACACACACACATATATATATATATATATATATATATATTTATACGTCAGAATCATAATTGACAGACAATACTCCATCATGAAGCCAGAATTGTCCGCCAGGTGTAAGAATTATATGTCTTTGATGGAGTTACTATTTAATAAACATTCTGTTGACTGTTTTCAAACTGACTTGAGTGGACATTGTTGCTGCCATAGGCAGCAAAAGCACCCAGTCAAATTATTTTCAAAATGTTCAACAACTTACATGTATAGTTACCGTATAGTGGTATTCTAGGATTTCAGGCGTGGATTGATCCCAACATGGGCAAATCGTAGGTGGACATTAGCTAGAAATCGCCGGGCATAGCTTGAACTTGATCCCACCGTTGTAGCCAGATTTTTCTTCAAAGATGTTAGACCATTATTTACAGACTATGGTTACAGTAAATGGAATCACGTGGAGCTATGCCCCGTCCATGTCTAGCTAAGTTCTGTCCATTTTTTCTATGTGTTGTAACTGATTTGAAGACTGAAAGCTGAGAGAGATGTTGCTGTCTATGTAGGTCACAATGTCATCTTGCAATCTGCAATCATATGGGTAACTGACATAACAAATTTGATTAAATTCATTCAAATGGCTTTGGAGAAGATCTGCGGATGGGCAGGGCCAGGGCGAACAGGATGTCATTAATTTTTGTCTGGAAAATATGTTTGGATGAGCGCGAGAGAGCGCGGTTTGCGCTTTTCACACATTACGCGTGGAGGCGCGATTTGTCTCTTCCAGCGTTTATATGCAGAAATGCATACAAATCATCAATTTAAAGGTGTTTAAAAATGTTGAAATTATATTCTTTTAGAGACTTAAATCGTGTACCTCAATGTAATGAAACGAAATAAATCTTAACATATGATGATTTCATTACGTATAAATAAATTTCGTTGGCTTAGTTGTGAATTTGAATTAGGGACCCGTGCCTCTAATTCAGTTCGACAACTTAAAAAATTATAGTAATTTAAACATAATGAAATCATCATTTGTTAAGATTTATTTCGTTTCATTATATCTAGGCACATAATTTAAGCCTCCAAAAGAATGTAATTTTAACAAATATATTTTGAACAATTCTGCTATGAATATGCACCTTTAAACTATACATTGTCTATTTCAAATTCCATAGGCATAAATATAATTTAACATTTTTTTTTATAAACACCAAATATGTTTTTTATCATCACAATGTATCAGATAATACCACTCTGACTAATTTGGTCGACTTGAATAGTGTCGAAATTACACTATATAAAACGAAAACTGGTAACACATTTCTTAGGTTTGCACATTGCATGAATTATGTAATATTAAAATCGCAAATTTATCACAGTTTGCAGATTTAACAAAACCTTTTGCAACGTTTTCCCTTTTGAACACGGTGCCAGTACGACTGTGTGGTATGGTATAATATCAACCCAGTGATGCACATTTTTTGGGTGGGTGGGTGGCGTGGGTGGGGGTGGGGTGGGGGTGGTTGGGGGGTGGGAATGGGCGACATCGGTAACAGTGTATGGGCGTGGTTATATAACACGAACTAACCTCACTGGTCAATGTGGTCGTTAACTTGTGATCTTAACTTGAAAGACTTGCCTTAGGCCGTGTGCTCACTGGAGACTTAACCAGCATAGCGCAATACTGAGGTATGACGTTATTACCGATTAACTCTCCAGTGAGAACACGGCCTTAGGCCTCTTTCTCATTGCCTAATCCTGTTTAACTATTTTGTGTACTATGTCGGTTAATAATTAGCCGATATATCGGTTTGCATTCACACTGCGAGAAGATAGTCCTGGACTGGACGGTGGTGCTACCTGGTGGAGAGCAAGATACAATGCTGATCGTAGCGCTACCTGCAAGACAGTGAGAAACAAAGCTGACGGTACCGCTACCTGGCAAATTTTGACGGAATATGCCGCGTTCACATAGGGAAGCAATAGCGATATATCGGAAGATAAACCGACGATTGATGGAATTAAATTTCGAAATAAATGACGTATTTATTCAGGTACAAGAGCCAGCCCAGCGAGAACGCTAGCTGGTATACATGGTATTTACCGAAATAGTGGCTGTATGAGAACACGGCCTTACTATTTCTTGTACTATGTAGGTTACTATCTAGCCGATATATTGGTTTACATTCACACTGATGGAAGCTTATCCCGGACTGTGCGGTCGTGCTACCTGGCGCGCTACCTGGCAGACTGAGAGAAATGCTAACGTTAACGCTACCTGGCAGATTTCGACAGAATAGGCTGCATTCGCATAGGGAAGCAATAGCCGTATATCGGAAGATAAACCGCCGATTTTGTGGGATTAATTTTTGAAATAAATGACATATTTATTCCGGTACAAGAGCTAGTTCGTTGAGAACGCTAGCCGATATACCTGCTATTTACCGAAATAATAGCTGTATGAGAACACGGCCTAAGTATGGGGTGTGTCACTTAGCTTTGATATAATAACCCCCACCCCAACTCTGTACAAAAATAAAACAACAACAAACGTGTTTATTTTGTATCTCATTGCGACAATTTAAGATCACTGGCAAAGTCCTCTACCTGTTTCGACTAGCCGACGGTTTCAACAGTCTAAAACCCTGTTCTCACTAGAGACCCAACCCGGAATAGCACCATACCTCACTATGGCGGTACGCCGGCTAAGTCTCTAGTGAGAACACGACATATGGCCGCGTTCCCATTAGAGACTTAACCGGAGTAGTGCTATACTGAGGTATGGCGTTATTCCAAATTAACTCTCCAGTGAGAACACGGCCTTAGGCCGTGTTCTCACTGGAGAGTTAATCAGGAATAACACCATACCTCAGTATTGCGCTACACCGTTTAAGTCTCTAGTGAGAAAACTGGTTTAGATAGGCCTATAGGTAATTCTGTGGTTTTAAGGAATTATGATGAATAAATTATCACACGACACGAGCCCCATCCATTACACACCGAGCAGGTGTCCATCATGCACGCAAGATTTAAAGAACGAAATCGCATCATACGCAATTACGATATGTTAACACGTTATGTTATGTTAATATAAGTCTATGCTGAATACGAATGACCAATAGAAAATCAATCATTTATAATTGTATAAATATCGAGTAGGCCCCTATGTTAAATATTGCAAAACTAATTTGACTTGGTTTGAGTGCTACATACAGCGAAGTGCAGCCACATTAGTTTTAAAATATTGGAACGTTGACAGACAGAGTAACATTTATCATTCACCACTCTGCTTGTAACTAGCGTAACCGTGTTTACTAAAAAATCTTCTTTTTTTATATGTGAATGAAAAAATTCGGGATATTTGATAGGATGTCCAGAAATCTGGAGGCGTGTTAAAAAATCTGGAGTTTCCGTATAAATCTCAGCATGGAATATTATTATTATTATTATTATTATTATTATTATTATTATTATTATTATTATTATTACTACTATTATTATTATTATTATTATTATTACTATTATTATTATTATTATTATTATTATTATTATTATTATTATTATTATTATTATTATTATTATTATTGTAGAGCGGATCAGCCGGACGGGTAGGGACCGTCCCAGCTCAGCTGGGTACGGAACGACCGCTCTGGGTATGTTCCAAGCACGCCCCCCCCCCCTCTGGGTAGGATAGTACGCGTGTATAAAGCCACATGCGCGCGCGTCAGCGCTTCACTGACAACACGTGTCAGCGTTGGAAGAGAGTGCATACTAAGGTGTACCGAGTCGGTGCACGTAATTTCTTTAAATTACTCCATTCTCGTCGTTTTTGGTACCGGAATGAGACGAGGAATCCCAAACTATTTACCCTTTAAAATCGGACCAGAAATGGCCGAGTTATCCTAGATTAGCTCATTGAAATTATTTTCAAAATATTACCAGGGCGTCGTTATCGCGGGTATGTACTAAATGAATGGAGAGAATGTCTATCACGTTATAGCGTCCTCGCCCTTTCTAGCTGCACGCTGACTGGCTATAGATCGCCCGCTGATTAGCTGGGTGTCCTGCCTCTGACGTCACGAGTAGTATAAAAGGAGCGAAAAATCAAGAATCGGGACCACACTTCGGCGAGAGAGTGAAGGAAATTTCAATTTCCCTTTCTCCGAGATCTAACAATACTCACCATTCTATTACTTCTGATACAGCTAGCCTGGATAGCTGGGCCCTAGGACTATAGACGTAGTAAGTTTTACCGACTCCTCGAACCGGATACTCGGCTCCCAACTGCCAAGTACCCGTTTGCTATGAAGCTCATATTGTTTGCATAGCCACCAAACAAGAGATGGCCATGGCTTGCCTCCGTGGGGCTGGGAGGCTGGGTCCGTAATAGAATGGTGAGTATTGTTAGATCTCGGAGAAAGGGAAATTGAAATTTCCTTCATTCTCCTTCGATCAATACTCACCATTCTATTACTTCTGATATACACCAGATTTAGTCAGTAACCTGGTGGGAAGGGGCAAGCCATCAATTGCTACTTTTGCCCCTTGGAGAAAGAGCTAGACTTAAACTTGATTAATGGAGACATAAAAGGACGATCAAGTTAACGGAACCGAATCACATTCGCATCACCGAAAAGGGAGAGATCTCCCAAGAAAAGGGAGAGAACTCACGAACATGCATCTCGCCTGAAACACAAATATGCCAAGATGGTTAACTGCTCTTTGCATATATTAGCCTGGGAATGAGCATGAATATATAAGATGAATGAACATGATATATAGACATAATACAAAAAACTCTCAATCTTGAATTACCTCATGATATTTGGATTCCAAACGTGTCGCCTCCAACCATTCACTTGTCCGGCCGTCAGTGACACAATCTGGTTGACATCCTCTCGCTCGACCATGTCTGCTTCTTAATTCTTTCTTACAAATGCCAAAAAATGGAGAAGAGCAGTGTGGTCGTATAACTATCGTTTCAAAACAGCTAAAGCGAGTGGATTGGCGAAGTCTGACACATCCCTCATATAGTAATCCGTGAAAGAGGACTCGCAGTGCCATTGTGCAACAGCCATGATGTCCTCTAACGTAACACCATTGTAAAGGGCGGTCGAGGCGGCTATTCCTCTGACATCGTGTGCCCTTGCGCATTGCACCTGGTGCCCAGCCGCAATCTCATGGGTAGTCTGAACACATTCGACTACCCAACGAGAGATAGAATCCCTGGATTCGGCACCATATGACTTCTTATGGCAGATCCACAGATGTCTATCATTCGACCGTAACGAGTCTGTCTGTTTCTTGTACTTAGTCAAAGCCCGAACTGGGCACCAGACACTTGCATCACGATCAAACCTAGTTAGTTTCGGTATAATGATCGGTTTGCCGGGATATCTCAAAGATTGATTTTTACATAAACTCTGCTCTTGGCAGTAGACGCAGACCCTCTCCGGAGACAATAAATCGGTCCCTCTCTGCTGAAAGTGCATGGATCTCACTGCGCCTTCTAGCTGAGCAAGCTGCCAATAGAAAGACTGCCTTTAGAGTCAAATGCTTTAGACTAGCCGAACGCAACGGTTCAAAAGGGTGCTTGGCATCAGAAAGATAGACTCCAGGCTGGAATGACTACCGGTTGTCTCGGCCGGAGATTTCTCATTCCCTTCACCATCACATTCAACTGGGCCACCTCTAGACTATCCCTGTTGGCTAGACAAACGATAACTGATGCCAAAGCTGACTTGTATCCAGCAATTGTGACACGAGCTAGTCCTGAAAAGAACAGCTCACAGAGAAAGTCTGCTATTTGCTGAATAATGGATTGAAAGGTATCAATACCCTTTTCTTAACACCAGTCTGCAAATCTGTTAACCTTGTTGTTATATGACTTGAAGGTTGACCTCCTTCTCGCAGCTGCGTTGAAATCTGCAGCTTGTCGAGAAAATCCCTCCGAAATGTTGTTTGATAACATCCACGCAGTCAATTTGAACATTTCGGGATGCTCGTGTAGGAAGCGTCCCTTGGCCTGGGAGATTATGTTCGGAATCTCGGGTAACTGCACTGGGTTTTCCACCAGCTGATCTAGAAGATCCGTGAACCACGCCCTGCTGGGCCAATGTGGCGCTATTAGCAGGACCAGGCACGGTTCCTACCTGATCTTCACCAATATCTTCGGTAGAAGAATGGTGAGTGGTTACGCGTAAGCGTGCATCCCTCTCCAGCTTAACGCCAGAGCGTCTGTGTCGACGGCATTAGGATCTGTAATCGGCAAGACATAAGTCATGATTTGAGCATTTTCCCTTGTGGTGAACAAGTCCACATTCGGTTTGCCCCAATGCTCGAAGATCCTGTGAAGAACTGGAGGGTTGAGAGACCATTCTGTTGGCAGAATTCTCTGTCTGCGAGACAAAGCATCCGCCAGAATGTTCAATCGCCCAGGAATATGAGCTGCTTTAAAAACAACCGAGTAATTCCTGCACTATTGAATCAAGTGCCACACTTAGATACATAGTGTGGGTGACTTGGTCTCGCCTTGGCGACTTCTGTATGATACTACTGTCGAGTTGTCCGACCGTATCAATATCGCCTTGCCCCTGACATTTGGAAGAAACTTTTCCAATGCCAGTTCCACTGCCATCATTTCCAACAGATTGATATGCAGCTGGATCTCTTGGAGAGTCCATGTGCCCGAGACCTGGTGTTCTCCCAGGCAGGCCCCCCCCCCATCCTTCCAGCGATGTGTACATGGACAGCTGGGGTGGGGTAGGTGCAGCGAAACTCCTACTAGGAGATTCTGACTCTCTTTCCACCATACAAGATGCGACATTATTGGCTCCAAAACTGGTACCAGTTTGGACAGGGGTTCTGTTCTCTGTTTCCACAGAGACATCAGATACAACTGGATAGGTCTTCGCATCAGAGCAGTGTACTGGATTACCTGCTCCATGGATACCATCATGCCCAGCCTTAATGTGGTTTCCCAATCGAAAACTCTTGAGGATGGCTAACAGAGACACCACTCTGGGCTCTGCCCTCCTCGAGATCGAATAGCATCCCTAAATAAACGAAATGTTGAGTGAGTGTCAACTCGGACTTCTCCTTGTTGACTATCCAGCCTACATCTGAAAGCAACTTCATAGTCAGAGCAGTATCCACCTCTAACCTGCCTGATGTGTCTGCTTTGATCAGCCAATCGTCTATGTAGGTGTGAAGCGCCACGTTCTCTTTTCTGAGAAACGCTGTCACCGCAAGGACCACTCTGGTGAAAACCCGTAGAGCTGTCGACAGGCCGAACGGGAGGACTATAAACTCCCATACTTGATTCTGAAATACAAATCTCAGAAACCTGTGACAACTCCTGTTCATTGGAATGTGGAAATATGCATCATTCAGATCGATCGATACACACCAGATTCTTTTCCTCAACCCTGCCATTACCGACCTCGGAGTTTCCATCTGAAACCGAGGCATATGGATAAACCAATTTGATGGCCTAGGATTGAGTACGGGTCTCCATCCCCATGTGCTCTTGGGGACAAGGAACATGTTTGAATAGAAGCCTTGACTGTTCCGGTTTGTTGGTTTTATTGCTCCCTTCAGAAGCTAACCTGACACTTCGTTTTGAATGGCTTCCAGCTTGTCTGGTTCCCTTGGTACGGGTGTCCAGATAGGTGCCAAAGACAGATTCTGTGGTGGAAAGTCACACCACTCCGGCATGTATCCCTGGGATAACGATCCCATGACCAGACTGTCTGACGTCACACCTCGCAAAGCCTCGACGAAACGCATGAGCCTGCCACCCACTATAGATGCATCGATGCCTAATGGGAGTGTCCGGCTCGCGGTCCGCTCCCCCCATCTCTTGACGAGAGAGAGAGAGATCCAGTTTGGTCTTGGCTTGGCTGGTCTAACTGGCACTGCTGTTCCTGTCGCACAGGTGCGGTCTAGGCAGATACGAAGGGAGCCCTCGTACCCTCAGGTACGATCCACTCCCTTCTTTCCGCCCTTTGAGGACTTACCCTTCCCCCTCCCCTTGCCCTTCTCGCCTCTCGGGCGATCAGGAGCAACATTGGGGAGGGTAGGCGCCTGCTACACCGCAGCAGTGCCTCTCGGATTTCAGTTCTCATTCTATCGTCAGCAATCGAACATCCGCATCTAAGTATTTGTAAGCCCTCGGACGGGCATCCGGGGGCAACTAATTGAATAGAAGACTTCCTCACTACCAGCACCTAGAGGAGCCATCCTGTGGATGGGCATCGCGTGTCATATGTGATCGCTTCAGTATGTAGAACAGGTGGTGAATCTTGGTGGACAACTCATCAGATCTGCCGAACCATGCTGAAAGGTGGTATTCAAACTTCTGCCCAGTATGTTGTGTGTCTAGCCCACATGCTGGTGCGACTCTGCCTGGTATACCGCAAGAGCTGTAATGTATCAGATATGGTGTACCCAGGAATGTACATGCATTGTTTATTTATAAATTACAGCTGTAGCCCTTCATGTTACGGGCAACTTTCAAACTTCCGTTACCGGACGGACACGTTCTACCATTATGCTTAATTATTATAGTATGAAATGTATTGGTACTGAACGAAATTACACGTGTTGACCATATAGAGATCTACAATGTAACATATAACGTTGGCATAATATAACAGTTTAACTAGAATTTACAGAAACAAAAACATAATTCGAACGAACATGAAATTACATAATATATACAGTCAGCATTCTGCGACTAGTCACGTTGTTCTGGAAGCAAGAGGATTGCGCTTCTCCAAGACAGGTGGTCCGAATACCACCTGTCTAAAATACGCACAGTTGCTAATGGAGGGATCCAATCTGTCACCCAAGTAATTGACGTCATATTAAATTACCTTATTAGAGGGATAATGTCATAATCATTAGTAGGTTTAACACACTCGGGAAAAATTGAATAGTCCGCAATGAAGAGTGCCAATTGTATGTGTTTGATTGATTTATAGTTTAATAACTGTTCTGTTGAAAATTTTGAATCTAACTTGACCTGGAGCCGTTGCTGCCATAGGCAGCCACTGTTCACAGGCAAATTAGCTTCAAGATATACAACATTTTAACTGTACAGTTACTCTGAAATTGAAGTTCTGGGTGTCGGGGTTCAAGTTATATAAATTCATCCCAACTTGCGCAGAACTTATGTGGAGCTTAGTTAGAAAACGGCATAGACAATTAGGTCATCAGGGAGCTGACGTCACGGTCATTACAAGGTTTAACGTAGCAATTCCGTTATGAAGTGTACGAATTGTATGTCTTTGATCGATCTACAAGTTAATAAACGTTATGTTGAGTAGTTTGAAACTAACCTGGCCGGGGGCCGTTGCTGCCGTATACAGTCACTGCCCGGAGGCAAATTAGCCTCAATATATCCAACAGTTTAGCTGCATGTATAGTTACTCTGAGACTGAGATTCTGGGAATTCCAGGTTCAAAGTATATAAATTGGTCCCAACACACACATAACTTGGACGGCGATAATCTAGAAATGGGCGGTGCATAAGTATAAATGGATCCCTATATTCTTGTGGTCCATAAATAACTAATAGTAGCTATTGTGACTATGTAGTGGGCATCTGACTACAGTCGTTCTTCTTCGCCGTCTTTGAGAGGGAGCCGCATGAACAGTTCGCCGGCAGAGATTTCTAAGCAACTTCAGAATTGTGCCATCTCGCGTTCTTCATATGTGACGCAGCATCTACAGTGATTTATGAACTTTTTCCGTACCGATGACTAATAGGTACTCATTTAGCTATTGTATTCATTTATTTCTTTACAGGTACTGATGACTAATAGTTACGGCCCCGGTTGTCTGAGACCGCATTTTATGATTTGTATTTTAAATGTAAATATTATCCTTGTTTTTGTGCTTATGACTAACGAGCACCGCACCTGATTTATTGTCAATACTGTGATAGTCATTCATGTATATGGCCAGCAGCCATCCTAGGTACTTGTTTTGTTTATTTTATATAAAACTCTAGGATTGCAGTACGCTAGGCTATACTATACAGCAACATTAAATCCGCACCACTTTTCACCCAGCATCAATTTTAACCTGAGGTCACTGTTCATGTTCGCATTACGCGAACCTGACATGTGATCGACTAAACCTAGCTATTCTAGCTCGATAGGACAGGTTTAAAGTGGTTAGGGACAATCGATCCATTGGAGACATTTGTGTAAGCCTCTTTTCCGGATGTAGCGGATATGCAACACCGCACACTGGCTAGATTGTGTAAAATTGGCAAAATACCTTAGGGCCTCTTATTATATTGAGTGATTGTCTCTTTCTACGCTCCTCCAGCAGCAATATTTATAAATTCTCTGGTCTTCCCATCGACGCCTTGGCATCATCCGACTTGGGAGACTATTGGGGTTTCCAAGCAGTGAAGACCAAAGTGTCGATTTCGCATACACCCCCTCTGTATCTTCGTATACTAGTTAGCATAGCTAACCCTGCCAAAGTAGGAAGCACTACGAAAAGATATTAAGCAAAACCGGCCAGCAGTGCATCCCTAGGCATTCTGAAACTTAAACCTAATGACAGGCAAACGTTAATCCCCAGGGCCGGATCTCAAATGATCCTTCCATGACACACGGGTGACGGATGGGATGCTGATCTCCATCTAACTTCGTACAGTGACTGGGTACAGTCTTGGAACCTACCACGCCCTCACGGGAAGTTCAATAGAAATGGATATCTGCCTCCCGGCGATAAAACTTTTATGCATTTTTCAAATTGCTTATGTAAATGGTTGCGGTGTGATATGCAACAGGGTCGTTATATGATTCTGAAGCTATCACTCCATACGCTGCTTTCTGAGGGAGATGCTCTGTAGGGTGACCTTTGGGAAATCGAGCTTCTTCGCCAGTTAGGCTCATGTGTCAAAAGATAGGTAGAAATCCCTGCCACTTGCTGCGAAAGCTTGGAAGTAAATCTAACAACTAAATGGTAGGTTAGAATTTAGCAGAAGGACTGCATAAATAAAGCGGCAACTACCAATGCAGTATCTTGGACCTACATAAGATGACGGCGTTTGAATTCTATGGAAATCATCCACCCCATCTTCACGTAATACAGAGTGCATCACATTAATTATAATTTCACCGGGTTGATTCACACTACACTTAGCTTATATTTGAGTGGCCTTTTTTCCAGCTCTCTTCCTCCGCTTCGGCGTTGAAGGCATTTTCCTGTGACGGAGGCCCGCGTGAGGCACTTTCCTCTCGCAGCAATACTATTTTTGTTAGGGGTATAATGGGTTATATTAAACCACATAAGTAGCCTCGTTAGGACGCTCCCTTGCAGGGATACCTCACGGATATATAGGCCTACGGATCGGTGAGGTACCTCTGAGGAATCCACCCAAACAAGACACCAACTTAGTTCTATGTACTGTATATCTTCTCTCCTCTACTAGCAAACGAGTACCATTGTTTGTACACTATATATTTTAGGGTAATTATCATATCCAGGCTCCTAAATTGAGTTATGGACCGTCATACTGGTGATACGAATAGTTGGGATGAAACAGTGAGGTTCAATCTCGGCGGCAATGGTCGCACAGACCCACCGGTACTTTATCGTTTCTCCTGCTCTAGAAGTCGGTCTTTGTACTTTTCGGAGAGTCGCGATACGGGATCCATTACCCAGAGAGCCGTAGCTAATCAGCCCTCCCGCGCATCCTTACATGCGGTGAAACGGAGTGCAGAAACCAAAACGGACCAGTGCATACACCCGTGAGCTACGTTATTATCATTATTATTATTATTATTATTATTATTATTATTATTATTATTATTATTATTATTATTATTATTACTGTTATTATTATTATTATTATTATTATTATTATTATTATTATTATTAGAGAGAAAAAGAAGGATGCCGTCACAAAGGGTTTTGAGGAGTTAGACAGCGAAGACACCGACAGTGACGAGGCAGAGAGTGAGAAGAGTATAACTGAGGAGGAAATCATCGAGGGCTTGAAAAAGAAAGGAGTTGAGATAACTGACGAAGTACGAGCAAAGGTTAAAAAACTCTTTAATAAGATGGACGTTAATCCCAAAGATGGCAAAGTAACAGAAACAGAGTTTAGAGAACATAAAGAAAGAGAGAAAAAGTAAAGTAAAATGAATAATAATAATAATAATAATAATAATAAGAAGAAGAAGAAGAAGAAGAAGAAGAAAAAAAGAAGAAGAAGATGAATAATAATAATAATAATAATAATAATATTAATAATAATAATAATAATAATAATAAGAAGAAGAAGAAGAAGAAGAAGAAGAAAAAAAGAAGAAGAAGATGAATAATAATAATAATAATAATATTAATAATAATAATAAGAAGAAGAAGAAGAAGAAGAAGAAGAAGAAGAACAAGAAGAAGAAAAAAAGAAGAAGAAGATGAAGACTAAGAATAATAATAATAATAATAATAATAATAATAATAATAATAATAATAATAATAATAATAATAATAACATTAATAATAATATAATTTTGGATCTGATTTGTTAGTCAAGTATATGAAGTCATAATAAATTACATCACATATAGGTTGACGTTATAATAATTTTGAAATATAACGATGTCTTGAAACCCTAATTGTTCTTCAAGTGTAGTATTGTATAGCTTTGATGAATTTACAATTTAATAAACATTCTATTGAATATGGTGACCCTAACTTGACTGAGAGCTGTTAACCCGTTGTTTCCATGTTCAGCAGCCACCCACAGTCAAATCAGTTTTAAAATGTTCAACAACTTACGTATTAGAATTAGTAAGAAAAACATAGTATGTGGGGACTATGATAAGATATTGAACTCTGAAATTCCGCCTTTGACCGGATCATAGCCACTATATTGTTATTTACCTGCACGATCACAACGCGAGTGAAACATAGCTAGAAATGGATCCCACTATGATTATTGTATGAATTCACTTCAGCCAGCCGAGTAGCACCCACTATTATATACTGTCCCGATTCATCTCTATACTCTGTCAAAAATATAGCAAATTATATAACAAGTGACGTCTTAAGATTCTGATGTTGTTTGAAGTGCAATAATGAAAGTATACTCTCTCGCTCTCTCACGAGAGAGAGAGAGAGAGAGAGAGAGAGAGAGAGAGAGAGAGAGAGAGAGAGAGATGTTTCATAAAACATTAAATGTAATACATCTGTTTGTATTTATTTATCAATATATTATTCAGAAAAAAGAAGGATGCTGAGAGTAAATATAGCCAGCAATACGACACAAATGATGACTGTTCACTGTCCGCTGACGAGTTGGAAGCTGCAATAACCGACATATGTGCTGCAGGGAGGTCTGCAGACTGCACGAAATTGCAGGATATTCTCGACAATATCAATTCACCAATTGATCATGCTCTGGGGATGACGTACGTACTAATGGCATGTCTCTGTTAAGTGTTACCATCTAATGGCAAGATTTGGTCAAGAAGATAAAAAATACTTTCCTAGTAGAAGATCATTTGCAGGCCAAGACAGGCTATTTTTGACAATTTTACCACTAGAAAAACTGGCTCGATTATCGAGCCAGTCATTTTAATGGTAAATTTTCAAAATAGTATTTTATTGGCCCGCAAAGGGTTAGTGACATCGTTTATTACAAGGTGAAAATATAGTGCTTTGTTTCTGGCCACACTTGCAGGAAGAATGTGGCGGGTAGGTGAAATATAAGAAACTGTCAATAATAGGGGATCCGATCTGTCGCCCCAGTATCTGGCGTCATAATCAAACGTAACTTGTAAGCTGATATCTTAATCAAATGAAGCATGCCGGCCTGATATGAAATGGGCAAAGAATCGACATTGATCGTCTGACTAGTATATCTTTTGTGAAATTTACAATGCAATAAACATTTTATTGAATACTTTGAAACTAATTTGGTCGAGAGCTCTTGCTGCCGTCTGCGGTTTCAAAATATTCAATAGCGTACCTCTATTGTTACCTTGGAATTGAGTTTCGAGCGATTCGGAGTGCAAAGTGGTAAAATTGTATCAAATGCGCATGCAATGTGGTCGGAGATTAGATGTATAGTACCGCTCAAGATTAACTTAAATTGTTTCCAACACAAAATAACACGTACTGTTGAATATTTTGAACACAATAGACTTTTCCAATTTATCTATCCATCATATGACGTCATAATTAACTACGTGACGTGTAGAATGACATCATAATCAATGACGTCATTATGACGTCAAGAATGACGTAGATACGTACATCACGAACGCATAATTGAAGACGGACTATGCGTTGTTGTACGAATTTGATGTATTTACTATTTAATAAATATTCAGTAGAATATTTTGGAACTAATTTGACTTGATGCTGTTGCTGCCTTTATCTATCCATCATTTGACATCATAATCAACCACGTGACGAGTAGAATGACATCATAATCAATGACGTCATCATGACGTCAAGAATGACGTAGATACGTACATCACGAACGCATAATTGATGCGTTGTACGAATTGTATGTATTTACTATTTAATAAATATTCTGTTGAATATTTTGGAACTAATTTGACTTGATGCTGTTGCTGCCTTTATCTATCCATCATTTGACGTCATAGTCAACTACGTGACGCGTAGAATGACATCATAATCAATGACGTCATAATGACGTCAAGAATGACGTAGATACGTACATCACGAACGCATAATTGATGCGTTGTACGAATTGTATTTACTATTTAATAAATATTCTGTTGAATATTTTGGAACTAATTTGACTGGACGCTGTTGCAGCAACAGCGCCCAGTCGAATTGGTTTCACAATATTTAACAGCTTACCTGTGCACTTTTCAGGAAATTGGTAGGCAGGACATTCTGGGATCGATCGATCCCAAAATGGTGAAGTGTGGGTGTAGATTAGCTAGAGGTGGGCAGGGCATAGCTAAAACAGGAAGGTGAATGGATTGGAAGACATTGCTGCCTGCCTGCAATGCGCTCAAATCCAATGGAGAAATTCAGTTTTAGCTATGCCCCGCCCACCTTTAGCTAATCTCCATCCACGCCTAGCCAGTGTTGGGATCGATCGATCCCAGAATATCCTGACTACCAATTTCCTGATTATCACTTTCCAGAAAACAATACAGGTAAGCTGTTGAATATTTTGAAACTAATTTGCCTATACGGCAGCAACAGCGCCCAGTCCAATTAGTTTCAAAATAATCAACAGCATGTTTATTAAATAGTAAATACATTTGGTCAAGAATATCAAAATATTGGCTTTTCATACAACAACGCTTAGTCGTTCATCAATTTATCGTTTGTGACGAACTTATCTACGTCATTCATGGCGTAATTGATTATGACGGCATCCTACTCGTCACGTAGTTAATTATAACGTCATATGGTGGACTGATAAACTGAATTCTCCTTCGATCAATACTTACCATTACATTACTTATTGATAAACAGCTTAGTTGAAGCTGTGCCCTACGAATCTTCAGATTTAGAAAGCTCTACCGGCTCCTGGAACTGGTACTCGGTTCCCAACAAACGGGTACCCGCCACCAGATCCGCCATTCTTGTTAGCATAGCAACAAGAACAACAAGCTTTTTGCTACAGGAGAAATTTCTTAGAGTTTTCTGTGTTATTTGTCTGCGCTTTTGTGCCTTTTTCTTCTTCTGGATTTAACTGGATTAATATGGAGAGCGCCACTGAACCTCAGGTTGTATTCTTTCATATTATTTCTCTAGTTATATGGAGACTTATGTCTCTGAAATTTCGTTGTGGCTGTTGGGTGCTGGAGGGTTAATCTTATAATTTCTTGTCAAACTATTTGAAAATTATATGACTGCCTTTCGTTTCCGTTTCGTTCTGCTTGCTTATTGCGGCCTTGTGCTTGTTTTCAGACTAAGCCTACCCCACCATCATGCCTGGAGTGCGATAAATTTGCCAAGCTAATGTTTAAGGACCATGTCTGCCATGGCAGCCGCTCCGTGCATAGTTGACGTCACACTGGTACCTGACAACCGTCCAAGTGCTGGTCCATGCGGGCTTACTCCATGGAACAGCCTGTTTGATGGGGTGGTGGCAGAACCGCATGGTACCAGTGTTGTTAGCTATGCATCAGTGGCTCCTTGCCGGGAGGCTGGTGGTGGTAGACGTGTGGACACTACAATGGGTGATGTATTTATGGGGTGTCTTCCTCAAAAGTGGACTGGTCCGATGCTCTGGCTTGGCTAGCCAAGGTGGATCAGTCCATTGTCTCAGCCACAACTTAGGAAGCCACGCCTCGTCTGTCGGTGGCATCCATTTGGACGGGGTCTTGCCCACAGCTCGGATCCAGTCTATTGGACTGGATTCCAAGTTCAAGGAGTTGCTGGAGGCTATTTATGCCAAGCAACTCACTATAAAGAGTCAGCTCCCGGCGGCCTCTAGGGAGGTGTGGGAAAGGTACCGTATCCTCAGGGTTTGGGGGGGGGGGGTGGTGCGGAGAGCATACGAGCGCTATGGTATGATCCAAACTGTCACTGAGGATGGCCGTTGGGTTGTTGGCGTCCAAAGTGCAGGAGTGGGTGGCCCTAGAATCTTCAATGGCCAAGTGTCAGCTATCCTAGAAGACACGGCCAACATTGCGCAAAGTCGGTTAGCGGTGAACTTACAGCTGGAGCTAGTGCATCAGGCGTATGCGCTAGGGGCTGTAGTGAAACCGCTACCTACTCAGCTTTCCTCCAAGAAGCAGAAGTGTAAGAGCAAGGCGAAAACCAAGCCAGCTTCTACTGCTCTTGCTGGGCTTTCTCAGCCACCTGCGGCTAAGAAGGCGAGGAAGGTTGTGGAGGCCCCTGGCCCCCAAGAGCACAGCGGATGGAGACCCGTACTCAATCTCAGGCCATTGAATTGGTTTACCCATACGCCTCGGTTCAAGATGGAAACTGCGAGGTCGGTAATGGCAGGATTGTGGAAAAGAACGTGGTGTGTGTCAATCGATCTGAATGATGCATATTTCCACATTCCAATGAACAGGGGTTGTCACAGGTTTCTGAGGTTCGCGTGTCAGAACCATGTTTGGGAGTTTGTAATCCTCCCATTCAGCCCTGAGGGGTTTCACCAGAGTGGTCCTATCGGTGACCGCGTTTCTCAGAAGAGAGAACGTGGCGCTTCACACCTACATAGACAATTGGCTTATGAAGGCGGATACGCCAGCTATGTTGGAAATGGATACTGCTCTGACTCTGAAATTACTTTCAGATCTTTGTTGGGTATTCAACAAGGAGAAATCCGAGTTGACACCCACTCAACACCTCGTTCATTTGGGGATGCGATTCGATTTCAAGGAAGGCAGGGTTTACCCGTCAGAGTCCAGAGTGCTGTCTCTGTTAGCCATCCCCAAGTGTTTTCCATTGGGAAACCACATTCAGGCGAGGAGGTTTATTCAGATGCTGGGCATGATGGTCTCCATGGAGCAGACAATCCCGTACGCTGCTCTAATGCGAAGACCTACCCAGTTGTATCTGATGTCTCTGTGGAAATGAAGAACAGAACCCCTGTCAAAGCTGGTACCTGTTTTGGAGCCAATAATGTCGCATATTATATGGTGGAAGGAGCGTCAGAATCTCCTAGTTGGAGTTTCGCTTCACCTACCCCACCCCCAACTTTCTGCGTGCACGGATGCATCGCTAGAGTGGTGGGGGCTGTCTGGGAGAACACCCGGTTTTGGGTGCATGGACTCTCCAAGCGAGTCAGTTGCATAAAAATATGTTAGAAATGGTGGTAATGGAACTGGTACTAGAGAAATTTCTTCCAGAAGTCAAGGGCAAGGTGATATTGATACGGTCGGACAATTCGACAGTGGTATCATACATAAATCGCCAAGGAGGGACCAAGCCACCCACACTGTGTATGAAGGTGTGGTACTTGATTCAATGGTGCAGGAAGTATTCGGTTGTTTTGAAAGCAGCTCACATTCCTGGGCAATTGAACATTCTGGCGGATGCTTTGTCTTGCAGACAGAGGAGTCTGCCAACAGAATAGTCTCTCAACCCTCCAGTTCTACGAAGGGTCTTCGAGCATAGGGGCAAACCGAATGTGGACTTGTTCGTCACAAAGGAAAATGCTCAAATAATGATTTATGCATCGCCAATTCCAGATTCAAATGCCGTCGATACAGATACTCTGGCGATAAGCCGGAGAGGGATTCATGCATACGCATACTCACCTACCATCCTTCTGTCGAAGGGCTTGGTGAAGATCAGCGAGGATCCGTGCCTGGTCCTGCTCATAGCGCCATATTAGCCCAGCAGGGCATGCTTCACGGATCTTCTGCATCTGCTGGTGGATAATCCAGTGCAGCTGCCCGAGATTCCGAACATAATCTCCAAGGCCAAGGGCTGCTTCCTACACGAGCGGCCAGAGATGTTCAAATTGACTGCATGGATGTTATCAAACACTGTTCCACGTCGGAAGGCCTTTCTCAACAGGCTGCGAGTTTCATCGAAGTTGCAAGAAGGAGGTTAACCTTCAAGTTATATAACCACAAGGTTAACAACTTTGCAGAGTGGTGTGAAGGAAAGGATATTGATCACTTTCAATCCACTGTTCAGAAAATAGCAGACTTTCTCTGTGAGCTGGTCTTTACAGAACTAGCTCATGTTACGATTGCTGGATACAAGTCGGCTTTGGCATCAGTTATCCCTTGTCTAGCCAACAGGGATAGTCCATAGGTGGCCCAGTTAAACGTGATGGTGAAGGGAATGAGCAATCTCCGGCCAAGTCAACCGGTAGTCATCCCAGCCTGGAGTCTATCTTTGGCGTTTAATGTGCTAGCCATGCACCCTTTCAAACCTTTGGGTTCGGTTACTTTAAAGCATCTGACTCTTAAGGCGGTCTTTCTATTGGAAGTGAGATCCATGCGCTTTCAGCAGAAAGGGGCCGATGTATTGTCTCTGGAGAGGGTCTGAGACTGCTGCCAAGAGCAGAATTTATGTCAAAGCATCAATCTTTGAAATATCCCGGCAAACTGATCACTATACCAAAAATAACTAGGTTTGATTGTGATGCCAGTGCCTGTGTCCAGTCCGTGCTTTGACCAAATACAAAAAATGGATGGACTCTCTATGGTCAAATGATAGACATATACGGATCTGCCATAAGAAACCATATGGCACCGCATCCATGGATTCTATTTCTCGTTGGGTAGTCGAATGCATTCAGACTACCAATGAGATTGCGACTTGGCACCAGCTGCGATGTGATAGGGCTCACGATGTTTAGTGGAATAGCCCCCTCGACCGCCCTGTTCAATGGTGTCCCGTTAGAGGACATCATGGCCATTGCACAATGACACTGTGAGTCCTCTTTCATGAATTTCTATATATGGGGCATGCCAGACTCAGCCAATCCACTCGCTTTAGATGTTTTGAAACGATAGTGTAGTTGCCACACTGGTCATCTCCTTTTGGTAGCTTTGAAAAGCAAATGTAGTTAGAATAGACATGGTAAGGCGAGAGGAGTTCAACCGTATGTGACACATTTGGTCGAAAGTCTGTTGGTTGGTGGCATCACGTCTTGAATCCAAAATCCATGAAGTTTGACTATTTTTTGTATTATATTTATATATATATCATGTTCATTCATCTTATATATTCATGCTCGTTCCCAGGTTTATGTGCGTCAAGAGCTGTTAACCCTCTTGGCACACTTGTGTTTCAGGCGAGATGCAGGTTCATTAGTTCTCTTCCCTTTTTGGGGAAAGGGGGCAGCGATGTTGCGAATGTGATTCGATCCCAAACTTGTCGGTCCTTACAGGTCTCCGTGTGACAAGTTTAATTCTAAGTTCCTTCTCTAGGGGCAAAAGAGGCTTTGTATGGTTTGCTCCTTCCTACCAGGTTACTGACTAAATGTGGTGCTATCAATAATTAATAATGTAATGGTAAGTATTGATCGAAGGAGAATGAAAGAAATTTCAATTTCCCTTTCTCTGAGATCTAACAATACTTACCATTGCATAAGGACCCTGCCTCCCAGCCCCACGGAGGCAAGCCATGAGTTGTCTCTTGTTTGGTAGCTATGCAAACAATATGGCGGCTCTTGGTGGCGGGTACCCGTTTGTTGAGAACCGCGTACCCGTTCCAGGAGCCAGTAGAGCTTTCTATATCTGAAGATTCTTAGGGCACAGCTTCAACTAAGCTGTTTATCAATAAGTAATGTAATGTTAAGTATTGTTAGATCTCGGAGAAAGGGAAATTGAAATTTCCTTCAATCCTCCATTAGGTTCAAAATATTCAACAAAACATTTCTTACTAATTAACAGATGCTTCTGGGTTTTTTCTTAAACATGTAAACTTATTTATGAGCTGTACTGTAGAAACAGGCTGAGATAATAGCTAGTAATATATCCTATCCATTATACTATGCAAATTAAATTTTGTAATAATTGTGTTGTGTTTTAAGGGTGGGAGAAACCGAAAGACTTTTCCGTCAGTACGACTTAGACAGTGATGGCCGCTTGACGTTAAGCGAATTAGTAACAGCTTGGTCCAGCAAGGGCTTGCCAGTTAACATACCTGCAATTCAGCATCTAGGTAGGGAAACCATCATGGCAGATCAGAACGGGGACAGAAAGCTGTGTTTGATGGAGGTCGTTGATTATCTAGAAAGGCAACTGACATGGTAAGATGAATAAATTGTATTCTTATTAGCTCATCGGTATGATAAAGTGAGCTTATGCCATACCGACAGACCGTCGTATGACCGTTCGTCTGTCATCCGTCTTCTGTCCGTATTGTGGTAGGTTCACAATCTAGTATAAGAATTTTGATTAGTCGATTTTTCTGGTGGCCATCTTGGATCTTCTGAAAACGTCCGGTAAATCTTTTAAATAAAACACTACTCATCCATAATCAATGGTACAATTTCAACTAAACTTAGGTGGAACGAGACTAGTGTGGTAGACTTCAACACTTCTAACACTAATTTGGACTGGTCAATATATTTGGCCGAGTTTATGAATTAAGCCAAATTTATTAAACTTGCTGAGTATTTCGATACCAATATGACTATTAATTGTTCGTAATATGTCGTAGATTAACAAAATCCAGCTAAAAGTATTTGACGAACTCTAGAATCCAAATATCACGCTTTCAAGGCAGGTATGCATGTACGCCGTTAAATATTTTGAAACAAATTCGACAAGAATCGGGTCGCTGCCAAATGTTTGAAATCGGCCGTGTAGCTGATGAGTATAATTGTGTGTGAATAATTCGTTAATTATATTACCATGCTATCACATAACAGAGTGATTCATCTCTAGCTATGCCCCTCCCATTTCTAGCTATGCCCCACCATCTCTAGTTAAGTTCCGCCCATGTTCTGCGCGGGTTGGGATCGATTTATATACTTAGAATCGTGAATTCCTAGAATCCTAATTTCATGGTAGCTATACAGCTAACCTGTTCAGTATTTTGATATTAATTTGACTACGACAGCAACAGCACCAGTCAAATTAGTTTCAAAATATTCAACATAATATTTATTAAACAGTAAAAACATACAATTCGTATAACTGACGGACTAGTCAATGTTGATGACTGACCTTGTTACGTCATTCATTACGTATTTTGATTGTGACGTCAGCCTAGATATGGCGTAACTGATTATGACGTCATATATACTTGACTGACAGATCGGATTGTTCATTACTTACACGACTTTATTATACTTCTGTTAATGTCTAGGTTGTCTCCCTTCCGCATCTGCCCACATTTTGGAATCTACGACACTGTCGTCGATAATGAGCTATCACAAGAGGAGATTATGCAGGCTCTTTTAAACAATGGCAAGACCTTGACGCACGATTTAGAAGATCACGTGTCCTATCAGATCTTGCTCTTCGACTCGGACAAGGACGGAATGATGTCACGATATGAACTAATGGCAGCTGTTCAGTGGGACAGGTAATGATATAGGCCTAAGTATAGTCTACACGTAACCGTCCCTTTTTTGGCTATCTGTATTTTGTGTCAATTTAAAGGAGCACATTAACACAAGAATGTTTAGAAATAAATTTGTTAAAATTGTATACTTTTAGAGGCTTAAATTGTGTACCTCTGCGTAATAAAACGAAATAAATCTTAACATATGATGATTTCATTCCGTAGATATTAATAACAAATTTAATGGAAAGCAAGACCAGAGTCAGGACTAATTCATCTTCACGAATACATTTTTTCAAGTTTATATGGAATGAAATCGTCATATGTTAAGATTTATTTAGTTTCATTATATCGAGGCACAGTTTAAGCTTATACAAGTATGCCTATATACAATTATGACATTTTTATTTTCAAGCATTTTGTTGTGAATGTGGTCCTTTAACTGTCCCGCTGCTGTACGCAATCAGACAATAATTTTAATGGCCAATAACCCTGGATATACTGAATATATTGAAACCAATTTGACTGAAAGTTGTTGGTGGCTTAGCCACAAAAATCTTTCAGTCAAATTGATTTCAAAATATTCAGCATATCCAGTGATAAATCCGATAGAAATGTAGTCTGCAGAGATTCAGCAGCCAGACAATTAATGGCTATCTGTATTTTGCGGCAATTTATTAAATAGTGTGGGGAAATCACAAATATGTTGGATCAAAATTTAGTTATAGGCCCAGTGACGTCATGGCATTTCTTTTCTAATTTACCCATTTAACACTCGAATTATTTCAAGACAATTTCAATTTTCTCATTAAAAATGTCCATTTGCAGACCAAGAGAAGATTATTTTTGAAAATTCACCACTGGAATGACTGGCTCGGTTATCGAGCCAGTCATTCCAGTGGTAAATTAAAAAAAATAGTCTTCTTTTGATCTGCAAAAGGACATTTGTCAAGACCACAGCAGAAGCCGTTTTAGCTGATATGAGTGTTAAAGGGTTCAGTTCAATCACAACAGACAGCATAGCGTGATCGTTTTTGAGCTAAGTTCTGTCCCCATTTTGTACGCGTTGGAATGAAAAACTAATTCGACTAAATTTGAGATTCTGGGATGTCAGCATTCAAAGGGTCAAATGTTTGAAGTTTTGCGTTTACACGACAATGGGCATGTGAATGCCGATTTATTTTCTAATATACAACACAACTACAGACTTTCATCAAATTTGGTATATGATTGTGCCTCTTTTTTTTTGGACAAAAATTAATAAAATTCATGCACACGATTTTCGATACACGTCTGTTTTTAACTATTATAATGTTGGTCAGTGGGTTTGTCTCGCTGTCTGTCAGTAGGTCTGCGGTCTGTCTGTCTGACATTTGTTATATAGAGTACATCGCAGCTATATGACATACACGTTGATTTAAAATCTGTATGCGTTAATCATTTATCCGTTTAACTACTGAAATTACAGTGTTTCAATTAGAGGATTGATTAGATAGTGGAAAGCTTTTGAATATTTTGAAACTAATTTAACTGGGAGCCGTTAGATGCAGCAACGACATCCTAGTCAAATTAGTTTCAAAATGCTCAAACAGAATATTTATTAAATCATAACGAATTTCTTTATTTCTGTCATGTAACGATTAAACATTACCATTTTACTACTGTAGCCAAATCACCTCTCCAGAGTAGTAAATCTATCAATCTGACATCATAATCAGCTAAGCGAAGTGTAAGATGACGTCATAATCATTACGTCATAAATGATTCTACATGACCCGTCTCTATCTCTTAATAGTCCGACGCGTTGTACACATTTTATGTCTCTACTATTTAATAAACATGCTGTTGAATATTTTGAACCTAATTTGACTGGACGCTGTTGCTGCCATAAGGCAGCAACAGCACCCAGTCAAATTAGTTTCAAAATATTCAACAGCTTACTTGTATAGATTTCTGGAAATTAATAGTAAGGAAGTTTAGAGATCGATCGATCCCAACACGAGCGAGGTGTGAGCGGAGATTAGATAGAGATGCGTGGGGCATATCTAAAACTGGAAAAGGTCCATTCTTCTGTTCCATACTTATTTAGAGAGACTGGCGTGTTGGCCCAATACCAGAGATTTGACGTGAACAACACTGGCGGTATATCTGAGGAGGATATTATGCATACGCTCGGTGAGAGTTCTATTGTTGTGCCGGCTTCAGACAGGGTGAAAATACGTGAGGAATTCGCTACCGTTGATATGGATGCAAACGGCGAGATTTCACTAGAGGAATTCGTCAATACGCTGAACAGAGACGAGTAAGAGTACACACGATTGATTTATTTACTGCCAAGGAAAATGCTTTAAATTTATGCTAATTATTTATATAGAGAAGAGTTCCGCTTGTTAATAGTAATATATGCCTACTATTTGTATCATCAATAATATCGTTATTACTTTTAATAGTAGTAGTAGCAGTAGCAGCAGCAGTAGTAGTAGTAGTAGTAGTAGTAGTAGTAGTAGTAGTAGTAGTAGTAGTAGTAGTAGCGGTAGTAGTAGTAGTAGTAGTAGTAGTAGTAGTAGTAGTAGTAGTAGTAGTAGTAGTAGTAGTAGTAGTAGTAGTAGTAGTAGTAGTAGTAGTAGTAGTAGTGGTGGTGGTTGAGTTGTTGTTGGAGGTAGTAGTAGTAGTAGTAGTAGTAGTCGTAGTAGTAGTAGTAGTAGTAGTAGTAGCAGCAGCAGCAGCAGCAGCAGCAGCAGCAGCAGCAGCAGCAGCAGTAGTAGTAGTAGTAGTAGTAGTAGTAGTAGTAGTAGTAGTAGTAGTAGTAGTAGTAGTAGTAATAGTAGTAGTAGTAGTAGTAGTAGTAGTAGTAGTAGTAGTAGTAGTAGTAGTAGCAGTAGTAGCAGCAGTAGCAGCAGCAGTAGTAGTAGTAGTAGCAGTAGTAGTAGTAGTAGTAGTAGTAGTAGTAGTAGTAGTAGTAGTAGTAGTAGTAGTAGTAGTAGTAGTAGTAGTAGTGGTGGTGGTTGAGTTGTTGTTGGAGGTAGTAGTAGTAGTAGTAGTAGTAGTCGAAGTGAACGCACGCGTTTATTTAGCTCTGCAATTGCTGCCCGAATTTGCTAGTTTCTAGCGCGATTTTGTAGATAAATTTTATACATATATTTCGTATTAGTATTTCCTTTCAAACTTTATGTTTAATTTGTAAATTGTTGTCTTGGTTGGAGCGCATTTTGTGTCTCCATTTTCTAAAGGAATTCCTCTTAGCTGGCGGTTTCCGCCATTTAATAGGGCTCCTCTTACTGTGGTCAATGCAATACATTTCTCCCCGCGCCAGTCTGCTATTTCTATAGTTCGTAGGCTAGCGCATTATATTTGGCAAGATCGCTTGAGTGAGTGGATTTAATTCCTTTGTCATTTGTAAGCACAAGCCTAGTTCTTTAACTATATAAATCCTTATAGTCAGTTGGCTGTCCCCGGTCAACTCGAACAGACTAACAAATATATGACTGTACTATCTATTCATATATTTGTTAGTATACTTTAATCGGCTAGGTGTTAGTGAACCACTTAGAAAGTGGTTCAAACTAACAAATATACGACTGTACTCTCTATTCGTATATTTGTTGGTAGACGTCAGGGTTTCAAAAGGGGACACTATTTATTTAGTGTTTAGCTCTTTCCCTGACGTCCTAGTGTTATATAAGTATATATTTATTATATATTGTAGTAGTATGGGGTTCCTCCTTTGATGAACCACCATGGCAACCTATAAGCGTACTCTAAGCCTTACAATAACAACTAAGGGGTGGGGTGTCACGGCTATCGACGTGTATCATGGGTTAAAAGACGTCGTTGGCGCGGGACCTGCTACTTTGCTGGGGCTTATCAATGTTACTAAAACTGTATGGAATGTAACAGTGTCAAATGAGGGGGTCAAGGAAAAGCTTCTGGAAGATGTTCTTATTGTAAAAGGTGAAGTTTGTAACGTAGAGGAAATCGAGTCAGATAGGTTGCTAGTGAAGATGAAAGTTCCACTAGAAATTCCAGATGACAGAATCATGAGTGAACTCAAGAAGCATGGCAAAGTGCAAAAGATTGAACTGGAAACGTATCCCTTTGACAGAACGCTAGAAAACGGTGTAAGACGTATTTGGTTTGATAAAGTGGATAGCCCTTTACCAAGCAGATTGACGCTTGATGGCAGCTGTGTCCTGCCATTATGGTATAGAGGGCAAATTAAAGAATGCAGGATCTGCCTAAGTACTGACCATTTGGCAACAGATTGTCCCAATCGAAACAAATGTTTGCTCTGTGGTTCAGTTGACCATTTTAAATGGCGCTGTCCAAAAAATCAAAACAAGCCCTCAGTATCAGGAGATAATCGCCCATTAAAGGATGCAACTGAGTCAAATGCTTCTGAAGCAACCGCTACGGAAACTGTTGTTTTGGTTCATGCCACTGTAAATGACACAAACAAATCATCAAATCCTGTTAAAGTAACTACAGTTGATGAAATTCATGTATTAGAGGAGAGTATAACCTTAAGTCAAGAAAATACTCAAAATGCAGTGGAGCCAAACGTTGCTGTAAAAGACACGCAGGAAAATGATGATCTTACAGAAGAGCCAGTTTACAATTCCTTAGAAGATGAATTAAAATTAGGACAGGATAAGTTTAGGACTCAGAAGACAGAAAGTTCAGTCGATTTTCCGCTAAGCCCACTTGATTTAAGTCAGCTTGAAGATATGGTAAATGATGCTCCTGCCAAATGTTACTTAAGTAGCAATAAGCGTCATAAAGAAGACAATAGCTCAGAATCTGAGATTGAAGTAAATGATATGGATGATGATACAATGTCAGTTGCAGAATCAGATGTGTCCATTCAAACACAGAGTTCACAGATGAAAGATGAAATGGTAATGTACCGATCAGAAGGGGGTGAAGTGTTAGTGCCATATGTAACGGCGAGAGGCGTGAAATATCGTCTACTGCGCCATGATTCTGATATTTCCAAATATGAATATTTGTCTGTGGTAGAACTAGGAAATATTGAATTCGCAGGAAAATTAGGTAAATGGTCTAAGAAACGAGCTAAAAAACCCAAATCTAGTTAATCTAATGATGGCAGTTGTAAACATCATTTTACAAATTATGATTATCTGCACCATCAATTGCAGAGGATTAAATACCGAATTCAAGCAGCGCCACTTGCTTGAAGAATTAGCAAATGAGAGAGTTGATATTGCTTTTCTACAAGAGATATTTCAAAAGGGCAGATTTTTTTTCTTTATCACAAGACAATAGTGCGGGAGTGGCCATTCTTATTCTGCCCCGCTGTCTCAACTATGTTGACGTTATATCGTCGTCATCAGATCCAAATGGACGATGGATTTGTGTATCAATTGATGTACTAAACACAAGTTTAAATTTGATGTGCCTTTATGCACCTACCTCTCATCAATTGCGCCGTGAATTTCTAAATGATGTTTCCACAATAATTCAAGACAGAACGCCTGAAAACCTAATTATGGGCGGTGACTTTAATTGCATTTTAGACGAGGCTAAAGACAGAAACTCTAGGTCTAATTTTAAAGACACATCTCATAATATTTTGAAACACATTTGTGAAAATAAAAGCTTGTTAGACACTTATCGGATTGAAAATCCAGAAGGCCAGGAATTTACTTGGTTTTCAACCAATGGAAAGTTAGCTTCAAGGTTAGACAGGATCTATGTAGAACGTTCATTGAAAGGTTACATGTGTAAAACTAACATAAAACCAGTAACTTTCTCTGATCACAATATGTTTTCCATCACATTAGACAATGCTGACTGGGTCAAACGAGGAGATGGATTTTGGAAACTTAATGTATCATTGCTACGAGATAGTTGCTACCGCAAATGTGTGGAAAGTTGTTGGAGGCATTGGGATGAAAGAAGAGGTTCGTATGAATGTATAACAGACTGGTGGGAAGATGCTAAATCAGACCTGAAATATATTTCAAGGCAGTATTCCATTAGGAAAGCACGTAAAAAGGCGCTTCAGAGGTCGTTGTGTAAAATTAATAAGAAAATTAATGATGGGGAATATAATTATTACGAACTATTAGTTAAATTAAAAGGTAGACTAAATGAAATAGAGCAATATCAGTTTGATGGCGTCAAAATAAGGTCAAGAGCACAAATGCACACCGAGGGCGAAAAGCCTACACGTTACTTTTGTAACTTGGAAAAAGCAAGAGGTATAGAGAAATTAGTGCGTTCACTTAAGACTAATGATGGAGTATCAGTGTGCTCAAATGCAGAAATGATTGAAACAGTATCCGAATTTTACAAATCATTGTGTAAATCTGAGGGAAGCGAGGAAACTGCAACTAGAGATGTTTTAGCTAATATAACGAAAAGACTTCCAGATTCATGTCGCGAAAGCTGTGACCAACCAATAACAATTGATGATTTGACAAAATCCCTCAAAGGTATGAAGTTAGAAAGGCCTCCTGGATGTGACGGACTTCCAGTTGAATTTTATCAAACATTCTGGCACATATTTGGGCCAGCATTAGAAGAAATATCAACCAGCATTTTTAAGCAAGAGCATCTCCCTACATCCATGGCCCAAGCATATGTTCGGCTTATATACAAGAGGGTGACAGAAATAAAATATAGAATTATAGACCAATCTCTCTACTCTGTGTAGATTATAAGATTATTACTCGGGCACTAACATTAAAACTTGGCGCAGTCCTAGGCGAAGTCATTCATGATGATCAAACCTGCTCTGTGCCAGGAAGATCAATGTTAAACAACACTGCTTATACGGGACCTTATTCAATTAGTTGGAAAGGATTGTATCCCAGCAGCAATAATAGCACTTGATAACGAGAAGGCGTTTGACAGACTAGAATGGGATTTCTTGTTTAAGTCTTTAGACCATATTGGCTTTGGTTCAAGATTTATTAAATGGGTCAATATTTTATATACTGATATAACAAGTTGCTATTTAGTTAACAATCAGCTATCCAAACCTGTAGTGTTGGAACGAGGTGTCAGACAGGGTTGCTCACTGTCCCCGCTTCTATTCATCATAGCTATCGAATCGTTGGGGGTGCCACATTGAGGCAACGCAATGACTTTCAAGGAATATGTATACGTGGCGTAGAAAGGCCACTAAAGGTTTCTCAATATGCAGATGATACGACTGTGTTTGCGGGTAAAAATACGGATTTTAGAATTTTAAATGGAGTATTAACAGATTTTCAAAAGGCGTCAGGACTTAAAGTCAATAAAGATAAATCTAAGGGATTGTTTTTGGGCGATTGGAAGGGCAGAACTGATAATGTGATGGATATTAACTGCTCAAATGATGTCATAAAAATGTTGGGTATTTACTTTAGTAGAGAACAAAATGTATTACTAAACTGGGAAGAAAGGATATCCAAGCTAAAGTGTGCATTACTAAATTGGAAACGACGTCGCCTAACTGTCTTTGGCAGGACATTTGTCCTTAATAATTTAATTTTATCTGGACTGTGGTATACCGCTTCTGTAGTTCATATGCCCACATCAGTAGAGTCAAAGATCAACACGTTACTTTTGTCCTTCTTATGGGAGGACAAAGCCCATTTAGTATCACAGTCAATCCTCACCAATGAAAAGCATGCCGGAGGCCTGGATTTGGTTAATGTTTCAGTAAAGTGTGCTTCTTTAAAATTGAAATTCTTGAATAAGTTACTTACTTCAAACTCATCTTGGTCAAGTGTTTCAAGGGCACTTCTCCAAAGGTACGTTGACCCATTTCCAGTAGAATGTTTATTTATGTGCAATAAATTGCCACCTAATCATCAAAAGATTCCAAATGTATATACAGCTCGAAGCCTTAAAAATATTTACACGATCAATGCCACAACCCAATTGTTGGGAAGATGCCTTAGAGCAACGTCTTTGGGGCAACGAGTTGATTCGTAATAATGATGATGTATTATATTTGCCCTCTATGGCCAAAAATGGTATTCAATATTTACGTGACTTGGTAAATCCGAAATCTCGTAGATGGATTGCGATGCAAGATGTAGCAAGAATAACATCAATGAGACATATTGATGCTCAGCACTTATTTGTTAGAATAAAGAATGCAATACCTGCTGTATGGTTCAAACTGCCGAAAGCACGTGGCAACATTGATATGTTGCAACCAACATTAGTATTTATGTCAGAACATAAAAAATACAACATGGCATCTAGAGACTGGTATAGAATTCTAATGCAAAGTCGGAGACAGACTCCTATTGTGGTTAGGCATTGGAACAATTTAGGATGCACGCCAAAGAACTGGAAAAATTCCTGGAAAGCAATACATCTACCTTGTCTACCAGGAAATGCACGGGACCTGGCATGGCGATTACTCCATCGAAGGCTTTGGGTCGGTCATCTTACTTATATGTGTAAAATATCAAGTACAGACCGGTGCTTATTATGTAATACTGAGGAGGAAACAATAGACCATCTATTTACTCAGTGTCGCATAACTACAGGATTTTGGGTATATATCAATATGCTCCTTGCTAAATTTGGAACCAAATATGTGAATTTAGTGGCTGAAACAATTTTGTTCAAAGATTGCTCAACTATCTGGCGAATCATTAATAGCAAGGAGAAAGAATTGTTAATAACCCTGTTATCTGTAGGAGTGTGGGCCATCTGGAAGCATCGGTGTTCAGAGGAAAAGAGATAAAACCGGCAACAACCATCAGAGCGCCATACAAGCTATATTTCGATCATTGTTGATAAACTGTATTCGTTGTGAATTTTACAGGCTAGTAGAACCTGGGAGAGAAAGTAGATTTAAAGACATATGGTGCAAAACTGGCCTAGTATCAATTGAATATGGATATCTTAAAATATCAGAAGCGGAACTTGTATAAGCTAGCACACTCGCTGCTTGCTGTATATTGATAAATGCTATTTTAATTTAATTTAATTGCCTTTATTTTAAAATTGTAATGCCTTAGGAGACTCTAATCTTGACGAATATCCTAACCTTGGGATCAGAATATTTAAATATCAAATGAGCATTATGTCAATATTCTGGAGGTGATCAGATGTTCAAGTTAGCAATTAGCTTCCTGTTGTAAATATTTACTGTAGGTGTATTTGTTCCAGGGCAATTTGCAAAAACTTACAATGAAGTAAATTTAGAATGTGAACCCAGAACGCCATCTAAGTAGTCATAGTTTGTATACGTTTGCTTTGTGCATTATATTATATAAAGGCTACTACGTCCGTTGGGTATTTAAATAATCGGCTAACTGGCGTCAATGAGTGACTCATATGATCTACTTAGCCTGCCGGTCATGAATCGGCTCAATGGCATCAATGATTAGCAGTAGCTTACTGCTAATTATTGATGAGTGGCTTTACCACTTGTTGGTTAGCTATGCTCGCCATTTGGGCCTACTACTACACGGTGTGCAAATAGCAATGACTTTGTTGAGTTATGTTATGTTATCAGCTCTTTATTAATTATGTTTTCTATGTAGTTATGCCACGGTTGTGGTATATGATAATAGAGTATTTTAGCTTGCACTGTTTTGACATGTTAGGTTTGTATTGTTATTCTATTAATAAAGCCTGCTATTTCAACCGATTTTTTATGGGGGTTTGCAAGCCTTTTTAAAGGAGTTCCTCCGGGAAGTGTATCCGACTGCGTCAGCGTCGGATTTTCAAAAAAGAAAAAAAGTAGTAGTAGTAGTAATAGTAATAATAATAATAGTAGTAGTAGTAGTAGTAGTAGTAGTAGTAGTAGTAGTAGTAGTAGTAGTAGTAGTAGTAGTAGTAGTAGTAGTAGTAGTAGTAGTAGTAGTAGTAGTAGTAGTCGTAGTAGTAGTAGTAGTAGTAGTAGTAGTAGTAGTAGTAGTAGTAGTAGTAGTAGTAGTAGTAGTAGTAGGTTTTTATTATTGCCAAGCATTAGTTCTATGAACCCTGTCTTTGACAACACACTGACACTAGGATTTAGCTCATTCATCATCTGGAATGTAATTTTAACTTTTCCAATTTTTCCGACCCGAATGGGGTTCGAACCTGGCAATTCTATGGCACCTGTAATAGTAGTAGTAGTAGTAGTAGTAGTAGTAGTAGTAGTAGTAGTAGTAGTAGTAGTAGTAGTAGTAGTAGCAGCAGCACTAGTAGTTTGTTGTTGTTGTTGTTGTTGTTGTTGTTGTTAGCCATACATTTAGCATTCCTCCCTTTGAGATCATTACTTGATTTTTCAAGTTAAGAAGCAGCTACCAAGTCTATTGAATCCTTGATTGAAGTACCATACGCACTGTCACCCTTTGTTTTAACGATTCGCATATTAGCCATCACACCACCTATGTACCCTGTATGTCCAGTGTCCTTGCTTGATGGAACTTGCTGATCCTCCTTGGTGAGATTATTTGTCAAGGAGCGTGGTCAAGGTAGTGAAGGATTTCCTACAAGCTTTGCTACACTTAAATTGTCTCATAATTCGTCACAGGCTGAGTCATGCCCAGAAGATACCTAACCCATTTCACATTGATACCCCTGACTGTCCACACTGACTGTCTTATTAATTGCAATGTCCAGAAAACTATACAGGTAAGCTGTTGAATATTTTGAAACTAAATTTTGACTGGCCACTGTTGCTGCCATAGGCAGCAACAGCACCCAGTCGAATTAGTTTCAGAATATCCAACAGAATGTTCATTAAATAGTAAAGACATACAATTCGTACAACTTGTCAGACTATTAAACGTTTGTGAAGGATTATATCGCGTTATTCGTGACGTAATTGATTATGACGTCAGTCTACATGTCACGTAGTTGATTATGACATCATTTGATTAACTGAGAAACTGGAATCCTTCCTCGTAGCTTTACTGTGGCTCCATAGTTAGGATGCAAGTCAGTCTTGTTGTAGGCTTGTATGGGTTCCATAACTCTTGAAAATTCAGTTTTTGCTCGAACGACTCTTGGTATGTGTGCTAAATTTGTTTATTGTCTTATTCATTATAATTATCCTTTTTCATTGTAGGGAGGGCGATATTGAGGAGAAGTTTAACGAAACTGACGCTAACAATGACGGCGAGTTATCTGCCCTCGAACTAGTACTGGCTTTAATAGCAGAGGGTAAAGTAATCACAGCTGAACTGATCCGGCAGCTACAAAGGGAGATAGACCAGATTGACACTGATGGCAATAAATGTATTTCATTGGCGGAACTAAAAGCTGCTTTATCTTCTGCGTGGACTGCCACTTTAAGTCTCTCCTGTTACGTTGTCATCTTTTTTACTGTTGTCTATACAAGTATATGGTAGGTAGAGTAAGATGGCGTCATTGGTCAAGAATTTGTGGAAATTGTAAAAAAATTTGCAAAAAAATCACTATCATAGCACGACATGAATAATTCTTGGGCTAAATGTGACATCTGACGATTTTAGGTATTCGGACCATACTTAGATTTTGTTCACACAATGTTATTGGCCACTTACCTTATGTGAAAATAATTGTTCAGTGGAATTCGGCAATGAGCAGACGCTTATAAATGAATAAATGACTCATCACAGGTTACTGAGATATAGAAATGTCCACATATACATTGTAAAGAGGTCTGGGTGTAAATAAATTCATTCATTCACAAATGTTTAACATAAACATCATCATGTTTCATTCATAAGGTACTTTTCCAGTTTTAGCTATGCCCCGCCCATCTCTATCTAAGCTCCACCCACACCTCGCTCGTGTTGGGATCGATCGATCTCTGACTATCAATTTCCAGAAAATTACAGGTAAGCTGTTGAATATCTTAAAGCTAATTTGACTGGGTGCTGTTGCTGCCTTTGGCAGCAACAGCGCCCAGTCAAATTACTTTCAAAATATTCAACAGCGTGTTTCTTAAATAGCAAAACCATACAATTCGTACAACGTGTTGGACTATTAAGTCTTAAAGACGGGCTTAATCAAATCATTCATGACGTCATGATTATGACGTCAGCATACACGTCGCTTAGTTGTTTATGACGTCATATGATTGAGTGAGAAAATGGATTCGTGAATTGTGTATGCTCTCCAATAATAAATTCATAGACAGGAAAACTGGTGAATTGTCACTTTAAGGTAACCATGTATAAGAATTCAATTTTAACATATTTGAGGGGGGAAATGTGAATGGAATACATTACTGACAGCAACATTTCACTGTTTAGACGTGATGGCATGCGTACTATGTGATCCTCGTAGACTTTGCTCATTTTACTGTACGATCACAAATTATCGATCTTTCGATATATTATGATTTAACAAAATATCACGATTTTTACGACGCTAGGAAAATCGTGAACAATTTATGGCGATATGTTGAGTAATTTTCGTAAATATTACCAGAGATATCACCAAATGAATTAACATTTTAACATAAAATCTTAGAGTTTTCATATTGCCCGGCAGGCAGTAGTAATTTCAATAATTAAGATATTTTGTTGAAATTTTTCCGGTTGTGTGATAACATTGTAAAGCTTCGGCACCATAAATTCTGTCATTGTAGCTCTAATACTTATTCTGATATGGGATGATGGAGAGAGCGCATCCTGAAATCTTTGTTTGAAATTTTGCTGGCTTAGTTTTTCCCGCATAGTATATCTTTTGACCCACTAGGCCGATTCTAACATCTCTAGCATTGGATAAATCTTCGAATTTGCAGCTACATGTAGGTATCAGAATTATTACAATCGTTTCTGTGGTTCCGGCAATATTATCATATCATATGCTTTCTTGGAATATATATTTACACTGCCTGCGACACACGCTATAACGGTATCGTGAGTCGGCTGAATAATTTGACAATACGCACCTGTCAACTGTGCCGCTTCATTTAACCCTTATCGCATGGTGTAAAATAGCCTACTTACAGAGGTAGTGCCGCTGTACATTTTGAGAAAACAAATATTGCTGAAACGTGTTTCTGTCGCGCACAGCAATGACTTACAGCAGAATTGTTATCAAAATGAACACATTCTGATAGGATAGAGAAAATAGAATCTGTGCTTCAGCGGTCGAGGGGTTAACGATTCCTCACCGACTTCGGATACTGGAATTACTTGAAAAACTTACTAGCTTAACTGGACAATGTCCTAACGATTACAAATTAGCACATGTTAGGCCTCCGTGCATATACATATTTACTGTACAGCCTTCGTGCTCGGTAAAGATAGCGTTGGTGCGGGGAAGACGTCGTCGCGATTCTATGAATTACCTATATAAGTATTATATAATATCATTGTGATGTAATAATATTATGACATAACGTTTGTGTGATGCAACAATGTCACTGCAAATTACATCAAAAAGCAGGATTCAATTATATTCTTATGACGTATATATATGTAACATGCATAATAATATTTATTTAAGTTTTTTAACATTCCATGCCCTGGCAATTGAGGATTCTAATTTATCCACCGATCGTATGACGTCATAATCAACTGGGTGAGGTGTAGGATGACGTCATAACCAATTACTTAGTGAGTGACGTAGATAGGTTCGTCACGAGCGCTTAATTGATGACGGACAAAGCGTTGTTGTACAAATGGTATTTTTTACTATTTAATAAACATGCTGTTGAATATTTTGAAAGTAATTTGACTGGGCGCTGTTGCTGCCATAGGCAGCAACAGCGCCCAGTCAAATTACATTCAAAATATTTGACAGCTTATTTGTATAGATTTCTGGAAAGTGATAGTTCAGGGATCGATCGATCCCAACACAGGCGAAGTGTTGATGGAGTTTAGCTAGAGATGGACGGGGTATATAGCTAAAACTGGATTTCTCAATTAACCTATTATCCTCTTCCAACAGGCAACAGAACAACAATATAGTATTAATCCATTCGCATCCATGATATCAACACATAGTATTCCCATAGCAAACGTTAAGTTATTCAATATAATAAAAATTATTTGAGTGAAAGATGTTGCTGCAAACAAATACATAAATAATCTCAAGCATAATTATTTAAAAAAATATTCAATACAATGTTTATTGTACGTTTATGAATTTGCTGGCCATTAACTGGAGTTCCGAGGGGGGTTTTGTTGACACATCTTAAGAGCTACACTAACACAGTTATTTATAGAATAAACCTACTAATTATGGTCTGTCGAATACGTGATTTGCTGTACAAGTTAACAAAAAATGGTGAACATGATTTCAATAAAATATTTTTTTCAATATTTGAGTTTTGTTTTAAAGAATCCTGCCCCTCGATGTCGGGATCTCATGTGCCACTTAAGGACCTGACGTCAATCACGTCGTAATCAATTACGTCACTAGTTAGAATGATGTCACAATCAAAATGACTTCGTCAGTTACTAAATTGTACACACGTTTTTGATAGAATTACAATTTAACACTTTAACACTCATATCAGCCAAAACAGCTCCTGCAGTGATCTTGAGAAATGTTCATTTGCCGCCCAAGAGATTATTTTTTTTAAGTTACCACTGGAATGACTGGCTCGGTTATCGAGCCAGTCATTCGAGTGGTAATATTTCAAAAATAGTCTTCTCTTGGTCTGCAAATTGACAGGTTCGAGAGTTAAAGGGTTAATAAACATTATGTTGAATATTTTCAAACTAATTTACCTGTGCCATATAGCAACCGCCCAAAGTCAAATTAGTCCCAAATTATTTAACAGTTTACCTGTAATAATTAGCTTGAAAATTAGATACTGAGCATTCAGGGGACGAGTCCAAAAATTGTAAAGTGGGCGGAGCTTAGTTAAGAGTGGGCTAGTCATAGAAATGGACCCTACTATTGACTTATTGTACGCCATCAGCGAAGGTTCGCTGGGTGGGGGGGGACTTAAACTATAATGGACACATGAAAAAACACGGTTAACCCTTTTGTGTCAACAGCGCATTAAAGTACTCAACATAGTAATTATATCGATTAACCCTTTTCAAGTCTTTCCACGAAAAATTAGATTTTTGCAGACTAAGAAGACGATTTTTGTAAATTTACCACGGAAATTTACAAAAAAAAATTGATTTCTGTTATCCTGCAAATGGACATTAGTAGTAGTGTCGGAGTCAAAATGATACCACCTCCCTCAGAGCATGCTCGAAAATTCCCATTTAGACAAATGGAAACGGCTGAGGTCCGTGGGGACCAGATTGATATTTTCTTCCACAGGGAACACTTCATGCATAACAGGGCCTACCGGGCCACCTACGACGGACAAACGCCGTTCGGCGATCCGTGGCCCCCACCAGCCTCTCAATCCCTGGGGCATATGTTGCGGGGGCCACCACGGATCGCCGAATGGCTGCCAGGGAGGTAGTATCACACTACTACCACCTGGGTCTGAACGCCCATTTAGAGACAAGCCTCCACAGTGATATACACCACTGATCGCCATCAACCACACGCATCGGGCACCACCTTGTGATCAACCCCACACACATCTGAACGCCCATTTAGAGACACGCATACACTATCACATCGACACGACGGACCCCCCACAGGTACTGATCGTCAGCACCATACATAATAGTGTCTGAACGCCCATTTAGAGACAGGCACCCACAGGGATATACACCCCACAGGTACTGATCGCCAGCACCACACATAATATGGTCTGAACTCCCATTTAGAGACAAGCATTGACAGGGATATATACCACCTACAGGTACTGATTGCCAGCACCACACATAATAGGGTCTGAATGCCCATTTAGAGACAGGCATCCACAGGGATATACACCACCCAAAGGTACTGATCGCCACACATAATAGGGTCTGAACGCCCATTTAGAGACAGGCATCCACAGGGATATACACCACCCACAGGTACTGATCGCCACACATAATAGGGTCTGAACGCCCTTTAGAGACAGGCATCCACAGGGATATACACCACCAACAGGTAGTGATCGCCACACATAATAGGGTCTGAACGCCCATTTAGAGACAGGCATCCACAGGGATATACACCATGATTACTGTTGCACAGCTTCGCGCTGTTGCAAAGCAATTCGGCCTTGGAGGCTACTCTAAGGCCAAGAAAGCTGACCTGCTCCAAATAATCAGACAGGTCCGTGCCGAGGAGTGGCAGAAGCGACTCTCCAGAGCAATGACGATGGGAAGGTTGCCAGAGCTTACCAAAGATGATCCTTGGAATCCCCACAAGAAAGGGCAGCGGATACGTGAGCGTCGTCAGTTGGACGAGGAGGTGACTGCTAGCTTGCGAGCCAAGACTGTAGCGAGGCGGATGGTGGGCCATCCACTGGAGCGCTTACCTCTCATACGCAGGATCACTAAGCGAGTGATGAGGGGGCCGAGGTCTGAACCCTTAGCCTGGAATATAAGGCGAGAAGGCGAACACATTCTCGACCAGCGTCTCAGCGAAAGGGAGACAGAGGATAGAGGATGCCGGTCAGTACGCTGGACATTCTTCAGAGGTCTAGGAGACCTCACAGGCCAGATCATGCAAAAGATCCAGCAGACTGTGCAGAATGCCTTCTACCTCTGCTACACCAATACCAATCGCATCCATCATATCAAAGACGGTAGGGTGATGCTCTTCCACAAGAATGATCCAGGGAGCATGTGGCTGAACACAATAGGAGCAGCTCAGGACTGGGTGGCAGCAAGAGAGCAAGCTCGCCTCGACACAGACAATATCGATCGACCCAACACCAAGTGGGCCTTTGTTCGATCAATCAACGTTGAGGTCAGGACTGTCATCGACTGCCTACCTCTGCTTGGGACAGGCTACGACAGAAGAAGAGTATGACTGCCCTCAACACATACAGGGACAACATGTGTCTCTGGAGATGTCTAGCAGTCCACCGAGGAGCGAGAGCTGATAGAAGTATAGCTCCTGCACGAGAGCTTGCCACACAGTTCTACGGCAAGACAGTGACAGTACCTGATGTCCGCAAGACCTCGCTGGATCAGCTGGACAAGGTAGAGTTCTTCGCCAATATCGGGATTCACGTGTATGAACCAACCGAAGAGGGCACCTGGCACTTGATCAGGCAAGCGGCTCACTACCGTGACACCATGCCCATCGGAGTGTGGGACCACCACTCCTTCTACATCAAGAACATCTCCAAGCTGGCACATACACTAGTCTGCAGTCACAGTCAGCAGAGGTTTACAAAGGCATGCCATCTTCAGCGCCACGCTGATCACTGTACAGGCGGCAAAACAAAAATCATGTGTCCTGGCGAGAAGGTTGAGTTGCCACAGTCTGCGTATGAGAAAGCCTTCTATCCGCCCCAACCATCAAGTTCAGCGGTTACTCGTTGGATCAAGTATGAGTCGAGAAACAGAGGCATACACATACACCATGTAGAGTGTGGGCACGGTGGCGAGTGTTGGATCGAGGGTGCTCTCGTAAATGGTTATGATCCGACCACCAAGACCGTTTACCAGTTCCATGGCTGTCACTGGCATGGGTGTCCACAACACCAGCGAAGTGAGGATGCCAAACAAAGATACCGCAAGACAGTCTTGAGAGAGGAGAAGCTGAGAGCCTCTGGATGCACGCTTGTGGTACAGTGGGCGTGCTGTATAAAATGCTGCCCATGCGTCCTTAAACGAGTTCAGACTATCCCATACCCACACTTCATAGTTTACGACTTCGATGCACTTCTAGATGGTATCGAGACTCATCCTATGGAGACTCTCACGATCGAGAGTACTCACATACCTATCTCTGTGTCAGTTGGCTGCTCCTTAGATGGTGCCAAGAGTGAGCCCACTCACCTCTGCAATCTGGACCCCAACGAACTGATCAGCGAGTTCATTCTGGAGATCCAACGGCAAGCATCTCTGATCCGGACAAGGGTTAGGGCACAGTACATACCGACAGACCTGGACAAGCTTACAAAGCAACAGCAGTGACTGATCAATGAGTGGTGTCACTAAGTGCCTGTACTGGGGTTCAACTCTGGGCAGTATGACCTGAACCTCATCAAGAAGTACTTTGTCGATGAGCTGACTGATAGTACAGGTACAGTGAGTCGCCAAGAAGGCTAGTCAGACCATGTTCCTCATAACACCTGAGCTACGGTTTCTTGATGTGCTGAACTACCTCAGCCCAGGAGTTTCGTACGAGGTATGGGTCAAAGCTTATGGATATACACAGCAGAAGAGCTGGCTCCCGTATGAATGGTTTGACACACATGAGAAGCTCAACTATCCAGGGCTTCCTGACTACTCAGCATGGACATCTAACCACAAGGATGGCTACCTCTTGACGCAAAGAGAGTGGGAACAGTGTAACCAGACATTCAGCGAGCATGGAATGCGGACATTCGCCGACTGGCTGCGATACTACAACAACTTGGACGACAGTCCATTCATCGAAGCCCTAGAGCACATGCGGGAGTTCTACACAGCACGAGAAATAGACATCCTCAAAGATGCGGTGTCTCTCCCAGGTGTGTCACTGCAGTACCTCCTACGTGGAACCGCTCAGCACATGCCGGATGTTAGCCTCTATTCACCGAACAAGGAAGCCTACGAGATGCTGAAGGGTGCTGTTGTTGGCGGTCCCAGCATGGTGTTCACCAGATAGCATGAGGCCGTGTGACTCGAATCCGCCAGTCTGCCAACGTCTACTCGGCTATGACGCAAATGCTCTGTACCTGTCAACGATGGCCAAAGAGATGCCATGTGGTAAGGAGAAAGTGCGCCATTGGTCCGGTGCCAGTGGGGTAGCTAGCTTTAAGGAGGCTCTCCTAGCAGACAGCTGGTTTGGGTTTGCTGAGGTGGATATAGAGGTCCACAAGGCTCTGTGGGCAAAGGTCGAGGAAATGCCTCCTCTCTTCTATAACCACGAGATCCTGGTAGAGGCAATCTCATCTGAGATGCTGGCATATCTAGAGCGAACAAGGAAGCGGCCCACCACCCAGAAGCTGGTCGGTGTCCTCTCTGGCAAGAAGTGGCTGCTGTATGCACCGACCCTCAAGTGGTATATAACCCATGGCCTGGAGATCACTGCTGTATACCGCACGATAGACTATGAGGCCAAGCACCCATTCGAGTGGTTTGTGGAGAATGTTACGGAGGCCCGCCGCTCTGGAGATGTAGATAAGAGCAAAGCGCTCTTGGCAGATCTCTTCAAATTCCTGGGCAACAGTGCCTATGGGAAGCTAATCGAGGCCCTAGAACGTCATAGTAACACCAGCTTCACGAAGGATGAACTCGTGGTAGACAAGGCCCTGCGTAGGCATGGTTCGAAGATCTCGAGGCGATTGGCGAGTTATACGAGCTCCAGAGTCGCAAGCCAAGAATCACAATTCGAAGGCCCTTCCAGGTGGGGAGAGTGGTTTATGAGCTCGCGAAGCTGCGAATGCTGGAGTTCTACTACGACTTCCCTGATCGCTACATAGCTCATGACAGCTTTGAGTAGCTGCAGATGGAGACTGACTCCACGTATATCGCTATAGCAGGCTCCAACCTCGACGATGTCATTCGCCCTGAGTACCAGGCTCATAAGCGGTACTGGCTAGCTTGGGACAAATTGTCTGGACAGACTCCGGGACTGTTCAAGCTCGAGTTCGAAGGCTCTTGTGGCATCGCTCTCTGCTCCAAATGCTACTACATGGAGAGTGCAGCTGCAAGTAAGTGCTTGGCTAAGGGAATGTCAAAGCAGCAGAATGAGGTCTCTTGGCAGAGGTTATACAGCGCCCTAAATGGCGGGGTGGATAGAACTAAAAACCGAGGCCTACGCATGCACAATCAGGGTATGGTGACGTATGCGCAAGAAAGACTCGGACTCCGCTTACTATGATAAGCGCCATGTGCTGCCAGATGGGGTCCATACCGAGCCCATCGAGTATCATGCTAGCACCCGAGGGGGTGGTAGCTGTGTGTCTTCAGGGACTAGCTGAAGCTCTTCTACGACAAATGTTCGCCTATGCACTCCATGCTGGCATGCCAGGTAGTACAGTGTAGGCCGCCCCTCCGCCTCCACATACCAGTCAAGCCTGTGAACATCTATGAACCAGTTAGGATCTGTTGCATGCCGTCGATCACCTTCCAGCTCAGCAGGCTCATACAGGTACCGAACCAGAGCATCAGGTGGTAGGCACTCCTCTCCCTTCGCCTGTTCGCTCCTCTAGCGTCTGATAGCCTCTACCAGTTTCTTCCCGATAGCCTAGCAACCTCGTCATTGGATCTCTCAACCACAGCAGGCAGCCCTCTCACCCATACTCTAGAACGTTTACCCTGCGCGACCATTTCCTGGGCGTATTGGTGTGGGAACAGTCTCTCTGCCAGTGTCCGATTCCACCGCTCAACGATAGCCTGGGCACGGTGATGCCCTACCTCGCCTGGCCTAACTGCCACAGCGTGTTTCCACAAGAGGGCTGCAGTCTCTCCTCTGAACTCCTTACCCTCATCCACCTGCAACAATTCCGGCCACTGGAGGGGATTTTCCAACGCCTTAGACACCCTGGAATGCCTGGCCCACCTGGCCAGCTGACTTGTCTGTGAGCGGTACTGCTGCCTTGTACCTGCTGGGGACATCGACAATGGTGAGGGCATACTTGTAGGTCTTACGACCAACCGAATCATGTGGAAGGAATAGAACATCTGCCTGGTGAACTCTGTTCGGGACACTGGAGGCGATTTTCCAAAACCTTAGACACCCTGGAATGCCTGGCCCACCTGGCCAGCTGATTTGTCTGTGAGCGGTACTGCTGCCTTGTACCTGCTGGGGACATCGACGAAGGTGAGGGCATACTTGTAGGTCTTACGACCAACCGAATCATGTGGAAGGAATAGAATATCTGGCTGGTGAACTCTGTTCGGGACAGTGTCCTCGAAATGGACATGCCTGATGTGCCATGGACGAGATCTGTATATCTGCTACATCACCTGGCGGCTGAGCCACTGGCTAACTGTCTCCAATGGGAAGTTGTGGCCGTTGCGACGTGCAGCCTCGAGTAGTTGACGTGGCTCACGGTAATATCCACCATGCTGATAGTAGAGTTCCTCAAGAAAGACGGAACTCCCGGATTTCATCACTGATGTCCACTCCCGCCCTGTCACCCATGGCCTGGGTGAACTCTAAACAGACGAACAGACGGCCGTCATACATTCGAGCATCAATGAAAACCTCCTCAAACACCTCCATACACTGGAGTCTAATCTCTGCCGGATCCTCATGAACAGTAGTTTATGGACCAACCCTCAGAAGTTAAGGGATTGACCAGGTCGTACAGAGACGCCATCCTTATATAGTATGCCTTAAATGGTCGGCGGCCCAGATGGCGGCGGGCGCTATGGCAAGGTACAGTAGCCAAGGGCCTGCGACTCCGAAGAACGTACCTACTCCTGAGGCGATGGCTGGTATGGCTTCAGAAATCTTCTCCACACCATGGAGAGCACTGTTGCCGATCTTGCGGACCATCTCGCCAGCCTTCATTGTGAACAGAGCGATCAGAGCCCCAACTGCTGCCAGCGGACCGATAGAACCTTGAACGTAAGTGCGATAGATTCCTTTCGCTCTGTGTACTAGCTTGCGGGATTCAGGTGTAGTTGCCGCTACATCATCATACTCACCCGCGGTCTCCACTACATCATAGTCGTCTGCATCATAATCATCCTCCTCATCATACTCCTCGTCATCTATATGCTCGACTGGATCAGTCTATGGTTCATACATCGCTCTGGGGATCCGTCGCTGGGGCAGTTATATAGTAGCTTTAAACTGTAATCTGTAGCATGGCCTCCACAATCTTGAATGCGGGCGTGTTTGCCTTAGCGAACTGGGGACTCATCTTCGCTGACAAGAAGGCGGCAGAGGTCGAGCGTGAGCATCATAACCAAGTGATGGAGAAGCTGTCTAAGGAGAAGTTTGAGTACAGCAAAGCACTCGAGCATATGCGCCAGAGGGAGGCACGCCGCCGACTACTCCGAGCTTAGTCCAACCAGAGCCTCAAAGAGGCAGATGAGAGTCACGATGAGTACTACGAGGCTGTAAAGATATCTGAGCCAACACTCGACTATGAAGCATCGACAGGTCAGAAGACAGCAGAGCTTATAGTAGCGCTGGCAGCTGCAGCAGTGACAACAGGAGTCGTGCTCTACGCATGCTCAAGCTGAATACCTGATGTGTTCGACACGCATACCTTAGCATAGCCAAAGTAAAGTACCATCACAACTAATGAGCGAGTCCCAGCTATGAGTGTTCCGATATTGAAGCTGAGCCGGTTGCCCTGATTAGGGGGGATGTCCCTGCCCCCAAGGTGGTAACGGCCCGCCCTCGAGTGCCGACTCGACGTCGTCGCTTCCACTGGTTAGGCGCAGAAGTGCATATGACCTAGTTTTCTATCTGTAGAGTTGGCAATAAGCCAGCTCGCGTACCCCACCAAGAACATTGGTCCCAGCAACCACAAGCTTGAAGTCGTCTAGCTTATCAACTTCTTGGATGGCTCCTCCCTTCTGAACCAGGACCGCAACAGCGACACAGTCCGATGCACCACGATGCAATGTCAGCTCTACCCGTTGGTTAGCTGTGGCTTGGACCTGCGGGTGTTCTCGCTCCACATGCACGATCCGCTGTTTGGAACCTGTTTGCTTCAGCCCCTGGTCATTCTCGTCATGCCAGACATGAAGTCTTGGAGCATTCATCGTCGCATCTGCGAGCTGCTCAGTGTACACACCCGGAGGAACAGCCTATCCTGCATGGCAGCCGGATTCACGTGTGTGTTCTCGAGGAGGCTTAAGAGTGGAACTGTCACGGGCTTCTCGACACCTGCCCGTAGTTTGAATTCCGTGAACCCCTCATTGAACCCTACAGCGTAGTACCCCTTTCCCTTCACATAGAAAGTTGGCCCATGAGCTACCGGACCGAGGACTCTGTACTCATCGTTCACATAGGTGGTGTCCACGGTGCTGTTGCTCTACATGATCTCCCACCTGTTCAGAACCTGCGGGAGCTCTATTGTGAGTTCTAGTGTGCTCTGAAGCTTGAACTCGAGTGTCATGCTCTTGATCTCGTGGATCTGTGCTGAGATTACAAAGTCAATGTACTTCCCAGCAGTGGACAACGGGTTCTCATCATGTATACTGGGTCAAATGACGATCAGACAGTCCTTCCAAGGATCAGTGCGGTGCGATGTCATGGGTTCAATGGCCCCATCTGGATGTTGCACATACTGCAGCATGTTTAAGGTCTGGGTATATAGAGGGGTTAAACGGCTGCCATGTTTGGTAAAGTTCTCCAGCAGATTGTCTATAGCCAGCACGACTATTTGGCATGACAGTCAGCATGACAGCCATAGCGTGCACTGTCCCACTGTGACAGGGTTCGAGGACTGCTTCGTGACATCAACATTATCCATGAGCGAGCCAAGGTCACACCTCCGTTTGATTCGGAGATACTGGCTGCCATAGAGGAAGGAGCGTCAGCTCATAGTACAAAAGAACTCCTGACTCTGACTGTTGAGCACATCTTCAACGAAAAGAGCGCAGGACATTGGCCAGTGATCTGCCAGAAATTCCCAGGTAACTACCAGGACTATCTCATCAAATCCCCTCACAAGTCAGATGGTAAGCGCGGGTGGCTCTACCATGAGAAGAAGCAGACGAAGAGAATCCCAAAGGATGACCCCAGTGGTTAGAGTTTAAGCGACCTGCCGATGTAGCTTCTGACGAAGTAGCTTCTGACGAAGGTTCCAAAGCATCTGACGAAGTAGCAGAGACCGCGGACGAAGTAGCGGAGACTGTGCAGCCTTCTGATGAATGAAAAAAAAGTTGCAGCAGCTGCGACAGTCTGTCAGTGATGACGTGTAGAGCAAGCTAGTTTCCTGGCTGGATTCAGCATGTAGGTGAAGGTCTGCACCTTTTCCAGAGATGGCTTGAAGTGTGACAGCTCATCTGTCTACTTGTTGCTGAAGATGAAGCGGTACAGATCACCTGCCCTCTGTACACCTGTGATAAAGTCCCCTTTGGTCTCCTTAAGGGTTAGGCTGTCGTATATGGTCTCGAGCAGGGCACGTCCACACTTGGAGCTGAAGTATAGCAACCGGCCATTGTGCGGATGTCTGGTGAGATCTCGCGGGTGTACTTCTGAAAGAGGATGAAGACAATTAGTTTTGTGTGCCGGATGTGGCTGGTGATGTTGCTGAGGCAGGTGACTGTCTTCTGGGCCATTGCCGGGTCATCGATAACTAGAACAAGTGGTTCTGTCAGTCGGGCTGCCAGCAGCTTCTCCATCAGTGCTTGCAGGTTCTGCGTCTTGGTGATTGGGCCATTGTACCATTGATCATTACTGTCAACCGCCTCAGCGGCGGAGTCAGACACCAGAAGGATGTATTGAGAGTGTAGATGTTTGGCCAGGGGAGTCCGCAGCAAAATGTTTTACCCGTGTCCTGAAGGGGCAATGATCAGCACCACCTGGCTAGCATCAGCCGACCTACTGTCGAATGGTACAGACATGCGTGGGGAGGATGGTTAGCACTTGGTCGGCGGTAGCCTCGTCTATATCTGGGAGACTAAATGGCAGTACTTCCTGCACCAGCTCTTCAGCCTGCAGAGCACGGAATCCTGCACCTCCAGCGGATACGAAGGATGCGATGGAGGCGTCAAGCATGAAATCTGAGCAGCAGCTGAGAAGATAGCATAGAGGGCATGTGTCAGCACCCACAGTGTCTAGTACATCCAGTATCTGTATGACACATGCCCGTGAAATCATAACTATCCTGTGGTATTAAACTCCAAATTAAAGAACCCTGTCTTCTTCAATTCTGGTAGCCGGAGGCTGTCGATAGCACATATCGACTCTGAGCATACCTCGCATCGCCGCCCTCTCCTTGATGCCCATCCCCTTGTATACAGTCTTGGCCTTGTTAATAGCTGATTGTCCTACCGTATCAGTTTTCCCAATGAGATCTCGGGCTGGGATGGTACCCCAGATCTCCCGCGGGTCTCCCTTCTCATCGAAATCTAGGAAGTAGATAGGGGCAACAGAGTCCTCTGAACCGATGCGTGCCTCGTCCAAGTGAGCAAGATTGCCTAGCTCTTTGCTTTCTAGGTCTGTGAGTGACATAGTCATAGTCATATACAGGTGGCTTAAACCTCCTAGTCATACTCCCAGTGAAATAGTTGGGCATAGGAGGACCACGCAGTCGGCCAAGGGAGTAGGTAGCAGTGCTCAGGGTATTGGCCCTCTCTGCAGGGGCACGCCTTGTGGGCGGTCCACCATTCCCGGGAATTGGCGATCCTCGGTCCGTGTGTTCGACTATGGGCTACAACACCGCCCTCCGGCATGCTATGCCTCATATGCTGCAGGGGTCTCGTGATCCATCTCTCATTATTCAGAGGGGTTAACGTAGGCGACAATGATCTCAGCCATTGCACTCGTTGCTAGCCCTAGAACCGCGGCCTCCATTAGTGTAACACGTTCACCCATGATCTTGGTGGTAACAGTGTAGGAGGCACCACTGAGGGCAATCTTTGGGATGGGCTGAGCTATTCCGAGACAGTGCCCGGCCACCCCACTCACCACTGTAGCGAGGACAGCTGCAGTGGTGGCAGGAAGAACCTCATTTCCCCCTGTCATCTTCACCATGGCCACATTCGCCGCCACGTTACTGGCGACATGGACTGCCAGAGGGTTTGCTTTGATCAGTAACTTTTGTGTCTTGCTTCGCATGAGGTTCTCCACGTTCTGAAGACACACCTGGCTCTCGGGCAGTTGCGTCATGATCTGTACCATTGACATCATTGTTTAAGCACTGAGTATACAATGCGGTTAAACATCTGCATCCCATGTCGAGAGAGCTAATAAGATCTTCCCAATCTGCATCTGCCAGGTGGCCGTGTTGGTACTCAGGAATATTCATCTCTCTATTGAGACATTTTAAACATGTCGGGGCTCACACCATGCGTTGATAGACTACAAGAAGAAGACACCAGATGAGCTCGCTCAGCTCTCCGGTGCTGAGCTGACAGAGGAGCTGACAGCTGTGAAGCTCCATCTAGTATTTGGCAAGGGACAGATCTGCTTCCTCGAATACCTGAAGCTGCTGCGTCGACTGGCTGCAGTGTCAGGGTCGGAATGACTGTATGGCTCATACTACACGTAGGTATGTTGATGGCAGTGTTGAAGCCGAACTGGACATCGGGGGGGGGGGGGGGGGGGGGGGGAGGAACTCCCCTCGACTATCATGTTGTTATAGCCCCTGACTTGGAGGTCCTCGATGTGCACGATCATGTTGCTCGGAATCAACCATAGGTGTGGCGAAATAGCAGTCAAGTTTGCAACAGGCCTTCTGCAACCACTGCTGGAACTTAGCAATAAGACTACTTGGATCTGCCACGATGATCATATCCTCAACGAGACTGATGAACATGGCCTGGACCTCTGCTCCGCTGATACCATCTATGGAATGCCGCAGCTTGGTCTGTGCCATAAGGAGGCAGTAGCACAGTGCTTCCAGGGACTGGTTGATCCAAACGATCCCTGCTGGTGTGAGGCCTGGGATGGTGTGTGGGACAAAGTACTTCCACACATCTGGATAGTCCTGCTGCAAGCCAGTGATGTGCATATTTTGCACCAGCGCTCCAGGGTTGGAGTCTGGATCGAACGAGAATGTCGCTGTCTTCCGACAGCCTACTCGTCAGGGGGTTCGATATGGGAATCCTGACTAGTCACGTCTCAGGTCACCGTACATAACCCCTAGACCGCTGTTGTCACCACCATGCCACCAATAGTCTGGGTGAACGCTGAACTCTCTCTGTAGTCTGCTGGCCGCTGAGACACTATGACTGTTGAGCTGTGGGTCGAAGGCGTTTGTATCAGGGAGACTTGCACCCAGCTCATGGAGGATTCGTTGCACCAGGAAGTACACGTGGCATCTGAGACAGCTGGCGATGAGCACAGCTTCATGAGTGCCAGACTAGGAGTGAAGCAGGGTGGAACTTACCCCACATCCTACCGTGGCACACTACACGGCAAAGTTCAGCTGCTGATTCCAGTATGAGAGGCTTGGAGCAGCTATCCAAGTATGAGCTTGCTTCGCATCCTTGATGATGATGGGGCGATTGGTCAGCGGTCATGGGTTGACGGAGAAGCTGGTTCGGGACCATCCATCCACTGTGATGGAGAACGGTGTTAGCTCTGGTATATCTTCCAGTAGACCTCTCAGGCCAGTCATGGGTGTCCAGGAGGGGCGGTTGGCTCCGGATGACTGTCATGAGGTTCAGTGGGAAGGCCATCTATACTGGTGTTCTTAAAGCTACCATACAGGCAGCACACTATTTGTAGTCGTCTCGACTCCCGAGACCAGCGAGGCGACCTTGCCGTAACATCTCGTTTTTTAACTCCTCCATATCAACCCACCCGCTGGAGCCTTTGAGGTATTGCTGTCGCACTTTAGGTATCTCCATGTGGTACAGGGCTTGGACCTTCAATATATGGTGGTACGCTTTATCAGTGACCTGGCCATCCTCGAGAGCTTTGCTGACAGACTCGTCGATAGTTCGTAGCATACTCTGTGCCAGTGCCACATACTTAGCATGCTTCTCCAGCCATCTTGTGATGTGTTGCTGCCCCATCCCCAAGCCCTTGGTGGCTAGTGCCACCCAGCTGGATGGCGACGATGGCCCCCACCCCTGTGGCATGAGTGACTACAGCTGCCACCCCAGCACTGGCTCCAATCACACCCGCAGCAGTGGTTGTATGTGCGAGGACGTTGTAGGCTGTCTTATATCGCCTGCGTGTTCTACTGTACTTTTCTGCCTCATGGCCGAGATTCTTTCCGGTGGTATCTATCTGCTGGAGTCACCAGCCGTGGATGGAACCACCCTCATCAGCCATCAGGGAGAGGTATATTTCTGGTTGCTTCCGCCACTCTGATTTTGCAATAGTATACCTGAAGATTAAACCTGCATCACCTGCAGAATCTGCTCATGAGTCCCAGAAGGGTACATTTTGGAGAGTCGGCCGAACCGTGCCAGCTTGCTGGTTTCGAGACAGACGTCTCTTAGACAGAGGCCATCCAGCACTATGTCGGGTGCCAGTAGCTTTCTGAGACGTGACATTTGGCACTTCACCTTATCACCAAGATAGTACGTCCGCCGCTGGATGGCTTCCTTGGTCTTACACTTCTGTGCCATCTCCTCTTTCCACTGTATAACATCTGGCTCATCCTCGTCTGAGAAGACACCTGGCTCAACCTCGTCTCTGAAGACATCTGGCTCATCGTCGTCTGTCAAGACCCCTGCGTCCTGCCCGCTTACTCTCCTCCAGGAGTGCCTGCCAGTATCACAAATTTTCACTGTTACTTCGCCTCCTTGCAAGGCTCGCATTCTGTTGATACCAGTTCTCCCGCTGTAGCTCTCCTTCTTGATGCAGTGTGAGCCTCTGTTGGTTTAAGGCCTTTATCTGTGCAGGGGTCATGAAGAACCTCTTTCTTCATCATCTTGGCCAAGGTCAGATAATGCTGGTATGATATAATGTTGTCGTCAGGTCAATGAGTAATAAGAGTGTAAACTCTAAATGGGTGTCTGATATCCCATCCGTGCTGGCATATATGTTAATGTTAATGTCAAACAGGTGATTTACAGGTGTGAACAGGCTAGGACTGATAGCTTTCCATAGGTTGCTGTTGGCACCTGGGAGATACTGTATCACGTCCCGGTCGACTTCTACCAGTGAGCTGCTGTGTGCACTGCTCAGAGGTTGATGTAGCACATCAGCGTGTATGTATGTTGTGCCCCGCTGGGGCACCTCGAAGAGGACCCATTCTACACGGTACTGTACCACCCATCTCCCCTCTAGAGAGGGTGAGATTACGGTCTCACCACCGGAGAGCAGCAGTCGGACAATTGGCATGGTTATATGTCTTGTTTAAACCCCTCCTATAGCGTGCTATGGAACCCATATTTGCTCACTCGACTGGTCTTGCTGACCTGGCAGATGTGTACGCAGTTGATGTTGCCAAGGTAGAAGAAAGCGATGGCAAGTCATTCGTCCTACAGTACAAAGCAAGCTCAAAGGGATTCTTCCTCCACCCCATTGGTGGTGATGGGGTTGAGCTGCTCACAGACCTCAAGGATGTGACGAAGGAGCGCCTGGGTCGCAACATAGATGGCCAACAGATCATGTTTCGGTACGATTTCCCGAAGAGGAAGCACATCCTCGAGCCGTTGATTGAGCTCTCGGATACAGAGGTGGCAGACATCAACACCCTAAATAACGACCTCAGCTTTCATCTGGTCAAACCCTATTCGAGCGGTGCCGCGCCGATCCCCCATGATGGCCTGCTATTGACCCTGGCAAAAAACCTGCAGTTCATATTTGAGAGGAATGAAGTGTGGTACCGCGCTGGACCTGGGGATGACTGGCAAACAGGGTTGCCCCTATATAAGCCTCCTGCAGTCATTGACATAGAGGTTACCCCCCTATCCACTGTTGTGAAAAAGGACGGGACAGTTCGAAAGCTCTACAATCGGGGATCATCCTTCCTCACCTACATAGGTGAAGGTGTCTCCCTGACGAGGGTGGGTCACCGGATCGGGGTTACAGGTGGAAAGCTCCTGCTGCGTCGTCCATTCGATGGCCCAGAAGAAGCTGTTAACCTCCAGTTGGGCACCCTACGGGTAGATGGTGTCACATGTCTCCAAATTCAAGGGTGCTGTTAAACTGCTTCAGCGAGTCGGACTCACTAGCACGTAAATGACTCATATAGTCCTAGAGCTACATTTCTTAGCCGGCGGCAGAGTGAAGCAGCTCGCCCTTGCCCTTGAGGGGATGAAGATCACTATCGATCCGGATGGAACAGGGCTCGATCCGGCTCAGATATTTCTCGAGGGGTTCACTATGTTCAGTTTAACTCTTCATATATAGCCATGATTCTCATCATGCTGCTCGTGTTGGTGTCTACAGCAGTGGCACAGGGCGCTGAGACTGCCATGATATTGGATGCCAAGTGGACCCACTTCGGGGATGACCCGCAGTACAATCCTTGGGTCGACCCCTTGCGGAGAAACATTTATGACCGCTTTCACCCACATAAAGAGATCAAGTCTGTCTGCCACTTCTATGGGGTGGAGAGGGTAGGGCGTGCCGTGGTTATCTGCACCAGATTCTCAGCGTAACATGTGAACATGCCAGAGTCTGGCATGGTTCAAATGCTAATCACTTTAGCCTCCTCCCAGGTGAGCGTTGTCACGGTAGATGGAAGCCCCTATGGGGGGGGGGGCGGGGGGTCCTATCATGCCGAGGCGACTCTGGCAGAGACTCCTTGTTTGTCTGAGCCTACACAGAATAGAGGCCGGCCCTGTGGTTGATAGCGATCAATGGTGTATATCACTGTGGAGGCGTGTCTCTAAATGGGCATTCAGACCCTGGTAGTAGTAGTGTCGGGATGATCCTACCTCCCTGACAGCCGTTCGGCGATCCATGGTGGCCCCCACAACCTATGCCCCAGGGATTAGGAGGGCGGTGGGTGCTTATTTGTCTAAATGGAAATCCAGTTGAGGGAGGTGGGGGCTCATTTTTCTAAATGGAAATCCAGTTGAGGGAGGTGGTATCATTTTGACCCCGACACTACTACTACATCGAAGGTGCAATGGTCATGAAAATATAAATTTTTGCTTAGGCAGTACCCATTTGCAGACCAAGAAGAGTATTTTTGAAAACTTACTGCTGGAATGAAAAAAAACCCCACTCTTCGCTTAACCCGCAGATCAACATTGATCGAGATAACTGCAGAGGTCCCCTGTTTAAGACTATATGCTCGGCCTCAACGTGGCGCAGGGGTGTAACCCACTGGGTGTCAATCCAGACATTTGGAGGGGCTAACCAGAGCATTATGTACAACGCTACTTCGAGATCGAATCAACCGAAATGGTGCTCGCCCCGTGAGGATCCGCCAGGCAGGTGCAGCGCCGGGCTCCACGCCTCGAAGGAGCCCACCCTCAGCTACTGGAGGTCCCATCAACTCGTCTTGTGGAGCCAGGGGACGAGGATGGAGAGCTACTGGCCAACCGAAAGAGAAGACCAAACCCAAAGAGAACCCCAGTATCAACATCATGCACTGGAACGCAGGAGTTACCAACAAGAAATCAGAGCTCGAACAGTTCCTGTACGAAAACAACATTGATATCTGCTGCATCCAAGAGACACACCTGCAAGAAGGAAAACCATTTAAGATCAGAGGTTACCAGATTTTCCGGTGTGATCGAAGAGGAAGAAAGAAAGGCAGGGTGATCCCCTTGGTCCGAAATAGCGTGAACGCCAGCCAGATCAAAACCTTTATGGAAGAGGCAGAATATATCAAGATCAAGGTAACAACCACCAACTCTGTGATTGACATTGTCTATTATTACTGCCCTAATGACAAGAATCTCTCACTTGACACAATCCAGGTCCCGGACTGCCACTTCCTCATTGCGGGAGACTTTAATAGCCAGTCCCAGAGCTGGGGATACAGAACACTTGATAAACGAGAAGACATTGAAGTATGGCAAGATGAAAAGCACCTTTTACTTGTCAACGATTCCACAGATCAGCCTACCTTCTACTCGCGCCGGTGGCACTCGACAACACCGCTGGACTTGGCATTTTGTACAGAAGACATTCACAGAAACCTCAGTGGAGTGGTTGGATTGCAGTTAGGAGGAAGCGACCACCGCCCAGTCCTCCTCTCTCTTTCTGGAAGTATTTCGACAAGTTCACCTCAACATCCAAGGTGGAACTATAAAAAGGCAAATTGGAGTCTGTTCGGCATTCGTTCCAATGAGCTTACACAAAATATAGCAGTAGAAGTGAGAAACATCAACAATGTGGTCAAGGAATTTAATTCACGTATCCTCAAGGCTGCCAACGAAGCGATTCCTCGAGGGTTCAGGAAAAACTACCGCCCCTACTGGAAAACAGAACTGCAAGCAGTACAACATAAACTAGACAAGGCCAGGGAAGATGCAGAGGGTAATCCATGTCATGAAAACCACTTCACGCTACAACAAACTAAAGCCAGGTATCTAAGGACCAAGCTGGAGGCCAAAAGAAGAAGCTGGAGGGAAAAGACGGCAGGGTTTAATTTAAAGAGAGATACCACACAGCTATGGAGACTGACTAAAGCACTGAATGATGAGGGTGTCGGGGGGTAGAAGATTATTCTTGAAGAAGACGGACAAACACTGACAGGAGAAGGCTGCAGATGCCTTTGCGAAGGCATATGCAAAAGAAAGCAACATTTCTATACCATGAATGCATCAAAAAGAGGTTAGAAAAGAGCAAAAGGAAAGAACAGACACCAACACTCACAATGCCATGAAAGTTGGCATTAGTTTATCAGAACTGAAGAAGGTTATCCGCCATTTTAAGAAGAAGAAATTTCCTGGGCCAGATGGCATTACGAATGAAATGATCCAATACCTTGGTAATGCATCTCTCCGCAAGTTGCTAGACATCTTTAATCTCAGTTGCACCAATGGAGAGGTTCCTCAGTGCTGGAAGGAAGCCAGAATGACTCCCATTCTGAAAAATGAAAGAACAAGACGAAAGTGCTGAGCTACCGTCCTATCAGTCTTACAAGCTGCATATGCAAGACCATAGAGCGCATCATCAACCAGCGGTTGCAGTAGTACCTGGAGTCGGAGACCATTATAGTTTCAGAGCAGGCCGGCTTCAGAAGATACAGGAGCACAGAAGATCAAACAACACATCTTGCACAGGTCATAGAGGACACTTTTCAAGCCAAGCAGGTGATGTTAGCTGCCTTTATCGATCTGCAGAAGGCATTTGACAAGGTGTGGAAGGATGGCCTCCTCGTGAAGCTCCGGCGCACAGGCATTGGTGGCAACATGTTCCGATGGACCAAGTCATACCTACACAATCTCAGGGCTAGGGTGCTGGTGGATGGACAATCTGAACAGAATGTATTGCAGAGACAAGGGGTGCCACAAGGCGGAGTATTATCACCAACTCTGTTCATACTCTTCATTAATGACATTGTAGCAGAGCTGCCCAATGGGATCCAAGCAGCACTCTATGCAGATGACCTCGTACTCTTGTGCACCGAGGAGTACACAACGACTGCCACGTACAGAATGCAGCTCGCCTTGGACAGAATTACAGCTTGGGCCAATCGCTGGTGTATTACCATCAACAAAGAAAAATCATCAGCCATGCTATTCTCACTGTCCACCAAAACCAAGGTTGGCAATCTGACACTGGGCGGTACTCCACTCGAGTACGAGGACCAGCAGACATACCTGGGAGTCACCTATGACAGAAGATTAACATTGAAGGAGCGCATCCAGAACGCATAGGCAAAGGCCAGAAGAAAGCTAAACATCATGAGGAAGCTGGCAGGAACAAAGTGGGATGCCAATGAAAGGATCCTCAAGACCATCTACCTAGGTGCCGTACGACCACACCTTGATTATGGATCCAGCTCATGGATGACAGCAGCTAAATCTCATCAACAGAACCTCAACAGAGTACAAAACCAGGCACTGCGCATCATCACTGGTGGAATGAGATCAACACCAATAGAAAAAATTGAGCAGACAGCAGGCATCCCCCTCACTTAGCAAAGGAAGGGAATGCAAAGCACTGATCCAAGCTGCAAAGTTCAAATCGTTCAACAACCACCCGATGAAGATCAGGCAAGCACAGCTGTCATCAGGAAGACTTAAAAGATCAAGTTTTGTGAAAGAGACAAAAGCACTTCAAACGAAACACCAAGAAATGTTGCCAGCACAAATAGAAGACCCTACCCACACCCTTGATCCTCCACCCTGGGAAAACAAACTAGAGAGCATAGCTATTCGCACCACAGTACCTCATCCCACAACCAAAGATGAACACAGTGATGTGAGCAAGAAGGCCCTGACCCTAGCCATGCTGGAAGAAATGTACCCTCAGGAGACATTGATAAGGATCTACACAGATGGATCAGCCAAAGATGCAATTAGGAGCGGAGGTGCCAGACTGCACATACAGTATCCAAATGGACAACATGAGTCAGCTGCAATACCGACAGGCAAACACTGCACAGACTACAGAGCTGAAGTCGAAAGCACTGGTTCATGCAGCTAATACCATCAGCAGAACAGCAGACCCTATTGCACAGATTGTCTTTTTATCTGATGCCCGCTCCGTCCTTGAGGCTATCACCAAAGGTAAGCTGCCACAACTTGAAGAAGTACTACAAACCATCAAATGCTTTCGGATAGCACTGCAGTGGATCCCCTCACACTGTGGAGTCCAAGGAAATGAGGAAGCAGACAAGATGGCAAAGGTGGGTGCAGAAGAGAATCAGATAGAAAACATGGTTACCTATGCAGAGATGAAGACCATCATCAAGCCACTCTATAGCACACCTCAATCAGAAGATGCCTACCATCATCTCTCGAGGCCAGAGCAAGTGACCATTTTTCGTCTCAGAACTGGACACAACAGACTAAACCAACACATGTACAGGCGGTTCCACCTTACGACATCACCTGCTTGTCCTTGTGGAGAAGCAGAACAGACCACAGAGCACATACTTCAATGTTGCAGTGCGTATCAGCTGCTGAGAGAAGAGATCTGGCCTTTGTCAACCTCTTTTCTTTATGACTGCATGAGTGACAGAAGAGATGACTACATGAGTGGCAGACTGACAGACTGCATGAGAGACAGATCGGATGACTGCATGAGGAATAGAGAATGACAGTCTAGACTGCATGGGTGACAGATCCGATGAGTGCATGAGTGACAGACTGACCGACTGCATGAGTGATAGGTCAGATGACTGCATGAGTGGAGGACAGACAGCGAGGCTGACAGACCGAAGCACCCACCCACTGACCGACCGATCAACTGACTGTGCGGGTGACTGACTTAGCGACGAATGAAGCTGTAAAACTCGTGTACGCGTATTCTACAAGCAAAACGTGAATAGCCGACCTATAGCCTACATTTTCTTATGCCCAATGCATAGAATAGGGCTATGGAACTGGCGTAGGTGTGTACAATATTACGTAAAATCGCGGAAATCACCTGGACTTTAAAATAAGCTGCCAGCGTGTTACCATTGTACCCTAATAACAACGACAACCGGGGCGAATTGGCCCTGGTGCGAACGCCCCTTGACGAGATTGTTTGCCCGCTTCCAATCGCGTAAATACTGTTGAATTTTCTTATTCTAGCTGACAAATATCTTCATATGATCCAATATCAAGTTGTCACCAAGAAGTTGATACATGAGAACACACTAAAACACGCGAGTGGAAGTAAAATATGTAGCGATACCTCGTCGCTGTCACGAGAGATTTGTTTATGCGTTGTGACATACTTTGCGACGGGGGGGGGGGGGATGGGGCTGCTTCTTATTGAATGGCTATTCCACCATTTCACGAGGCACAACCTACACATTTTAAATAAAACTCATCCACGTTGCATAGTTTTTATGCACAATTCAATTTCAATGATAGGGAAAATCATTTCATATTCCATTAGATTGCATAAAAATACGCTAATTACGCATGGAATATTGTAAGTTTGCTATTATTTTTCAATAAAAGACTACTTGGTGTGACATAGTACCTTTAATCTTGTTACATGCCTCAGTTATGATACGCAGATGTGGCTTTTGAAGAATTCACATTTATAAGTCCAATATTTTGGGTGAAATTGGGCTTTTTAATCCAAAAAGCCACGATTTTTGTAAATTTCCTCATAAACACCATATCAAACAGAATCGCTTAAAATAAGTTAATGAAACTTGGCCAGTGGCTTCTTTATGATGGGTAGATAAGTGTAGGCCCAAGATTGTGGGTGAAAATTGGCTTTTTAAAGGGAAAAACTTAAAATTTTTGTCAATTTCCTTGGTATGGTTTCTTTTAAACTTTTATTTCTTTATTTTTCTTTTTTAATAAAAGGAAGGCTTTGAATAGAATTATTAGGCTTACCTACTAAATAGAGAAAGGTATTTTCAGTTATTGGGGGGGGGGGGGGGCCCTCTACGTCAAACAATATTTTTTTGTGTTTGACTGGGTGCTGTTGCTACTTATGGCAGCAACGCAGTTCAGTCAAATTAGTTTCAAAGTATTGACCAACATGGTTATTAAATAGTAGACATACAACAACATGTATATTAAATAGCAGACACACAATTCGTACAACGACGCATAGTCTGCCACCAATTAAGCGTTCGTGACGAACTTATCTAAGTCATTCATGATGTAATTGATTATGACATCATCATACACAACACGTATAGTACGTCATATGATGGATGGGTGAACTGGAAAAGTCAATGGACCTTTCCAATTTTAGCTATGCCCCACCATCTCTAGCTACGCTCCACACACACCTCGATCGTGTTCGGATCAATCGATCCACGCACTCTCTGACTATCAATTCCCAGAAAACTATACAGGTAAGCTGTTACCTGAATATTTTGAACAGCAACAGCGCCCAGTCAAATTAGTTTCAAAATATTCAACAGAATGTTTATTAATTGGTAAAGCCATACAATTTATACAACAGGGTGTCAGACTATTAAGCGTTAGACTGACTATATCAAATTACTCATGATGTCATGATTATGATGACATCCTACACATAACGTAATTGATTATAACGTTATATATGATAGATGAATAAACTTGGAACGGTCAATTAGCTTGTGCGCTGAAGTGATACACTGATATGATCTAAGCCAGGGAGACGTAATCCGTAGATGGTTTAACCATAATGTGGAAAGGTACCGTAACCATTTCTGGTATAGGAGGAGAAATGCAGCCCATGGAGAAAAATATGTTTCCTGACATTACAACAATGGACCGTTGATTCCATTTTAGCTATTCCCCGCCCATCTCTGGTTAAGCTCCACCCACACCACCTCTGTGTTGGGATCGATCGATCTCTGAACTCTGACAATCAATTTCCAGACAACTATACAGGTACATGTAAGCTATTGAATATTTTGGAACTAATTTGACTGGTCGCTATTGCTGCCTATGGCAGCAACAGCGCCCAGTCAAATTAGTTTCAAAATATTCAACATAATGTTTATAAAATGGTAAAGACATACAATTCATACAACGTGTCGGACTATTACACCTTAAAGACATTCAGACTGTGATATACTAGTGGAATCACGAATGTCGAACAAGACAAAGACTGAATGAGATAATGGCTGAACGTGAAGTGATTTAATGAAAACATGTTAAGTTTTTATTGCATGATCGAATCCACTTACATGTTACAATATTCAAATGCGCCATACACCCCCCCCCCTTTCCCTACCCCTCCCTCTCTTCTTTCTGGTCTCAACCCGCCCCCCCCCTCCCCTATTCCCATCCTCCCTCTCTCTTTCTATCATTATTTATCATATACCCACACTCACTCCCTTCTCGAACCTCGAATCCCCATTCTCTCCGTATCCCCTATTTCTATCTCAACTCACCTTTCCAGTTTATCCATCCATACTCAACTAATTAACATGTATGCTGACGTCATAATCATGACGTCATGAATGATTCGAAATAGTCTTTAACGCTTAATAGTCCAACACCCTGTACAAATTGTATGTCTTTGCTATTTAACCCTTCATTCATAACAGCCAAAAATTACTTCGACAGTGATCTTGACAAATGTTCATTTTTATGACTGAAATGACCAGCTCGACAGTCATTCCAGTGGTAAATTTTAAAAAAACAGTCTTCTTTTCTGCAAATGGATATTTTCTTTGAAATAATTGAAATCTTCTCGAACAAATTCAGACCATGTGACGTGGCTGCCACAGCGCCCAGTCACATTAGTTTCAAAATATTCAACAGCATGTTTATTCACCCTTTAACCCTTAATTACTTTCAAAATAGTCAACAGCTTACATTGCATAGTTTTCTGGAAATTGATAGTCGGGTAGTTCAGTGATCGATTGAACCCAACACGAGCGAGGTGTGGGTGGAGCTTAGATAGTGATGGGCGGAGCATAGCTAAAACTGGAAAGGTAAATGATAAATAGGCATCATTCACATTTGAATTGGCGCCTTACTTTCGATAGACTATACTAGTAATACGTCATCAGTCATATCAGAAGCCGATAATACTCTGGTTATATAAATCTTGCGGTATAACCGAGCCTGTGTTTCTCAGATTCTGACCAGATCGCCAGAGGTAAATGTGTCTTCCTCCAGAATATCGAGCAGCCTGGCGGCACTAGTGTCAGGATGAATCAATTGCTTCTGCTCGAACCGATCTGCGTGGGAGAAGAGAGAACGCAAACAACGGAACATTTAATAATCATAAACTAAAAACTACAACGGACCTTTCCATTTTTAGCTATGCCCTGCCCATCTCTAGCTAAGCTCGAACCAGTCCTCGCTCGTGTAGGATCGATCGATCTCTGAACTTTCTGACTATCAATCTCTAGAAAGCTATACAGGTAAGATATTGAATATTTTGGAACTAATTTGAATAGGCGCTGCTGCTGCCTATGGCAGCAACAGCGTCCAGTCAAATTAGTTTCAAAATATTCAACAGCATGTTTATTAAATAGTAGACATACAATTCATACAACGTGCATGCCTATTAAGAGTCAAAGACGGGACAAATAGAATCATTTAAGGCGTAGTGATTATGATGTCATCCTACAGGCTGCTTAGCTGATTATGACATCATATGACGTCAGATGATAGATGTATACTCTGGAAAGGTGAATTACGTTATGATGTCCGCTATCTTGAAACTACATTACAACTCAGAAATAACTTAACATGTTTGAAAAAAAACCACCCTACTGTTGAATATGTTGATCTTAATTTGATTGGAAGTCAATCGAATTAAATCCAAAATATTCAAAAGAACATTTCTTACACCATGTTCAAAATCGTACGGACTAACATCTTTCTGCTTTTGTATAAATAAATTCTAAAATTCTAAAAACAAGATGCCTAATGGGGCTGTGGCGGTCATCTGGAATTATTGGCCACTGACACAAACGTACAAAATGAGATGACCACTGGAAAAGGTTACCAATCTAATTTCTGTGAAAAAGGTTTCGGCAGGTTTTATTAAAATTCAGCCCAGTGGTTAATAAGTAGTCTTCTATATGATTTTCTCAGAAATTTACAGAATTTCCAAGATGACCACCAAACATGCTAAATTTTGGTTGATTCAAGATAACCATGTTTTTTTACGTATCAACCTTCCATGGACAAACTTTAATGGCCCTTACTCCCTAATCATATCTCCCAAATGTCAGCCTGATCTGTTTAGTGGTACTGGAGAAGTTGTTTTCGTGAGAATTAGGTCACCCAAGATGGAAAATTTCCTTGAACAAAGTCGGTTCAGCTTTGCTCCAGATGATGCTTCATGAGTTTTGAATCGATCCTAATTTCCTACTGCTTTAAGTAAGGGAGATTTTGGTAGGAAAAAGCTCCAAGATGTCTGCGAAACAGTTCATCCGAAAGTTTCGAAAGTGGAAATTTGAAATCAACATCTCCAAACCCTATATAAAAGCAGTTGCAGATTCAACATCCATTAAATAAAGAAATCCAATATGGTCACCAAACACGCTACATTTTGATTGATTCATGGCAGCCATGTGTTTTTTAGCCTTGAATAAACTTTGATGGCCCCTACTTCCTAATTATATCTACCAAATCGTGGCACGATTCGTTCAGCGATTTTGGAGAAGTTGCTTTCACGAAATAGATATGCGCCAAACTATTTAGCCAATCAACTTCCCTTGGACAAACTTGGTTCAGCTCTTGCCCTAGATGATAACACATGAGCTTTGAATCAATCCTACAAGTCAGTGATTCATCCAGGAATAAAAAATGGCAGGGTGAAATTAAAAAGGGCAGGAGACACAGTTGTCAGAGAAATTGACTACAACAACACTATGTGTACTTAATGAGACAGGTACCCTGTAAACACTGGCCAGTGCTGGGCCAAAACTGTGCCACACTGTCCCAGTGCTGGGTTAGTAAGCTACATTATCAGGCTAGTCCTCCAGGTTTATTTCCAAGACATATCATTGCATTACCTATAGTCTTGCATATGCCCAGAACACAAATATTATGGCCTTCTGAGCCTATCTTATTTTACCAAATTGTGTTTACGAGCGACGAGCGTGTTTCACTTTACATACCCATGTATGTCTTTCGAGTGTCTGAGTCACGTGTCTTAGTACGGGCATCTAGCTGCATGTCTGTGTCAAGAGCGCCTGGATAATAGCTCATTACACGTATGGCCGGCTCCTCATCTGCCAACACCCGGCAGAACATATGTCGTGCAGCTTTCCCTAAAAATAAATGTGCATGACATAACTCATATAACATAAATAAGCAGCGATGAAGATTAGCAGGGGCCCAGTAGTCTGAGGCTATTAGATTTTAGGCTGGGATACTCAAATTTCAACCTCACTAGCCCAGGTGGAGACCTAAAGTTTTTCATTCATATTTTAAATTTGCGAACAGAAAATCATTTTTTATATATCTGAATATTATATTGCAGGTGAGGCGGTTTCATTAACCATTTCAATCCTTAAGAAGTAATTTTTTACGATGTACATAGCATATTCTAATGAATATTTTGAAATTAGCATGACTGAAAGGCATTGCCGCCTATGGCAGCAATGGCTTCCAGTCACATTAAATTCAAAATACTCAACAAATTTTCTGTTTATTTGCCATGAAATTGAGATATATATAATTTAAAATATGCAACATTAGTAAATCCTAAATTATTATATCCTGTGTTTCTAAATGTGGGATCTTGTGTACTGATGCATCATACTTATAAGATTGAGTGCTTGAAAAATTGACTGGGCCCCAGCTAGAGCTGGGCGGTCTAACGGTAGTACCGTGAGGACCGCGGTATACCGTGAACCGATACCGTGACCGTTGACATTTCCAAATACCGTGAATACCGTCCATGTTTGAGCAATATTTGGGAAATAGATCCATGAAATCTGACTTGACCAAGGGTAAATAGGTGCTAATAGTGCCAAAAATACAGGCATCCCTAACTATTAGCCGAGTTGAAGTGAAAGGGTCGTTGTAAAAACAAACATCAAGACGTCAATTACAAAATAATGACAGGCAGAATTGTCTGTCAAACGTACGTCTTGAAAGTCTCACGGTAAAATTGCTTTATTTAAAACATCTAAACTCATTCTCTGTCCGTCCGCCGGTGGTAATTACACTATTAATATATTCCCTATTCCCGTTTCTATTATTTGTAATGTATTACTCCAAGCATTTTGTCACCGAACAAACACGCTTGAATAACAAAATAACATACAAACTGCTTGCTATTCAAACGCAACAACGATCTCGCAAAGACGTATCTGATTGGTTGTTCATGAACTAGACCGTAGGAGAATTTATCAATGAAAATGTACTAAAACGTAGTATTTGTTCGCGCTATTTTGATCACGTGCTAATTTATTAAGTCGTTATTTTTAATTTTTTTGGCTTGTTTTAAGAAATTTCTTTACGGATTAAATCCAGTTTAAGTAATGACACCTAAAAATTTTAGTGTTTTAGTTTTTGTAATTCATTTATTAACTGGCTACACGTCGGAAGTTCGCGGAAATAGCTTTTTACACGCATTGTTCAAGTGAAGCATGGCGAGTAACGAGTCTGCACATCGGGTACTCGGTAATTATCAGAAGCTTTGGAATCGGCTATATTCAATGTCGTATCATTCGGCATGTGTATAGGCCTGTTTTCGCGAGTAACCGAATATACGACTCCAACAGAAATAAAAGATTACAACACTGGCCTCGTTTAAATACTCGCGGATTTTGTCTGGACTCTGTTTATCAACACGCTCGACCGCCAAATTATAATTTACCGTTTGCTGGTCGCACGCATTAATAGCAAGCCCAATCCAGATTGAAAATAGCGCACTCCAATGTCTCAAACAGAGGGTTATAGTTAGCGAGTCGACCACACACTTTGACCGATATTCCCGTGAATGATATTACGTCAATAAAAATAGTGACCTAATAAAATCATGAAATTAAACAGTCACAATAGCAATAATGTTTTTCTTGTCAAAATCAGCTAGCCGATTTATGTATTTTACCTATATTTACCGTTGATTGGAGATAGAAGTGAAAAGGAAATGAAAAAAATTGTTCAAATTTCGTGGCATGCCTCAACCTCAGCTGACGGTATACCGTGGTACCGCGGTATTATTTCATGGTACCGATACCGTCATGTAAATGTCAATACCGCCCAGCTCTAGCCCCAGCAAGTTTTTCTTTTAGGGGCCCAGGTGGCTAAAGATTTATCACTGTAAATAAGTCACAAATATGTTAATATTTCAAAGAATACTCAACGATTCGCTTCTCAGTTAATAACAAGACCAGCTTTTGCTCAGTATCTGGGAGCTCTTTAACAAAGTGATGATCGATTTCAAACAGAAAATTGATCTGCCATATGAGACATAATCACGTTAATTTAGTGCTTCAATCGATGTCTTATAAGACACTTTCACAAAGCAGTTTGGTACATACCAGTTTGTTTAATGACTGCAAGCAACAGGAAAACCTATTCTAGAAATAATTGAAATACAACGGATACAAGAACTAATACCAGGACACCACTTCTGGCTTGTTTGCTTTTGTGTCATATGCATGGCTATGGTAACCGTGAACTTGGGTGGCATAAATAGGCCTACATGAAGGTCAATGATTGACAGAATTGGAAAATGTGAAATCAGAACTCCTGGTTTCGCCTTTTCAGATTTGGATTTTTCGGTACTCCTATTTTATGTGTGCACTACCTGCATGTGTGTATGACGGATTCTGATTGTATTTCAACTAATCTTTATATCACACTTGAATGCAATCTTACTGATCTGGATCTCTTTTTCAGTATTATCACAGTCTACATTTTACAAACGACAGAAATTTTGAATTATAAAATAAATATAGTTTATAAACACCTATTAGTATGCTTCATATTTATTAACTTTATGCTCTATTTGGTATCACAGAATGTGTCAATATGTATTGACAATCAAATGCAATCTTTCAAATCTTGGCCTTTTTGGTATTATTACGCGGCCATTTTGAAAACGGTGGCAATTTTGAAATTTTTTAAAATGATTAAAGGCGAATATTCACAGCAAATGACTGAAAATTAAATTGTTTAAATTGCATACTTTTAGAAGCTTAAAGTGTGGATCTAAATGGAATGAAACGAAATAAATCTTAGCATATGATGATTCCATTACGTATAAATTAATAAAATTTTTAAAGTTATGAATTTGAGTTAGGGACTCGTGCCTCTATTTCAAATTCACAACTAAAAATACGAAATTTATTTATATGGAATGAAATCATCATATGTTAAGATTTATTTCGTTTCATTCCATCAAGGCACACAATTTAATGCTGTAAATGTATACAATTTTAACATATTTAATTTCAAGCATTTTGATGTGAATATCCACCTTTAATTAGCCTGTCAGATGTTATTAACATGCTAAATTTGGTTCTTGTAACTAAATGCACACAGTTATTTCTCCAGATTGCATGACTGGCATACCTATACACGAGAGGAAAGATGAGACACAATCAGGGAAAGGAGAGTGAGAGAAAGATCCAGGACAAAAAGCTTGAAAGAAAGCTATATCACTTGTTACTTACCAGAGCAATAGAGCGACCATGATTTTGTTGGCCTAGTCGCGGCACCCGAAGATATTTCTACCACATAGCGATGTGGAGCATTTCGAAATGTGGATAAGAAGTGCGAATTTAGCACGATCATGCTTGATACATTTAATGTCATATATTGTGCTACACTCTCAACCGAGCCACATTCAGAAGCCCACTTTGTCACATCTCCAAGACTCGCTGCATTGTGAACAATTATGGCTTGCTCAAAATGAGAAACTGTTGTATTAGTATTGGTAAGAATATCGTCAAAGATGTGATCATAAGATGATTGGTCTGCAGCATAAAAGTCAATAGCAGAACAGTAAACGCTCACTTTAGGATTTGCGGATTCTAGTTCCACTTTCAAACTCTGAAGCACATCATTGTTCCTAGACATGATCACTACCACAGAACCTGAACCGAGTCTGGTGCAGAATTTCATTGCTAATGACTTTCCCAATCCGCGGCTGGTGCCTGTAATAACACACAGTGTCCTTCTACTGAGCATGGTGATCGTTTCTTATGCACGTTGAACCTATGAATGGATAGAAACAAATGGTAATTCTTATTTAATCATTGAATGTAGGCCCCAGCAACAGAATTGAAACCACCAGACACACAAGTGACTTTACCTTCCTCTCCAACTGCACACACTCAATATACATTTTATTTACAGTCCCTACATAACATAGCATGATTGACCGGTTGCTATTTCTTTCTTATTTTATACTTACATTGCAATAAGCTAATAATTCGGTATTGTTTCCCTAGTGATTAATTTCTAGCCATGCCCCGCCTATGCATAGCTAAGCTCCCTCAACTTTGTATGAGCCCTTGAATCGATTTTAGCACATTAAATCCTGAATTCACAGAATCACAGATTAAACTCAAAGGTAGAGGTAATCTGTTGAATATTTAGAAACAAATTTGACTGGGAGCTGTTACTGCCCATCACAATAACAACTCTCCGTCAAATTAGTTTCAAAGTGTTGAACAAACTGTTTATTAATTCAGTTTAATGGCTGGTGATGCTCTTCTTTACTAAAGTTAAAGCAAACACATTAGTGAGATTATCAGTTTCTCATTAGCGGTTCTTGGAAGGCAGCAGGGTTGGATGATTTAAATCAACTTTTTAGGAACAATCATTGATTTAAATCAACTTTTAAAATGATTTTATTCAAGGTTAATATGCTAAAGACCAGATTAAATTCAATAAAAATATTTTAAAACATGTAGAGCTGTACACCACTGCAAACAACATGGTTCTCTCTTATCTTATCGATATAGTAAAAGGAATGCAATTATAAACTTTTGAAAAAATCAATAATTGAAATCCAATTTCTTTCAACTAAAATTGTATTAATCTTTAATCAGATTTTGATGTTCAAGATCACATCTTCAATACAATTATTTACGAAACACCTATATGTGACTGTATCTTAATTATATTACAAACAACATGGTTACCACTTGTCTTATCAATATGGAGATATTTTTTAAGTCATTGATTTAAATCAATGTTTTTCCAATTAAAGTGTGTTAAATTGTAATCAGGTTTTTGATGACCAAGCACATATTAAATTCAACACAATTATTTACAACATTCTAAACAACATTGCACCATTAGTACAAAACACATGAAACAAGCCTTCTTAAATAATGCTATAAAACTTCAAACGCTCATTGTTCTTCAGGAAATTAGTCTTTGATATAGATCTTAATTGGCGAAATTCTTTACTTTGCCTTTCTGTTACAGTCTGACTGGCACCGCCAGGTAGCTACATACCAGTGATAATAAGAATGTGAACTGTTCAGAAGCCTGAGTCATCTTACCGGTAGCCATATATTCAACATCTATATTGACTATGCTCACACTTTGCTGATGGTGTAAGTAAGCAGAGTTGAAAAATTCCAGAAAAAGTCCAAAAATGCTGACAATTTACTGAGAATTTATTTTAATCTCCATTTTATATTTTATATACATATCTTATTGTACAAATTAGGTTAATGTACCTTTCTATTTTTCGTTTTGCCCCCCCCCCCCCATCTCTTCCAGAGAAGAGCTGGCCTCCACAAAAGAAATCATTACACAACAGATGTCCACACCTAGGTGTGAATTTCCTTTGCGGAGGCCAGCTCGTCTCTCTTCTACTGTGAATATTTTGTTAAAATAATCAGTTGATAAGACAATTGTCACTAGGCAAAGATTTTATAACAATTTGACTGAAAATCATTGATGCAACAACTTTCAACCAAATTGTTCTCAAAATAATTAGCAGGGCAGTCAATGTTGCAAGACTTGCTGAAGATATTTTTAGCAACTTCATAGCATTGTATTGCATATTTTCCCAACCCAGATTATCTAACTATTACTAGGATGAAATTAAATTTTACGAGTAGCAAAATTTGACAATTCCATGGCCATAAATCAGGGTTGTATCTAGTGTTATGAATTTGGAATGGAAGAAGTAAATGCTTAAATATTCATTTATTAAATGCTTAAATGAATAGGTATGGTTTAAAGTTTCAAAAACAAAAATGTAATCTGATGGTGACATCATAGTACTCTTCCCAATAGCCCTATTCCAGTAATGATGTTGATTGCTAAGGGCTCATTGAAACATTAAAGTATGCATTAAATACAAGAAATGTGTCTGTAATTAAAGAAACATACTCAGCTGGCACAGATGCGGCTGGAATACCACAAATTTCTGAAGCAGATTTTATTCTAGTCATGAAATGTAATAAAATATGACTTGTGTGAGTGGATATTTGAAATTACAAAATCAACTTTCCTTTAAAGTCTTTTCCAAACCACAGATTGTGAAATTAATTTTGATGGAAAGATCAGTTTAGAGATTTTAAATGACCAGTTGGACTGATCATTGATAAACATGAGTCAGGTGATGGGGTGTGTGAGAGATTAACTCATCAAGAGTTTCTTTTGGCTCAAGGTTTTAAACAGTGTCTATTTTGAAAATAATTTGACTTGAAACCATTAATGCCTTATGTTCAAAACTGTCAGCAGAATACTGGTTATAGCACAAATAATTTCTGATATCTGACACACGAGTTTGTCATGGAATTGATCAGTTACATTCATGTAAAATGAATATTCATAATTTTCGCTTAAACTTCTGACACTGATATTCGTTTAACAAATTAGTAAGCATTTAAATGTTCCCAGCTCCAGTTGTCTCATGACTAAGTGTACAGTATTACAGCATGCAATAGTATTTCGATGCAAACTATGTTTTTACCATGTGACTACAATAATAAAAAATAGTATTATATCACTGGTAATGAACACCGAATAACAGTAATATGAAATCCATATAATTGTGTCTCCATTATGAAGACTAAGGTTTAATACACATGTGATCAATTAGGATAAATCACACAAACTTGTGCTATGCACCTAATTGCTGCTAATTAACCTTTCCACCACGAAATGCTATAATTCTGCAGACATACAACTTTTGCCGTAACTAACACACAAATTAAGTTTATCTGGCTTTACGCTTGCCAAAATAATCAAGCTTCCCCATAAGTTTCATAGTCTTGACAATCCTTTCTAAAACCTTATTAAAGAAACTGTATTCATTTCTGATATTTTCTGCAGTTCTTGAGAGTAAACTGCTCCATTTACTAATTCATTATTAAAATGATTATGAAATAATGTATAACTATTCTTTCTGAATGGAAGCCTTTCTTTTCTAGTAACAAATTATCTATAATGTATGTAAACACTTCTTAAAGGGGTTTACTTCAATATTATAGATGGTTTTAAAACTGTACCTCATTTACCTTACTGGGCTTTGCATGGTGAAAAGCTTCATTCATACATGCATTGCCATTTTACATCTACTTGTTTCATTTGAATAGTAATATGAAATGAGTTACTAATTACTATATCCATCGGCATTGCAATGTACTCTAATAGCTAATGTATGTCCAAATATCCTTCTTTCTTATCTTATTACACACTCAGTTATTGCTGCATGAGTCTTGTTTTGTGAAGCACTTTTGAAAAGTAAGTTTTCTAACTTGAATCAACTAATTCACCTCCGCCATTTATCTGCTTTTACATATTATGGACGTATATTTGCTCTATCTTTGAAGTTAAAGGTTTTAAACATAAAACTTTGATAAGACAATAGCAAAAGCTAAGTATTTTATATTGTCATGAGAATCCAGGGTCAAGTTCGACTCCTAACCATAGTTAGCTATAGCTAACTAGAGTACCAGCCGAACTTCAAATAGTTATCTAGCTAGTCAACTATAGTCAACCGAGCACCCAACCTCGGTTCAGATGGTTAGTCCGATATTTGCGTAAATTTCAAAATGGCGGACACCGATCGCTTGCCACGAAGAAATGCATATAAAAGTGTAAATATTTCACTAAATAACTTAGGTTTGATGAAATTATGCTTTCCCATTGTATGTCAATGTTCCCAAGCCCATATTCCTTCCCACTTTATGCCATATGGACGCTTTTTGACGTCTTAGCGGACAAAAATAACCTATTTTTGTAGGTCATCAAAACACACGACAGAAAGGGTTAATGCAGACTGGTACCCGGCTCCAAATTTTCTGCAATAGTAATTCAATAGGGAACTGGGTACCAACGAACTATAGTCGACTACGATCATGTTCGACTGGGCATAGCAACTGCGCATGATCAGTAAACCATGAAACTGACTATGGTTAGCGAGTCAAACTTGGCCCAGATTACTGTGAGTGAGATCCATTTGCCATAATGATCGATTACTGTTACTTTATTCTGTTCACTTTTGAATCTTACTCGTAGCTGCTTATGTAGGAAAAACTCCTTTTGCGTGGTGAGCCATTCATGAATCTGCATATGAGTAATTGTCCCTATAAAAGATGTGTGTATATATTTTTTTCCATCAAACCTAACAGAATGTCTCAAATCATAATATCTCTCTGGTGATCTTTAGACTATCTCTTCTTTGTTCATTTTACAGATCCAAGCACAATGTAGGATTGCGAGTTTTACTGGATAATGGACCTTTCCAGTTTTAGCTATGCCCCGCCCATCTCTATCTAAGCTCCACCCACACGTCGCTCGTGTTGGGATCAATCGCTCTCTGAACTCTCTGAACATACAGGTAAGCTAATGAATATTTTGGAACTAATTTGACTGGGCGCTGTTGCTGCCTATGGTAGACTACTAAAAGTTAAAGACGGGCCAAATATAATCATTTATCACGAAATGATTATGACGTCATCCTATATGCCACTTAGCTGATTATGACGTCATATGACATCAGATTGATAGCTGGATACTCTGGAAAGGTAAATTTCCTCATTTTACCCATTTGATTGACATTCACAAGTGGCCTTCTTTTCCTGTGTAAAATTTGTGTTTTCCTATGAATTATTCCTGTTCTGTTTCTATTGCTTGCAGATTGAGATCTACTGAGTCTCTGGGTAGTTTACATATCGTCAGTGATACCATTTTTAATTAAGACATTATTTCCATGAAAGAAATTCTAGATATGACATCAAGTTACGTCATGGAAATTCTTTCCATCAATTGATACATGAGTATCTTTTACTAATTTACATTAGTCTTATAGAAAATCTATACATCATTTATGAATTTTAGTCTCTTTAAATACATATTAATTTGATGTAGAGTAATCCTGATTTGGAAGTTGCCTTGATAATACATTCTAAATCACCACCTTGCTAGGAAATAGAGACCCCCTTTAATACTTGGATTGACTTTATTTCAAATAAGTATTACCCTCGCCACCTAAGTTAACAGCTTTTCACAAATAAGGATTGCCAGGTCACAAGTACATCTTGGACTCCTCATGAGTGTTCTCAATCATAGCAAAAGGTAGCCTACTTGGGATCTTTTGAACAAACACCATTTAACTTTGTCTAACTCAATAATTTACCAATTTATCAATTGCTGGGACCATGGTTCGACGCATAGCAAGTAAGAGTACAGATAAGAATCCCATTTTCTGTAATATTCTTATCTTTTCTAAATCCACAATTTTCACATACTCAGTTTGTGTAGGTCACCTCTATACATTTATTGTCTTTTAGAATGTCTCTTTGGTAGTTTAATGTATCCATGTAGCATATTCAGACAGCTCTCATAAACAGCTTTACTCATTCCATTGTCTCAATTCTGTATTATTAGTTTTATGACTTATGGAGATGACTGAACTAGGATTCTCAGAATATGACCATGTGATGACACCGTCCCCACCCCACCTCCCAACCCCCCACCCCACCCCCTTAGAATCATACACAACACAAATTGCTGTATAACTTCATAAATGTAAGTGTTTCAAAGTGCTAGGTAGCAGCACTAATCAAGCTGAGCAGAAACTGATATGGTTCAATTTGTAACATCTTTACAAACTTCATATAGATTTCCATTTCCAGGAAACACATGTCTAGCAAATATACTTATACTTGAAGCACCACACAAATTCTTAAAGAGAACAAGATTAATGTTAATTAATTGATATACCTCTATATTGTTTCCCTTCCTTAAAAAATATCCTGAACACTATTAATCACACTACAGTTTTCATGATTATACCATTATGTAAACAATATAGTTACTCTGCTATTTTTAGATTGAGTATGTCCTGCACTCATTCTATTAGCCGGATGATTAAATCGAATGACTGAAGTCATGTTTCCAATAAAAACCTTTCAAGAAATAAAACAATGAAATAGTGTTAATTTTATATACTTTTAAGTGATTGAATACAAAAATAGATATTTAATTCATGTAATTATATTTTAGTATTTTCACTGGTCAACATGTTTGATTCTTTGTTCCTTGAAACACAGCAGGAATATTGCAGAGATAGCATTTTGGTATTTTCATTTGTCAGCTATTTTAGAAATGAATCAGTACTATAAAACAAGATTACTCTATATGTTGAAACATGCTTCTATTTCAACTGAAAATTGATTTTCTAAACATAGATTATTATGCTAGACAAGATTCTATTTTTAAATGATGATTCAATCTAATTAATTTTTTTTATGATAGGAAAGGGTGGCAAAACCTTTTGCACTGAAGTACGATAATTGGCTCACAAGAAAACATGTGACACCATCTCATTTGCATATTAAGTCACATTTCATCATCATCATCGGTGTCATCATCGTCGTCGTCGTCTGTTGCAACATTATCACACAATGGAACCATTTTGGTCATATTGTCGATTGGGAATGTCTCACACCATTGCACGTACATTGTACCATTTGCACATAGTGGTTATGATATTTCCTTTAATTTTTTCCTCTTTTTGTGCTATTTGTATTTCTTATCAAGGTGATTGACATACTGGTATGTATAATTTACATATTGTAAATGTGTATTCATAGATCACATTAGAGTAGAATTCTTGAATGAGTGCAAAATGTATTTCTCAGTTATTCATAAAGGTTAAAATCGGTCAATAGCTCACTTAGCAAAAACAAATCGGAAATCTGCCATAGCAAGCTAATTTTAAATCATTACATGCTCCAGTAAGCAATTGATCATACAATTCTCATTACAGTCGTGTCCAGCAGTATATCTAGATGGATTGTTACAGTCATGTCTCACTATATTTGGTAATGTGCATGCTTGGGTGAGATATGCATGGCTGATGATCAGACCGCACTTAACATGTCCAGGTCTCAACTTTAAATATGTTGGTCATTGACGTCAATTGAAATATTAGTCCAAGTGTTAATATGCCACACGCTGGACAGGCCAGGGCGCACAAGTGACAGGATGAACTAGTAAGATGGACAGTATCAAGTGTCACGTTACCATACAGTTCAATGGTGTACAAACAGATTGTATATTGGAGATTCAAGATTATTTATTTCATGCTTAATATATAATATATATACATCGCAATTGGGCAGTCCATCAAATACAAAAATCTGTAATGCATTAGTGCATGTACAGGCGTAAACACAGAATGGCACATCTATTTTTGTACCATATTGTCATGATTGCTCTACATGTAGTGTATTGTACATATAAAGGATCTTCATATTAATTTCTATTTAGATTCCAACTAGGATTTTTATTGTAGATACAGGGTTTTTAATTTGCTACATTGCGGTGGGGTGTGAGGGTTGGGCGGGGGTGGAGTGTGCTCAACAATGTCACAGTAGTAGTGGGTGAGAAACTTGTTGGTAGTTGTGGCTTAGATAGATATTTTATAGTATTGTGTTCATCTGATATGTCCACTGAGAAAACGAATATCAGATAAAGGTTCCAGATAGTTGAGATCTGGTTGGGACCATCTGTTTTGGCTCATTTCATGCTTTTCAGCATGGTATATCTCCCCTAACTTTGCAGCATGGTATATCTCTTCTAACTTTGATAACATCTAGCACTCTGATGGCAATATTCCATCTTTTATTATCTCTATAGCAGAGAAACAGGCGTACAATATTCAGCAATTTTGGTGGACGATGTTACTGTCTACGACTGCAGCATCTTCCACCAAACCTGTCCAGAAAATGTAACATTTATTATATTTGTTCATTTATTTTATTTTGAAAATTTAAAATTTTGCCATCTGAGTCCCAAGGGTTAGGGAAGAAGCGAAATCATGAAACTTTGTCTATACAGAATCTGTCCATTAGGAACATGACATCTGGCCCGGACAAGGATCTTATGACAGACGTACAGATACATGTAGGCAAGCCAACAAACCGAAACAGACGCATAACATAATAACTTGATAATAGTAATAATTTTAATAACAACAGTAATTAATTAGCTACTATTTGAGCTGAGTTCTTATGGTAATTGTAATTGATAAAATGGGGAGTATTAGATCAGAATTTGAAATAAATAAAAAGCATTGACGCAGAATTGGAATAAATAAGGTGGCCGGGATTGACTCATAGTGGCAGTAATCGTCCACTGCAGGTACAGAGTAAATATGAGATCTGGCGGCTAGGTGAGAAAAAGGATTAGATTTGACACTTTCAACGCCTCTGACCGCTCTCTTATTTCCTCTTATTTATGCAATATCTGGATATGTTAGGACTAGCCAGCCTGAAAGCTGCTACTGCATAAGTTAAAGCAGGTGCCTCCAGTCTACCCGGTCCAAAAAGATTCAGCATTGACAGGCTAATGTATCTTGGAGTGAAATTTATTGCTAGTGTGTGGAGCCTTTCCGCTACCCGACCACACCAGTTTTAGCTATTAGGCATGGGACTAATTAATACCCTCAACCAGTTTGACTAAATTATATAAACATATAGCCCACATAAACCAATATCTGGGGACTGGAAAATGGTGTTGTGATAGACACATTATGCCCGGAGTCATACAGACGGAAATTTTACAAAAACGAAACTATAAATCCACAATATCATATATGTATATATATACATGCATTTACAGCATACGGTTAGTAGTCACAACCGACATATGCAGCATTTTGGCCAGGTAAGGCTGACAACCTATATGGCACATGTATTAAGACTATAGAATCATCAGTATACTTCTTAGGACTTCTTAGGATGGCATTATGGCCTTAAGCAGTTATTGTCTCTTCATCCTCATTTTTCTTTAACTTAAACTTTTATTTCATGTGACTTCCTGGTGACTTGCATGTAGTCTGCTGCGAAATCATATTTCATCTCTTGACTGTGCCAAAAAACATTCAGCCCAACCTCAAATGCAGACACTGTTTTACTAGTTCTGGCAATATCCCATTGCCCATTTCCAGAAACTCTGTTTGGAAATTGATATATATGTTATCAGATCTAGTCTGCATCTCTTCTTTTCTTCTTGTGACCTCTTGTTGTCTTAAAGGTTGCCAGCTCCAACATTGCCGTATATCTTTTTAATAAATGTTAAGTGGTGTAGCGCGGATCGGCCGGACGGGTACCGGATGTCCCTGCCAAGCGGATTCGTTCCAAAACGCACTCCATGGGTAGAGCAGAAGTGTATGTAAGCCCTATACGAGAGGTATTTCATCATGTTAAGAAACAAATCGATTACACTAGTTTAATACGTTGCTTTGGATTGGGATATATTTGTACTTTACTATTATGTGGAAACACAAAAATCACCACAGTCTATATCTTTTCTGTCATGGAACATAGATTGTATTAAGCAAAAGCTTGATGCGGAAGCCGTGCAACAGATGATTAGCAAACATGATTTCATATGTTTACAATAGACGCATGTAAGTACCTATAACCTAGATCACTGCACGCTGCAGCTTCAAATCTATTCATCCATCACCAAACATACATTTAAGGATTCAAAGAAGCGGGTTGGTCGTGGTTCAGGGGGTCTTACCGTAATGTATAAAATTGAATACCATAATTATGTTACTGAAATGAATACAAAGAATGACTTTACCATATGGATCAAATTATCTAAGAAACACTTTGGCTGGGCAGAAGAACAAAATATGTGCTGCCTGTATATCCCGCCTGTTGACTCTCCTTACTATCCTGACCAATTCACCTCCCTTGAAAGAGAGATTGCTATCTTTAGCTCGAAAGGGACAATTCTGTTAATGGGAGATGTTAATGCAAGAACCGTTGAAAATGGCCACCCCATAAACGATTTCATTGTTCAAGACAAGCATAGGCACCTTCCACTCCCTGATGATTACATTTCAGACCATGTACACCATAATCGTGTCACAAGACACCAAACACAATAGCAATGGAAAAAAGCTCACTGAACTGTGTATATCGGGGGGGGGGGGGGGGGGGGGGGGGGCATTCGTATTCTAAATGGGCGGACACAAGAAGATTATCAAGGCAAACTAACTTGTTTCAACTGTCAAGGAAGTAGTGCAGTTGACTACATGCTAAGCGATGATAAATTCATGACCAAAATCTTGAGCCTTCACGTTGATGCTCCAAATCGACACTCTGTCAATTGCCACCCCCCCCCCCCCCTGTCTCTCATTACGAACTGCAACCAGAAAATCATTAAAAAATCCAATCGTTAACTCAACATAACCCTGATGCGATACAAACTCACAGAATACAACAAGACTAAATATTTATCAGAACTTGTAATGCAATCCTCACAACGGTGTATTAAATTAATTATGGAAAGTTCAATGAATTACAATTTGACGAATATAGACGACGCTGTCAACCAACTAAACAAACAAACAGTTATGACACACAGCTCAATCCCTGCATAAATCTCCCAATAACGCACACACAAGAAATAACTTCATAAGACTCAGGAGGAACATAAAACAAATGACCAAAAAACACAATAAAGCTGTTAAAGATAAACTTTTTAATAAGCTTGAAAACATGTATGGTGACCATCCAAAACAGTACTGGAACCCCTGATGATCTTAATCTCCCAGAAGCGGTACTAATCAACCTAGAAAACCACTTCAGAGAACTTAACATTCAAGACCCTCTCGTAAATGATAAGGAGTCGGAAGAGATACTCTGCGAGCTGAAAATCAAAGAAGCATACACATTCCTATTGCCAGCCCATTAAATGAACATTAAAATAAAAGGAGATTTTGAACGCAATATCTAATTTGAAAAATAACAAGACTTGCGGCTTCGGCTTCGGCCAAATAACAAATGAAATGATAAAGTATGGGAAAGATATCATTCTACCAGTCCTCGCTAGAATCTTCAATACAGTCTACAACAGTAGTATATACCCATCTTGCTGGTCTACAGGATACATAATGCCAATCCACAAAAAGGCTCAAAATTAGATCCCAACACCTACCGTGGAATAACTATATCTAGTAATCTAGGAAAACTCTTCTCTAGTATTCTCAACAACAGGTTAATAAATCACATCGAAACCAATAATCTGATGCCCGACAATCAAGCTGAGTTCAGGGAAGGCAGAAGAACAGCAGACAACTTATTCATTCTAACATCTAACACGTGATCACAAAAATATATACATATACTTCATAGATTTCAGCAAAGCATTTGACAAGGTCTGGCGAGAAGGAATGCTCCTGAAACTGTTGCATATGGGAATATGTGGAAAGATGTACTGGACGATAAAAGCAATGTACAATAATACTACTACTTCCCTTAAAATAAACAATGAACTCACAGAAGCATTCCCATCCAAGACAGGAGTAAAACAAGGAGATAACATCAGCCCCACCCTATTTAATATTTACTTAAATGACCTTACATTTCCTCTTAGCTCGTCTGACCCAGTTACTCTCCAAAATGAGGCAATAAATGACTTGCTCTAGGCTGATGACCTTGTAGTCCTATCAGAAAGTCCGTGCGGCCTACAAAAATCTCTTGACATACTAGATAAATATTGTAAGAGATGGAAGCTGACAATAAATGTGAACAAGTCGAATTATATGATACTCAAATGGGGCAAACCAACCAGCTATAAATTCAAAATAGGTGCTGAAGAAATTAGTCAAGCGAATGAATATACATACCTTGGATGCACTATCAATTCAAATGGCAACCTCACCAAAGCCAAAGAAGATCTCTACGCAAAGGGCCTGAAAGTACTCTTCAAAGTCCAGAGAACCTTTTCTGGCTCGCCTCCACCACCTAAGCTATACATTAAACTATTTGACGCCCTAATAAAACCTATTATATTATACAACTCTGAAATATGGGCAGCTGAGCTCCAAGGGAAGCAGACAAACAAGAATTATCACAAATACATGGCCATATTGGAGTCTGAATTATATGAGAAAGTCCATAACAAATTCTGTAAATTTAACTTACAAGTAGGTAGAAACACTACCAACTTAGCATGTAAATCTGAGCTGGGTAGATACCCACTTATTAATGACATAAACACCCTTACATCTAAATACTGGCCACGTTTGGAAAATATACCATCCAATCGCACAATTCGAGCAGATGCTGTCCTGTGCAGCAAGACACTAGACCTCGTCAAAAATCAAACCTGGCACACTTACATCAATACAATGTTCGCACAGAACAACATAAATACCCCATCCCTAGATACAAGACCACACCATAGGAAACAGATGGGGAATGTGGTAAAGAATATCCTAGAACAGAATTATCTCGAGCATTATAGCTCACCGGGTAGTGTCAGGCCGTTCCGATGTCTCATGTCGACTCGCCGCACCACAAGTGCACGACGAGTGATGACGCTGGTTAGCATCCGGTCTTGTGGTGACGGACCTTGAACGAGACTGCCCTGCGGGAAACAAAAAACCGGCTCCTAAGGCCGGTGGAACTCAACCGTTCCGGTGGGGCCATGCGACCATTGTCGCGAACATTAAACACAACGGTCTCATCCCAAAAGTGTGTGTCACCAGTATGCCTGTCCATAGCAATTTCGTGATCTATGGACTTACAAGATTTGATTTGGTGACCTAAAAATATACGTCTATACAATGCGTTTATCTAACTAATTGAAAAGATGCTAGATAAAACTACAGTAAGAGCATACGAAAATACAAGACATAGAGGCAGGTAGATGAACGTTTAAACATGGGACTCCCGGAGGTACCACACAGACTCGCAGGTCCGCAGAGGTATCCCCGCAAAGGAGGCTCCCCTACATGAGACATAGCTATTTACTTAATATAAGTTATTATACCTGTAAGCTGAAAGGAAGAAGGCTGTGTCAGACGAAAAAGTGATGTGCCTCACGCGGGCACTACTCCTAGTGCTAGTTTGGGTGAGGAGCATTATACTGGCATGGACCATCGTCATTGAATCCTTGCGAGAGGCAAGTGCCTCACGCGGGCCTCCATCTCGGGAACGTGTTGCCACGGCTTAAAGTGGGAGAAGAATAGTAGACAAAAATGGGCCCACTCTAATATTTCAAACAAAAATGCTGTAGAAAGAAAAGACCATACATAGTGAGATTATGACTATAGAGGTGCGTACTGTTTTACGTGAAGACGGCACGGAAGATTCCTGATGGATTCCTTTGTCACCATCTTATGTGATTCCTAATATGCTGAGTTAGTAGTTGCCGCTTTATTTCTGCGGGCCTTCTGCTTTGCTTAATTCCTTTTACTTGTTTTCAGAACAAGAATTAGTTTAGGCCGCAACTGGCTGATATCTACCTAGCTATTAGACACGGCTGTCCGAGGACATCAATACTGTAGACAGCGCTCATACATGTTACTTAGCGGGATCTCCGAACTGGGTGAGAATCCGGACATTCCGCTTCGCAACCACATGAAACATTACAAGACATGGTTTACATTTCACGAAAGCATTATTAGGCCATATCTCCTATCGTTATGGTGGGGGTGAGAGAGACGAATGCACACCGTAAATGTCCTTTCCGTAAGGGCGTGGCAGATCTAAATATCATGCCCAGACATTTTAACAGAATTCGGTGAGAGTACGTATCTCGCCCGTCACCGGATCCTATGGAACTTTCCATTTAACCTGTCGTTAGGTTTATATACAAGTTGCCAGTTTTGCACTGCGGTGCGGGAGGATTGTCAGTAAATAAAATAATAATTAATACATGTGTTTACGCAGTGCTTTCCTACATTGGCTTAAAGTGCTAACTACTAAGTATCCGAAGATACATGGGAATGAAGGAAATTTCAATTTCCCTTTCTCCGAGATCTAACAATACTCACCATTCTGTTACTTCTGATATACAGCTGGCCTTGACAGCAGCTCTAGGATTATAGACTTAGAAAGCTTTACCGACTCCTGGGAACCGGGTACTCGGCTACCAACTGCCGAGTACCCGTTTACCATAGAGCTCATATTGTTTGCATAGCCTCCAAACAAGAGAAAACTATGGCTTGCCTCCGTGGGGCTGGGAGGCTGGGTCCGTAACAGAATGGTGAGTATTGTTAGATCTCGGAGAAAGGGAAATTGAAATTTCCTTCATTCTCCTTCGATCAATACTCACCATTCTGTTACTTCTGATATACACCAGATTTGATCAGTAACCTGGTGGGAAGGGGCAAGCCATAAATGCTAATTTTGCCCCTTGGAGAAAGATTTTAGACTTCAAACTTGACTAATGGAGACCTAAAAGGACCGTCAACTTCACGGAACCGAATCACATTCGCATCACCGCCCCCCCCCCCTTTTTCCTCCTAAGAAAAGGGAGAGAACTCACGAACATGTATCTCGCCTGAAAACACAAATATGCCAAGAGGGTTAACTGCTCCCTGCATATTCCATGTATTAGCCTGGGAATGAGCATGAATATATAAGATGAATGAACATGATACATATACATAATACAAAAAACTCTCACTATTGAATTACCTTATGATAATTGGACTTCAAACGTACCGCCTCCAACCATTCACCGGTTCGGCCATCAGTGACACAATCTGGTTGTCATCCTCTCGCTTGACCATGCCTGCTTTAGGTTCTTTTCTTACCAAAGTGAAAGAAGGGTGAAGAGCAGTGTGGTCACTAACTATCGTTTCAAAACAGCTAAAGCGAGTGGATTGGCTGAGTCTGACACATCCCTCATATAGTAATCCGTAAATGAGGATGCACAGTGCCATTGTGCAACGGCCATGATGTCCTCTAACGGAACCCCATTGTAAAGGGCGGTCGAGGTGGCTATTCCTCTGACATCGTGTGCCCTTACACCTTGCACCTGGTGCCCAGTCGCCATCTCGTGAGTAGTCTGAATGCATTCGACCACCCAACGAGAGATAGTATCCATGGATGCGGTGCCATAAGGCTTTTTATGGCAGATCCACAGATGTCTATCGTTCGACCGTAACGAGTCAGTCCGTTTCTTGTACTTAGTCAAATCACGGACCGGGCACGAGACACTGGCATCACGATCAAACCTAGTTAACTTCGGTATAATGATCGGTTTGCCGGGATATCTCAAAGATTGGTTCTTTGACATAAACTCTGCTATTGGCAGAAGACGCAGACCCTCTCCAGAAACAATAGATCGGTCCCTCTCTGCCGAAAGCGCATGGATCTCACTGCGCCTTCTAGCTGAGGAAGCTGCCAATAGAAAGACCGCCTTTAGAGTCAAATGCTTTAGACTAGCCGAACGCAACGGTTCGAAAGGGTGCTTGGCCAGTACATTAAGCACTAAAGATAGACTCCAGGCTGGAATGACTACTGGTTGTCTCGGTCGGAGATTGCTCATTCCCTTCAACATCACATTTAACTGGGCCACCTCTGGACTATCCCTGTTGGCTAGACAAGGGATAACTGATGCCAAAGCTGACTTGTATCTAGCAACTGTGACGGGAGCTAGTCCTGAAAAGAACAGCTCACAGAGAAAGTCTGCTATTTGCTGAATAGTGGATTGAAAGGTATCAATACCCTTTTCTTCACACCAGTCTGCAAATCTGTTAACCTTGTTGTTATATGACTTGAAGGTTGACCTCCTTCTCGCAGCCGCGATGAAATCAGCAGCCTGTCGAGAAAAGCCTTCCGACGTGGAACGTTGTTTGATAACATCCACGCAGTCAATTTGAACATTTCGGGACGCTCGTGTAGGAAGCGTCCCTTGGCCTGGGAGATTATGTTCGGAATCTCGGGCAACCGCACAGGATTTTCCACCAGCAGATCTAGAAGATCCGTGAACCACGCCCTGCTCGGCCAATACGCGCTATTAGCAGAACCAAACACGGTTCCTCCCTGACCTTCACCAATACCTTCGGTAGAAGAATGGTGGGTGGGTACGCGTAAGCGTGCATCCCTCTCCAGCTTATCGCCAGAGCGTCTGTATCGACGGCATTTGGATCTGGAATCGGCGACACATACGTCATGATTTGAGCATTTTCCTTTGTGGCGAACAAGTCCACGTTGGGTTTGCCCCAATGCTCGAAGATCCGTCGCAGAACTGGAGGGTTGAGGGACCATTCTGTTGGCAGAATTCTCTGTCTGCGAGACAAAGCATCCGCCAGAATGTTCAATCGGCCAGGAATGTGAGCTGCTTTCAAAACAACTGAGTAATTCCTGCACCATTGAATCAAGTGCCACACTCTGATACGCAGAGTGGGCGACCTGGTCCTGCCTTGGCGATTTATATATGATACTACTGTCGAATTGTCTGACCGTATCAATATCACCTTGCCCCTGATCATCGGAAGGAACTCTTCCAACGCCACTTCCACTGCCATCATTTCCAACAGATTGATATGCACCTGACTCTCCGGGAGAGTCCATGTGCCCGAGACCTGGTGTTCTCACAGGCAGGCACCCCACCCCTCCAGCGATGCATCCGTGTACACGGACAGCTGGGGGTGGGGTAGGTGCAGCAAAACCCCTAATAGGAGATTCTGACGCTCCTTCCACCATACAAGATGCGACATTATCGGCTCCAAAACTGGTAACAGCGTACGGGATAACCTGCTCCATGGAGACCATCATGCCCAGCATCTGATGGAACCGCCTCGCCTGAATGTGGTTTCCCACTCGAAAACTCTTGAGGATGGCTAACAGAGACACCACTCTGGGCTCTGACGGGTACACCCTGCCTTCCTCGAGATCGAATCGCATCCCCAAATAAACGAAGTGTTGCGTGGGCATCAACTCGGATTTCTCCTCGTTGACTATCCAGCCTAGATCTGAAAGTAACTTCAGAGTCAGAGCAGTATCCACGTTCAACCTGGCTGCCGAGTCTGCCTTGATCAGCCAGTCGTCTATGTAGGTGTGTAGCGCCACGTTCTCTTTTCTGAGAAACGCTGTCACCGCAAGGACCACTCTCGTGAAAACCCTTGGAGCTGTCGACAGGCCGAATGGGAGAACAATAAACTCCCATGCTTGATTCTGAAACGCAAATCTCAGAAACCTGTGAGAACTCCTGTTTATTGGAATGTGGAAATATGCATCTTTCAGATCGATCGATACACACCACATTCCTTTCCTCAATCCCGCCATTACCGACCTCGGCGTTTCCATCTGGAACCGAGGCGTATGGATAAACCAATTTAATGAATAGAAGCCTGGAGTGTTTCGGTTTGCTGGTTTTATTGCTCCCTTCAGAAGCAAACCTGACACTTCCATTTGAACGGCTTTTAACTTGTCTGGCTCCCTTGGTACGGGTGTCCAGACAGGTGCCAAAGACAGATTTTGTGGGGGAAAATCCCACCACTCCGGCATGTAACCCTGGGATAACCATCCCAGGACCAGACTGGCTGACATCACACCTCGCCAGGCCTCGATGAAACGCATGAGCCTTCCACCCACCATAGACGCCTCGATGTCTAACAGGGTTGTCCGGCTCGTAGTCCGCCCCCCCCCCTCCCTCTTTCTTAACGAGAGAGAGAACCATTTCGTTCTAGGCACGACGGGTATTACTGGCACCGCTGTTCCTGTCGCACAGGCGCGGTCCAGACGGATATGAAGGGAGCTCTCGTACCCTCAGGTACGATCCGCCCCCTTCTGTCCACCCTTTGAGGACTTACCCGTACCCTTGCCCTTCCCGCCTCTAGGCCAGTCAGGAGCAACCTTGGGGAGGGTAGGCGCCTCTACAACCTTCCTGGCTTTCTTCGCCGGCGGCGGCTGAGAAAAACCAGCTGAACCAGAAGTCGCAACAGGCTTAGCTTTCGCCTTGCCCTTATGCTTCTTCTGCTTCTTTGAAGGTTGTCCCGCTAGCGGTTTCCCCACAGCCTCTAGTGCGTGCGCTTGCCGCACTAGCTCTAGCTGCAGGTTGACCGCTAACCGATTCTGGGCGATACTGGCTGTATCCTCTAAGATGGCCCACGCTTGGCCACCGAAGATGCTAGGCCCTGTCAGGGGCGTCCCAAGAATACGCTCCCTGACTGCCGTAGCCGGACGCATATGGTCAATGACCATTTGCCTCCTGGATCTCTGGATCTAATCACTCGCGCTTGCACCCTTGCCAATGCGTCCATAGATAGCACCAGGCCATCATTTACGCCCGAAAGCGCCACAGGTGGCACAGGGTGGCCTGCCCCCGCTTCAGCCCACACCGACTGAAGGAGACGATACGAGTGGTTGACAGCGCTCATAGCTGCCCTCACACCCTCATCGCATAGGGACAGGACTTCCTCTTGGTGTACCTGAGCCTTGTCCACAAGGTGCCGGACCGGGGCCACCCGCCCCGGCACTCTGAACGCCCAGTACCCATCGGTCATCCTTGGTGACCGACGGGACTACACCATATCTGTCGTATTCCCCCCCCCCCCTATGGAATACGACATCTTGCCCGCTCCTCCCTGGAGGCGGCAGGGAGCTGACCCTTGGTCATAAGTTGTTTGCTATAAATAGCCTCCAACAACTCTATGAACCGTGGATCCAGTCCCACCGACTGGATCCGGGCCGCAGGAAAAATCCCCATCCTGATCGACGCAACCGACGGACGGGGCGCATCTTCATCGGCCGTGGCCGAAACCACAGACGGGTCAACCCTGGCTAGCCACGCCAGAGCCTCTGACCAATCTATCTCCGATGAAGACACACCCGCAAACACGTCACCCGTTGACGTGTTCACGGGCCTGCCAGCCACGGCCTCCCGGCAAGGAGCCACGGCTGACACGCCAGGCACTCCGGTACCACACGGTTCCGCCGCCACCCCATGAAACACTCCGGTCCATGGGGTAGCTCCCCACGGGCGCCAACGGCACCCCACGTCCGACTGCCGGACCAGGCGAGATAGGTGAGTACCACGCCCGGCCCGGCACACCCGTTACCGTGTCGGCTGGTGCCAAACCAACCCTCACGGAACCGGTGCCCGGTACCAGATTGGCCTCAGCCACAAGCGGAGCCGCTGCCCTGGCTTGCGCCAAGCCAGACAAATTGAGGCCGGTTCCGTCCAGGATGGAATCGACCTCCATACTCTCCGCCTGCGGCATCACAGGCCGCAGCAACCTCTCCTCCTTGGCCTCCTCGTCTTCAGACCCCGAAGAGTCGTCACTAGACGAGTAGACCGTGGAGCCATCCTGGCGGATGGCTCCCACACCTGACGGACCGGCCACCGCTACTGGACCACCCGGAGGTGGCCGCAGAGAAACAGAACCTGTCTGGCCGGAGCCAGACGGGACTGCCAGGGGGCGGTACAAGACGGCCCCCTCGGAAACCAGTCCAGAACCCTGTCCGAGGACAGGGTCCGTACCAGGCATGGGGAGAAACTGCCCCCCAACCTTTGGTAGCAGGGACGACACCAGCGTGGGCAAAACGCTATGCAGAAAACCCTGCATAGCCGGACCAAACCACGCCGGCGGTGCCATCTCCGCCACCTCCAGCTGGGGACGTGGAGCGCCCCCACCAGCCGAACCGGGCGCTCCACGATTTACTCTCGGACCGCCTGACCCCGCGTCAGACCCAGCCAGGTCCTTCTGGGTAAGGAACTTAACCATCATATCGACGGACAACACTGCGCACACATTACACCTATGGTCTAGGTCACAGGGCGAACACCTAAAACAGACATGGTCCTTGAATACGACTCATACAAATTTATGGCACTCATCACATGATGGCGGGGTTGGCTTGACCTATAAAATAAGCACAAACCTACAATAAACAAGCGGAACGAGACCCGGATGGAAGGCAGACAATTAATTTTCAAATAATTTGACTCATAAATTAACCGTATCCCTCCCGCACCCCACCCCGCCACGTTACAATAAAGATCGCATTGATTATGACGACAAGAACGAAGCGGGCATTAAACACACCCATATTAGATCCTCCAGGATGTGTAACGGCTCCAGGAATCATATCGCATAGCATTCGGGGTATATTTACCAACCAATATAAATTATACTCCCTAACGAAAGCCGAACGATATGTGAAGAAAACAACAAAATGTATAACAAACTGCTGTATCACACGGTAAAACCGCAGACCACGCATCTACTCAAGAATTTTGAAACCACCGATCATCGCAAACCGATCGTGATCGCACGTAAACTTGACCATTCTAAAGTTTCCGGTACCATTTTTAGTACGCAGCACCCAGAACGAGATGCGCGAATTATTGAAAAATTTCTCTTCACATAAACATCCGAGCGACCGGGTGTGACGTCACCCACTCGGATCCTACGGAGAACGACGTCAGCCAATATTTGTGTTAGAAATACTGTAGCAAACACCCATTTTCATATCTGCCGATCGCCTGTTGGGGGTTAAAGAAGGCGATCGTCTGGCATATATCGTTGTTAGCACACGTCCCAGATTCTTTGGGGTCAGAAATTGGGACATGCGACACAGCGAAATTTAGAGACCTAAGTCTTTTAACTACGGATAATAAGGAATGATACAACCTGGTTATCACCGGCGGTATTCTCCATAGTAGCCAGTTAAATCCTTCAAGAACGCACAAACTATCACTTTACAGACAAAGACTTAGATTTCTTTAACAAAAGACACTAAAATCCTCTCCCTGCAGAAAGCATGTATTGCTCTTGTTGCTATGCAAACAAGAATGAGCTCTATGGTAAACGGGTATTCGGCAGTTGGGAGACGAGTACCCGGTTCCCATGAGTCGGTAAAGCTTTCTAAGTCTATAATCCTAGAGCCGCTGTCAAGGCCAGCTGTATATCAGAAGTAACAGAATGGTGAGTATTGATCGAAGGAGAATGTGATGTGATACCGCACCCTAGCCATCACCGCTCGGAAACCCCAATAGTTTCCCAGAGTCGGATCAGCCCATTGGTGCGGATAGGGACACCCAAACAATTAAGAAGCCACAAGGCTAAGAGGAATATGAAGAGACAAAATCTTAGAGTTTTGAGTCTTACTGGAGTGCGGGGCTAGATTATCGCACTGCCGGAAGAGAAGAGTATATTATACAGTATGTATTGAAAAAAGTGTCTCTAATCATTTTGAACCTATCCTATCGAGCTGAATAGAAAAGGTTTAGTCGGTAGCATGCCAGGCTAAACAGAGTTATAGCACGGACAGCGACCTCAGTGAAAAATTGTTGGTGGCGGGAGAAAATGCTGCATATATAAATGTTGCTGCGTAGTGTTTCCTACGTGCACTGCAGTCCTATATTTTCTATAACTTAAGCAAAACAAGTTAACGGATGGCCACTGGCCATATACATACATAATCTAACCAGAACAACCAATACGGTGTCAAACGATTAAGATATATATATATTAATACAGGTTAACGAACCTACTATAGTGCGGTTAGCAACACATTGAAGAAAATGATAACTATTAACAAATACAGAAATTATAACTATCGGTCCTAAGACCGTCATGGTTCCTTTTAGTCATCAGAACCGTTAGTATGGATACGAGATAATTAACAAAACCTTTATAGAGAAATAATTAAACTCTGGAGTATAGTTAATTGAATACTTGGCAGTCATTCCCAAGTTAAGCTACCGTGTCACTGAAATTGACACGTCAATCCAGTCGACGTGAGATGATGCGCTCTCCGGAAGCTGGAACGTTCCCGCAGACTGGTTCCCGTAAGCTGTTTTCCGCAAACAAGAGTCCCGAAAGAACACTCATGGTGGGAGTGCATCGCTTAGTGCTGTAGGCCTAATCGAATGTCTAACGAGCAGTCAGCAAAAGATATGATAGTACTACGTGGTGAAGAAAGTTCCCGTACACCGATGGCACGGATGGAAGGTGTAAACAACCCGTAACAAGCAGGGGTTGTTAGAGGCAAATGAAGATACAAAACAAGGCTTCACAGTGCTGGGTACGTCAACCAGCTCTGAAGACACGCCGGGCATAGTTTACTTGCTGGGGTCGAAAGTTGAAAGAACCTACACGATTGGTGCGGCATCATTTGAAATACCACTTTCAGGCATGGCCGGCAGATCTGGCGAGTCATCCATCAAAGAACATCCTGCCTCTACATCTGTAGACTCACATATTCAGGCCGTAAAGGCCTCACCGCAAGTTTGTGTTCCGAATGTAGATGTAGTATTCGTGAACGATTATCAAAAGTTCCAAATTACTCCCGCAGATGGGGAGTTACAAAATTGTTTTAGTGCGGTGGGTTGGAGAACTGCACGCTTCGGGATAAAAACCTGACACATAGCGAAAGAAGACGTGTATCGCGCGTGATAGTAGTTGGTACAGCTCCAACCTGTTCGGCCTCTGGCCGAGGATGCTCTCGATCACTGGATCGCTTCCTTTTATACTCTCCATGACGTCACAGGCTTCATCCACTCATCGTTCGAGCAACAGCCAATCAGCGCACAGCTAATAATAGCGTCGTCGAACGTTCTAGAAGCTTTACGTCCACGTGGTTATGATGTTACAGCAATATTTTTAAGATAATCAAGAAGAGTTTTTCCTGGATAACTCAGCCATTTCTCAACCGACTTTGAAATGGTTTACAGATTTGGAAAGCCCATCGAATTCTGGTCTTGATTAATGCCAGATCCAACGGGAACAGACAATCAATAAGGATTACAGAGTACCAGTTCGGTACACTAAAAGCACCATCCTATCTAGGTCACAACTATGCGCTCCGTAGAAACAGCGTCCCGGCGCGCGCATGCGCATTATGCGTTTTAACAAACTTAGTCGTTTTTCGACACGCTCTCTCTCCCATAAGCCTATATACGCTTATAGCTCTACCCTGAGGGGCGTGTTCTGGAAACGAATCCTAGACGGGTGGCGCGTACCTAGCCTATCTGGTACGGCCAGTACCCAACCGGTCGATCCGAACTACAGCATTATCATCAGAAACTAATGTCATCTGAAAAATTACAGTATTATAAATATATTCAACGACCTTACACCATTGCTCCATATCTCACTCATATAACCAACTCAAACTTTAGGAGATCACTGACCAAAATACGCATCTGTGCCCATCGCTTAGAAATAGAAAGCGGTATGATACAGGAACGTTGAGAGAAAGGACAGAAAATGCAGATATGCCGCCTGGAAGTAGATGAACTACATTTTATGGCCGTATGTTCAGTAAACAAAAAGTACAGAGATCTGCTATATAACAAACTTACGCTAACTCTACCTACCTTCCCAAAACTGACCAACTTAGAAAAATTATTTTTCATCTTAGACTGTCCTCCAAAACTCTCACCACCCGTTGGCCAGTTTATATACGAAATGTTCCAAAATAGGGACATGATCCTGAATACCCCCTCCACCGCGCCCATCCCAACATGAATAACGATAAGCGGCATACAAAGGACACATTCAATATTAACTCGCACTATTTAGGCTGCACGGCTTCCATATCAGTCTCGGTCCTAGTCTTTATGATGTAAATAGCAATATGTAAATGTTTATAGTTACCTAGTTATATTTAATTAATCATAGTTAAAGTATTATTAAATTTCATACATTACTCTATGTATATCACACATTTGTACTGTACATGTACTGATGATATTAAATAAAGTATAAAGTATCATCGAAAAACGACTAAGTCCGTTAAGACACCTAGTGCACATACGCGCGCGTCAGAGCTTCCTTGGCGACGAGTGTCGACAGTGAGAGCGAGCGCATGCCTGTAGTGTACCGAGTAGGTACTCGTAAATGCTTATAATTTATCCGTTCTCGTTGTTCTTGGTACCGATTAAGACCAAAATTAAACGACCTTTCCAAAACTGTAAACCATTTTAAAATCGGTTACGAAATGGCTGAGTTATCGCCGCTCCCCGCTAAATTATACTCAGAATATTGCCATAACGTCGTAATAGCGTATATATACGTAGCTTAATACATAGTGTGTTGTACATGTGGTCGCCACATCACTACTGTAGCAGCATGTTGATTGGCTGGCGCTCGGCCGCTGATTGGTTGAGATGCCCAGCTCCGACGTCACAGCGAGTATAAAAGGGGTGAAAAAATGAGGATCAGGAGCATCATCCGCGTGGAAGCTGACCCGCAGAGAACTGACTGGAGGTGCGGACTAGACGAGTGGAGCGGAACACCCGCAGATAACATGATACAGCACATTCCTCGTTCCTTGCGGCTTTCAGCTCACCTGTACGTAAAAGCAGTTCCCGGACTTTCCGCATTACAGCAATTTTGGATGCTCCCGGACGGTCATCCGGGAGCAAAATAGTTAAACTAATGGTTCCCGCTTCCGAACTTTTCTAAGGGAGCATCTGCGGAAAAGGACCTTGCGGCCCGGGATGTGATCCTACATGGTGTAGAGCTACGGTGATTCTTGGTGGATGACTCGCCGGATCTGCTGACCACGCTGAAAAGTCAACAACAATTTCCATACAGCATGTCGTGTGTGTATTAATTAACTTTTGGCCACAGTCTGGTGGAACTTTGCTAGGTGCGCCGCAAGAGCTAAGCGATGCACCCCGCACCATGTGCGAGTTATGTATCTGCTTAGCATTATATAACCGCCCTCTCTGTTAATGGGCAACCTTTAACTTTACTACTTCCGTCGCCAGATGGAGAACTTTCTCACTTCCGCATAAATTGTGAATTATCTATATATAGATGTTGCTTCATTACTCTGGTTCACTGTCCTGAGGTTGTACTGTATCTGCCCTGGAGTCAGCATGCGGAGACCTTCCTGCGGAAACCAGCTGCGGAGATCTGCATGCGGAAACTCATCCAGCCTCAGAGAATGTGTCGACTCACGCTGCGAATATGGTAGCGCCTCAATTTCAGTAACACATAGTAGCCTGTTCCGTGCAAGTGACTATTAGGTACTCAAGTAACTATACTAGTGTACATCTAATTATTATTTCCGTATATGGCGCTGATGACTAATAGGTGCCTTCCTGGTCTTAGGACCACAATTTATAACGTCTTTATTACTGTTCATATTATCCTTATTGACTGTGGGTGCTTTGACTAACCGCACCGTTTAGGTTTACTGACCTGTGATACATAATCTACCCCATAATCACTGTTTAAACTGTTATACTTATTCACTGCATTGGTTAGTTTATATATATATATATATATATATATATATATATATATATATATATATATATATATATATATATATATATATATATATATGGCAGGTAGCCATTCTGTTGATATGTTTTGTTTCTTTGTAGAAAATGTAGGACCGCAGTACGCTAGATAATACTAAACGACAACATTATATCCGCATCACCTGTTCCTGCCATCAACAATTTTACACTGAGGTCGCTGGCTGTGCTCTAAATACTTGAACCCGGCATGCTACTGACTAACCTTACTATTCAGCTCGATAGGATAGGTTAAAGTTGTTAGGGACAATCTCTTCGTTAGGAGACATATAGTGTACGCCTCTTTTCAGGTTGTTGCAGTAATGTAGCCCCGCACTCCGTCAAGGTTGTGTAAAATTGGCCAAATACCTATAGGGCCTCATATATATAAAGTTATTGTCTCTTTCCATGATCCACTAGCCGTATGGCTCACTAATTGTTTGGACGTCCCATAAGCACGTTGATGTGATCAGACCCTGGGAAACTATCGGAGGTTTCCGAGCGGTGATGGTTAAAGTGCGGATTTACATACATCTCCCTCGTACCCTCAGATACTTGCCATTGTCAGGGTGATGTTTTATGTGGTTGCGGAGCAAGGCAGCCAGATTTTCATCAAGTTCGGATGCGTTGCGATGTAACATGTACGCCTGTTGTCCATGGAGGCAGATGTTATTTCAGAGCGACCTACGGAAGCCTAGCGTCTGCACCCATCGGGCATCTGTATCTAACGATAGGTAGGAATCCCTGCCACTTGCGGCCAAAGCCAGTTTTTGTGTCTAACAACTAATTGGTAGGTTAGACTGTAGCAGAAGGCCCGCATACATAAAGCGGCATCTACCAATACAGCATCTTGGAACTACATAAGATGGTGACTTGGGAATTCGCTCGTTCCATCTTCACGTAAACCAGTACGCATCACGTTAATTATGGCTTCACCCGGATTGTTTTTCAGCACTTGTCATTTTCTGTTGAATAAAAGAGTGGCCCTTTTTGCCAGCTCTTTTCCTCCGCTTCGGTGTTGAAGGCATTTTCCTGTGATGGAGGCCCGTGCAAGGCACTTGCCTCTCGCAAGAGCGAGAATTCCTGGACGGAGGCCCGCGCAAGGCATCTACCTCTCCCACCATGACAGAAACAATCGGTGATGGAGGCCCGCGTGAGGCACCTTCCTCTCGCAGCAACAGGGTTCTCTTCATGTGTGGTTGGGGTATATTAGCTTATATTAAGTTACTCAGTGACCGCATTGCAGATGCTTCTCTTGCGGGGATACCTCTGCGGATTCAAGGGTCTGTACGTGTGGTACCTCCGGCTCATTTACAGTCAAACGATTCACCTTGTTTGTATAGTGGTTATTTATATATTTGATATACTGTTCTAAATTGTTCCTTCTTTAAATTAGTATGAATAGACATACCGGTGATACAAATAGTTGGGACGACACCGTGTGGTTCGACCTCGGCGGTAATGGTCGCACGGCCCCACTGGAACATCATTGTTCCACAGGCTCTAGAAGTCGGTCTATGTCCTCCGTGGAGAGATGGCACATGGGAACCGCAACCCCGAGATCCGCAGCTATTCAGCCATCCAGATCATCGTGCCCTTGCAGTGCAGTGGGCAGACATCAGGTAGCGGACCAGCACGTACCCCCGCGAGCTACAGTACTTCAATCACATCACCTCTACATCTGTTATATTTGAGGGTAGGTAATTCTGGCTTTCTCACTCTGGTTGGATCGCGCCTTTAGAGATGGTACATGTCTGTCTGGTTTCCCGCCTTTTCACGTTTTCTAGCGCCATAACATCCATTTTTAACTGTCCAGACACTAACCGCATACTTCAATTGACAATATAACATGACTTAATATAAGGGTACGAAAGACCATGTGCTTAAGATACCACACAAGGAGTTGTGTAGTACCTGGTAGAGTTGGTAGGAGAAAACCATTTGGTTGGTTTCAAAGGATGAGATTTACAAGTAAGTTGGGTGCGGACTAGGGCCTAATGCTAGAGCATGGAATGAGAACAGCAAATTCCACCTACTGAGCAATTCGGGCTGATAATGCGGACCAACTTAAGAGGGCATGGTATGAATTAATATATGCAATTGAGATGACGTCACATGTTACAATAATCCTGAGAACCAATCAGTGAGGAGGGGTGCCACTGTGCTTATTAACTCTAATTATTCTAATAAATTTGCAGAGTTAGAGAAAAAAACTATCTAATTTAGCTCTTTGACGAATGTTCTGTGAAAGAACTATAATCCGAATGTTCAACCATAAATAATCAAGATGAAGATGTGTAAGAATCTTTAAATATATGTTTACACCTGTGAGATCCGAGTTCAGGTTCTAATCCTACATTTATAAGCAATTTACATTTTCAAGGTGGACGACAAGAAGTCGGTAAACAAATGGTTGTTAGGAAGCTGTTTCATTACTTAATTTGTGATCATTTTGTAGCGGATATTTTTAGCATGTTATATATACTATGTGTATAATTTGGTTACACACCTGCTGATCTCAGAATGAGTACCAGAGTGAAGCAAACAGTGCATACACCCGTGACACGCGAAACAGTTTGTAAGACTGAAGTTCAAGTTGATAAAAAGCCACAACCGAAACCTGGAACCGGAAATGTTTCAAAAGGTGTTCCTGTGCTAATCGATGTGCCGAAGATAAGACCCGCACACCAGCACTTTTCACAAGAGAATAAAGATACCTCATCAAGAACTGGGTAAATGAAACAATTTATTTTTCGCTAGCATCACTCAGAGTCTTCTGAATCGGGGTCGTTTCGCCCCGATTCCCGTTCACACCTTTCGTGTCTTTGCCTGTTTGTTACCCAGATATACCTGTTCTCACTGGGTCATTTTATACCCATACTTAGGACTGTGAGATGGGTGTACCAAGGTTAGGAGGAAAAGAGCTGGCGATTACATGGACCAAATTGGATGTGAGTTTTCGTGGAGCACTCTTATAAAGCTATGCTCACATCGCCGATGTCGTACATCATTGTACGTAAACAAACAATCATGAGACGTGTTGAGCTTTATTACATACTATTACCAGAATGTATCGTTACTATTGTAGCTGTCAGTGTGTGCATGAGCTATTGTAGCGCAGACCGAGTGCATGTGTGTATATAGGTTAAACTAGTGTCTAAATAAACAAGCGATATGCGCAGTGTACAAAACTGCTTCATGAAAGACAACTAGGACTCAAGTCCACACAGGGACTACGATGGATTCGCTATACTATAGTGGCTGAGCATAGTGAATGCGTCGTAGTCCCTGTGTGCAGGGCTTCCACTAGTGGAAGTCCTGGAGTCCTATACTCCCAAGGTTCATGTTTGGACTCCCCAAAAACATACCAAGGAAGTCCATGACCTCCTATTTTTTGTCTATGACATCTCTAAAAACAATGATTTTAACCAAATTACATGTATTTGAACAATTTTAGACTTCCATGTTTCTTGCTTGGACTCCCAAACCCCAATAGCATTACCCAGGATGTCCCAGACTTCCTGTGTTTAGAAATTAGTGGAAGCCCTGTCCGTGTGGACCACTAGGACTCAAACTAGCATCTGAATAGGCCCTGATAATAATTAATATCGTTCTAATAAATAGTAATAATACATATATGCTTAAACATATTTCCAAAACAAAAACAGAAACATGTTAGCAGTGCTCCAGATAACTTTCTTCAGTTGGGAGTATGGTACTCCTTAATTTTTTAACTGACGCGTACCTCAAATTCCTGAGGAGTACATACAAGACTTCTTGTTACTGAATACTAAACCTTTGTACTTGACAATTATCCTTCTCCCCTTCCCCCAACAATATATATCAATATATGATGTTGTGTTCTACATTATCCAAAATCCAATATGACTGACAACCACCAGCGGCCATCATGAAAATTAGTTTGCATTTCTTAACTACATGTACCATTTGTTGGATTGTGTTGAAACGTCAAAGTATGAGTGGACTAAGTCTAGCAAGCTCTGAGGAAGAACGGTAAAAAAATTAACAATTTAATATAAAATTTAATATGACCGCCAACCTCTGGAAGCGATCCTAAAAATTATTTTCCAGACGATAAACTCCATTACTGTTTAGCAGATCGCTTTAAAACTTCATATATGTACATGTAGGATGACTGGACTAGGTTTAAGGAAGAAGCCTATCAAAATCAACACTGATTGTGGATTATGTAGACTTGCATGATATTGTCCTAGTATCGCGAGTTATTGTGGTGAAAAAAATCGCGATACTTCGATTTATCATATGGCCTATTTTATTGTATACGAATTCACTGGGTGAATTGCTCTTGGGTTGAGTTGGACTGCACAGTTTGGCTTATGTAGACATATCGGCTTCCCTATTGAGTTTTCATATCAGTTTTAACCGAATACAACTTATAATTGGTAAATTGAACAAAAACATTAAATGCAGTCACCAAGATTCTTAAAGAACAATCGTTAATAACACGAAAATAGGACACAATTTCCTGTTATAAATTTGTGACGCCTTACACCTTGGCTTAATGTATACTGTGTCCATCATTGCGGGAGTGAAATTATTACATTGGACAGCCTAAATATTGCATACTCTGTTATAATCATCATTTATTACATCAAAATTAATCCAAAAAATTTGACATTTCATGTCGTCTTTGTGAAAATGTACAAATCACGTGATATTAGGAATGCTCTTTAGATCCATAGATACGTAATGTTTAGTTCCGATTTGCATTTACCGAGTGCCCGTTTACTAATAATAGTTAGCCTTCAGAAACATATCGGATAGTTCACCTTGCAGCGTCTCATTTAGCTATCACATTTGTGAATGCACAGTGCACCCCTCGCCTCCAAAATCAAGAGAGCGAGCAATATCACATGATTTATATATTTTACTAATAATAGTTCACCTTCAGAAACATCTCGGATAGTTCATCTTGCTGGCTAAAGCGTGTATACTGTCTCATTTAGCTATCACATTTGTGAATGTACCACCTCTCGCCTCCAAAAACAGGAGTGCATGCAGTATCACATGATTTATAAATATTTTCGCGACGCCATTTATTGTCAGATTTAGCATTAATTTTGTTTTTATAAACCATGCTTATTAAGAAATATACAATATTTATACCGTCCCAGGTAATAATTTCACTCACGCGATCATGGTTTTGAGATATACAGTATGGCGGCAAGAAATTGCACTGGTAAATTGCGTTCAATTTTTGTATTATTGTCCATCTTTTAAAACAATTTTAAAGAATGAACTTCAACTTTTTCTTGACCTATTCCTAATCTAAACCCACCCCTCTCGCAAACATGTTGTTTTTGAAATAAATTGAACAGCTTGCCGTAATAGAAGGCTACGCTACAAAACACATTGCAAATAAGCAGAATACAGACAGTAAAAGCTTTGCGATATTTCAATTTTTTCAAAATCATATTGTAAAAAATCGTGGCTGGAAAAAAAATCATGATTTTCAATAATATCGGAGCAAGCCTAGGATTATGATAACCATATATTTTCAACTATTTTGTTATTTTGCAGAAAACTACAGAACAGGTCGAGGACACGGTCTCGACCTGATGCTGCAGATTCATCAACCTCTGGAAGGAATGGCACCCGATTATCCAGTGGAAGAAAACATTCAGTGGGCTCTCCTGTTAAAACTTCAAGACCATGTGCTAGTAAAAGTCCACAGGATAGTACAACTTATGTAGTTGACATTAATTCTGATTATAATCGTGATGACAAAGCTTCTAATGACGTGTATGATGGTCTTGTTGAACAGGATATAGCATTTATCAATATACCAAATTATGTTGAGTCGTCAAAGCTTCACGCTAATGAAAATGGAAGAAAAGTTAAACAGATCATTCCCGAAGAAATTGTAAGCAATGTGTTTCTTGCAGAGGAATCTATTTTTACCTATGGCCACCACCCTTCATAGTTACCATGAAATTTACATGTACATTTTGTAGATGCCAGGATTTCAAGCTTCAAAGCAGGGCTTCCATTAATACATGTATTGAAATTCTAAATACAGGAAATTGTATATAGGAGTTTCTGGGTAATACTTTTGTGAGTGCAAACATAAACCATGGACGTTTAAAATGGTTGACATACAAGTAATTCGGTTAAAATCATTGTTTAACCCCCTTTAACCCTCAAATTTATTCAAGAAAATTTTGATTTTCTCATCTTCTTTTCGATCGCTGGTATCACACTTGGAGAGCTGTTCTCTGATTTTCTCATAAGAAATGTCTATTTGCAGACCAAGAGAAGACTTTGTGAAAATTTACCACTGGAATGACTGGCTCGGTTATCGAGCCAGTCATTCCAGTGGTAAATTTTCAAAAATATTCTTCTCTTGGTCTGCAAATGGACATTTCTCAAGACCTCTGCAGAAGCCGTTTTTGATATGAGTGTTAAAGGGTTAAGAGTTGTCGTGGCTACAAAAATCGGGAATTCCAGATCCAGGAATACCTTGGTATATTTGTATTTGTGTTGGGAGTCCAAACATCAACTTTGGAAGTATAAAATGTTTGATACTTGCAGACTTTTAGTAAGGGAAGCCTTGTTCCAAAGTTGCAAATCTATTACAAGACAAATAAAAAAGTGGATGGCGCTTAACACTTTAACTCTTGAATTTATTCATGAAAATTTAAATTTTTCTCATGGAAAATGTACATTTGCAGACCAAGAGAAGACTATTTCTCCTTCGATCAATACCTATTATTATATTACTCATTGATAATACAGCTAGCTTGCTAGCTGGCTCTAGGAATCTAGATGTAGAAACCTTTACTGGCTCCTGGGACTGGGTACCCATCTGCCAGTGAGACTCATTCTTGTTCGTGTAGCAATAAGAGCAATACATGCTTTTTGCATATAGAGAAATCTTAGTTTTCTTGGTGTTTTCTTTGTGCCTAATTAAGCTGTTTCGCTTCTGGAATTATTGGATTTACCATGGAAGGAGCTACTGAAACTCAGGTCGTATACTTTCATGTTATTCTCTAGTTAAATGGAGACGTAAGTCTGAAATTTTGTCCGTGTTGCATGTCCCAATTTATGACCCCGAATCTGGGATGTGTGGTTATAACGAAATATGCCAGATAAGATCGCCTCCTTTAATCCCAATGGCGATCGGGCAGTAATATGAAATTGGATGTTGGCTATACGGTTTTTAACACTAAAATAGGTTGACGTCGTTTTCTGTATGATTCGAGCGGGTGACGTCACACCCGTTTGATTTCTCAGATTTTTATGGTGAAGGAAATGTTTCATTAGTTCACGCATCTTATTCTTGGTGCGGCCTGCGTTTTTGTACCAGAAACTTTAGAATTATGTCAAGTTTTGCATGCAAATCACGATCTGTTTGCAATGATCGATGATTTCAAAATTCTTGATGAAGATGTGTGTTCTGCGGTTTTGCCGTGTTCTACAGCAGTTTGTTTATTCATTTTGTTGTTTCCTTCACGTATCGTTTTGGCCTTCGTTTGAGAAGTATAATTTTGAAATTAATTGATAAATATAAAGCGAATGCTTTGATATGGTTCCTGGTTCCATGTTGATACATCCTTCAGGATCAATTTATGGGTGTATTATTGGTCAGCTATCATTCTGATCACCAGCTTACACGATCTTGGTTGTGACATTGTGGGTGTGGGGTGCAGGAGGGGTAACCTTTAGTTTATTGTCAAAATATTTGAAAATTATTTGTCTGCCTTCCATTCCTGTTTCGCACCACTTGCTTATTTGAGGTTTTGTGCTTGTTTTCAGGCCAAGCCTACCCCGCTATCTTGCTCAGTGTCACAAATTTGTTACGGTCACCTATAAAGACCATGTCTGTTTTCGATGTTCGTCTTTTAATGTTGATAATATGTGTAATGTCTGTTCAGTGTGGCCGGTCGAGTTTTTAGTTGAGTTCCTTGCCCAGAAGGACTTGGCTGGGTCTGACGCGGGGTCAGGCCATTCAAAAAGAAATCAGGGAGCGTCTGTTTCGGCCCCTGGGGGAACTCCTCGTCTGCAGTTGGAGGGTTCGGAGATGGCACCTCCGGCGTGGTTTGGGCCCGCTATGCAAGGCTTCTTGCATAGCGTCCTGCCCAGGCTGGTGTCGTCTCTGATACTGAAGACTGTAGGGCAGTCTCTTTCTCCTTCGATCAATACTCACCATTCTGTTACTTCTGATATACAGCTGGCCCTGACAGCTGGCTCTAGGACTATAGACTTAGAAAGCTTTACCGACTCCTTGGAACCGGGTACTCGGCTCCCAACTTCCGAGTACCCGTCTACCATAGAGCTCATTCTTTTTTGCATAGCGACAAGAGAATACATGCTTTTTGCAGTTGGAAAGTCTTAAGATTGGTTAAGCCTAAGTCTTTTTACTGTGATTAATTGTGATAGCTTGTGCGTTCTCAAAAGGATATTTTGGATTAATATGGACGCTTCCGATGATAACCAGGTCGTATATTTCCATGTTATTCCATAGTTAAAAGACTTAGGTCTCTAAAATTGTGTCTGTGTCGCATGTTCCAATTTCTAACCCCAAAGAATCTGGGACGTGTGTTAACAACGAAATATGCCAGATGATCGCCTTCCTTTAAATCCCCAACAGGCGATCGGCAGATATGAAATTAGGTGTTGGCTTATCGGTGTTTTAACACGAATATCGGCTGACGTCGTTCTCCGTAAGATCCGAGCGGGTGACGTCACACCCGTGCTTCTCGGATGTTTATGTGAAGAAAATGTTTCATTAATTCGCGCATCTGATTCTGGGTGCTGCGTACTTTAATTGGTACCAGAAATACTTTGGAATTTCAAGTTTTGCGTGTTATCACGATCTGTTTGCAATGATCAGTTGTTTCAAAATTCTTGATTTAGATGTGTGGTCTGCGGTTTTACCGTGTGCTACAGCAGTTTGTTTACATTTTGTTGTTTCTTCACATATCGTTTTGGCCTTCGTTAGGAGTATAATTTATATTTATTAGTAAATATACCCCGAATGCTATGCGATATGATTCCTGGTTCCGTTTTACATCCTTGAGGATCAGTGTATGGGTGTATTATTGCCCGCTTCGTTCTTGTCGTCATAATCAATGCGATCTTTGCTGTAACGTTGCGGGGTGGGGTGCGGGAGGGTGACAGTTAATTTATGGTCAAAATATTTGAAAATTAATTGTCTGCCTTCCATTTTTGTTTCGTTCCGCTGGCTTATTGTAGGTTTAGTTTTTTATAGGCCAAGCCAGCTCCGCCATCATGTGTCGAGTGCCACATATCGTACGGGTTATATCCAAGGACCATGTCTGTTTCCACTGTACTAAGTGTAGTCTTGACAGTAGGTGTAACGTTTGCGCTGTGTGGTCGGTCGATATGATGCTTAAGTTCCTTGCCAGAAGGACTTGGCAGGGTCTGACGCGGGGTCAGGCGGTCCGAAAGTAAATCGTGGAGTGTCCGTTTCGGCCTGTGGGGGCGTTCCACATCTGCAACCGGAGGTGGCGGAGATGGCACCGCCGGCGTGATTTGGTCCGGCTAGGCAAGGTGTCTTGCATAGCGTTCTGCCCACGCTGGTGTCGTCCCTGCTGCCAAAAGTTGTAGGGCAGTCTCTCCCCATGTTTGATTCGGACCCTGTCCTTGGACAGTGTTCTGGACTGGCCACCGAGGGAGCCGTCTCGTACGGCCCGCTGGCAGTCCCATCGGGGCCCTCCCCCCTGATGGGTTCTGTCTCTCTGCGGCTACCTTCGGGTGGTCCAGTAGCGGTGGCTGGTCCGTCAGGCATGGGAGCCGTCCGACAGCTCCACGGTTTTTCTTGTCTAGTGACGACTCTTCGGGGTCTGAAGATGAGGAGGCCGAGGAGGAGAGGGTGCTGCGGCCTGTGATGCCACGGGTGGAGAGCATGGAGGTCGATTCCGTCCTGACGGAACCGTCCTCCATCTGTCTGGCCTGGCGCACGCCAGGACAGTGGCTCCGCCCGTGGTTGAGGGCACTCCGGCACCGGTCCCATGATGGTTGGTGACGGGTGTGGCCGGCCAGCAATGGTACTCACCTATCTCGCCTGGTCCGGCGGTCAGACATGGGGTGCCGTTGGCACCCGTATTTGGCCACGGTTCCTCAACCGCTACGGGTCCGCACGGTTTTCCGTGCAGGCCTACTTCATGGACTGGTGTGTTCCATGGGGTGGCAGCGGAACCGTGCGGTACCGTAGTTCCTGGCATATCAGCAATGGCTCCTAGCCGGGAGGCCGTTTCTGGTAGGGCCGTGAACATGTCAACGCACGACGTGTTCACGGGAGTGTCCTCCTCGGAGACGGATTGGTCTGAAGCTCTGGCTTGGCTAGCCAGAGTGGACCCGTCTGTGGTTTCGACCACGGCCGAGGAGGATGTACCCCGTCCATCGGTTGCATCGATTAGGACGGGGATCTTGCCCGCAGCCCTGATCCAGTCTGTCAACCACTCTTATCGTCTTCTTCAGTCAGTGTGGGCTGAAGTGGGGGCAGGCCACCCTGTGCCACCTGTGGCGCTTTCGTGCATTAATGACGGCCTGGTGCTGTCTATCGACGCATTGGCAAGGGTGCAGGCGCGTGTGACTATGTCCAGGAGGCAGATGGTCCTTGACCATATGCGTCCAGCTACTGTCGTCAGGGAGTGTCTTCTTGGGATGCCCCTGACAGGCCTTAGCATCTTTGGTGGCCAGGCGCTGGCCATATTGGAGGACACAGCCAGCATTGTGCATAATCGGTTGACGGTTTATCTGACTGTAGTCAGGCCGCTGACCGGGCAACCTTCAAGAAACAGAGAAAAAGCAAGGTGAAAACCTAAAGCATAGTGCTGCTTTTGTTTTCTGCTGGGTTTTCTCAGCCGCCTCGGCGAAGAAATCCAAGAAGTTTGTGGGGGCCTCTACCCTCCCCAATGTTTCTCCTGATCGCCCGAGAGGCGGGAAGGGGAGGGGTAAGTCCTCAAAGGGCGGACAGAAGGTTCGCATCTGCCTGGACCGCACCTGTGCGACAGGAACAGCGGTGCCAGTTAGACCAGCCAAGGCGGTATAGCAGGACCAGGCACGGTTCCTCCCTGATCTTCACCAATATCTTCGGTAGACGAATGGTGGGTGGGTACGCGTAAGCGTGCATCCCTCTCCAGCTTAACGCCAGAGCGTCTGTATCGACGGCATTAGGATCTGTAATCGGCGAGACATAAGTCATGATTTGAGCATTTTCCCTTGTGGTGAACAAGTCCACGTTGGGTTTGCCCCAATGCTCGAAGATCCTGTGAAGAAGTGGAGGGTTGAGAGACCATTCTGTTGGCAGAATTCTCTGTCTGCGAGACAAAGCATCCGCCAGAATGTTCAATCGCCCAGGAATATGAGCTGCTTTAAAAACAACCGAGTAATTCCTGCACTATTGAATCAAGTGCCACACTTAGATACATAGTGTGGGTGACTTGGTCTCGCCTTGGCGACTTCTGTATGATACTACTGTCGAGTTGTCCGACAGTATCAATATCGCTGTGCCCCTGACTTTTGGAAGAAACCTTTTCCAATGCCAGTTCCACTGCCATCATATCCAACAGATTGATATGTAGCTGGCTCTCTTGGAGAGTCCATGTGCCCGAGACCTGGTGTTCTCCCAGGTAGGCTCCCCCATCCCTCCAGCGATGCATCCGTGTACACGGACAGCTGGGTTGGGGTAGGTGCAGCGAAAACTCCTACTAGGAAATTCTGATGCTTTTTCCCACCATACAAGATGCACTGTGACAGGGTTCGAGGACTGCTTCGTGACATCAACATTATCCATGAGCGAGCCAAGGTCACACATCCGTTTGATTCGGAGATACTGGCTGCCATAGAGAAAAGAGCGGCAGCTCATAGTACAAAAGAACTCCTGACTCTGGCTGTTGAGCACATCTTCAACGAAAAGCGTGCAGGAGATTGGCCAGTGATCTGCCAGCAATTACGAAATTCCCAGATAACTACCAGGACTACCTCATCAAATCCCCTCACAAGTCAGATGGTAAGCGCGGGTGGCTAAAGTGGCTCTACCATGAGAAGAACCAGATGAAGAGAATCCCAAAGGATGACCCTCAGTGGGTAGAGTTTAAGCGACAGTATGGACCTGCCGATGTAGCTTCTGACGAAGGTTCCAAAGCATCTGACGAAGTAGCTTCTAACGAAGGTTCTCAAGCATCTGACGAAGTAGCGGAGACCGCGGACGAAGTAGCGGAAACCGTGCAGCCTTCTGATGAATGAAAAAAAAATTCGGCAGCTGCGACAGTCTGTCTGCGATGACGTGTAGAGCAAGCTAGTTTCCTGGCTGGAATCAGCTTGTAGGTGAAGGTCTGCACCTTTTCCAGAGATGGCTTGATGTGTGACAGCTCATCTGTCTACTTGTTGCAGAAGATGAAGTGGTACAGATCACCTGCCCTCTGTACACCTGCGATAAAGTCCCCTTTGGTCTCCTTAAGGGTTAGGCTGTCATATATGGTCTCGAGCAGGGCACGTCCACACTTGGAGCTGAAGTATAGCAACCGGCCATTGTGCGGATGTCCGGTGAGATCTCGCGGGTGTACTTCTGAAAGAGGATGAAGACAGTTAGTTTTGTGTGCCGGATGTGGCTGGTGATGTTGCTGAGGCAGGTGACTGTCTTCTGGTCCATTGCCGGGTCATCGATAACTAGAACAAGTGGTTCTGTCAGTCGGGCTGCCAGCAGCTTCTCCATCAGTGCTTGCAGGTTCTGCGTCTTGGTGATTGGGCCATTGTACCATTGATCATTACTGTCAACCACCTCAGCGGCGGAGTCAGACACCAGAAGGATGTATCGAGAGTGTAGATGTTCGGCCAGGGGAGTCCGCAGGAAAATGTTTTACCCGTGTCCTGAAGGGGCAATGATCAGCACCACCTGGCCAGCATCAGCCGACCTACTGTCAAATGGTGCAGACATGCGTGGGGAGGATGGTTAGCACTTGGTCGGCGGTAGCCTCGTCTATATCTGGGAGACTAAATGGCAGTACTTCCTGCACCAGCTCTTCAGCCTGCAGAGCGCGGAATCCTGCACCTCCAGCGGATACGAAGGATGCGATGGAGGCGTCAAGCATGAAATCCCAGCAGCAGCTGAGAAGATAGCATAGAGGGCATGTGTCAGCACCCACAGTGTCTAGTACATCCAGTATCTGTATGATACATGCCCGTGAAATCATAACTATCCTGTGGTCTTAAACTCCTAATTAAAGAACCCTGTCTTCTTCACCTCTGGTAGCCGGAGGCTGTCGATAGCACTTGCACCTGGTTGGCCGTCGACAGTGATACTGTTCAGGCTGAGGGTGCCTATCTTTAGCTTCTCTCCATCCTGTCGGAATGAGCTCCGTTGTTTCAGGAGATGCTTAACCAGGTCTTGTGCAAAGAACTCAGCCATAACCTTGATGGCACCAGCCTCATCGACTCTGAGCATACCTCGCATCGCCACCCTCTCCTTGCTGCCCATCCCCTTGTATAGTCTTGGCCTTGTTAATAGCTGATTGTCCTACCATATCAGTTTTCCCGATGAGATCTCGGGCTGGGAAGTAACCCCGGATCTCCCGCGGGTCTCCCTTCTCATCGAAATCTAGGAAGTAGATAGGGGCAACAGTGTCCTCTGAACTGATACGTGCCTCGCCCAGGTCAGCAAGATTGCCTAGCTCTTTGCTTTCTAGGTCTGTGAGTGACAGTCATATACAGGTGGCTTAAATCTACTAGTCATACTCCCAGTGAAATAGTTGGGCATAGGAGGACCACGCAGTCGGCCAAGGGAGTAGGTAGCAGTGCTCAGGGTACTGAAGACACACCTGGCTCTCGGGCAGTTGCGTCTTGATCTGTACCATTGACATCATTGTTTAAGCACTGGGTATACAATGCGGTTAAACGTCTGCATCCCATGTCGAGAGAGCTAATAAGATCTTCCCAATCTGCATCTGCCAGGTGGCCGGGTTGGTACTCAGGAATATTCATCTCTCTATTGAGACATCTTAAACATGTCTGGGCTCACGCTATGTGAGAAGTACTATGATGTCTTCAGGAGGGAGTTGAAAGACTACAAGAAGAGGACACCAGATGAGCTCGCTCAGCTATCCAGTGCTGAGCTGACAGAGGAGCTGACAGCTGTGAAGCTCCATCTAGGATTTGGCAAGGGACAGATCTGCTTCCTCGAATACCTGAAGCTGCTGTGTCGACTGGCTGCAGTGTCAGGGTCGGAACGACTGTATGGCTCGTACTACGCGTAGGTATGTTGATGGCAGTGTTGAAGCCGAACTGGACATCGGGGGAACTCCCCTCGACTATCATGTTGTTATAGCCCCTGACTTGGAGGTCCTCGATGTTCACGATCATGTTGCTCAGAATCAACCATAGGTGTGGCGAAATAGCAAAGTCAAGTTTGCGACAGGCCTTCTGCAACCACTGCTGGAACTTAGTAATAAGACTACTGGGATCTGCCACGATGATCATATCCTCAACGAGACTGATGAACATGGCCTGGAAATCTGCTCCGCTGACACCATCTATGGAATACTGCAGCTTGGTCTGTGCCGTAAGGAGGCAGTAGCACAGTGCTTCCAGGGATTGGTTGATCCAAACGATCCCTGCTGGTGTGAGGCCTGGGATGGTGTGTGGGACAAAGTACTTCCACACATCTGGATAGTCCTGCTGCAAGCCAGTGATGTGCATATTTTGCACCAGCACTCCAGGGTTACAGTCTGGATCGAACGAAAATGTCGCTGTCTTCCGACAGCCTACTCGTCAGGGGGTTCGATAGGGGAATCCTGACTAGTCACGTCTCGGGTCACCGTACATAACCCCTAGACCGCTGTTGTCACCACCATGCCACCAATAGTCTGGGTGAATGCTGAAGTCTCTCTGTAGACTGCCGGCCGCTGAGACACTATGACTGTTGAGCTGTGGGTCGAAGGCGTTTGTATCAGGGAGACTTGCACCCAGCTCATGGAGGATTCGTTGCACCATGAAGTACACGTGGAATCTGAGACAGCTGGCGATGAGCACAGCTTCATGAGTACCAGAATAGGAGTGAAGCAGGGTGGAACTTACCCAACATCCTGCCGTGGCACACCACACGGCAAAGTTCAGCTGCTGATTCCAGTATGAGAGGCTTGGAGCAGCTATCCAAGTATGAGCTTGCTTCGCATCCTTGATGATGATTGGGCGATTGGTCAGCGGTCATGGGTTGACGGAGAAGCTGGTTCGGGACCATCCATCCACTGTGATGGAGAATGGTGTTAGCTCTGGTATATCTTCCAGTAGACCTCTCAGGCCAGTCAAGGGTGTACCCAGGAGGGGTGGTTGGCTCCGGATGACTGTCGTGAGGTTCAGTGGGAAGGCCATCTATACTGGTGTTCTTAAAGCTACCGTACAGGCAGCACACTATTTGTAGTCGTCTCGACTCCAGAGACCAGCGAGGCGAGCTTGCCGTAACATCTCGTTTTTTAACTCCTCCATATCAACCCGCCCGCTGGAGCCTTTGAGGTATTGCTGTCGCACTTTAGGTTTCTCCGTGTGGTACAGGGCTTGGACCTTCAATATATGGTGGTACGCTTTATCGGTGACCTGGCCATCCTCGAGAGCTTTGCTGACAGACTCGTCGATAGTCCGTAGCATACTCTGTGCCAGTGCCACATACTTAGCATGCTTCTCCAGCCTCCTTGTGATGTGCCGCTGCCCCACCCCCAAGCCCTTGGTGGCTAGTGCCACCCAGCGGGATGGCCACGATGGTCCCCACCCCTGTAGCGAGAGTGACTACAGCTGCCACCCCAGCACTGGCTCCAATCACACCCGCAGCAGTGGTTGTATGTGCGAGGACGTTGTAGGCTGTCTTATATCGCCTGCATGTTCTACTGTACTTTTCTGCCTCATGGCCAAGATTATGTCTGATGGTATCTATCTGCTGGAGTCACCAGCCGTGGATGGTAGCACCCTCGTCAGCCATCAGGGAGAGGTATATTTCTGGTTGCTTCCGTCACTCTGATTTTGCCATAGTATACCTGAAGATTAAACCTGCATCACCTGCAGAATCTGCTCATGAGTCCTAGAAGGGTACATTTTGGAGAGCCGGCCGAACCATGACAGCTTGCTGGTTTCGAGACAGACGTCTCTTAGACAGAGGCCATCCAGCACTATGTCGGGTGCCAGTAGCTTTCTGAGACGTGACATTTGGCACTTCACCTTATCACCAAGATAGTAGGTCCGCCGCTGGATGGCTTTCTTGGTCTTACACTTCTGTGCCATCTCCTCTTTCCACTGTATGACATCTCGCTCATCCTCGTCTGAGAAAACACCTGGCTCAACCTCATGTCTGAAGACATCTGGCTCATCGTCGTCTGTCAAGACCCCTGCGTCCTGCCCGCTTACTCTCCTCCAGGAGCGCCTGCCAGTATCACAAATTTTCACTGTTCCTTCGCCTCCTTGCAAGGCTCGCATTCTGTTGATACCAGTTCTCGCGCTGTAGCTCTCCTTCTTGTTGCAGTGTGAGCCTCTGTTCGTTTAAGGCCTTTATCTGTGCAGGGGGCATCAAGAACCTCTTTCTTCATCATCTTGGCCAAGGTCAGATAATGCTGGTATGATATCATGTTGTCGTCAGGTCAATGAGTAATAAGAGTGTAAACTCTAAATGGGTGTCTGATATCCCATCCGTGCTGGCATATATGTTAATGTTAATGTCAAACAGGTGATTTACAGGTGTGAACAGGCTAGGACTGATAGCTTTCCATAGGTTGCTGTTTGCCGCTGGGAGATACTCTATCACGTCCCGTTCGACTTCTACCAGTGAGCTGCTGTGTGCACTGCCCGGAGGTTGATGTAGCATATCAGCATGTATGTATGTTGTGCCCCGCTGGGGCACCTTGAAGAGGACCCATTCTACACGGTGCTGTACCACCCATCTCCCCTCTAGAGAGGGTGAGATTACGTTCTCACCACCGGAGAGCAACAGTCAGACAATTGGCATGGTTATATGTCTTGTTTAAACCCCGCCTATAGCATGCTATGGAACCCATATTTGCTCACTCGACTGGTCTTGCTGACCTGGCAGATGTGTACGCAGTTGATGCTGCCAAAGTAGAAGAGAGCGATGGCAAGTCATTCGCCCTACAGTACAAAGCAAGTTCAAAGGCATTCTCCCTCCACCCCATTGGTGGTGATGGGGTTGAGCTGCTCACAGACCTCAAGGATGTGACGAAGGAGCGCCTGGGTCGAAACATAGATGGCCAACAGATCATGTTTCGGTACGATTTCCCAAAGAGGAAGTACATCCTCGAGCCGTTGATTGATCTCTCGGATACAGAGGTGGCAGACATCAACACCATAAATAACGACCTCAGCTTTCATCTGGTCAAACCCTATTTGAGCGGGGCCCCACCGATCGCCCATGATGGCCTGCTATTGACCCTGAAAAAAACCCTGCAGTTCACATTTGAGAAGAATGAAGTGTGGTACCGCGCTGGACCTGGGGGTGACTAGCAAACAGGGTTGCCACTATATAGGCCTCCCGCAGTCATTGACATAGAGGTTTCTCCCCTCTCCACTGTTGTGAAAAAGTATGGGATGGTTCAAAAGCTCTACAATCGGGGATCATCCTTCCTCACCTACATAGGTGAAGGTGTCTCCCTGACGATGGTGGGTCACCGGATCAGGGTTACAGGTGGAAAGCTCCTGCTATGTCGTCCATTCGATGGCCCAGAAGAAGCTGTTAACCTCCAGTTGGGCACCCTACAGGTAGATGGTGTGTCACATGTCTCCAAAGTCAAGGGTGCTGTTAAACTGCTTCAGCGAGTCGGACTGACTAGCCCGCAAATGACTCATATAGTCCTAGAGCTACGTTTCTTAGCCGTCAGCAGAGTGAAGCAGCTAGGCCCTGCCCCTGAGGGGATGAAGATCACTATCCATCCAGATGGAACAGGGCTCGATCCGGCTCAGATATTTCTCGAGGGGTTCACTCTGTTCAGTTTAACTCTTCATATATAGCCATGATTCTCATCATGCTGCTCGTGTTGGTGTCTACAGCAGTGGCACAGGGCGCTGAGACTGCCATGATATTTGATGCCAAGTGGACCCACTTCGGGGATGACCCGCAGTACAATCCTTGGGTCGACCCCTTGCAGAGAAACATTTATGACCGCTTTCACCCACGTAAAGCGATCAAGTCTGTCTGCCACTTCTTTGGGGTGGAGAGGGTAGGCTGTGGTTATCTGCACCAGATTCTCAGCGTAACATGTGAACATGCCAGAGTCTGCCATGGTTCAAATGCTAATCACTTTAGCCTCCTCCCAGGTGAGCGTTGTCACGGTAGAAGGAAACCCCTATGGGGAGGGGGTCCTATCATGCCGATGCGACTCTGGCAGACTACTTGTTTGTCTGAGCCTACACAGAATAGAGAGAGAGAGAGGCTGGCCCTGTGGTTGATGGCGATCAATGGTGTATATCACTGTGGAGGCGTGTCTCTAAATGGGCGTTCAGACCCTGGTAGTAGTAGTGTCGGGATGATCCTACCTCCCTGGCAGCCGTTCGGCGATCCATGGTGGCCCCCACAACCTATGCCCCAGGGATTGGGAGGGTGGTGGGGGCTCATTTGTCTAAATGGAAATCCAGTTGAGGGAGGTGGGGGCTCATTTTTCTAAATGGAAATCCAGTTGAGGGAGGTGGTATCATTTTGACCCCGACACTACTACTACATCGAAGGTGCAATGTTCAAGAAAATATAAATTTTTGCTTAGGCAGTACCCATTTGCAGACCAAGAAGAGTATTTTTGAAAACTTACCGCTGGAATGGAAAAAAACCCCACTCTCTTCTCTTAACCCGCAAATCAACATTGATCGAGATGACTGCAGAGGTCCCCTGTTTAAGACTATATGCTCGGCCTCAACGTGGCGCAGGGGTGTAACCCACTGGGTGTCAATCCAGATATTTGGAGGGGCTAACCAGAGCATTATGCACAACGCTAATGAAATGACACTTGGAGATCGAATCAACCGAAATGGTGCTCGCCCTGTGAGGATCCGCCAGGCAGGTGCAGCGCCGGGCTCCACGCCTCGAAGGAGCCCAGCCTCAGCTACTGGAGGTCCCATCAACTCGTCTTGTGGAGCCAGGGGACGAGGATGGAGAGCTACTGGCCAACCGAAAGAGAAGACCAAACCCAAAGAGAACCCCAGTATCAACATCATGCACTGGAACGCAGAAGGAGTTACCAACAAGAAATCAGAGCTCGAACAGTTCCTGTACGAAAACAACATTGATATCTGCTGCATCCAAGAGACACACCTGCAAGAAGGAAAACCATTTAAGATCAGAGGTTACCAGATTTTCCGGTGTGATCGAAGAGGAAGAAAGAAAGGCAGGGTGATCCCCTTGGTCCGAAACAGCGTGAACGCCAGCCAGATCAAAACCTTTATGGAAGAGGCAGAATATATCAAGATCAAGGTAACAACCAGCAACTCTGTGATTGACATTGTCAATTATTACTGCCCTAATGACAAGAATCTCTCACTTGACACAATCCAGGTCCCGGACTGCCACTTCCTCATTGCGGGAGACTTTAATAGCCAGTCCCAGAGCTGGGGATACAGAACACTTGATAAACGAGGAGAAGACATTGAAGTATGGCAAGATGAAAAGCACCTTTTACTTGTCAACGATTCCACAGATCAGCCTACCTTCTACTCGCGCCAGTGGCACTCGACAACAATGCCGGACTTGGCATTTTGTACAGAAGACATTCACAGAAACCTCAGTGGAGTGGTTGGATTGCAGTTAGGAGGAAGCGACCACCGCCCAGTCCTCCTCTCTCTTTCTGGAAGTATTTCGACAAGTTCACCTCAACATCCAAGGTGGAACTATAAAAAGGCAAATTGGAGTCTGTTCGGCATTCGTTCCAATGAGCTTACACAAAATATAGCAGTAGAAGTGAGAAACATCAACAATGTGGTCAAGGAATTTAATTCAAGTATCCTCAAGGCTGCCAATGAAGCGATTCCTCGAGGGTTCAGGAAAAACTACCGCCCCTACTGGACAACAGAACTGCAAGCAGTACATGATAAACTAGACAAGGCCAGAGAAGATGCAGAGGGTAATCCATGTCATGAAAACCACTTCACGCTACAACAAACTAAAGCCAGGTATCTAAAGACCAAGCTGGAGGCCAAAAGAAGAAGCTGGAGGGAAAAGACGGCAGGGTTTAATTTAAAGAGAGATACCACAAAGCTATGGAGACTGACTAAAGCACTGAATGATGAGGGTGTCGGGGGATAGAAGATTATTCTTGAAGAAGATGGACAAACACTGACAGGAGATGGCTGCAGATGCCTTTGCGAAGGCATATGCAAAAGAAAGCAACATTTCTATACCACGAATGCATCAAAAAGAGGTTAGAAAAGAGCAAAAGGAAAGAACAGACACCAACACTCACGATGCCATGAAAGTTGGCATTAGTTTATCAGAACTGAAGAAGGTTATCCGCGAATTGATGAAGAAGAAATTTCCCGGGCCAGATGGCATTACGAATGAAATGATCCAACACCTTGGTAATGATATCTCTCCGCAAGTTGCTAGACATCTTTAATCTCAGTTGCACCAATGGAGAGGTTCCTCAGTGCTGGAAGGAAGCCAGAATGACTCCTATTTAAAAAAAATGGAAGAACAAGACGAAAGTGCTGAGCTACCATCCTATCAGTCTTACAAGCTGAATATGCTAGACCATGGAGCGCATCATCAACCAGCGGTTGCAGTGGTACCTGGAGTCGGAGAACATTATAGTTTCAGAGCAGGCCGGCTTGAGAAGATACAGGAGCACAGAAGATCAAACAACACATCTTGCACAGGTCATAGAGAACACTTTTCAAGCCAAGCAGGTGATGCTAGCTGCCTTCATCGATCTGCAGAAGGCATTTGAGAAGGTGTGGAAGGATGGCCTCCTCGTGAAGCTCTGGCTCACAGGCATCGGTGGCAACATGTTCCGATTGACCAAGTCATACCTACACAATCTCAGGGCTATGGTGCTGGTGGATGGACAATCTGGACAGAATGTATTGCTGAGACAAGGGGTGCCACAAGGCGGAGTTTTATCACCAACTCTGTTCATACTCTTCATTAATGACATTGTAGCAGAGCTGCCCAATGGGATCCAAGCAGCCCTCTATGCAGATAACCTCGTACTCTTGTGCACCGAGGAGTACACAACGACTGCCACGTACAGAATGCAGCTCGCCTTGGACAGAATTACAGCTTGGGCCAATCGCTGGTGTATTACCATCAACAAAGAAAAATCATCAGCCATGCTATTCTCACTGTCCAGCAAAACCAAGGTTGGCAATCTGACACTGGGCAGTACTCCACTCGAGTACGAGGACCTGCAGACATGCCTGGGAGTCACCTATGACAGAAGATTAACATGGAAGGAGCACATCCAGAACACAGAGGCAAAGGCCAGAAGAAAGCTAAACATCATGAGGAAGCTGACAGGAACAAAGTGGGATGCCAATGAAAGGATCCTCAAGACCATCTACCTAGGTGCCGTACAACCACACCTTGATTATGGATCCAGCTCATGGATGACAGCAGCTAAATCTCATCAACAGAACCTCGACAGAGTACAAAACCAGGCACTGCGCATCATCACTGGTGGAATGAGATCAACACCAATAGAAAAAATGGAGCAGACAGCAGGCATCCCATCCCCCCACTTAGCAAAGGAAGGGAATGCAAAGCACTGATCCAAGCTGCAAAGTTCAAATCGTTCAACAACCACCCGATGAAGATCAGGCAAGCACAGCTGTCATCAGGAAGACTTAAAAGATCAAGTTTTGTGAAAGAGACAAAAGCACTTCAAAGGAAACACCAAGAAATGTTGCCAGCACAAATAGAAGACCCAAACCACACCCTTGATCCTCCACCCTGGGAAAACAAACTAGAGAGCATAGCTATTCACACCACAGTACCTCATCTCACAACCAAAGATGAACACAGTGATGTGAGCAGGAAGGCCCTGACCCTAGCCATGCTGGAAGAAATGTACCCTCAGGAGACATGGATAAGGATCTACACAGATGGATCAGCCAAAGATGCAATTAGGAGCGGAGGTGCCGGACTGCACATACAGTATCCAAACGGACAACATGAGTCAGCTGCAATACCGACAGGCAAACACTGCACAGACTACAGAGCTGAAGTCGAAGCACTGGTTCATGCAGCTAATACCATCAGCAGAACAGCAGACCCTATTGCACAGATTGTCTTTTTATCTGATGCACACTCCGTCCTTGAGGCTATCACCAAAGGTAAGCTGCCACAACTTGAAGAAGCACTACAAACCATCAAATGCTTTCGGATAGCACTGCAGTGGATCCCCTCACACTGTGGAGTCCAAGGAAATGAGGAAGCAGACAAGATGGCAAAGGTGGGTGCAGAAGAGAATCAGACAGAAAACATGGTTACCCATGCAGAGATGAAGACTATCATCAAGCCACTCTATAGAACACCTCAATCAGAAGATGCCTACCATCATCTCTCGAGGCCAGAGCAAGTGACCATTTTTCGTCTCAGAACTGGACACAACAGACTAAACCAACACATGTACAGGCGGTTCCACCTTACGACATCACCCGCTTGTCCTTGTGGAGAAGCAGAACATACGACAGAGCACATACTTCAATGTTGCAGTGCATATCAGCTGCTGAGAGAAGAGATCTGGCCTTTGTCAACCTCTTTTTGAAAAGCTGTATGGGCCTGTGAAAGAACTGCAGAAAACCAAAGATTTCATCTTGAGAACGGCTCTCCAAGTGTGATACCAGCGATTGAAAAGAGGAAGAAGACTGCAGAGGTCGTTTTTGTTACCAACTTGACCATTAAAGGTGCATATTCACTCCAGAATGATTGAAAATAAAATTGTTAAAATTGCATACTTTTATAAGCTTAAATTATGTGCCTATGTGTAATGAAACGGAATAAATCTTAACACATGATGATTCCATTCCCTATAAATTAATATAATTTTTTTAAGTTGCGAAATTGAAATAGAGGCACGGGCTAAGATTTATTTCATTTCATTACATATAGGCTCACAGTTTAAGTGTTTAATTTAAACAATTTTATTTTCAGAAATTTTACTGTGAATATGCACCTTTAAAGGGTTAAGTTGACACAAGATGGGCTAAGAAGAGATAATTAGTGCATATAAAGTATTTCGACAAGTTTCCTGTCCAACTGTTAAAGGTCAGACCAAAATGCTTGAAAACAAAATTGTTCAAATTGTATACTTTTAGAAGCTTAAGTTGTGTACCTCAATGTAATAAAACGAAATAAATCTTAACAATTGACAATTTCATTTCTCAATTGTTACGATTTATTTCGTTTCATTACATCTAAGCACACAAAGCATCTAAAAGTATACAATTTTAACAATTTTATTTTCGAGCAAAAAATTGCAGTATGTAAAGGCAGAATTACATATTGTGATTTTTGGTTGAGATCCGACCACGGCCCGGTGCAGTAAGGAAAACCGTGACACAATTTTAATCTGGTTGTATTATGTACATGGTTCTAATGTACGACCACGTCACGATTTTGAAGAAATAACCAAATCGGAAGGGTCGTAACGGAATCAGGAATGTTGTGCCATGCAAAAATTTCTGACCTAGTCGTAAGCTGTCGTAGAGAACATCTTAACAAGGCAGTAATCAAATCGCGTGTGTACAAGGTTTACGATCGTTACAACTGTTCTGACTGCCCTACGGTCAGCGTCGCGCATGCGCATTAATTACATGAATTTGAAGGTGACACATTTCGATGCCACGTGCAAATTATTTTCACAGCATGTCTTTGTATTTCACTGTCAGCTCAGTAACTATATAAGGGGATTCATATTCTAAATCAGCGTTAATGCCATACCAAGGAGTGTCTATAATTCTCTTAGAAATATCCTAGATCGTAGCTGAGTCGTGCCGTGGTCGGATCTTAGCCAAAAATCCCAATATGTAATTCTGCCTTTATTCTGCCTTTAGAAGATTCTATAGGGGCGTAAATTTGCTAACATCAGTGAGCATTGTTTACAATGCGATCTAACACCAATGACGTGTTCTTACACTGGAGAGTTAATCAGGAATATAACGCCATACCTCAGTATGGCGCTACGCTGGCTATGTTCTAGCGAGAACACGGCCTTAAGTTGGCGAGTCTCAGATTCGAAAGGTATACCCATGAATTGATGAATCCAGCTTTAGCTATGCCACGCCCATCTCTAACTAAGCTCCACCCATACTTCGCGGTGTTGGGATCTATCGATTCCTGAACCACCTGACGATTAATTTCCAGAAAACTGTACAGGTAAGCTGTTGAGTATTTTGAAACTAATTCTGGTGAGGAAGCCCTATAGTAATCACCGCGTCTGTCCGTTCGTGCATCCGTCCATCTGTCTATATGTCCATCCACAATATCTCAAAAAGCATATCATACCGCTTATGATATTTTAATTAAAGCTGCTATGTCACAGCATTTCATTATTGTAAATCAGTCTCTAGGCTATATACATAATCTCATTGTGTCAGAAGTTCATATTTGCACAATGCCGCCAATAAAACGATGTAATTCCGCCGTTATCGCGATCGTCAAGTAGCGCATTTTTACAGCAATTACTGATCTTATCCATCTAGTTTATATTCTATTCAGTGGCCATCTCATAAATATTCATACAGGGAAATCCCTCTTATCACGTGACATATTTTTGTTTCGCTATCGGTTTCAAATGGCGTCAATCAGCTATTGTTATTAGATGTAGGCATCATCAGTAAATACTATTAACGACTAAATGAAATGATAGGCTAGACTAAAATAGGTGAATTAGTTGTAAACTGGCCAACAACACTAGTAACGCGCACCGCGTATAAGTGAATGTGTCTTGCGTTATCAGTTTTTGTAACGTGTTCGCAATAGTTTGCAAACTATTGCAGTTGTTAAGGAAACGGGCAGCACAGAGATTCTTTGACAATTTTCAACCGACCTCATGAGTGACAGATCGGATGACCGGCCGATTGCAGTAGTGGCAGATCTGATGACTGACCAACTGCATGAGTGACAGATCGGATGACTGACTGACTGACTGACTGCATGAGTGACAGATTGGACTGCATGGGTGATGGACTGATGGGATGCATGAGTGACAGATCGGATGACTGCATGATTGACAGATAGAGAGACAGACCGAATGACTGACTGCATGAGTGGCAGATCGGATGACCAACTGCATGAGTAATTGACTGACATACTGCATGAGTGACAGCTCGAATAGCTGTATGAGTGATGGACTGACTGACAGGCCAACCGACCAACCAGCTGCATGAGTGACAGATCGGATGCCCAACTGCATGAGTGGTGGACTGACAGACTGGATGAGTGACAGCTCGGATAGCTGTATGAGCGATGGACAGACCGACCGACTGACTTACCGACCAACCTACTGCATGAGTGACAGATCAGATGACACGCTGGATGAGTGCATGGGTGAGAGATCTGATGACTGTGTGTGTGACGGACTGATGGACAGGCTAACAGACGGGCCAACCAACTGAATGAGCGACAAAACGATTGACTGACTTACTGCATGAGTGGCAAAGCAGATAGCTGACTGACTTCATGAGTGACAGATCGGCGGACCAACTGCATTAGTGATGAACTTCATGAATGACAGATTGGTTGAATGATGAACTAACGGACATAATCGCTGGCCGATCGACCGACTGACCGACAGCATGAGTGACAGACCGGATAACTGGCTGCATAAGTGATGGACTGATTGGATGACTGCATGAGTGACGGACTGAGACAGGCCGAACGACCGACTGCATGAGTAACAGATCAGATGACCAACCGCATGAGTGACGGACTGACACACCGCATGAGTGAAAGCTGAGATAGCTGTATGAGTGATGTACTGACGGACAGGCCGACTGACTGCATGAGCGATAGTTCAGATGAATGACTGACTGCATGAGTGAAAGATCAGATGATTGACTGCACGAGTGACGGACTGACAGACTGCATGAGTGACAGATCTGATGACTGCATGAGTGACATACTGATGGACAGACCAAATGACAGACTGACCGACTGACTGCACGAGTAACAGTGCAGATGACAGACTGACTGCATGAGTGATAGATCGGATGACCGACTGCATGAGTGATGGACTGCATGAGTGACAGATATGTTGAATGATGGACATGACAAATGGCTGACTGACCAAATGACTGCATGAGGGACAGATCGAATGGCCGACCGACTGCATGGATGAGTGACTGCATGACTGACAGACTGATGAGCTGCATGAGTGATGGGCTGAGTGACAGGTCGGTTGAATGACGGATGGACTGACGGCCATAATGACCGGCCGAGCAACCGACAACCCAGTGGTAGATAGGATGACTGCATGGGTAACAGACTGATGAACTGCATGAGTGACAGACATGATGACTGCATTCTGACGGACTAATGGACAGGCTGACGGACCAAACCACCCACCCACTGACTGACAATACCCACTGACTGACCAACTCAGCACCCAACCGACCGCCCGATGGCCCGACCAACTGCATGAGCAACAGACTATACTAGTGACAGTTCGGATGACTGCATGAGTGATGGACTGACGGACCAAACCATCCAACCACCGAATGACCAACCCACTGACCGACCAACCAAGTGACTGCATGAGTGACAGATCGGACGACTACGTGAGTGACAGATCGGATGACTACATGAGTGACGGATCGGATGACTGCATGAGTGACAGATCGGATGACTGCATGAGTGACAGATCAGATGACTGCATGAGTGACAGACTGGCGGACTGCATGAGTGACAGATCAGATGACTGCATGAGGAATATAGAATGACAGTCTAGACTGCATGAGTGATAGATCGGATGACTGCATGAGTGACAGAAGAGATGACTACATGAGTGCCAGACTGACGGACTGCAAGAGAGACAGATCGGATGACTGCATGAGGAATAGAGAATGACAGTCTAGACTGCATGGGTGACAGATCCGATGAGTGACAGACTGACCGACTGCATGAGTGATAGGTCAGATGACTGCATGAGTGGAGGACAGACAGCGAGGCTGACAGACCGAAGCACCCACCCACTGACCGACCAATCAACTGACTGTGCGGGTGACTGACTTAGCGACGAATGAAGCTGTAAAACTCGTGTACGCGTATTCTACAAGCAAAACGTGAATAGCCGACCTATAGCCTACATTTTCTTATGCCCAATGCATAGAATAGGGCTAGGGAACTGGCGTAGGTGTGTACAATATTACGTAAAATCGCGGAAATCACCTGGACTTTAAAATAAGCCGCCAGCGTGTTACAATTGTACCATAATAACAACGACAACCGGGGCGATTTGGCCCTGGTGCGAACGCCCCTTGACGAGATTGTTTGCCCGCTTCCAATCACGTAAATACTGTTGAATTTTCTTATTCTAGCTGACAAATATCTTCATATGATTCAATATCAAGTTGTTACCAAGAAGTTGATACATGAGAACATGCTAAAACACGCGAGTGGAAGTAAAATATGTAGCTTTACCTCGTCGCTGTCACGAGAGATTTGTTTATGAGTTGTGACATACTTTGCCATGGGGGGGGGGGGGGGGGGGGCCGGCGGCCGAGGGGGGGCTGCTTCTTATTGAATGGCTATTCCACCATTTCACGAGGCACAACCCACACATTTTAAATAAAACTCATCCACGTTGCATAGTTTTTATGCACAATTCAATTTCAGTGATAGGGAAAATCATTTCATATTCCATTAAATTGCATAAAAATTACGCCTGGAATATTGTAAGTTTGCTATTATTTTTCAATAAAAGACTACTTGGTGTGACATAGTACCTTTAATCTTGTTACATGCCTCAGTTATGATACGCAGATGTGGCTTTTGAAGAATTCACATTTATAGGTCCAATATTTTGGGTGAAATTGGGATTTTTAATCCAAAAAGCCACGATTTTTGTCAATTTCCTCATAAACACCATATCATACAGAATCGCTTAAAATAAGTTAATGAAACTTGGCCAGTGGCTTCTTTATGATGGGTAGATAGGCCTAAGCCTTTTAAAGGATTCGCCGTTGTAGGCCAAAGATTTTGGGTGAAAATTGGCTTTTTAATGGAAAAACTTAAAAATTTTGTCAATTTCCTTGGTATGCTTTCTTTTAAACTTTTATTTCTTTATTTTTCTGTTTTTTGTTTTTAATTTTTAATTTTTAATAAAAGGAAGGCTTTGAATAGAATTATTAGGCTTACCTACTAAATAGAGAAAGGTATTTTCAGTTATTGGGGGGGGGGGGGCCCTCTACGTCAAACAATATTTTTTTGTGTTTGACTGGGTGCTGTTGCTGCTTATGGCAGCAACTCAGTTCAGTCAAATTAGTTTCAAAGTATTGACCAACATGGTTATTAAATAGTAGACATACAACAACATGTATATTAAATAGCAGACATACAATTCGTTCAACGACGCATAGTCTGCCACCAATTAAGCGTTCGTGACGAACTTATCTAAGTCATTCATGATGTAATTGATTATGACATCATCATACACAACACGTATAGTACGTCATATGATGGATGGGTGAACTGGAAAAGTCAATGGACCTTTCCAATTTTAGCTATGCCCCACCATCTCTAGCTACGCTCCACACACACCTCGATCGTGTTCGGATCAATCGATCCACGCACTCTCTGACTATCAATTTCCAGAAAACTATACAGGTAAGCTGTTACCTGAATATTTTGAACAGCAACAGCGCCCAGTCAAATTAGTTTCAAAATATTCAACAGAATGTTTATTAATTGGTAAAGCCATACAATTTATACAACAGGGTGTCAGACTATTAAGCGTTAGACTGACTATATCAAATTACTCATGATGTCATGATTATGATGACATCCTACACATAACGTAATTGATTATAACGTTATATATGATAGATGAATAAACTTGGAAAGGTCAATTAGCTTGTGTGCTGAAGTGATACACTGATATGATCTAAGCCAGGGAGACGTAACCCGTAGATGGTTTAACCATAATGTGGAAAGGTACCGTAACCATTTCTGGTATAGGAGGAGAAATGCAGCACATGGAGAAAAATAAGTTTCCTGACATTACAACAATGGACCTTTGATTCCATTTTAGCTATTCCCCGCCCATCTCTGGTTAAGCTCCACCCACACCACCTCTGTGTTGGGATCGATCGATCTCTGAACTCTGACAATCAATTTCCAGACAACTATACAGGTACATGTAAGCTATTGAATATTTTGGAACTAATTTGACTGGTCGCTATTGCTGCCTATGGCAGCAACAGCGCCCAGTCAAATTAGTTTCAAAATATTCAACATAATGTTTATAAAATGGTAAAGACATACATTCATACAACGTGTCGGACTATTACACCTTAAAGACATTCAGACTGTGATATACTAGTGGAATCACGAATGTCGAACAAGACAAAGACTGAATGAGATAATGGCTGAACGTGAAGTGATTTAATGAAAACATGTTAAGTTTTTATTGCATGATCGAATCCACTTACATGTTACAATATTCAAATGCGCCATACCCCCCCCCCCTTTCCCTACCCCTCCCTCTCTTCTTTCTGGTCTCAACCCGCCCCCCCTCCCCTATTCCCATCCTCCCTCTCTCTTTCTATCATTATTTATCATATACCCACACTCACTCCCTTCTCGAACCTCGAATACCCATTCTCTCCGTATCCCCTATTTCTATCTCAACTCACCTTTCCAGTTTATCCATCCATACTCAACTAATTAACATGTATGCTGACGTTATAATCATGACGTCATGAATGATTCGAAATAGTCTTTAACGCTTAATAGTCCAACACCCTGTACGAATTGTATGTCTTTGCTATTTAACCCTTCATTCATAACAGCCAAAAATTACTTCGACAGTGATCTTGACAAATGTTCATTTTTATGACTGAAATGACCAGCTCGACAGTCATTCCAGTGGTAAATTTTAAAAAAACAGTCTTCTTTTCTGCAAATGGATATTTTCTTTGAAATAATTGAAATCTTCTCGAACAAATTCAGACCATGTGACGTGGCTGCCACAGCGCCCAGTCACATTAGTTTCAAAATATTCAACAGCATGTTTATTCACCCTTTAACCCTTAATTACTTTCAAAATAGTCAACAGCTTACATGCATAGTTTTCTGGAAATTGATAGTCGGGTAGTTCAGTGATCGATTGAACCCAACACGAGCGAGGTGTGGGTGGAGCTTAGATAGTGATGGGCGGAGCATAGCTAAAACTGGAAAGGTAAATGATAAATAGGCATCATTCATATTTGAATTGGCGCCTCACTCTCGATAGACTATACTAGTAATACGTCATCAGTCATATCAGAAGCCGATAATACTCTGGTTATATAAATCTTGCGGTATAACCGAGCCTGTGTTTCTCAGATTCTGACCAGATCGCCAGAGGTAAATGTGTCTTCCTCCAGAATGTCGAGCAGCCTGGCGGCACTAGTGTCAGGATGACTCAATTGCTTCTGCTCGAACCGATCTGCGTGGGAGAAGAGAGAACGCAAACAACGGAACATTTAACAATCATAAACTAAAAACTACAACGGACCTTTCCATTTTTAGCTATGCCCTGCCCATCTCTAGCTAAGCTCGAACCAGTCCTCGCTCGTGTAGGATCGATCGATCTCTGAACTCTCTGACTATCAATCTCTAGAAAGCTATACAGGTAAGATATTGAATATTTTGGAACTAATTTGAATAGGCGGTGCTGCTGCCTATGGCAGCAACAGCCTCCAGTCAAATTAGTTTCAAAATATTCAACAGCATGTTTATTAAATAGTAGAGACATACAATTCATACAACGTGTATGCCTATTAAGAGTCAAAGACGGGACAAATAGAATCATTTAAGGCGTAGTGAATATGATGTCATCCTACAGGCTGCTTAGCTGATTATGCCATCATATGACGTCAGATGATAGATGCATACTCTGGAAAGGTGAATTACGTTATGATGTCCGCTATCTTGAAACTACATTACAACTCAGAAATAACTTAACATGTTTGAAAAAAACCCACCCTACTGTTGAATATGTTGATCTTAATTTGATTGGAAGTCAATCGAATTAAATCCAAAATATTCAAAAGAACATTTCTTACACCATGTTCAAAATCGTACGAACTAACATCTTTCTGCTTTTGTATAAATAAATTCTAAAATTCTAGAAACAAGACGCCTAATGGGGCTGTGGCGTTCATCTGGAATTATTGGCCACTGACACAAACGTACAAAATGAGACGACCACTGGAAAAAGTTACCAATCTAATTTCTGTGAAAAAGGTTTCGGCAGGCTTTATTAAAATTCAGCCCAGTGGTTAATAAGTAGTCTTTTATATGATTTTCTCAGAAATTTACAGAATTTCCAAGATGGCCACCAAACATGCTAAATTTTGGTTGATTCAACATAACCATGTTTTTTACGTATCAACCTTCCATGGACAAACTTTAATGGCCCTTAGTCCCTAATCATATCTCCCAAATGTCAGCCTGATCTGTTTAGTGGTACTGGAGAAGTTGTTTCCGTGAGAATTAGGTCACCCAAGATGGCAAATTTCCTTGAACAAATTCGGTTCAGCTTTGCTCCAGATGATGCTTCATGAGTTTTGAATCGATCCTAATTTCCTACTGCTTTAAGTAAGGGAGATGTTGGTAGGAAAAAGCTACAAGATGTCTGCGAAACAGTTCATCCGAAAGTTTCGAAAGTGGAAATTTGAAATCAACATCCCCAAGCCCTATATAAAAGCAGTTGCAGATTCAACATCCATTAAATAAAGAAATCCAATATGGTCACCAAACACGCTACATTTTGATTGATTCATGGCAGCCATGTGTTTTTTAGCCTTGAATAAACTTTGATGGCCCCTACTTCATAATTATATCTACCAAATCGTGGCACGATTCGTTCAGCGGTTTTGGAGAAGTTGTTTTCACGAAATAGATAGGCGCCAAACTATTTAGCCAATCAACTTCCCTTGGACAAACTTGGTTCAGCTCTTGCCCTAGATGATAACACATGAGCTTTGAATCAATCCCACAAGTCAGTGATTCATCCAGGAATAAAAAATGGCAGGGTGAAATAAAAAAGGGCAGGAGACACAGTTGTCAGAGAAATTGACTACAACAACACTATGTGTACTTAATGAGACAGGTACCCTGTAAACACTGGCCAGTGCTGGGCCAAAACTATGCCACATTGTCCCAGTGCTGGGTTAGTAAGCTACATTATCAGGCTAGTCCTCCAGGTTTACTGCCAAGACATGTCATTGCATTACCTATAGTCTTGCATATGCCCAGAGCACTAGTATTACTCCCTTCTGAGCCTATCTTATTTTACCAAATTGTGTTTACGAGCGACGAGTGTGTTTCACTTTACATACCCATGTTAGTCTTTCGAGTGTCTGGGTCACGTGAGTTAGTACGGGCATCTAGCTGCATGTCTGTGTCAAGAGCGCCCGGATTATAGCTCATTACACGTATGGCCGGCTCCTCATCTGCCAACACCCGGCAGAACATATGTCGTGCAGCTTTCCCTAAAAATAAATGTGCATGACATAACTCATATAACATAAATAAGCAGCGATGAAGATTAGCAGGGGCCCAGTAGTCTGAGGCTATTAGATTTTAGGCTGGGATACTCAAATTTCAACCTCACTAGCCCAGGTGGAGACCTAAAGTTTTTCATTCATATTTTAAATTTGCGAACAGAAAACCATTTTTATATATCTGAATAGTATATTGCAGGTTGAGGCGGTTTCATTAACACTTTCAATCCTTAAGAAGTAATTTTTTACGATGTACATAGCATATTCTGTTGAATATTTTGAAATTAGCATGCCTGAAAGGCATTGCTGCCTATGGCAGCAATGGCTTCCAGTCACATTAAATTCAAAATACTCAACAAATTTCCTGTTTATTTGCCATGAAATTGAGACATATATAATTTAAAATATGCAACATTAGTAAATCCTAAATTATTATATCCTGTGTTTCTAAATGTGGGATCTTGTGTACTGATGCATCATACTTATAAGATTGAGTGCTTAAAAAATTGACTGGGTCCCAGCAAGTTTTGCTTTTAGGGGCCCAGGTGGCTAAAGATTTATCACTGTAAATAAGTCACAAATATGTTAATATTTCAAAGAATACTCAACGATTCGCTTCTCAGTTAATAACAAGACCAGCTTTTGCTCAGTATCTGGGAGCTCTTTAACAAAGTAATGATCGATTTCAAACAGAAAATTGATCTGCCATATGAGACATAATCACGTTAATTTAGTGCTTCAATCGATGTCTTATAAGACACTTTCACAAAGCAGTTTGGTGCATACCAGTTTGTTTAATGACTGCAAGCAACAGGAAACCCTATTCTAGAAATAATTGAAATACAACGGATACAAGAACTAATACCAGGACACCACTTCTGGCTTGTTTGCTTTTGTGTCATATGCATGGCTATGGTAACCGTGAACTTGGGTGGCATAAATACATGAAGGTCAATGATTGACAGAATTGGAAAATGTGAAATCAGAACTCCTGGTTTCGCATTTTCAAATTTGTATTTTTCGGTACTCCTATTTTATGTGTGCACTACCTGCATGTGTGTATGACGGATTCTGATTGTATTTCAACTAATCTTTATATCACACTTGAATGCAATCTTACTGATCTGGATCTTTTTCAGTATTATCACAGTCTACATTTTACAAATGGCAGAAATTTTGAATTATAAAATAAATATAGTTTATAAACACCTATTAGTATGCTTCATATTTATTAACTTTATGCTCTATTTGGTGTCACAGAAATATATGTATTGACAATCAAATGCAATCCTTCAAATCTTGGCCTTTTTGGTATTATTACGGCGGCCATTTTGAAAACGGTGGCAATTTTGAAAATTTTTTAAATGATTAAATGTGAATATTCACAGCAAATGACTGAAAATTAAATTGTTTAAATTGCATACTTTTAGAAGCTTAAAGTGTGGGTCTAAATGGAATGAAACGAAATAAATCTTAGCATATGATGATTCCATTAAGTTTAAATTAATATAATTTTTAAAGTTATGAATTTGAGTTAGGGACTCGTGCCTCTATTTCAAATTCACAACTAAAAATACGAAATTTATTTATATAGAATGAAATCATCATATTGTAGATTTTGGGTCTCCGGTCCTCTCTAAGAATCTTTCTTTCAGCTTCGGTAAGACTTGTATGTATGATTGCTGCGACAATCGGTCGTACCGAGGATAAAAGAGAGTGATACGAGCTCGCCTCGTCTATAGATGAATTTGACGATATTTATTTTCGTATCTGGGCCTGATCTGACTGGACCACTAAGATTGGATGGTACGGCACGGTGTTTCTCGTGTCCTCCAGAGCTAGAAGATATGTAGATATAACTCAAACTCGTGCCTTGTGGTTAATTTACAAGGTGATGTTTTTATTGCCTATTCTAACTGTACAATAACTTTACTAATGATGGTGACTTTTACTGTCACAAATGATGAATTAAATACTTATGTTTTAACAATATATAATTTTAATATTTAATCTAGTTTAACTTAATCTACTCTATCCGGATTACTCTCGATCGCTGTCGATTTGCTATCCTATAGAATGCTACCAGTTCTTGAGTACACCAATTTATTCCTCAAGAACTCTAACGAATAACGAAGTGTGGTTGGCTCCGGAATCAATGACAAGATTCTTGATAAAAGGCAAAGTGCCCCTTTTATACTATTCTCCTTTTCTACCCTATCTTCGTTTGGTTTCTCTTCCCCAGAGTTTGATCGGATGCTCACTGATTGTGACGTCATCCTGGCCAATCAAACTCCGGGATTCCTCTTCCAGGGAGAGAACATGGAACACGGTCCAGGCGGTTTATGCTGGTTCTGATTTGATGCGATCTGTCAGCTAACTAACAACATTATGGTATCTGTTGTTGTAGCATGCCTTTCTATGATTGACATATAGTTGATATACAAATTTCGATTGTGTTATTAATTCCTACAGGACGCTACAATGCCTCTGTCCTGTCCCTTGCCTATGCTGGATAAGCCTGTAGGAAACGAACGTTAATAAGCACATGAGCTGTATGATCTCATTGCCAGCTGGTGTTGTTGTACTTGCTTATGGGGGTCGGAATGCTGACTGTCAACAACTAAATGTCAGTCTGTCACCTATAATTTCCTATAATTCCTATCGATTCCCCTCGCTTCTTTCACTCGAATATTTACTAAACTATTGGCCGAAACGACTGCTGAACATTATAAAAGTGTGTGCCGACCCCACAGCAACAACTTTCCTCTTCAGCTATTGACAGCCATCACCAACTCAGAACCGCCATTTCCATTTCATTCCTAGCTATTCTATCCTAATATTCCTGCTATAGTTTCGCATCAGTTTCTATCTGGTTTCTGCGAAACCGTTTTCATCAGCACTGGTCAAAGTCAACGAGTGCATCTTCCTATACTATCTATACCTAACTACTACGGTGCTGATTCAGTCCTTAGCTCACCTGGTATTTTCAAACATAAATTTCACTGAGGTCTTACTCGTAAATATAAGATGTCTAGCGGGGTCATGACTTCCCATCAGACGATCCGATATCTACACATGCCCCTCAACCGAAGTTAATTAACCACCTCTTAAGACCTTAAGAGAGCGATAATTAACTCGTTGTGCACTATCAACAACCAAACCACACTATACCAGGGCTATCCATAACTGATTCCACATACGATACATAATCCTATCCAACTAATCACGAGAAACATGCAAAGCAATAATATTACCCTAATACAATAAAGATAAAATTATAGTCAAGTAAACAATACAATAATACAACAACAATCCTAGTCCTACAATGCAAAACCATTACACTTCATGTATCAAACAACAATAAGACGATCAATACAACAACATGGCACCATAATAAAGTCTGTGCTACATAAATACGAAATCTCGTGATCCATCAAGTGAGGCTTCATATAAAACAGTACATGGCACCATTATAATGTTCGTGCTACAATTCCAGAATAAATTCAAGGCATAAAATAAAGTCATGGTAAACAGAACATGGCACCATAATAATGTTCATGCTACAATTTAATAAACCCTGATTATTCAGCCAAGTTAGGATCAGGGAACAGCTCCACGTCAATCCAATCCTCAGCCGTCGGGTCGATCTCGGTCCTGGCGACAGCGTTAGGCGACGACCCGACCGACACCTCCAGCATCACCGGTAGGGCTGCAGACCCCCGTGGCCTTGGAGGTTGGATACCACGTGGCGCACTTCTATGGGCCGCAGGTGGCTTGCATTTTATCCAAATCCACATGCGATTTAACATGCCACACTTATACAATATGATCAACATGACGAGCACTAGCATGAAGGAGCCCGTCGAATATGACACAAACGATCGTACCCCAATGCCATCGACCATCGCTGGGTCGACTGTGGATAGTGGTGCTAGCGGCACGTACTTAGACTTATGTAAATGGTTCCATGGTTGCATTTTCAAATGATTCACAATCATGGACTGGTTAAGAACTCTGGTCACATCCAAATGGGACATTTCAATGGCCAGGCTAACCCGAGTGTACGTCCGACTGTAAGACGCCACAGGCCCGAATTGCCAGCCCTTCCCGCTATAACCACATTTCCCAGACATCAATGCATACACACCATTACTCACCATGCACCGGTCAGTCAGTCGTCCATCGCAGTGTATTTCCATTGTTTCTCCAAACGTTTGCAACACGACGCCTATTTGCTTATTGGCAAACAATTTACTAGCGGTTATGTTGGATTCTGACAGTTGAATATTGCAATTACTATCTGTCATGTTAGTTAATATGCTAACAATGCAGGGCACGTGGGTCTTATCGACCCTTAGCTGACCCTGACATACCCTAGGGCCAGTACCGTGACACTCAGATGCGGTAAAGTACCACCCCGTCTTGGTATCTAGACCGATGCTTGTTCGTGCTAGCTCTACCTGCATGTAATAACCCTTTTCGGCTACTGGTTCGGCCCACGAATGCAACCCGTATTCTATGTACTTTCCTCCGTCAATTAAAGGTAATGTCGCTACGTAATGTAGCTTTTCGTCGTCCTTCCACAACGGGTACACTATCACATTGCGGTAGCACCACTGGTACGGACATATCAGGCGGTTCCCTACGCTGACCTGTTTAGATACCGAGGTCAGATCGGCGGGACCGAATAGGTCCTCGGTTAGTATACTCAATTGTGACGCCGTTTGTCTATGGAATTGCTCAGCCATCTTTTGGTAGTCATAGACCACATACTCGGCTGAGTCTATTATATGTCCAAGCCTCACCAGGGCGTAAAGTTCATTCTGTCGGGTTTCTTGTATTCGGAACAGCCTGCTCATATTGCCGGTCACAGCGACCAGGCTATCGCCAAGTTCATTGATGCGGTCTGTATTCATATTAATATCATGCAATGCCAGTTTCACGTGGAATGCCAATTTGTTGGCGAAATGTACTACTCTATTCACGTTACCCATCGCCTTCTTCACTACGTCGCGGATAGCATCTATGTCACTGGAAGTAGCGGTTCCAAATAACGATGAGGCGATGTCACCCACAAAATTAAATAATCCCCGTTTCCACCTTGTGTGTGTTCTACGTACCATTGTTTGTTGAGTTTTTATAGCGATTTTCCGCACCCCTCGTATCCTATGTTGGAGTCCGAATATATCAGCCTTGCTTATGACTGAGGTCTTGCGACTTATATCTGCAACAAGGCCTGCCATTTGGGCTAACTGTCCCAGAAAGTCAGCTGGCAAATATGGATGGTCGATTGACACTATCACAGTCCACTCCACTCTTATAATGGAAACTGGTTCGGGTTTAGTTATCATAACCGATGTACGCTAGCGTCCTTACACATACTTGTCACTTCATTAACTAACGCAACTAACGCCACTATTATACACAATCGAAAGTAATACATGATTCTACACTGTTGCGATGTTTACTGGTATAGATTATCAGACAGAGTTATGATTTATCTCCAGCTACGTCGCCTTATAACTGCTTCTACCCGCTCGATGAGGTCATCGTATAGCTCTCGGCTAACCGCGCCAATCCTGAGTCTCTTACTGTCTATTTCGACATCAGGTACATGACTGCGCTTGCGCAGAAAGTAGGGATGCGCTGGCAGCGTTTCCATTGGCTCCAGGGCAGGCTCGGGCACCTCCTCCGATGTGTCCATCATTACGGTACGAGGAGCTCTGATGGTTTCGCTTGGTGACTCATGGTTTCGAGTCCCACTCGTACCAGGTTGACTGATGTTATTATCAACCACCTTACCCACCTTGCTCACCCCTGGCTCATCCTCAGGAGCGGGTCACTTCCTATGAGCCACTTTACTAGGGGTTGCCTTAGAGTCGGATTCTGGCCCGTCTTCGGACCCGGGGGTTATCATCACCCTTGGATGATGGCTACCCCTCGTACCCTTCGCAGGGCTACGAACAGGCCGTGGCCGTACCTTGTCCCAGCACATCTCTGAGTCGACTACGTGTAACTTAGCTATATTCAGTACATGCACCTTCCCAGATCTTTGATAGCGCACGTGAGCCACAGGCCTGTTGATCTTGAAGATCTCATATTCGGGGTCACTGCAAGAGGTCAACTTCATCCTTTCCTCCGCTTTTATGACCACCGAATCACCCACCTTATATATACCAGCGTTGGCATGCTTGTCAATCTGTTCCCGGTGGACTTCACGAGACTTAGCCGTTTCCGTACTAGCACGCAGTAGGGCATTGTTGAGACACGTCAGTCTCTCCCCAAGATCCTGCGACGCATCTATTGGAATAGCAAACGGAAGTCTTGCCCGTCGACCATACGTCAGATAAAATGACGTATACCCGGTCGTGGAATGACGAGCAATGCGGTATGCTGTTAATGCTGCACCCAATTCATCCTCCCACGTGCAAGAAGCGTTGTTCACCCCTTTCTGGATCAATTCCTTAAGGGTTCGATTGAACCTCTCAGTACGCCCATTAGTTTGCGGATGGTAGGGACTCGATCTCCTATGATCGATACCAGGTTCACTAAATCGTTCTTCCAGAGTCTTAGAACACAATTCTTTGCCCTGATCTGTTATCAAGATCTCAGGGACACCATGACGAGCGACGTACTCATTGAAGAATTTGTCCTCAACATTTTGAGACGTCTTAGCCGGAATCGGATATGCTTCTGCCCATGCAGAACAGTGATCGATTATCGTCATGATATACACATTACCATTACTTGATTCTAATAGTGAACCTATCAAATCCATACCGATTATCTGACTCGGATAATTGGCCATGGGCATTTCACTATACCTGGGTCGAGTGGTGACAGGTCGGTTGACCTCGCACGTCGTACACGTCTCCAGCATACATACCACGTCTTTTCTTAAAGACGTCCACACAAATGAATCTCTTACCATACCGATGGTCTTCTGCAGACCTTGGTGACAAGTCATTCATGAGCCATCCGGAGCACATGCCCACAGAACAGGGTAGGTAACATGATTCGAGGGTACTCAGCGTCCAACGCTGAAGGTGTAATTAAAGAATACAATATACCGTTTTTGACCATTTACTCCTCCGGTGTGTTCTTGAATAACTCCGGGTATTCCTTGGTCTGCTCGGCACACAATTGGTTGTAGGGAATGTTGAATACCTCTAGAGGGGCATGCGGTAATGCACCCTCGTCCACATCCGGTATGACAAAATCGCCCATGTCTAATGTGGCGACCTCCACTGGACGACGTAACCTGGACAACATGTCCGCTCGAATATTCTTCGAGACTTGGATGTACTCTAGCTTACATCCGTACTTGGCAATCAGCACTGCCAAGCGCTGCACTTTCGTGTTCTTAACTTGTCCCACAAACAAACTCTTTAGGGGTTTGTGGTCAGTATACATGGTGAACTGCCCACCAAATAGATATGGCCTAAGCTTCCTTAATGCATATATCACAGCATACGCCTCCTTTTCTATTACAGTCCAATTTAGCTGACTGTCCTTAAGAGTAGAGCTCACGTACTGTATCACCCATTCTATACCCTCATCATCTACCTGTACCAATATCGCACCTATCGCATAGCTAGATGCATCAGTATATAATTTATATGGGGCATTTAGATTCAGATAGGTGAGAACCTTCTCACTACACAGCAAGTTCTGTAATTTCTTAAACGCTTGCTGTTCCTCCTTACCCCACTCAAAACGTTTATACTTCTTAGGTAATTCTATCAAAGGCTTAGCAATTTCGGCATAGCCTTGCACACAAGAGCGGTTATAACCTGTAGCTCCAAGAAAACTTCTCACATCACCCACATCGCGTGGTGGGGACATCGCCCTTATGACCTTGACATTCTGAGCCTGAGGAGCCACCCCTTGTGCGGAAATGCGATATCCTAACAAGTCCACAGACTTACTGGCGAAATCGCACTTCTTTTTCTTCACTTGCAAGTTATATTCTCGAATCCTACGCATAACCTTACGCAAATGCTGTGCATGTTCAGCCAGATTTCGGGAATATATGACTAGGTCATCGACAAAAACATGCAAATATTTTCCCACGAATTCTCGGAAAATATCGTTCATTGCCCTCTGAAATACGGCACCTGAGTTGCAAAAACCAAACGGCATCCGAACCCATTCGTACAAACCTTCGCTGCAGACGAACGCTGTCTTCTCTATGTCTTGGCTGGCCATTGGTATCTGCCAATATCCAGACTTCAAGTCCATAGTAGAAAAGATCGTTGCACCGCGCATCGAATAAAAAATGTCGGAGATATTCGGTAACGGGTAGCTGGCTTTACAGCACACCGAATTCAATTTCCTGTAGTCAATACAAAACCTAGTGTCACCGTCCTTCTTCGGAACTAGAGTAATGGGTGATGCCCAGGGTGATGACGAAGGTCTTATGACACTCGCTGCCAACATCTCAGCCACTTGATTTTTGACTACATATTGCTTGGCAAGCGGTAGACGGTAGGCTTTCTGCCTTATAGGAAACGCATCTCCTGTTGGTACCATACATTTTACCTTGGGTATTAAACCTAAAGTGTTTGGACGAGCTGTATCAAAGTTATCCTCAAAGTCCTCAAGGACTTTGTCGATATCTTTATATCTGGTCGTTTCTTTACAACTCGTATATACATATATTGATTGCTCCCTATAGGGATACCTAAAGGGATATACCTGACCAAACCATATTACAACTTTGGTCCGATAGTCAATCTTTGCATTTCCCAAGTGCAAAGCATCCGCCCCGATCAAACATTCATGATGCATTCTCGCCACTACCGTACTCGGAATAGGCCGGGCATTCTGGAATTTTACTTTTGTTTCCCCCAAAAGTTCTATTTGGGAACCATTTACTGCTAGGAGCGTCTTCGCTCTTTTTAATGGCCTAGCATCTAACATGCTATGCCATATATCCTTCCGAATCAAGGATGTGCTAGCACCAGTATCCACTAAGGCATGTAGGTACTCACCTTGATCCTTGGGACCGTTTTTATCCAATTTCAGGCGGATTAGAAACCGTTCGGTCGGTGATCTCACCAACGGTTCCCTCCGTCGTCGTTTGACGGACTCCTCCGTCCACTAACCACTTCAGCATAACTATTCCGGCGGGCGGATGAATCGTTTCCGATACCGTATGAATAACGGCCATTTTCATCCGTGCCCTCACCGGTCATCACACACCCGTCGTGATCCTCGTATTCTTCCCGCTCGCGCATTTGATTGTTCATGTCCTTCCTCAGATTTCTAGAACAGTCTCGGGGTGTGATTCTTCGTTCCTGATGTCGGTTGTCGATTACGTCAATGTCTATGTCTTCGTTGCGAGGACGTTTGATTGCTCTCCTGTTGTGACTACCCGATTGTTTTGTCCATGCGGGACCGTTTTGTGGGCTATCTCGGCCAGCACGTCCATATTGTGGGCATCCCTAGCAAAATGTCCCTTCTTGCCACACCCGAAACATGTCAATGTGTTTGCTCTCATCTTGTCACTAACATATTTCCCAAATGTACCACAATCCTGGGCCATGTGCCCCTCTTTTCCACAGTTGAAACAAGTAATCGGAATTGGCTGTCTTTGCTGCTTGGACCGTGGGGTAGGCTTTCTATTGATGTTCACTCTCGGTTGCACGGCCTGCCGGCAATCACTTTTATAGTGCCCCATTCGTCCACAGTTATAGTATGTTATATGCTGCAGATTTCTACTTACTTGGGCTGGTCTTGGAGATGGCGGAGCACATTGCCTGACTGGCAGAGATACGGTTTTCTTCTCCTGCTTCGCTTGCCTAGGCGCCGGTTTTTGATTTTCCCCTTGTAGATCACTGACCAGGCTACATAGCTGTTCTATCATCTTGCTCTGTTGAGCAATTTGTTGCTTTAATGTCTTGACTACAAGCCTAATCTCTTTCTCCTCGTCCGGTCCTAGCATATTTACTTCCATCTTCTCCTCGTTGCGCCCATCATCAATCTTCATCACCCTCAGCTGATCGTCGCAAGTCGCCTCCTCTTCCGTGATCTCGATTGCACGGTTCAAGGTGGTGGCCTTCTTTCGGATTATTCTTTTGCTCAGGCGGTTATCTGTTAGCGCTTTCAGATATATCCCCAGTATAGTACGGTGATTATCATCATTCTCTGTGGGGTAAGCCCTGCCACTAAGTTCCTTGTACCGTCTATTGAAGGTGATGACCATTTCATTGCGCCATTGCCGCACTCCTTCCAAATCATACTTGATGCGCTCTCCTTCGTTGGCTGACACGAAGTTCAGCGTGATGTAATCTCGAAAGTCCTCGAAGGAGACATCTTCTCTCACTTTTCCTACAAAGAACCCGTCAATGGCTCTTGACAATTGCCCTCGGGCTGCCCGTGTGATGATATAGGCAGGTATACCCTCAAGCCGTCCCTCGCTCACTATCCACGCCCATCGGGTCTCGTCCAGGAAGGTTCTCACCTCTTCGGGCACCACTCCGTCGCACGGTTGGATACGATAAACCGTGTCCCTTATTTCCCTCCTATACACTCGCTCCATCTCCCATCGGTTGCTATTCTCCACTATGGCCCCCGCCATCGCCACTCCCATCGTCTGCATGGCAGCTATGGTTTCGGGCCTTAACTCGGGTGCTGCAGGTCTATCTATGGGGGGGGGCAGCTGCGGATCTGATGGTCTGCGTGGTGTTGCCATCTTGGCTATTGATAATGCAGACAGATGATTACCCTCTGCAGTCGAGGTTGCTCAGGGCAGTGTATATCTGTTGTTATCTTCACAAGGGAGTTATCGCGATACTCTGGGTGTTGTGTTACTTTCGACTGCTTGGCTGTTTCTATAAATACTTGTACTCGGTCAGCAATGTCCTTCAATACTAGGATAGCTGGTCGGTCCGCTTGGGCCATATGTTATCTACTCACTGTGTTTTCTTTAAACTCTGGATCCTGGCAGGCTCGCCACTGTAGATTTTGGGTCTCCGGTCCTCTCTAAGAATCTTTCTTTCAGCTTCGGCAAGACTTGTATGTACGATTGCTGTGACAATCGGTCTTACCGAGGATAAAAGAGAGTGATACGAGCTCGCCTCGTCTATAGATGAATTTGACGATATTTATTTTCGTATCTGGGCCTGATCTGACTGGACCACTAAGATTGGATGGTATGGCACGGTGTTTCTCCATGTCCTCCAGAGCTAGAAGATATGTAGATATAACTCAAACTCGTGCCTTGTGGTAAATTCACCTGGTGATGTTTTTATTGCCTATTCTAACTGTACAATAACTTTACTAATGATGGTGACTTTTACTGTCACAAATGATGAATTAAATACTTATGTTTTAACAATATATAATTTTAATATTTAACCTAGTCTAACTTAATCTACTCTATACAGATTACTCTCGATCGCTGTCGATTTGTTATCCTATAGAATGCTACCAGTTCTTGAGTACTCCAATTTATTCCTCAAGAACTCTAACGAATAATGAAGTGTGGTTGGCTCTGGAATCAATGACAAGATTCTTGATAAAAGGCAAAGTGCCCCTTTTATACTATTCTCCTTTTCTACCCTATCTTCGTTTGATTTCTCTTCCCCAGAGTTTGATCGGATGCTCACTGATTGTGACGTCATCCTGGCCAATCAAACTCCGGGCTTCCTCTTCCAGGGAGAGAACATGGAACACGGTCCAGGCGGTTTATGCTGGTTCTGATTTGATGCGATCTGTCAGCTAACTAACAACATTATGGTATCTGTTGTTGTAGCATGCCTTTCTATGATTGACATATAGTTGATATACAAATTTCGATTGTTTTATTAATTCCTACAGGACGCTACAATGCCTCTGTCCTGTCCCTTGCCTATCCTGGATAAGCCTGTAGGAAACGAACGTTAATAAGCACATGAGCTTTATGATCTCATTGCCAGCTGGTGTTGTTGTACTTGCTTATGGGAGTCGGAATGCCGACCGTCAACAACTAAATGTCAGTCTGTCACCTATAATTTCCTATAATTCCTACCGATTCCCCTCGCTTCCTTCACTCGAATATTTACTAAATATTGGCCGAAACGACTGCTGAACATTATAAAAGTGTGTGCCAATCCCACAGCAACAACTTTCCTCTTCAACTATTGACAGCCATCACCAACTCAATACCGCCATTTCCATTTCATTCCTAGCTATTCTATCCCAATATTCCTGCTATAGCTTCGCATCAGTTTCTATCTGGTTTCTGCGAAACCGTTTTCATCAGCACTGGTCAAAGTCAACCAGTGCATCTTCCTATACTATTTATAACTAACTACTTCGATGCTGATTCAGTCCTTAGCTCACCTGGTATTTTCAAACATAAATTTCACTGAGGTCTTACTCGTAAATATAAGATGTCTAGCGGGGTCATGACTTCCCATCAGACGATCCGATATCTACAATTAAGATTTATTTCGTTTCATTCCATCGAGGCACACAATTTAATGCTGTAAATGTATATACAATTTTAACATATTTAATTTCAAGCATTTTGATATGAATATCCACCTTTAATTAGCCTGTCAAATGTTATTAACATGCTAAATTTGGTTCTTGTAACCAAATGCACACAGTTATTTCTCCAGATTGCATGACTGCCATACCTATACACGAGAGGAAAGATGAGACACACTCAGGGAGAGGAGAGTGAGAGAAAGATCCAGGACAAAAAGCTTGAAAGAAAGCTATATCACTTGTTACTTACCAGAGCAATAGAGCGACCATGATTTTATTGGCCTAGTCGTGGAACCTGAAGATATTTCTACCACATAGCGATGTGGAGCATTTCGAAATGTGGATAAGAAGTGCGAATTTAGCACGATCATGCTTGATACATTTAATGCCATATATTGTGCTACACTCTCAACCGAGCCACATTCAGAAGCCCACTTTGTCACATCTCCAAGACTCGCTGCATTGTGAACAATTATGGCCTGCTCAAAATGAGAAACTGTTGTATTGGTATTGGTAAGAATATTGTCAAAGATGTGATCATAAGATGATTGGTCTGCAGCATAAAAGTCAATAGCAGAACAGTAAACGCTCACTTTAGGATTTGCGGATTCTAGTTCCACTTTCAAACTCTGAAGCACATCATTGTTCCTAGACATGATCACTACCACAGAACCTGAACCGAGTCTGATGCAGAATTTCATTGCTAATGACTTTCCCAATCCGCGGCTGCTGCCTGTAATAACACACAGTGTCCTTCTACTGAGCATGGTGATCGTTTCCTATGCACGTTGAACCTATGAATGGATAGAAACAAATGGTAATTCTTATTTAATCATTGAATGTAGGCCCCAGCAACACAATTGAAACCACCAGACACACACGTGACACAACTTACCTTCCTCTCCAACTGCACACACTCAATATACATTTTATTGACAGTCCCTACATAACACAGCATGATTGACCAGTTGCTATTTATTTCTTATTTTATACTTACATTGCACTAAGCTAATAATTCGGTATTGTTTCCCTAGTGATTAATTTCTAGCCATGCCCCGACTATGCATAGCTAAGCTCCCTCAACTTTGTATGAGCCCTTGAATCGATTTTAGCACATTAAATCCTGAATTCACAGAATCTCAGATTAAACTCAAAGGTAGAAGTAATCTGTTGAATATTTAGAAACAAATTTGACTGGGAGCTGTTACTGCCTATCACAATAACAACTCTCAGTAAAATTAGTTAGTGAACAAACTGTTTATTAAATCAGTTTAATGGCTGGTGATGCTCTTCTTTGCGAAAGTTAAAGCAAACACATTAGTGAGATTATCAGTACTCTCATTAGCGGTTCTTGGAAGGCAGCAGGGTTTGATGATTTAAATCAACTTTTTAGAAACAATCATTGATTTAAATCAACTTTTAAAATGATTTTATTCAAGGTTAATATGCTAAACACCAGATTAAATTCAATAAAAATATTTAAAAACATGTAGAGCTGTACACCACTGCAAACAACATGGTTCTCTCTTATCTTATCGATATAGTAAAAGCAATGCAATAATAAACTTTTGAAAAAATCAATAATTGAAATCCAATTTTTTTCAACTAAAATTGTATTAATCTTTAATCAGGTTTTGATGTTCAAGATCACATCTTCAATCAAATTATTTACGACACACCTATATGTGACTGTATCTTAATTATATTACAAACAACATGGTTACCACTTGTCTTATCAATATGGAGATATTTTTTAAGTCATAGATTTAAATCAATGTTTTTCCAATTAAAGTGTGTTAAATTTTAATCAGGTTTTTGATGACCAAGCACATATTAAATTCAATAAAATTATTTACAACATTCTAAACAACATTGCCCCATTAGTACAAAACACATGAAACAAGCCTTTTTAAATAATGCTATAAAACTTCAAACGCTCTTTGTTCTTCAGGAAATTAGTCTTTGATATAGATCTTAATTGGCGAAATTCTTTACTTTGCCTTTCTGTTACAGTCTGACTGGCACTGCCAGGTAGCTACATACCAGTGATAATAAGAATGTGAATTGTTCAGAAGCCTGAGTCATCCTACCGGTAGCCATATATTCAACATCTATATGCTCACACTTTGCTGATGGTGTAAGTCAGCAGAGTTGAAAAATTCCAGAAAAAGTCCAAAATGCTGACAATTTACTGAGAATTTATCTTAATCTCCATTTTATATTTTATATACATATCTTATTGTACAAATTAGGTTAATGGACCTTTCTATTTTTCGTTATTCTTCCAGAGAAGAGCTGGCCTCCACAAAAGAAATCATTACACAACTGATGTCCACACCTAGGTGTGAATTTCTTTTGCGCAGGCCAGCTCGTCTCTCTTCTACTGTGAATATGTTGTTAAAATAATCAGTTGATAAGACAAGTGTCACTAGGCAAAGATTTTATAACAATTTGACGGAAAATCATTAATGCAACAACTTTCAACCAAATTGTTCTCAAAATAATTAGCAGGGCAGTCAATGTTGTATGACTTGCTGAAGATATTTTTAGCAACTTCATAGCATTGTATTGCATATTATCCCAACCCAGATTATCTAACTATTACTAGGATGAAATTAAATTTTACGAGCAGCAAAATTTGACAATTCCAGGGCCATAAATTGGGGTTGTATCTAGTGTTATGAATTTGGAATGGAAGAGGTAAATGCTTAAATATTCATTTATTAAATGCTTAAATGAATAGGTATGGTTTAAAGTTTCAAAAACAAAAATGTAATCTGATGGTGACATCATAGTACTCTTCCCAATAGCCCTTATCCGGTAATGATGTTGATTGCTAAGGGCTCATTGAAACATTAAAGTATGCATTAAATACAAGAAATGTGTCTGTAATTAAAGAAACACACTCAGCTGGCACAGATGCTGCTGGAATACCACAAATTTCTGAAGCAGATTTTATTCTAGTTCTGAAATGTAATAAAATATGACTTGTGTGAGTGTATATTTGAAATTACAAAATCAACTTCCCTTTAAAGTCTTTTCCAAACCACCGATTGTGAAATTAATTTTGATGGAAAGATCAGTTTAGAGATTTTAAATGACCAGTTGAACTGATCATTGATAAACATGGGTCAGGTGATGGGGTGTGTGAGAGATTAACTCATCAAGAGTTTCTTTTGGATCAAGGTTTTAAATAGTGACTATTTTGAAAATAATTTGACTTGAAACCATTAATGCCTTATGTTCAAAACTGTCAGCAGAATACTGGTTATAGCACAAATAATTTCTGATATCTGACACACGAGTTTGTCATGGAATTGATCAGTTACATCCATGTAAAATGAATATTCATAATTGTCGCTTAAACTTCTGACCCTGATATTCGTTTAACAAATTAGTAAGCATTTAAATGTTCCCAGCTCCAGTTGTCTCATGACTAAGTGTACAGTATTACAGCATGCAATAGTATTTCGATGCAAACTATCTGTTTTTACCATTTAACTACAATAATAAAAAATAGTATTATATCACTGGGAATGAACACCGAATAACAGTAATATGAAATCCATATAATTGTGTCTCCATTATGAAGACTACGGTTTAATACACATGTGATCAATTAGGATAAATCACACAAACTTGTGCTATGCACATAATTGCAGCTAATTAACCTTTCCACCACGAAACGCTATAATTATGCAGACATACAACTTTTGGCGTAACTAACACACAAATTAAGTTTATCTGGATTTACGCTTGGCAAAATAATCAAGTTTCCCCATAAGTTTCATAGTCTTGACAATCCTTTCTAAAACCTTATTAAAGAAACTGTATTCATTTCTGATATTTTCTGCAATTCTTGAGAGTAAACTGCTCCATTTACTAATTCATTATTAAAATGATTATGAAATAACGTATAACTATTCTTTCTGAATGGAAGCCTTTCTTTTCTAGTAACAAATTATCTATAATGTATGTAAACACTTCTTAAAGGGGTTTACTTCAATATTATAGATGGTTTTAAAACTGTACCTCATTTACCTTACTGGGCTTTGCATGGTGAAAAGCTTCATTCATACACGCATTGCCATTTTACATCTACTTGTTTCATTTGAATAGTAATATGAAATGAGTTACTAATTACTATATCCATAGACATTGCAATGTACTCTAATAGCTAATGTATGTCCAAATATCCTTCTTTCTTATCTTATTACACACTCAGTTATTGCTGCATGAGTCTCGTTTTGTGAAGCATTTTTTAAAAGTAAATTTTCTAACTTGAATCAACAAATTCACCTCCGCCATTTATCTGCTTGTGCATATTATGGACGTATATTTGCTCAATCTTTGAAGTTAAAGGTTTTAGACATAAAACTTTGATACGACAATAGCAAAAGCTAAGTATTTTATATTGTCATGAGAATCCAGGGTCAAGTTCGACTCCTAACCATAGTTAGCTATAGCTAACTAGAGTACCAGCCGAACTTCAAATAGTTAACTAGCTGGTCATCTATAGTCAACCGAGCACCCGACCTCGATTGAGATGGTTAGTCCGATATCTACGTGAATTTCAAAATGGCTGACAACGATCGCTTGCCACGAAAAATGCATATAAAAGTGTAAATATTTTACTAAATAACTTAGGTTTGATGAAATTATGCTTTCCCATTGTATGTCAATGTTCCCAAGCCAATATTCCTTCACACTTTATGCCATATGGACGCTTTTTGACGTCTTAGCGGACAAAAATAACCTATTTTCGAAGGTCATCAAAACAGACGACAGATAGGGTTAATGGAGACTGGTACCCGGCTCCAAATTTTCTGCAGTAGTAATTCAATAGGGAACCGGGTACCAACGAACTATAGTCGACTACGATCAAGTTCGACTGGGCATAGCAACTGCACATGATCAGTAAACCATGAAACTGACTATGGTTAGCGAGTCGAACTTGACCCAGATTACTGTGAGTGAGATCCATTTGCCATAATGATCGATTACTGTTACTTTATTCTGTTCACTTTTGAATCTTACTCGTAGCTGCTTATGTAGGAAAAACTCCTTTTGAGTGGTGAGCCATTCATGAATCTGCGTATGAGTAATTGTCCCTATAAAAGATGTGTGTATATATTTTTTTACCATCAAACATAACAGAATGTCTCAAATCATAATATCTCTCTGGTGATCTTTAGACTACATCTTCTTTGTTCATTTTATAGATTCAAGCACAACGTAGGATTGCGAGTTTTACTGGATAATGGACCTTTCCAGTTTTGGCTATGCCCCGCCAATCTCTATCTAAGCTCCACCCACATGTCGCTCGTGTTGGGATCAATCGCTCTCTGAACTCTCTGACTATCCAGGTAAGCTAATGAATATTTTGGAAATAATTTGACTGGGCGCTGTTGCTGCCTATGGTAGACTACTAAAAGTTAAAGACGGGCCAAATATAATCATTTATCACGAAATGATCATGACGTCATCCTACATGCCACTTAGCTGAGTATGACGTCATATGACATCAGATTGATAGCTGGATACTCTGGAAAGGTGAATTTCCTCATTTTACCCATTTGATTGACATTCACAAGTGGCCTTCTTCTCCTGTGTAAAATTTGTGTTTTCCTATGAATTATTCCTGTTCTGTTTCTATTGCTTGCAGATTGAGATCTAATGAGTCTCTGGGTAGTTTACATACCGTCAGTGATACCATCTTTAATTAAGACATTATTTCCATGTAAGAAATTCTAGATATAACATCAAATTACGTCATAGAAATTCTTTCCATCAATTGATACATGAGTATCTTTTACTAATTTACATTAGTCTTATAGAAAATCTATACATCATTCATGAATTTTAGTATCTTTAAATACATATTAATTTAATGTAGAGTAATCCTGACTTTATTTCAAATAAGTATTACACTCGCCACCTAAGTTAACAGCTTTTCACAAATAAGGATTGCCAGGTCACAAGTACATCTTGGACTCCTCGTGAGTGTTCTCAATCATACCATAAGGTAGCCTACTTGGGATCTTTTGAACAAACACCATTTGACTTTGTCTAACTCAATAATTTACCAATTTATCAATTGCTGGGACCATGGTTCGACGCATAGCAAGTAAGAGTACAGATAAGAATCCCATTTTCTGTAATATTCTTATCTTTTCTAAATCCACAATTTTCACATACTCAGTTTTTGTAGGTCACCTCTATACATTTATTGTCTCTAACAATGTCTCTTTGGTAGTTTAATGTATCCATGTAGCATATTCAGACAGCTCTCATAAACAGCTTTACTCATTCCATTGTCTCAATTCTGTATTATTAGTTTTATGACTTATGGAGATGACTGAACTAGGATTCTCAGAATATGACCATGTGATGACACCGCCCCCCACCCCCACCCTCCCTTAGAATCATACACAACACAAATTGCTGTATAACTTCATAAATGTAAGTGTTTCAAAGTGCTAGGTAGCAGTAACATCTTTACAAACTTCATATAGATTTCCATTTCCAGGAAACACATGGGTAGCAAATATACTTATACTTGAAGCACCACACAAATTCTTAAAGAGAACAAGATTAATGTCCTGAACACTACTAATCACACTACATTGTTCATGATTATACCATTATGTAAACAATATAGTTACTCTGCTATTTTTAGATTGAGTATGTCCTGCACTCATTCTATTAGCCGGATGATTAAATCGAATGACTGAAGTCATGTTTCCAATAAAAACCTTTCAAGAAATAAAACAATTAAATAGTGTTAATTTTATATACTTTTAAGTGGTTGAATACAAAAATAAATATTTAATTCATGTAATTATATTTTAGTATTTTCACTGGTCAACATGTTTGATTCTTTGTTATGTGTGTTCCTTGAAACACAGCGGGAATATTCCAGAGCTAGCATTTTGGTATTTTCATTTGTCAGCTATTTTAAAAATGAATCAGTACTATAAAACAAGATTACTCTATATGTTGAAACATTCTTCTATTACAACTGAAAATTGATTTTCTAAACATAGATTATTATGCTAGACAAGATTCTATTTTTAAATGATGATTCAATTTAATTAATTTTTTTTATGATAGGAAAGGGTGGCAAAACCTTTTGCACTGAAGTACGATAATTGGCTCACAAGAAAACATGTGACACCATCTCATTTGCATATTAAGTCACATTTCATGATCCATATTAAGTCACATTTCATCAGCATCATCATCATCATCATCATCATCATCATCATCATCATCGGTGTCATCATCGTCGTCGTCGTCGTCTGTTGCGACATTATCACACAATGGAACCATTTTGGTCATATTGTCGATTGGGAATGTCTCACACCATTGCACGTACATTGTACCATTTGCACATAGTGGTTATGATATTTCCTTTAATTTTTTCCTCTTTTAGTGCTATTTGTATTTCTTATCAAGGTGATTGACATACTGGTATGTATAATTTACATATTGTAAATGTGTATTCATAGATCACATTAGAGTAGAATTCTTGAATGAGTGCAAAATGTATTTCTCAGTTATTCATAAAGGTGAAAATCGGTCAATAGCTCACTTAGCAAAAACAAATCGGAAATCTGCCATAGCAAGCTAATTTTAAATCATTACATGCTCCAGTAAGCAATTGATCATACAATTCTTATTACAGTCGTGTCCAGCAGTATATCTAGATGGAAGAGTGTAAATGTATATGTTACAGTCATGTCTCACTATATTTGGTAATGTGCATGCTTGGGTGAGATATGCATGGCTGATGATCAGGCTGCACTTAACATGTCCAGGTCTCAACTTTAAATATGTTGGTCATTGACGTCAATTGGAATATTAGTCCAAGTGTTAATATGCCACACGCTGGACAGGCCAGGGCGCACAAGTGACAGGATGAACTAGTAAGATGGACAGTACCAAGTGTCACGTGACCATACAGTTCAATGGTGTACAAACAGATTGTATATTGAAGATTCAAGATTATTTATTTCATGCTTAATATATAATATATATTTATACATCGCAATTGGGCAGTCCATCAAATACAAAAATCTGTAATGCATTAGCGCATGTACAGGCGTAAACACAGAACACAGGACGGCACATCTATTTTTGTACCATATTGTCATGATTGCTCTACATGTAGTGTATTGTACATATAAAGGATCTTCATATTAATTTCTATTTAGATTCCAACTAGGATTTTTATTGTAGATAGAGGGTTTTTAATTTGCTACATTGCGGTGGGGTGTGAGGGTTGGGCGGGGGGGGGGGGTGGAGTGTGCTCAACAATGTCACAGTAGTAGTGGGTGAGAAACTTGTTGGTAGTTGTGGCTTAGATAGATATTTTATAGTATTGTGTTCATCTGATATGTCCACTGAGAAAACGAATATCAGATAAAGGTTCAAGATAGTTGAGATCTGGTTGGGACCATCTGTTTTGGCTCATTTCATGCTTTTCAGCATGGTATATCTCCCCTAACATTGCAGCATGGTATATCTCTTCTAACTTTGATAACATCTACCACTCTGATGGCAATATTCCATCTTTTATTATCTCTATAGCAGAGAAACAGGCATACAATATTCAGTAATTTTGGTGGACGATGTTGCTGTCTACGACTCCAGCATCTTCCACCAAACCTGTCTAGAAAATGTAACATTTATTATATTTGTTCATTTAATTTATTTTGAAAATTTTAAATTTTGCCATCAGAGTCCCAAGGGTTAGGGAAGAAGCGAAATCATGAGACTTTGTCTATACAGAATCTGTCCATTAGGAACATGACATCAGGCCCGGACTAGGATTTTATGATAGACGTACAGATACATGTAGGCAAGCCAACAAACCGAAACAGACGCATTACATAATAACTTGATAATAGTAATAATTTTAATAACAACAGTAATTAATTAGCTACTATTTGAGCTGAGTTCTTATGGTAATTGTAATTGATAAAATGGGGAGTATTAGATCAGAATTTGAAATAAATAAAAAGCATTGACGCAGAATTGGAATAAATAAGGTGGCCGGGATTGACTCATAGTGGCAGTAATCGTCCACTGCAGGTACAGAGTAAATATGAGATCTGGCGGCTAGGTGAGAAAAAGGATTAGATTTGACACTTTCGACGCCTCTGCCCGCTCTCTTATTTCCTCTTATTTATGCAATATCTGGATATGTGAGGACTAGCCAGCCTGAAAGCTGCTACTGCATAAGTTAAAGCAGGTGCCTCCAGTCTACCCGGTCCAAAAAGATTCAGCATTGACAGGCTAATGTATCTTGGAGTGAAATTTATTGCCAGTGTGTGGAGCCTCTCCGCTACCCGACCACACCAGTTTTAGCTATTAGGCATGGGACTAATACCCTCAACCAGTTTGACTAAATTATATAAACATATAGCCCACATAAACCAATATCTGGGGACTGGAAAATGGTGTTGTGATGGACACATTATGCCCGGAGTCATACAGACGAAATTGTGCAAAAACGAAACTATAAATCCACAATATCATATATGTATATATATACATGCATTTACAGCATACGGTTAGTAGTCACAACCCACATATGCAGCATATTTGGCATGTAAGGCTGACAACCTATATAGCACATGCATTAAGACTATAGAATCATCAGTATACTTCTTAGGACTTCTTAGGATGGCATTATGGCCGTAAGCATTTATTGTCTCTTCATCCTCATTTTTCCTTAACTTAAACCTTTATTTCATGTGACTTCCTGGTGACTTGCATGTAATCTGATGCGAAATCATATTTCATCTCTTGACTGTGCCAAAAAACATTCAGCCCAACCTCAAATGCAGACACTGTTTTACTAGTTCTGGCAATATCCCATTGCCCATTTCCACAACTCTTTTTGGAAATGGATATATATTTTATCAGATCTAGTCTGCATCTCTTCTTTTCTTCTTGTGACCTCTTGTTGTCTTAAAGGTTGCCAGCTCCAACATTGCCGTATATCTTTTTAATAAATGTTAAGTGGTGTAGCGCGGATCGGCCGGACGGGTACTGGACGTCCCTGCCAAGCGGATTCGTTCCAAAACGCACTCCATGGGTAGAGCATAAGTGTATGTAAGCCCTATACGAGAGGTATTTCATCATGTTAAGAAACAAATCGATTACTCTAGTTTAATATGTTGCTTTGGATTGGGATATATTTGTGCTTTACTATTATGTGGAAGCACACAAATCACCACAGTCTATTATCTTTTCTGTCATGGAACATAGATGGTATTAACCAAAAGCTGGATGTGGAAGCCGTGCAACAGATGATTAGCAAACATGATTTCATATGTTTACAATAGACGCATGTAAGCACCTCTAACCTAGATCACCGCACGCTGCAGCTTCAAAACTATTCATCCATCACCAAACATACGTTTAAGGATTCGAAGAAGCGGGTTGGTCGTGGTTCAGGGGGTCTTACCGTAATGTATAAAAATGAATACCATAATTATGTTACTGAAATGAATACAAAGAATGACTTTACCCTATGGATCAAATTATCTAAGAAACACTTTGGCTGGGCAGAAGACCTATATATGTGCTGCCTGTATATCCCGCCTGTTGACTCTCCTTACTATCCTGACCAATTCACCTCCCTTGAAAGAGAGATTGCTCTCTTTAGCTCGAAAGGGACAATTCTGTTAATGGGAGATGTTAATGCAAGAACCGTTGAAAATGGCCACCCCATAAACGATTTCATTGTTCAAGACAAGCATAGGCACCTTCCACTCCCTGATGATTACATTTCAGACCATGTACACCATAATCGTATGTCACAAGACACCAAACACAATAGAAATGGAGTAAAGCTCACTGAACTGTGTATATTGGGGGGTGGGGGCCATTCGTATTCTAAATGGGCGGACACAAGAAGATTATCAAGGCAAACTATCTTGTTTCAACTGTCAAGGAAGTAGTGCAGTTGACTACATGCTAAGCGATGATAAATTCATGACCAAAATCTTGAGCCTTCACGTTGATGCTCCAAATCAACACTCTGTCCATTGCCCCCTGTCTCTCATCACGAACTGCAACCAGAAAATCATTAAAAAATCCAATCGTTAACTCAACATAACCCTGATGCGATACAAACTCACAGAATACAACAAGACTAAATATTTATCAGAACTTGTAATGCAATCCTCACAACGGCGTATTAAATTAATTATGGAAAGTTCAATGAATTACAATTTGACGAATATAGACTACGCTGTCAACCAACTAAACAATATTATGCTTGGTGCGGCATCACGTACATGTCCATATCTCACAAAATCTATCAACAAAGTAAAGAATCATAAAACTAATAAACCCGCAAATTTAGAACATCTAAACAAACAGTTACGACACACAGCTCAATCCCTGCATAAATCTCCCAATAACGCACACACGATAAATACCTTCATAAGACTCAGGAGGAACTTAAAACAAATGACCAAAAAACACAATAAAGCTGTTAAAGATAAACTTTTTAATAAGCTTGAAAACATGTATGGTGAAAATCCAAAACAGTACTGGAAACCCTGATAATCTTAATCTCCCAGAAGCGGTACTAATCAACCTAGAAAACCACTTCAGAGAACTTAACATTCAAGACCCTCTCGTAAATGATAAGGAGTCGGAAGACATACTCTGCGAGCTGAAAATCAAAGAAGCATACATTCCTATTGCCAGCCCATCAAATGAACATTAAAATAAAAGGAGATTTTGAACACAATATCTAATTTGAAAAATAACAAGACTTGCGGCTTCGACCAAATAACAAAGGAAATGATAAAGTATGGGAAAGATATCATTCTACCAGTCCTCGCTAGAATCTTCAATACAGTCTACAACAGTAGTATATACCCATCTTGCTGGTCTACAGGATACATAATGCCAATCCACAAAAAGGCTCAAAATTAGATCCCAACAACTACCGTGGAATAACTATATCTAGTAATCTAGGAAAACTCTTCTCTAGTATTCTCAACAACAGGTTAATAAATCACATCGAAACCAATAATCTGATGCTCGACAATCAAGCTGGGTCCAGGGAAGGCAGAAGAACAGCAGACAACTTATTCATTCTAAAATCTCTAATCAACAAATACATCACACGTGATCACAAAAAGATATACATATACTTCATAGATTTCAGCAAAGCATTTGACAAGGTCTGGCGAGAAGGAATGCTCCTGAAACTGTTGCATATGGAATATGTGGAAAGATGTACTGGACGATAAAAGCAATGTACAATAATACTACTACTTCCCTTAAAATAAACAATGAACTCGCAGAAGCATTCCCATCCAAGACAGGAGTAAAACAAGGAGATAACATCAGCCCCACCCTATTTAATATTTACTTAAATGACCTTACATTTCCTCTTAGCTCGTCTGACTAAGTTACTCTCCAAAATGAGGCCCTAAATGACTTGCTCTGGGCTGATGACCTTGTAGTCCTATCAGAAAGTCCATCCGGCCTACATAAATCTCTTGACATACTAGATAAATATTGTAAGATATGGAAGCTGACAATAAATGTGAACAAGTCGAATTATATGATACTCAAATGGGGCAAACCAACCAGCTATAAATTCAAAATAGGTGCTGAAGAAATTAGTCAAGCGAATGAATATACATACCTTGGATGCACTATCAATTCAAATGGCAACCTCACCAAAGCCAAAGAAGATCTCTACGCAAAGGGCCTGAAAGTACTCTTCAAACTCCAGAGAACCTTTTCTGGCTTGCCTCCACCACCTAAGCTATACATTAAACTATTTGACGCCCTAATAAAACAAATTATATTATACAACTCTGAAATATGGGCAGCTGAGCTCCAAGGGAAGCAGACAAACAAGAATTATCACAAATACATGGACATATTGGAGTCTGAATTATATGAGAAAGTCCATACCAAATTCTGTAAATTTAACTTACAAGTAGGTAGAAACACTACCAACTTAGCATGTAAATCTGAGCTGGGTAGATACCCACTTATTAATGACATAAACACCCTTACATCTAAATACTGGGCACATTTGGAAAATATACCATCCAATCGCACAATTCGAGCAGATGCTGTCCTGTGCAGCAAGACACTAGACCTCGTCAAAAATCAAACCTGGCACACTTACATCAATACAATGTTCGTACAGAACAACATAAATACCACATCCCTAGATACAAGACCACACCATAGGAAACAGATGGGGAATGTGGTAAAGAATATCCTAGAACAGAATTATCTCGAGTATTATAGCTCGCAGGGTAGTGTCAGGCCATTCCGATGTCTCATGTCGACTCGCCGCACCACAAGTGCACGACGAGTGATGACGCTGGTTAGCATCCGGTCTTGTGGTGACGGACCTTGAACGAGACTGCCCTGCGGGAAACAAAAAACCGGCTCCTAAGGCCGGTGGAACTCAACCGTTCCGGTGGGGCCATGCGACCATTGTCGCGAACATTAAACACAACGGTCTCATCCCAAAAGTTTGTGTCACCAGTATGCCTGTCCATAGCAATTTCGTGATCTATGGACTTACAAGATTTGATTTGGTGACCTAAAAATATACGTCTATACAATGCGTTTATCTAACTAATTGAAAAGATGCTAGATAAAACTACAGTAAGAGCATACGGAAATACAAGACATAGAGGCAGGTAGATGAACGTTTAAACATGGGGCTCCCGGAGGTACCACACAGACTCGCAGGTCCGCAGAGGTATCCCCGCAAAGGAGGCTCCCCTACATGAGACATAGCTATTTACTTAATATAAGTTATTATACCTCTAAGCTGAAAGGAAGAAGGCTGTCTCAGACGAAAAAGTGATGTTCCTCACACGGGCACTACTCCTAGTGCTAGTTTGGGTGAGGAGTATTATCCTGGCGTGGACCGTCGTCATTGAATCCTTGCGAGAGGCAAGTGCCTCACGCGGGCCTCCATCTCGGGAATGTGTTGCCACGGCTTAAAGCGGGAGAAGAATAGTAGACAAAAATGGGCCCACTCTAATATTTCAAACAAAAATGCTGTAGAAAGAAAAGACCATACATAGTGAGATTATGACTATAGGGGTGCATACTGTTTTACATGAAGACGGAATGGAAGATTCCCGATGGATTCCTTCGTCACCATCTTATGTGAGTCCTAATATGCTGAGTTAGTAGTTGCCGCTTTATTTCTGCGCGCCTTCTGCTTTGCTTAATTCCTTTTTGTTGTTTTCAGAACAAGAATTAGTTTAGGCCGCAACTGGCTGATATCTACCTAACTATTAGACACGGCTGTCCGAGGACATCAATATTGTAGACAGCGCTCATACATGTTACTTAGCGGGATCTCCGAACTGGGTGAGAATCCGGACATTCCGCTTCGCAACCACATGAAACATTACAAGACATGGTTTACATTTCACGAAAGCATTATTAGGCCATATCTCCTATCGTTATGGTCGGGGTGAGTGAAACGAATGCACACCGTAAATATCCTTTCCGTAAGGGCGTGGCAGATCTAAATATCATGCCCAGACATCTTAACAGAATTCGGTGAGAGTACGTATCTCGCCCGTCACCGGATCCTATGGAACTAACCATTTAACCTGTCATTAGGTTTATATACAAGTTGCCAGTTTTGCACTGCGGTGCGGGAGGATAGTCAGTAAATAAAATAATAATTAATACATGTGTTTTCGTAGTGCTTTCCTACATTGGCTTAAAGTGCTAACTACTAAGTATCCGAAGATACATGGGAATGTGTATGTGATACCGCACCCTAGCCATCACCGCTCGGAAACGCCAATAGTTTCCCAGAGTCGGATCAGCCCATTGGTGTGGATAGGGACACCCAAACAATTAAGAAGCCACGAGGCTAAGAGGAATATGAAGAGAGACAAAATCCTAGAGTTATGAGTCTTACTGGAGTGCAGGGCTAGATTATCGCACTGCCGGAAGAGAAGAGTATATTATACAGTATGTATTGAAAAAAGTGTCTCTAATCATTTTGAACCTATCCTATCGAGCTGAATAGAAAAGGTTTAGTCGGTAGCATGCCAGGCTAAACAGAGTTATAGCACGGACAGCGACCTCAGTGAAAAATTGTTGGTGGCGGGAGAAAATGCTGCATATATAAATGTTGCTGCGTAGTGTTTCCTACGTGCACTGCAGTCCTATATTTTCTATAACTTAAGGAAAACAAGTTAACGGATGGCCACTGGCCATATACATACATAATCTAACCAGAACAACCAATACGGTGTCAAACGATTAAGATATATATATTAATACAGGTTAACGAACCTACTATAGTGCGGTTAGCAACACATTGAAGAAAATGATAATAACTATTAACAAATACAGAAATTATAACTATCGGTCCTAAGACAGTCATGGTTCCTTTTAGTCATCGGAACCGTTAGTATGGATACGAGATAATTAACAAAACCTATATAGAGAAATAATTAAACTCTGGAGTATAGTTACTTGAATACTTGGCAGTCAAGTTAAGCTACCGTGTCACTGAAATTGACACGTCAATCCATAGTCGACGTGAGATGATGCGCTCTCCGGAAGTTGGAACGTTCCCACAGGCTGGTTCCCGTAAGCTGTTTTCCGCAAACAAGAGTCCCGAAAGAACACTCATGGTGGGAGTGCATCGCTTAGTGCTGTAGGCCTAATAGAATGTCTAACGAGCAAAAGATACGATAGTACTACGTGGTGAAGAGAGTTCCCGTACACCGATGGCACGGATGGAAGGTGTAAACAACCCGTCACAAGCAGGGGTTGTTAGAGGCAATTGAAGATACAAAACAAGGCTTCACAGTGCTGGGTACGTCAACCAGCTCTGAAGACACACCGGGCAGAGTTTACTTGCTGGGGTCGAAAGTTGAAAGAACCTACACGATTGGTGCGGCATCGTTTGAAATACCACTTTCAGGCGTGGCCGGCAGATCCGGCGAGTCATCCCTCAAAGAACATCCTGCCTCTACATCTGTAGATTCACATATTCAGGCCGTAAAGGCCTCACCGCAAGTTTGTGTTCCGAATGTAGATGTAGTATTCGTGAACGATTATCAAAAGTTCCAAATTACTCCCGCAGATGGGGAGTTACAAAATTGTTTTAGTGCGGTGGGTTGGAGAACTGCATGCTACGGGATCAAAATCTGACACATAGCGAAAGAAGACGTGTATCGCGCTAGATAGTAGTTGGTACAGCTCCAACCTGTTCGGCCTCTGGCCGAGGATGCTCTCGATCACTGGATCGCTTCTCCTTTTATACTCTCCATGACGTCACAGGCACAGACTTCATCCACTCATCGTTTGAGCAACAGCCAATCAGCACACAGCTAATAATAGCGTCGTCGAACGTTCTAGAACATTCTAGAAGCTTTACGTCCACGTGGTTATGATGTCACAGCAATATTTTAAAGATAATCAAGAAGAGTTTTTCATGGATAACTCAGCCATTTCTCAACCGACTTTGAAGTGGTTTACAGATTTGGAAAGCCCATCGAATGCTGGTCTTGATTAATGCCAGATTCAACGGGAACAGACAATCAATAAGGATTACAGAGTACCAGTTCGGTACACTAAAAGCACCATCCTATCTAGGTCACAACTACGCGCTCCATAGAAACAGCATCCCGGCGCGCGCATGCGCATAATGCGTTTTAACGAACTTTGTCGTTTTTCTCTCTCCCATAAGCCTATATACGCTTATAGCTCTACCAAGAGGGGCGTGTTCAGGAAACGAATCCTAGACGGGTGGCGCGTACCCAGCTTAGCTGGTACGGCCAGTACCCGACCGGTCGATCCGAATTACAGCATTATCATCAGAAACTAATGTCATCTGAAAATTTACAGTATTATAAATATATTCAACGACCTTACACCATTGCTCCATATCTCACTCATATAACCAACTCAAACTTTCGGAGATTACTGACCAAAATACGCATCTGTGCCCATCGCTTAGAAATAGAAAGCAGTATGATACAGGAACGTTGAGAGAAAGGAGAGAAAATGCAGATATGCCACCTGGAAGTAGATGAACTACATTTTATGGCCGTATGTTCAGTAAACAAAAAGTACAGAGATCTGCTATGTAACAAACTTACGCTAACTCTACCTGCCTTCCCAAATCTGACCAACTTAGAAAAATTATTTTTCATCTTAGACTGTCCTCCAAAACTCTCACCACCCGTCGGGCAGTTTATATACGAAATGTCCCAAAATAGGGGCATGATCCTGAATACCCCATCCACCACGCCCATCCCAACATGAATAACGATAAGCGGCCTACAAAGGACACATTCAATATTAACTCGCACTATTTAGGCTGCACGACTTCCATATCAGTCTCGTTCCTAGTCTGTATGATGTAAATAGCAATATGTAAATGTTTATAGTTACCTAGTTATATTTAATTAATCATAGTTAAAGTATTATTAAATTTCATACATTACTCTATGTATATCACACATTTGTACTGTACATGTACTGATGATATTAAATAAAGTATAAAGTATCATCGAAAAACGACTAAGGCCGTTAAGACGCGTAGTGCACATACGCGCGCGTCAGAGCTTCCTTGGCGACGAGTGTCGACAGCGAGAGAGACTGCATGCCTATAGTGTACCGAGTAGGTACTCGTAAATGCTTATAATTTATCCGTTCTCGTTGTTCTTGGTACCGATTAAGACCAAAATTAAACGAGCTTTCCAAAACTGTAAACCATTTTAAAATCTGTTACGAAATGACTGAGTTATCGCCGCTCCCCGCTAAATTATACTCAGAATATTGCCATAACGTCGTAATAGCGTATATATACGTAGCTTAATACATAGTGTGTTGTACATGTGGTCGCCACATCACTACTGTAGCAGCATGTTGATTGGCTGGCGCTCGGCCGCTGATTGGTTGAGATGCCCAGCTCCGACGTCACAGCGAGTATAAAAGGGGTGAAAAAATGAGGATCAGGAGCATCATCCGCGTGGAAGCTGACCCGCAGAGAACTGACTGGAGGTGCGGACTAGACGAGTGGAGCGGAACACTCGCAGATAACATGATACAGCACATCCCTCGTTCCGTGCGGCTTTCAGCTCACCTGTATGTAAAAGCAGTTCTCGGACTTTCCGCCATTACAGCAATTTTGGATGCTCCCGGACGGTCATCCGGGAGCAAAATAGTTAAACTAATGGTTCCCGCTTCCGAACTTTTCTAAGGGAGCATCTGCGGAAAAGGACCTTGCGGCCGGGGATGTGATCCTACATGGTGTAGAGCTACGGTGATTCTTGGTGGACGACTCGCTGGATCTGCCGACCACGCTGAAAAGTCAACAACAATTTCCATACAGCATGTCGTGTGTGTATTAATTAACTTTTGGCCACAGTCTTGTGGAACTTTGCTAGGTGCGCCGCAAGAGCTAAGCGATGCACCTAGCACCATGTGCGAGTTATGTATCTTGTTAGCATTATATAACCGCCCTCTCTGTTAATGGGCAACCTTTAACTTTACTACTTCCGTCGCCGGATGGAGAACTTTCTCACTTCCGCATAAATTGTGACTTATCTATATATAGATGTTGCTTCATTACTCTGGTTCACTGTCCTGAGGTTGTACCGTATCTGCCCTGGAGTCAGCATGCGGAGACCTTCCTGTGGAAACCAGCTGCGGAGATCTGCATGCGGAAACTCATCCAGCCTCAGAGAATGTGTCGACACACGCTGCGAATATGGTAGCGCCTCAATTTCAGTAACACATAGTAGCCTGTTCCGTGCAAGTGACTATTAGGTACTCAAGTAACTATACTAGTGTACATCTAATTATTATTTCCGTATATGGCGCTGATGACTAATAGGTGCCTTCCTGGTCTGAGGACCACAATTTATAACTTCTTTATTACTGTTCATATTATCTTTATTGACTGTGGGTGCTTTGACTAACCGCACCGTTTAGGTTTACTGACCTGTGATACATAATCTACCCCATAATCACTGCTTAAACTGTTATACTTATTCACTGCATTGGTTAGTTTATATATATATATATATATATATATATATATATATATATATATATATATATATATATATATATATATATAATTTTACACTGAGGTCGCTGGCTGTGCTCTAAATACTTGAACCCGGCATGCTACTGACTGACCTTACTATTCAGCTCGATAGGATAGGTTAAAGTTGTTAGGGACAATCTCTTCGTTAGGAGACATATAGTGTACGCCTCTTTTCAGGTTGTTGCAGTAATGTAGCCCCGCACTCCATCAAGGTTGTGTAAAACTGGCCAAATACCTATAGGGCCCCATATATATAAAGTTATTGTCTCTTTCCATGATCCACTAGCCGTATGGCTTACTAATTGTTTGGTCGTCCCATCAGCACGTTGATCTGATCAGACCATGGGAAACTATCGGAGGTTTCCGAGCGGTGATGGTTAAAGTGCGGATTTACATACATCTCCCTCGTAACCTCAGATACTTGCCATTGTCAGGGTGATGTTTTATGTGGTTGCGGAGCAAGGCAGCCAGATTTTCATCAAGTTCGGATGCGTTGCGATGTAACATGTACGCCTGTTGTCCATGGAGGCAGATGTTATTTCAGAGCGACCTACGGAAGCTTAGCGTCTGCACCCATCGGGCATCTGTATCTAACGATAGGTAGGAATCCCTACCACTTGCGGCCAAAGCCAGTTTTTGTGTCTAACAACTAATTGGTAGGTTAGACTGTAGCAGAAGGCCCACATACATAAAGCGGCATCTACCAATACAGCATCTTGGAACTACATAAGATGGTGACTTGGGGAATTCGCTCGTTCCATCTTCACGTAAACCAGTATGCATCACGTTAATTATGGCTTCACCCGGATTGTTTTTCAGCACTTGGCATTTTCTGTTGAATAAAAGAGTGGCCCTTTTTGCCAGCTCTTTTCCTCCGCTTCGGTGTTGAAGGCATTTTCCTGTGATGGAGGCCCGTGCAAGGCACTTGCCTCTCGCAAGAGCGAAAATTCCTGGACAGACGCCCGCGCAAGGCATCTACCTCTCCCACCATGACAGAAACAATCGGTGATGGAGGCCCGCGCGAGGCACCTTCCTCTCGCAGCAACAGGGTTCTCTTCATGTGTGGTTGGGGTATATTAGCTTATATTAAGTTACTCAGAGACCGCATTGCCGATGCATCTCTTGCGGCGATACCTCTGCGGATTCAAGGATCTGTACATGTGGTACCTCCAGCTCATTTACAGTCAAACGATTCACCTTGTTTGTATAGTGGTTATTTATATATTTGATATACTGTTCTAAATTGTTCATTCTTTAAATTAGTATGAATAGACATACCGGTCATACAAATAGTTGGGACGACACCGTGTGGTTCGACCTCGGCGGTAATGGTCGCACGGCCCCACTGGAACATCATTGTTCCACAGGCTCTAGAAGTCTGTCTATGTACTCCATGGAGAGACGGCACATGGGAACTGCAACCCCGAGATCCGCAGCTAACCAGCCATCCAGGTCATCGTGCCCTTGCAGTGCGGTGGGCAGACATCAGGTAGCGGACCAGCACGTACCCCCGCGAGCTACAGTACTTCAATCACATCACCTCTACATCTGTTATATTTGAGGGTAGGTAATTCTGGCTTTCTCACTCTGGTTGGATCGCCCCTTTAGAGATGGTACATCTCTGTCTGGTTTCCCGCCTTTTCACGTTTTCTAGCGCCATAACATCCATGTTTAACTGTCCAGACACTAACCGCATACTTCAATTGACAATATAACATATGACTTAATAAAAGGGTAGGAAAGACCATGTGCTTAAGATACCACATAAGGAGTTGTGTAGTACTTGGTAGAGTTGGGTGGTTTCAAAGGATGAGATTTACAAGTAAGTTGGGTGCGGGCTAGGGGCTAATGCTTGAGCATGGAATGAGAACAGCAAATTCCACCTACTGAGCAATTTGGGCTGATAATGCGGACCAACTTAAGAGGGCATGGTATGAAATAATATATGCAATTGAGATGACGTCACGTTACAATAATCCTGAGAACCAATCAGTGAGGAGGGGTGCCACTGTGCTTATTAACTCTAATTATTCTAATAAATTTGCAGAGTTAGAGAAAAAAACTATCTAATTTAGCTCTTTGACGAATGTTCTATGAAAGAACTATAATCCGAATGTTCAACCATAAATAATCAAGATGAAGATGTGTAAGAATCTGTAAATATATGTTTACACCTGTGAGATCCGAGTTCAGGTTCTAATCCTACATTTATAATCAATTTACATTTTCAAGGCGGATGACAAGAAGTCGGTAAACAAATGGTTGTTAGGAAGCTGTTTCATTACTTAATTTGTGATCAATTTGTGGCGGATATTTTTAGCATGTTATATATACTATGTGTATAATTTGGTTACACACCTGCTGATCTCAGAATGAGTACCAGAGTGAAGCAAACAGTGCACACACCCGTGACACGCGAAACAGTTTGTAAGACTGAAGTTCAAGTTGATAAAAAGCCACAACCGAAACCTGGAACCGGAAATGTTTCAAAAGGTGTTCCTGTGCTAATCGATGTGCTGAAGATAAGACCCGCACACCAGCACTTTTCACAAGAGAATAAAGATACCTCATCAAGAACTGTGTAAATGAAACAATTTATTTTTCGCTAGCATCACTCAGTGTCTTCTGAATCGGGGTCGTTTCGCCCGGATTCCCGTTCACACCTTTCGTGTCTTTGCCTGTTTGTTACCCAGATATACCTGTTCTCACTGGGTCATTTTATACCCATACTTATGACTGTGAGATGGGTGTACCAAGGTTAGGAGGAAAAGGGCTGGCGATTACATGGACCAAATTGGATGTGAATTTTCGTGGAGCACTATTATAAAGCTATGCTCACATCGCCGATGTCGTACATCATTGTACGTAAACAAACAATCATGAGACGTGTTGAGCTTTATTACATACCATTACCAGAATGTATCGTTACTATTGGAGCTGTCAGTCTGTGCATGAGCTATTGTAGCGCAGACCGAGTGCATATGTGTATATAGGTTAAACTAGTGTCTAAATAAACAAGCGATATGCGCAGTGTACAAAACTGCTTCATGAAAGACAACTAGGACTCAACTCCACACGGGGACTACGATGGATTCGCTATACTATAGTGGCTGAGCATAGTGAATGTATCGATCGTAGTCCCCGTGTGCAGTGGCTTCCACTAGTGGAAGTCCTGGAGTCCTATACTCCCAAGGTTCATGTTTGGACTCCCCAAAAACATACCAAGGAAGTCCATGACCTCCTATTTTTTGTCTCTGACATCTCTAAAAACAATGATTTTAACCAAATTACATGTATTTGAACAATTTTAGACTTCCATGTTTCTTGCTTGGACTCCCAAACCCCAATAGCATTACCCAGGATGTCCCAGACTTCCTGTGTTTAGAAATTAGTGGAAGCCCTGTCCGTGTGTACCACTAGGACTCAAACTAGCATCTGAATAGGCCCTGATAATAATTAATATCTTTCTGATAAATAGTAATAATACATATATGCTTAAACATATTTCCAAAACAAAAACAGAAACATGTTAGCGGTGCTCCAGATAACTTTCTTCAGTTGGGAGTATGGTACTCCTTAATTTTTTAACTGACACGTACCTCAAATTCTTGAGGAGTACATACAAGACTTCTCGTTACTGAATACTAAACCTTTGTACTTGACAATTATCCTTCTCCCCTTCCCCCAACAATATATATCAATATATGATGTTGTGTTCTACATTATCCAAAATCCAATATGACTGACAACCACCAGCGGCCATCATGAAAATTAGTTTGTATTTCTTAACTACATGTACCATTTGTTGGATTGTGTTGAAACGTCAAAGTATGAGTGGACTAAGTCTAGCAAGCTCTGAGGAAGAAAGGTAAAAAAATTAACGATTTAATATAAAATTTAATATGACCGCCAACCTCTGGAAGCGATCTTAAAAATTATTTTCCAGACGATAAACTCCATTACTGTTTAGCAGATCGCATTAAAACTTCATATATGTACATGTAGGAAGACTGGACTAGGTTTAAGGAAGAAGCCTATCAAAATCAACACTGATTGTGGATTATGTAGACTTGCATGATATTGTCCTAGTATCGTGAGTTATCGTGGTGTAAAAAATCACGATATTTCGATTTATCATATAGCCTATTTTATTGTATACGAATTCACGGGGTGAATTGCTCTTGGGTTGAGTTGGACTGCACAGTTTGGCTTATGTAGACATATCGGCTTCCCTATGAGTTTTCATATCAGTTTTAACCGAATATAACTTATAATTGGTAAATTGAACAAAAACATTAAATGCAGTCACTAAGATTCTTAAAGAACAATCGTTAATAACACGAAAATAGGACACAATTTCCTGTTATAAATTTGTGACGCCTTACACCTTGGCTTAATGTATACTCTGTCCATCATTGCGGGAGTGAAATTATTACATTGGTCAGCCTAAATATTGCATACTCTGTTATAATCATCATTTATTACATCAAAATTAATCCAAAAAATTTGACATTTCATGTCGTCTTTGTGAAAATGTACAAATCACGTGATATTAGGAATGCTCTTTAGATCCATAGATACGTAATGTTTAGCTCTGGCGTACCACAAGGATCTGTGCTTGGTCCCATCTTGTTCACAATATACACGGCACCACTAGGCAACTTAATACGATCTCATGGCATAAGCTACCACTTTTATGCGGACGACAGGCAATTGTACCTTGAGTTCCATGTAAACCATCAGTTAAACGCCCGTGAGTGTGTCGAAAACTGTGTTCTTGACATCAAACATTGGATGTTGAACAACATGTTGCAGCTGAACGACAAGAAAACAGAGACTCTCTTGATAACATCTCGCCACATCCGACAGAATGTGGACATAAAAAGTATCCACGTTGGAGAGGCCGAAATTGGTTTTAGCGACAGTGCCCGCAACATAGGCGTAACTTTTGATAACATTCTTTCAATGGAAGCACATGTGACATCTGTCTCTCGTTCCATCTTCGTCAATATGAGAAACATCAGCAAAATTCGAAATCTGCTTGACACCGACGCAGTTAAAACACTTGTTCATGCCACCATAACATCCCGGTTGGACTATGGCAATGCATTACTGACTGGCATAACATCAGCCCAGTTGGAGCGTCTGCAGAGAGCCCAGAACACAGCAGCTCGGTTGATCACCCGCACGAGAATGCATGAACACATCACGCCTGTTCTCCACGAACTACACTGGCTGCCAGTTAGAGAACGGATCAGCTATAAGGTCGGACTCTTAGTGTTCAAATGCCTTCATGATCTTGCACCACCTTACCTAAATTCACTGATCGTACGAAGAACATCAGCAAGGTCCCTTCGATCAAATTCACAATTACTATGTGTCGTACCACGTTCGAATTTAACCATCGCTGAACGCGCCTTCTCGAGAGCAGGGCCAAAATCTTGGAACAATCTACCATCTGACATTCAAAATTGTAACAAAATTGAGCCATTTAAATCTATGTTAAAAACTCACCTTTTCACAAGAGCATATTTTTAAATTTTGTAAAGCGCCTTTGAGCGGTTTAGTCCGGAATCGGCGCTATAGAAATTTACATACATACATTTAGTTCCGATTCGCATTTACCGAGTGCCCGTTTACTAATAATAGTTAGCCTTCAGAAACATATCGGATAGTTCACCTTGCAGCGTCTCATTTAGCTATCACATTTGTGAATGCACAGTGCACCCCTCGCCTCCAAAATCAAGAGAGCGAGCAATAGCACATGATTTATATATTTTACTAATAATAGTTCACCTTCAGAAACATCTCGGATAGTTCATCTTGCTGGCTAAAGCGTGTATACCGTCTCATTTAGCTATCACATTTGTGAACGTACCACATCTCGCCTCCAAAAACAGGACCGCATGCAGTATCACGTGATTTATATATTTTCGCGACGCCATTTATTGTCAGATTTAGCATTAATTTTGTTTTTATAAACCATGCTTATTAAGAAATATACAATATTTATACCGTCCCAGGTAATAATTTCACTCACGCGATCATGGTTTTGAGATATACAATACGGCGGCAAGAAATTGCACTGGTAAATTGCGTTCAATTTTTGTATTATTGTCCATCTTTTAAAACAATTTTAAAGAATGAACTTCAACTTTTTCTTGACCTATTCCTAATCTAAACCCACCCCTCTCGCAAACATGTTGTTTTTGAAATAAATTGAACAGCTTGCCGTAATAGAAGGCTACGCTACAAAACACATTGCAAATAAGCTGAATACAGACAGTAAAAGCTTTGTGATATTTCAATTTTTTCAATCATATTGTAAAAAATCGTGGCTGGAAAAAAAATCGCGATTTTCAATAATATCGGAGCAAGCCTAGGATTATGATAACAATATATTTTCAACTATTTTGTTATTTTGCAGGAAACTACAGAACAGGTCGAGGACACGGTCTGGACCTGATGCTGCAGATTCATCAGCCTCTGGAAGGAATGGCACCCGATTATCCAGTGGAAGAAAACATTCAGTAGGCTCTCCTGTTAAAACTTCAAGACCATGTGCTAGTAAAAGTCCACAGGATAGTACAACTTATGTAGTTGACATTAATTCTGATTATAATCGCGATGACAAAGCTTCTAATGACGTGTATGACGGTCTTGTTGAACAGGATATAGCATTTATCAATATACCAAATTATGTTGAGTCGTCAAAGCTTCACGCTAATGAAAATGGAAGAAAAGTTAAACAGATCATTCCCGAAGAAATTGTAAGCAATGTGTTTCTTGCAGAGGAATCTATTTTTAACTATGGCTACCACCCTTCACCACCCCCCCCACCCCACCCCCACCCCCACCCCCACCACACCACCACCCACCCCAACCCCCACCACCACCACCACCCACCCCCACTCCCGTCCGTTTCTAGTTAACCATTTATATGTAACACTCGTATCAGCCAAAAAAGGCTTCTGCAGTGGTCTTGGGAAATGTCCATTTGCAGACCAAGAGAAGATTATTTTTGGACATTTACCACTGCAATGACTGGCTCGATTACCGAGCCAGTCATACCAGTGGTAAATTTTCTAAAGTAGTCTTCTATTGGTCTGGAAATGGACATTTTATATGAGAAAATTAAAATTTTCTTGAATAAATTTGAGGGTTAAAGTGGTAACAGAGCACCACAGAATTTACGGACCATATCGTCACTCAAGTATGACATTTTAATCAATTATGTCACTTGTTAGCTGACATCACTATCGGGATGAGGTCGCTCTGTCAGAAAATTCGGAAAGTCTGTCACAAAAGTGTAAAATTGCACATCTTTGTTCAATTTACGAATCAATAACGTAAACATTCTGTTGAATATTTAGACACTACATTGTAATTTGGCTGAGAGCTCTCAGTCAAATTAGTTTCAAAATGTTCAATATACATGTAACTTAACTGCATAGTTACCATGAAATTTACATGTAGATGCCAGGATTTCAAGCCTCAAAGCAGGGCTTCCAGATGCTGATTGGGGTGGTGTTCTGCATACCACCAGAGTGCACCGAGAATCTAGTGCCTTGCGGGCGGGACGTGGTGCTTTCAAAAATGTTGTTTCAGCGAAGGTACTACAACCCACCACTGCCGTTTTACATAGAAAAGAAGGTTTGGCGTGTGTGGAAAAAGAAGGGGATGTTCTTGCTGCCGATGGGGGAGGCAACGTAGGCACGGACATATTGGAAGCCGTGCTTTTTGGTGTTGATGTTTCCGTTACTTTCTGTGGATGATGTGCGGCCACTGAACGTTGTTGTATGAAAGCCGCAGAAAAGACAATATCTAGTGAGGTTATGACTATAGGGGTGCGCACAGTTTTACGTGAAGACGGAATGGAAGATTCCCTATGGATTCCTTCGTCACCGTATTATGTGATTCCTAATATGCTGAGTTAGCAGTTGCCGCTTTATTTCTGCGGGCCTTCTGCTTTGCTTAACTCCTTTTAGTTGTTTCCAAAACAAGAATTAGTTTAGGCCGCAACTGGCCGATATCTACCTAGCTATTAGACACAGCTGTCACGGAGAACGGATGCCCGAGGACATCAATACTATAGACAGCGCTCATACATGTTATTTAGCGGGATCTCCGAACTGGGTGAGAATCTGGACATTCCGCTTCGCAACCACATGAAACATTACAAGACATGGTTTACATTTCACGAAAGCATTATTAGGCCATAACTCCTATCGTTGTGGTGGGGGTGAGAGAGACGAATGCACACTGTAAATGTCCTTCCCGTAAGGGCGTGGCAGATCTAAATATCATGCCCAGACGTTTTAACAGAATTCGGTGAGAGTACGTATCTCGCCCGTCACCGGGTCCTATGGAACTAACCGTTTAATCTGTCGTTAGGTTTATATACAAGTTGCCAGTTTTGCACTGCGGTGCGGGAGGATTGTCAGTAAATAAAATAATAATTAATACATGTGTTTTCGCAGTGCTTTCCTACATTGGCTTAAAGTGCTAACTACTAAGTATCCGAAGATACATGGGAATGTGTATGTGATACCGCACCCTAGCCATCACCGCTCGGAAACCCAAATAGTTTCCCAGAGTCGGATCAGCCCATTGGTGCGGATAGGGACATCCAAACAATTAAGAAGCCACGAGGCTAAGATGAATATGAAGAGAGACAAAATCTTAGAGTTATGAGTCTTACCGGAGTGTGGGGCTAGATTATTGCACTGCCGGAAGAGAAGCGTATATTACACAGTATGTAAAGAAAAAAGTGTGTCTAATCATTTTGAACCTATCCTATCGAGCTGAATAGAAAAGGTTTAGTTGGTAGCATCCCAGGCTAAACAGAGTTATAGCACAGACAGCGACCTCAGTGAAAAATTGTAGGTGGCGGGAGAAAATGCTGCATATATAAATGTTGCTGTATAGTGTTTCCTAGTGCAGTCCTATATTTTCTATAACTTAAAGCAAAACAAGTTAACGGATGGCCACTGGCCATTTACATACATAATCTAACCAGAATAAAGAATACGGTGTCAAACGATTAAGATATATATATTAATACAGGTCAACGAACCTACTATAGTGCGGTTAGCAACACATTGAAGAAAATGATAATAACTATTAACAAATACAGAAATTATAACTATCGGTCCTAAGACCGTCACGGTTCCTTTTAGTCATCGGAACCGTTAGTACGGATACGAGATAATTAACAAAACTTATATAGAGAAATAATTAAACTCTGGAGTATAGTTACTTGAATACTTGGTAGTCATTCCCAAGTTAGGCTACTGTGTCACTAAAATTGACAAGTTAATCCATAGTCGATGTGAGATGATGCGCTCTCCGGAAGCTGGACAGTTCCCGCGGGCTGGTTCCTTTAAGCTGTTTTCCGCAAACAAGAGTCCCGAAAGAACACTCATGGTGGGATTGCATCACTTAGTTCTGTAGGCCTAATAGAATGTCAAACGAGCAGTCAGCAAATGATACGATAGTACTACGTGGTGAAGAAAGTTCCCGTACACAGATGGCACGGATGGAAGGTGTAAACAACATATCACAAGCGGGGGTTGTTAGAGGCAAATGAAGATACAAAACAAGGCTTCATGGTGCTGGGTACGTCAACCAGCTCTGAAGACGCACCGGCAGAGTTTACTTGCTGCGGTCGAAAGTTGAAAGAACCTACCTGATTGGTGTGGCGTCGTTTGAAATACCACTTTCAGGCATGGCCGGCAGATCCGGCGAGTCATCCATCAAAGAACATCCTGCCTTTACATCTGTAGACTCACATATTCAGGCCGCAAAGGCCTCACCGCAAGTTTGTGTTCCGAATGTAGATGTAGTATTCGTGAACGATTATCAAAGGTTCCAAATTAATCCCGCAGATGGGGAGTTACAAAATTGTTTTAGTGCGGTTGGTTGGAGAACTGCACGCTACAGAATAAAAACCTGACACATCGCGAAAGAAGACGTGTATCGCGCTTGTTAGTAGTTGGTACAGCTCCACCGGTTCGGCCTCTGGCCGAGGATGCTCTCGATCACTGGATCGCTTCTCCTTTTATACTCTCAGTGATGTCACAGGCACAGACTTCATCCAATCATCGTTCGAGCAACAGCCAATCAGCGCACAGCTAATAATAGCGTCGTCGAACGTTCTAGAACATTCTAGAAGCTTTACGTCCACGTGGTTATGATGTCACAGCAATATTTTAAAGATAATCAAGAAGAGTTTTTCCTGGATAACTCAGCCATTTCTCAACCGACTCTGAAATGGTTTACAGATTTGGAAAGCCCATCGAATTCTGGTCTTGATTAATGCCAGATTCAACGGGAACAGACAATCAATATGGATTACAGAGTACCAGTTCGGTACACTAAAAGCGCCATCCTATCTAGGTCACAACTATGCACTCCATAGAAACAGCGTCCCGGCGCGCACATGCGCATAATGCGTTTTAACGAACTTAGTCGTTTTTCGACACGCTCTCTCTCCCATAAGCCTATAAACGCTTATAGCTCTACCCAGAGGGGCGTGTTCCGGAAATGAATCCTAGACGGGCGGCGCGTACCCAGCTTAGCTGGTACGGCCGGTACCTGACCAGTCGATCCGAACTACAGCATTATCATCAGAAACTAATGTCATCTGAAAAATTACAGTATTATAAATATATTCAACGACCTTACACCATTGCTCCATATCTCACTCATATAACCAACTCAAACTTTCGGAGATCACTGACCAAAATACGCATCTGTGCCCATCGCTTAGAAATAGAAAGCGGTATGATACAAGAACGTTGAGAGAAAGGACAGAAAATGCAGATATGCCACCTGGAAGTAGATGAACTACATTTTATGGCCGTATGTTCAGTAAACAAAAAGTACAGAGATCTGCTATATAACAAACTTACGCTAACTCTACCTACCTTCCCAAATCTGACCAACTTAGAAAAATTATTTTTCATCTTAGACTGTCCTCCAAAACTCTAACCACCCGTAGGGCAGTTTTTATACAAAATGTCCCAAAATAGGGACATCACCCCCATCCCAACATGAATAACGATAAGCGGCCTACAAAGGACACATTCAATATTAACTCGCACTATTTAGGCTGCACGGCTTCCATATCAGTCTCTTTCCTAGTCTTTATGATGTAAATAGCAATATGTAAATGTTTATAGTTACCTAGTTATATTTAATTAATCATAGTTAAAGTATTATTAAATTTCATACATTACTCTATGTACATCACACATGTGTACTGTACATGTACTGATGATATTAAATAAAGTATAAAGTACCATCGAAAAACGACTAAGTCCGTTAAGACGGTATCCAGTCAACTCGGCCTAAATACATCTCGGCCTACTTCCAACTCGGCCTAGTTCCAACTCGGCCTAAGTCAACTCGGCCTATATTTATGCCTATGAGCGACTATACTATTGGGCCGAGCTGACCCTATAGTATCACCCATAGCTATATACGAATGCACATATGCGCACACATGTATATACCTATAGGTGTATTATTAGGCCGAGTCGACACTATAATATCAAGATAGGTATATATGAATATGCGCATTTAACTGTACATATGAACATAGCTATAGCAATGTTATTGGGCTATAACCAGCACGCTTAAACAGGATAAAGATTATCGAGTGTAGTAGGCCTACCTAGACTTCTATGGTAGCTACTATACATGCAATACATATGACCAAGTTACTGCAGACCTTATTGAGCGACAAGACACAAATAGCATAACTCGAGGCCACAGCCTAAAAATTAAGAAAATAAGACCAAGACTCAATATTCGAAAGTTTTCTTTCCCGTTGCGCTGTACTGATCAATGGAATAAACTACCCGAATCCGTTATCAGTGTCCCCTGAGTGAATTCTTTCAAAGCTAGACTAGACAAGCTATGGGAAAGTCATCCATTGCGCTATAACTACGACTGTGAACCCATCTGTAATATCTATACTCCAGAATCATTATAACATAGCCAATGTATAATTGTTAATAACAACTTAATAACATTAAAATGAACCATAAATATATGCAGCCCATTCCTGACGTTAGAGGCTTGTTGACGCCTGCTGTCAGTAGAGGATTCGTGTAAGTTCGTGTAAGATAATCTGTTTACTATAACACACGTAGATAGTGCTTTTAGGATAAAGATTGTCTATGTCTATGTATAATAGTTGCGCATTAGTGAAATTAATAGTCACTAATAATTCCGACTGTCTTTTAATAAAGATACGTAAATATTAGTAAATATTAATAGTTCGACCAACAGACGACTAATGCCGGTATAATACGACTGGTATAATAGGGATCTCATATTTCGATATCATCAATTTTGGAAGAAATGTTCCGAAATCAAGGATATAGAAATATGAGATTCCCGATTATTCCATGTTTTCAGCCAGGCGAAATATCTTATACTGATAAATTCTGAAAAATTTGCGGTATAGGCTATTACTAAGATAAAAATGGTTACTACGAAGATCTGATTCGTCGAGACTCGCCATGTTTATTTAGCATTAAGGGACTGCATGGTTATAATGTTTTACAGCCACAGTCCATAATTGCGCTGTCTGTGTGATTATAGATGACAATTGGGATTATGGGCACTGTTATTTATAACACTGTTTTTCCTTGGGCTAATGGATTAATGTCTTCCTTTAGGCCTGTTTCTAATTATATGGATATTTATTTTCTTTCAGTATGTGAATCTAGAAGTGGCATGTGGTTCTAAACCTCGCGGTGGTTGCCATACATTACGTCCCAGAAATATACATTTTAATATCAAGTCACTTTATCTTTTACAGGGTTGCATCATACACGTTGTAATATATTACACTTAGGGTTAAAACCGGTATATATACACCTGTGCAAAAGTTAAGCACCACCCTATTTTTACGCACATGCGAGGGTATATTCATGTGCTATGAAGAAAGCAATAGCATAAACATTTATGTACCCATCCATCTTAGTGCAAGAGGTAATAATGCAACTAGAGGAATGCTGATTATGATGGTGGGGAAACACTGTATGTTTTTATTTGAACTTGAAAACGAGGCCTGAATATGGTTACGTTGACACAACTGACAACTATTGCCATACAGTTGACACACGTGGCTAGATTGTCATTAATGGTGTCTGAAAACGAAGTTTAACATCTATGCACGAGTTTGAGACTGTCATTATTAATACCGGGTATATCCACCTTGTGCCTGGATGACGGCCTGGACACGACGTCTCATGCTGGTCACCAACCGACTGATACGCCATTGTGGTATTCGTTGCCATTCAAGATGGAGTGCGTCTGTTAATTCCTGTAGGTTCTGCACAGGAGGATCCCTCCTTCTCACCATGTTTCCCAGAATGTCCCAGATATGCTCAATAGGGTTCATGTCAGGGCTCCTTGCTGGCCATGGTAGGGTTTCGATGGCATTCTGGCGGAGGTATTCATGCACAGCTCTAGCACGATGTGGTCGGGCGTTGTCATCCATGAATATAGGGTGGGTTCCAGTTGCATGATTTACAAAATGAGGGCCCACAACTCTATCCAGTATGGAATCTTGATATCTTTGTCCATTTAGTGTTCCAGGTACAGTCAACAGATCCAGCTTACAATCAAATGAGATGCACCCCCATATCATAACGGAACCTCCACCAAATGGAACTTCTTCCATGATGTTACGTTGGTCGTACGCCGTGCGTCTGGACCTCCATACACGAGTTCGACCATCTGTGGCATGAAGCAGGAACCGACTTTCATCGGACCAGTGTACCCGTCTCCAGGATCTCATGTTCCAGTGTCTTCTTTCGTTGCACCACCTCAGACGCTCCTCTTTGTGGTGTGCAGTGAGGAGAGGACGTCTGACAGGTCTCCTAGCTTTCATGCCAGCAGCATACAGTCTCCTTTTGACGGTAGACATTGACACTCTATTGCGCGTTTCCCATTGCTGGCTGAGCACTCTGCTGTTGGTGAATGGAGATCTCCTAACAAGGCGTACTAGGGCTCGATCATCACGGGCAGTAGTCTTCTTCGGTCTTCCAGATCTAGGCCTGTCCTTCACCTCGTTAGTTTGCCCATGTTTTGCAATCAAACGACTGATTACAGTATGGTTAATGTTCAGCTGTCTGCCAATCTCTCTGCATGACATACCAGTGGTATGCATGCCTATGATTTGCCATTTCACACGATCACTTAACCTTCGTCCTGCAATAGCGGTTCACAATCAAGAGCTAATTCTCTCTGTACAAATAAACCACGGTCATGAACACAAAATTCCTAATCTTGTCGCCTAAATCTGTATGTAATGTTCTACACCTCAAACTGGACTTTTACATAACTGAACACGTGTGCTGTTTCCCGCCACGCACGGACATCAAGCGGCGTGAAGTCATGCATGCATGTGCATTTCGTACTTGGAATTATGTCAGCTAACGCGGGGACAAAAAGTATGGCAGCCTAGTTGTGCCATCATGTTTCTACGTTCTATTGTTTTTGCTGGTACTTAACTTTTGCACAGGTGTATATAACAAAACAAGACCCTCAATCGTGTGCAAATTATTTATTATGATAACAATGATAATTATGATATTATGATTATGATAACCGAATTAGCGAGTTATTTATGAAGTAAGGAGAAACTTGTTGAGTATTTTGAAACTAAATTGGCTGAGAGCTGATGCTGACTAGCTATATGGTAACATAAGGTTTCAGTCAAATTAGTTTCAAAATTTTCAACATTTTCCACGTACGGCTAGCTGTAGGCCTGGGAATTATTTAATAATGTACAGTAAGCCAAAATGATGATTGACGATATATTATGATGTATGAGCAACAAAAATGAAAGATGGTAGCGATATAAGATGTGACATTGACGGTTTTAACCCTTATGTACAGATTATGTAGATATCACAGATGTTTCTTTTATCAAGTAGGCTAAGGAATAATGTTGAATATTTTCTAACTAATTTGACTGACAGACGTTATATACATTACACATATTATCACAGAAGATGTCATGGCTAGTAAATTTCCTACACGTTGTATTGCCACTTTAACACGCGTATATCAGCCATCAACGGCTACTGCAGTGGTCGTGAGAAATGTCGATTTACAGACCAATAGAAGATTAGTTTTGAAAATTTAGCACTGGAATGACTGGCTCGATAACTGAACCAGACATTTCAGTGGTCAATTATCAAAAAGTGTATTCGCTTGGTCTGCAAATCACCATTTTCGATGAGAAAATTGAAGTTAAGAATGTTCCAGTCAAATTAGTTTCAAACTATTCCGGCACCATCAAAGTTGTACAAGCACCAAGAAGCTTTTTTGCATCTTTGTTCGTCATCCTACTCTGCCTATATTCCTCCCAGGCTTCACATAACTTGTCCTGACACTTTCTGTACACTTTTCTCTGCCTCCTCGTTAACTTCTCACCATGTACAAGCTGCATTTGTAAGTCAACCAGTTTCGCTTGCTGGTGGAGCAGCTCTATTAAAACGTAAAACTGAAGGCTGCCACGCTTTGCTGCACGATTCAGCATAGCGTGCCAACCTTCCCCATCATTGTTCGTTCTGACGAGCTGATTGTAGACGCTCCATGTTGCAGGGGTCCACGTCCTGTTAACAATCCACGTATCATCTATGTATGTTGTGAGCCTTACCAGTGGAACAGTCGTGGCTTTGGCACGGAGTTGTCTGTTAACAAAATAACAAAATATTAATGGTAATGAGTCAATGATGATGATGATGATGATGACGATGATGATGATGATGATGATGATGATGATGATGATGATGATGATGTATAGTTAAACATGTAGTTGATCCTGATGTTGACGATAATAACATGGGAGTACGTGGTGAAGATAATAGCGATGAAATCGGTGATGACAGGATTGAAGTTGGTGATGATGGCATTATACCTGTGCTGTGAAGGATGGGACGAAAATCATCTTCGTTATATGTAGGAATTGTCTCACCTTCAATATCAGCAGCCATCTGACGCATTTCCACTAGGCGTGCTGTCTCTTCTGATGGTTCGAACACGTCATCATCTGTAATCTCCAGACATTCATCGCACTGCCAATCTAATGACGTTCCACTAGCTACTGCCGCACGATAAACTACCTGCGTGATGTTAGTTCCGCATATACGATGCTGCCACCTACCACATGGTTCACACAACACACCTTGGTGCCTGTTAGTTACAGGCCTACCACACACGATACACAACTCTGCCATATCACTCAGAAAATTAACATATATCACTTGGAGAAATAATTAACATAAAAACTGTAAAATCTAAGATCACGATTTCAGATTTGCGAGGTTATCGAGTTATGAATTTCAGGAAACATTTGATAATTAAAATTTGTGACTTACCTTTATACTTGATGGCCTATTATTCTCTGAGTAAATGTCCAAATCTCTTAAGAAACATGAAAGTATATTCGTACACAGCCGCCCCAGATCCCGACACAGGTGTTAACGGATTACGTTATTTAAAGTATTTGATTGACCTGGATTGCATGTGACATTTGAAGCTCATCAAAGTTTACACGCGTGTAACACGCGAGTAAAGTTTGATGTATTTCAAATGTCACATGCAATCCAGTATTTTAAAAACGATAACCGTTTAAGATAACAAGAAAACGTGACTTTAAGCATACTCACACACTCATAAAAATATGCATAATAGACATATAGCCTGTAGCGTCCAACATGAAAAAAAATCGGGTGGGCAATTATGTTTGACTGATTTTCTTATACCCGTATCTTAAACTAGATTGTTTCCATGCACCCACTGTTATGCTTGCCACTGGTAGCGGCTACATAAAAAATAGTATGTATTCAATCATTACAAAGAGTGTTTAATAGTACGACTAAGGTAGCGGTTGGCCAAAAAAAGGTTAACCAAAGTGTTAATCAGACAGGCACGTGCCCGTGCAATGAACCCAGTGCTTTTACCATAACGCACAGGCGGCTAAAATTTTTGGTAAATTTAAGCATAGACCTACATCAGTCAGAACAGGCCACCATCTAAGCGTGGACCACCGCATTTAAGCAGATGGTCGTAATGATAACGATAGAATAATGTGTTAGCTTAGATAATAGGCCACCTACGTAGGTGGTCTTATTGCTAGGTGAATATAAGTATGTTCTTGAACATTTGCCATAATGGGCCATATAAGCAGTTAGTAGCTGGTCGTACATAATATGAGTATAAGAATGCACTTGCCTTAATGGCCCACCCAGTCAGGTGATCTTAACAATGGTTGTTGGATGCTTATATAGTGGGCAGTTGTATTAACGGACCACCTAAGAAGGTGGTATTAACAATAACTGTTGGCAGATTGTATAGTGGACAACTGCATGACTTTACGGACCACCTAAGTATGTGGTCTTATAATAAGTTTGGTTGATCGTACAGTGGGCATGCACTTGTCTTATCAGACCACCCAAGCAGGTGGTCGTAACAATAGTTGTTGGATGATTATATAGTGGTCAGTTGTATTAACGGACCACCTAAGCAGGTGGTCTTAACAATAATTGTTGGCAGATTGTATAGTGGACAACTGCATGACTTTACGGACCACCTAAGTATGTGGTCTTATAATAAGTTTGGTTGATCGTACAGTGGTCATGCACTTGTCTTATCAGACCACCCAAGCAGGTGGTCTTAACAATAGTTGTTGCATGATTATATAGTGGTCAGTTGTATTAACGGACCACCTAAGCAGGTGGTCTTAACAATAATTGTTGGCAGATTGTATATTGGACAATTGTCTTTACGGACACCTAAGTATGTGGTCTTACAATAAGTTTGGTTGATTGTACAGCGGTCATGCACTTGTCTTAACAGGCCACCCAAGCAGCTGGTCTTAACAATAATTTGTGGCTGATTACATAGTGGCCAGTTAGTTCACTGATTGTAATCACGTGTCCACCTCATCGTACGTCGCATCATATGTCGGCAATGAGTATAAGACACAAGCGAGAAAGAAGAAAAAACGGGAATAAAAATAAATTAAATGTCAGTTAAAAAGCAATAGTCGGCCTATCAATGAATGACTACGTCTAGGCCGACTTGACTTTTATTCATTCGGGCCGACTTGACTTTTTATTCTAGGCCGAGTTGACCAATTTAAGTAGGGCGGGTTGGCAATTGGGCCGACTTGACTGGAATTCGTTAAGACACGTAGTGCGCATACGCGCGCGTCAGAGCTTCCTTGGCGACGAGTTTCGACAGTGAGAGCGAGTGCGTGCCTATAGTGTACCGAGTAGGTACTCATAAATGCTTATAATTTATCCGTTCTTGTTGTTCTTGGTACCGATTAAGACCAAAATTAAACGAGCTTTCCAAAACTGTAAACCATTTTAAAATCGGTTAAGAAATGGCTGAGTTATCGCCAAAGATCCCCGCTAAATTATACTCAGAATATTGCCATAACGTCGTAATAGCGTATATATACGTAGCCTAATACATAGTGTGTTGTACATGTGGTCCCCACGTCACTACTGTAGCAGCATGTTGATTGGCTGGCGCTCGGCCGCTGATTGGTTGAGATGCCCAGCTCCAACGTCACAGCGAGTATAAAAGGGGTGAAAAACTGAGGATCAGGAGAATCCTCCGCGTGGAAGCTGACCCGCCGAGGACTGACTGGAGGTGCGCACTAGACGAGTGGAGTGGAACACCAGCAGATAACATGATGCAGCACATTCCTCGTACCTTGCGGCTTTCAGCTCACCTACACGTAAAAGCAGTTCTCGGACTTTCCGCATTACAGCAATTTTGGATACTCCCGGACAGTCATCCGGGAGCAAAATAGTTAAACTAATGGTTCCTGCTTCCGAAATTTTCTAAGGGAGCATCTGCGGAAAAGGACCTTGCGGCCCGGGATGTGATCCTACATGGTGTAGAGCTACGGTGATTCTTGGTGGACGACTCGCCGGATCTGCTGACTACGCTGAAAAGCCGACAACAATTTCCGTACAGCATGTCGTGTGTGTATTAATTAACTTTTGGCCACAGTCTGGTGGAACTTTGCTAGGTGCGCCGCAAGAGCTAAGCGATGCACCCCGCACCATGTGCGAGTTATGTATCTTGTTAGCATTATATAACCGCCCTCTCAGTTAATGGGCAACCTTTAACTTTACTACTTCCGTCGCCGGATGGAGAACTTTCTCACTTCCGCATAAATTGTGACTTGGTTACAGAGATTATCTACATATAGATGTTGCTTCATTGCTCTGGTTCACTGTCCTGAGGTTGTACTGTATCTGCCCTGGAGTCAGCATGCGGAGACCTTCCTGCGGAAACCAGCTGCGGAGATCTGCATGCGGAAACTCATCCAGCCTCAGAGAATGTGTCGACTCATGCTGCGAATATGGTAGCGCCTCAATTTCAGTAACTCATAGTAGCCTGTTCCGTGCAAGTGACTATTAGGTACTCAAGTAACTATACTAGTGTACATCTAATTATTATTTCCGTATATGGCGCTGATGACTAATAGGTGCCTTCCTGGTCTTAGGACCACAATTTATAACTTCTTTATTACTGTTCATATTATCTTTATTGACTGTGGGTGCTTTGACTAACCGCACCGTTTAGGTTTACTGACCTGTGATACATAATCTACCCCATAATCACTGTTTAAACTGTTAAACTTATTCACTGCATTGGTTAGTTTATATATATATATATATATATATATATATATATATATATATATATATATATATATATATATATATATATATAAATATATATATATATATATATAATTTTACAGTGAGGTCGCTGGCTGTGCTCTAAATACTTGAACCCGGCATGCTACTGACTAACCTTACTATTCAGCTCGATAGGATAGGTTAAAGATGTTAGGGACAATCTCTTCGTTAGGAGACATATAGTGTACGCCTCCTTTCAGGTTGTTGCAATAATGTAGCCCCGCACTCCGTCAAGATTGTGCAAAATTGGCCAAATACCTATAGGGCCTCATATATATAAAGTTATTGTCTCTTTCCATGATCCACTAGCCGTATGGCTCACTAATTGTTTGGCCGTCCCATCAGCACGTTGATCTGATCAGACCCTGGGAAACTATCGGAGGTTTCCGAGCGGTGATGGTTAAAGTGCGGATTTACATACATCTCCCTCGTAACCTCAGATACTTGCCATTGTCAGGGTGATGTTTTATGTGGTTGCGGAGCAAGGCAGCCAGATTTTCATCAAGTTCGGATACGTTGCGATGTAACATGTACGCCTGTTGTCCATGGAGGCAGATGTTATTTCAGAGCGACCTACAGAAGCCTAGCGTCTGCACCCATCGGGCATCTGTATCTAACGATATGTAGGAATCCATGCCACTTGCGGCCAACGCCAGTTTTTGTGTCTAACAACTAATTGGTAGGTTATACTGTAGCAGAAGGCCCGCATACATAAAGCGGCATCTACCAATACAGCATCTTGGAACTACATAAGATGGTGACTTGGGAATTCGCTCGTTCCATCTTCACGTAAACCAGTACGCATCACGTTAATTATGGCTTCACCCGGATTGTTTTTCAGCACTTGGCATTTTCTGTTGAATAAAAGAGTGGCCCTTTTTGCCAGCTCTTTTCCTCCGCTTCGGTGTCGAAGGCATTTTCCTGTGATGGAGGCCCATGCAAGGCACTTGCCTCTCGCAAGAGCGAGAATTTCTGGACGGAGGCCCGTGCAAGGCATCTACCTCTCCCACCATGACAGAAACAATCGGTGACGGAGGCCCGCGCAAGGCACCTTCCTCTCGCAGCAACAGGGTTCTCTTCATTTGTGGTTGGGGTATATTAGCTTATATTAAGTTACTCAGTGACCGCATTGCGGATGCTTCTCTTGCGGGGATACCTCTGTAGATTCAAGGATCTGTGTGTGGTACCTCCGGCTCATTTACAGTCAAACGATTCACATTGTTTGTATAGTGGTTATTTATATATTTGATATACTGTTCTAAATTGTTCATTCTTTAAATTAGTATGAATAGACATACCGGTGATACAAATAGTTGGGACGACACCGTGTGGTTCGAGATCAGCGGCAATGGTCGCATGGCTGCACTGGAACATCATTGTTCCACAGGCTCTAGAAGTCGGTCTATGTACTCTGCGGAGAGACGGCACATGGGAACCGCAACCCCGAGATCTGCAGCTAACCAGCCATCCAGGTCATCATGCCCTTGCAGTGCGGTGGGCAGACATCAGGTAGCGGACCAGCACGTACCCCCGCGAGCTACAGTACTTCAATCACATCACCTCTACATCTGTTATATTTGAGGGTAGGTAATTCCAGCTTTCTCACTCTGGTTGGATCGCCCCTTTAGAGATGGTACATGTCTGTCTGGTTTCCCGCCTTTTCACGTTTTCTAGCGCCATAACATCCATTTTTAACTGTCCAGACACTAACCGCATACTTCAATTGACAATATAACATATGACTTAATAAAAGGGTAGGAAAGACCATGTGCTTAAGATACCGCATAAGGAGTTGTGTAGTACCTGGTAGAGTTGGTAGGAGAAAACCATTTGGGTGGTTTCAAAGGATGAGATTTACAAGTAAGTTGGGTGCGGACTAGGGCCTAATGCTAGAGCGTGGAATGCGAACAGCAAATTCCACCTACTGAGCAATTTGGGCTGATAATGCTGACCAACTTAAGAGGGCATGGTATGAATTAATATATGCAATTGAGATGACGTCACATGTTACAATAATCCTGAGAACCAATCAGTGAGGAGGGGTGCCACTGTGCTTATTAACTCTAATTATTCTAATAAATTTGCAGAGTTAGAGAAAAAAACTATCTAATTTAGCTCTTTGACGAATGTTCTACGAAAGAACTATAATCCGAATGTTCAACCATAAATAATCAAGATGAAGATGTGTAAGAATCTTTAAATATATGTTTACACCTGTGAGATCCGAGTTCAGGTTCTAATCCTACATTTATAAGCAATTTACATTTTCAAGGTGGACAACAAGAAGTCGGTAAACAAATGGTTGTTAGGAAGCTGTTTCATTGCTTAATTTGTGATCATTTTGTCGCGGATATTTTTAGCATGTTATATATACTATGTGTATAATTTGGTTACACACCTGCTGATCTCAGAATGAGTACCAGAGTGAAGCAAACAGTGCACACACCCGTGACACGCGAAACAGTTTGTAAGACTGAAGTTCAAGTTGATAAAAAGCCACAACCGAAACCTGGAACCGGAAATGTTTCAAAAGGTGTTCCTGTGCTAATCGATGTGCCGAAGATAAGACCCGCACACCAGCACTTTTCACAAGAGAATAAAGATACCTCATCAAGAACTGGGTAAATGAAACAATTTATTTTTCGCTAGCATCACTCGGAGTCTTCTGAATCGGGGTCGTTTCGCCCCGATTCCCGTTCACACCTTTCGTGTCTTTGCCTGTTTGTTACCCAGATATACCTGTTCTCACTGGGTCATTTTATACCCATACTTAGGACTGTGAGATGGGTGTACCAAGGTTAGGAGGAAAAGGGCTGGCGATTACATGGACCAAATTGGATGTGAATTTTCATGGAGCACTATTATAAAGCTATGCTCACATCGCCGATGTCGTACATCATTGTATGTAAACAAACAATCATGAGACGTGTTGAGCTTTATTACATACCATTACCAGAATGTATCGGTACTATTGTAGCTGTCAGTGTGTGCATGAGCTATTGTAGTGCATGTGTGTATATAGGTTAAACTAGTGTCTAAATAAACAAGCGATATACGCAGTGTACAAAACTGCTTCATGAAAGACAACTAGGACTCAAGTCCACACAGGGACTACGATGGATTCGCTATACTATAGTGGCTGAGCATAGTGAATGCATCGTAGTCCCCGTGTGCAGGGCTTCCACTAGTGGAAGTCCTGGAGTCCTATACTCCCAAGGTTCATGTTTGGACTCCCCAAAAACATACCAAGGAAGTCCATGACTTCCTATTTTTTGTCTCTGACATCTCTAAAAACAATGATTTTAACCAAATTACATGTATTTGAACAATTTTAGACTTCCATGTTTCTTGCTTGGACTCCCAAACCCCAATAGCATTACCCAGGATATCCCAGACTTCCTGTGTTTAGAAATTAGTGGAAGCCCTGTCCGTGTGGACCACTAGGACTCAAACTAGCATCTGAATAGGCCCTGATAATAATTAATATCTTTCTAATAAATAGTAATAAAACATATATGCTTAAACATATTTCCAAAACAAAAACAGAAACATGTTAGCAGGGCTCCAGATAACTTTCTTCAGTTGGGAGTATGGTACTCCTTAATTTTTTAACTGACGCGTACCTCAAATTCTTGAGGAGTACATACAAGACTTCTTGTTACTGAATACTAAACCTTTGTACTTGACAATTATCGTTCTCCCCTTCCCCCAACAATATATATCAATATATGATGTTGTGTTCTACATTATCCAAAATCCAATATGACTGACAACCACCAGCGGCCATCATGAAAATTAGTTTGTATTTCTTAACTACATGTACCATTTGTTGGATTGTGTTGAAACGTCAAAGTATGAGTGGACTAAGTCTAGCAAGCTCTGAGGAAGAAAGGTAAACAAATTAACGATTTAATATAAAATTCAATATGACCGCCACCCTCTGGAAGCTATCTTAAAAATTATTTTCCAGACGATAAACTCCATTACTGTTTAGCAGATCGCATTAAAACTTCATATATGTACATGTAGGATGACTGGACTAGGTTTAAGGAAGAAGCCTATCAAAATCAACACTGATTGTGGATTATGTAGACTTGCATGATATTGTCCTAGTATCGCGAGTTATCGTGGTGACAAAAATCATGATATTTCGATTTATCATATAGCCTATTTTATTGTATACGAATTCACGGGGTGAATTGCTCTTGGGTTGAGTTGGACTGCACAGTTTGGCTTATGTAGACATATCGGCTTCCCTATGAGTTTTCATATCAGTTTTAACCGAATATAACTTATAATTGGTAAATTGAACAAAAACATTAAATGCAGTCACCAAGATTCTTAAAGAACAATCGTTAATAACACGAAAATAGGACACAATTTCCTGTTATAAATTTGTGACGCCTTACACCTTGGCTTAATGTATACTCTGTCCATCATTGCGGGAGTGAAATTATTACATTGGTCAGCCTAAATATTGCATACTCTGTTATAATCATCATTTATTACATCAAAATTAATCCCAAAAATTTGACATTTCATGTCGTCTTTGTGAAAATGTACAAATCACGTGATATTAGGAATGCTCTTTCGATCCATAGATACGTAATGTGTAGTTCCGATTCGCATTTACCGAGTGCCCGTTTACTAATAATAGTTAGCCTTCAGAAACATATCGGATAGTTCACCTTGCAGCGTCTCATTTAGCTATCACATTTGTGAATGCACAGTGCACCCCTCGCCTCCAAAATCAAGAGAGCGAGCAATATCACATGATTTATATATTTTACTAATAATAGTTCACCTTCAGAAACATCTCGGATAGTTCATCTTGCTGGCTAAAGCGTGTATACCGTCTCATTTAGCTATCACATTTGTGAACGTACCACATTACGCCTCCAAAAACAGGACCGCATGCAGTATCACGTGATTTATATATTTTCGCGACGCCATTTATTGTCAGATTTAGCATTAATTTTGTTTTTATAAACCATGCTTATTAAGAAATATACAATATTTATACCGTCCCAGGTAATAATTTCACTCACACGATCATGGTTTTGAGATATACAGTACGGCGGCAAGAAATTGCACTGGTAAATTGCGTTCAATTTTTGTATTATTGTCCATCTTTTAAAACAATTTTAAAGAATGAACTTCAACTTTTTCTTGACCTATTCCTAATCTAAACCCACCCCTCTCGCAAACATGTTGTTTTTGAAATAAATTGAACAGCTTGCCGTAATAGAAGGCTACGCTACAAAACACACTGCAAATAAGCTGAATACAGACAGTAAAAGCTTTGTGATATTTCAATTTTTTCAATCATATTGTAAAAAATCGTGGCCGGAAAAAAAATCGCGATTTTCAATAATATCGGAGCAAGCCTAGGATTATGATAACCATATAGTTTCAACTATTTTGTTATTTTGCATTAAACTACAGAACAGGTCGAGGACACGGTCTCGACCTGATGCTGCAGATTCATCAACCTCTGGAAGGAATGGCACCCGATTATCCAGTGGAAGAAAACATTCAGTAGGCTCTCCTGTTAAAACTTCAAGACCATTTGCTAGTAAAAGTCCACAGGAGAGTACAACTTATGTAGTTGACATTAATTCTGATTATAATCGTGATGACAAAGCTTCTAATGACGTGTATGACGGTCTTGTTGAACAGGATATAGCATTTATCAATATACCAAATTATGTTGAGTCGTCAAAGCTTCACGCTAATGAAAATGGAAGAAAAGTTAAACAGATCATTCCCGAAGAAATTGTAAGCAATGTGTTTCGTGCAGAGGAATCTATTTTTACCTATGGCCACCACCACCCACCACCCACCCCCACTCCCGTCCGTTTCTAGTTAACCATTCATATGTGACACTCGTATCAGCCAAAAAAGGCTTCTGCAGTGGTCTTGGGAAATGTCCATTTGCAGACCAAGAGAAGATTATTTTTGAAAATTTACCACTGGAATGACTGGCTTGATTACCGAGCCAGTCATTCCAGTGGTAAATTTTCAAAAGTAGTCTTCTATTGGTCTGGAAATGGACATTTTATATGAGAAAATTTAAATTTTCTTGAATAAATTTGAGGGTTAAAGTGGTAACAGAGCACCACAGAATTTACGGATCAGATCGTCACTCAAGTATGACATTTTAATCAATTATGTCACTTGTTAGCTGACATCACTATCGGGATGAGGTCGCTCTGTCAGAAAATTCGGAAAGTCTGTCACAAAAGTGTAAAATTGCACATCTTTGTTCAATTTACGAATCAATAACGCAAACATTCTGTTGAATATTTAGACACTACATTGTAATTTGACTGAGAGCTCTCAGTCAAATTAGTTTCAAAATGTTCAATATACATGTAACTTAACTGCATAGTTACCATGAAATTTACATGTAGATGCCAGGATTTCAAGCTTCAAAGCAGGGCTTCCATTAATACATGTATTGAAATTCTAAATACAGGAATTTGTATATAGGAGTTTCTGGGTAATACTTTTGTGAGTGCAAACATAAACCATGGAAGTTTAAAATGGTTGACATACAAGTAATTCGGTTAAAATCATTGTTTAACCCCCCTTTAACCCTCAAATTTATTCAAGAAAATTTTGATGTTCTCATCGTCTTCTTTTCGATCGGTGGTATCACTCTTGGAGAGCCGTTCTCTGATTTTCTCATAAGAAATGTCTATTTGCAGACCAAGAGAAGACTTTGTGAAAATTTACCACGGGAATGACTGGCTCGCAAGCCAGTCATTCCAGTGGTAAATTTTCAAAAATATTCTTCTCTTGGTCTGCAAATGGACATTTCTCAAGACCTCTGCAGAAGCCGTTTTTGATATGAGTGTTAAAGAGTTAAGAGTTGTCGTGGCTACAAAAATCGGGAATTCCAGATCCAGGAATACCCTGGTATATTTGTATTTGTTTTGGGAGTACAAACATCAACTTTGGAAGTATAAAATGTTTGATACTTGCTGACTTTAACTAAGGAAAGCCGTGTTCCAAAGTTGCAAATCTATTACAAGACAAATAAAAAAGTGGATGGCGCTTAACACTTTAACCCTTGAATTTATTCATGAAAATTTAAATTTTTCTCATGGAAAATGTACATTTGCAGACCAAGAGAAGACTATTTCTCCTTCGATCAATACTTATTATTATATTACTCATTGATAATACAGCTAGCTTGCTAGCTGGCTCTAGGAATCTAGATGTAGAAAGCTTTACTGGCTCCTGGGACTGGGTACCCATCTGCCAGTGAGACTCATTCTTGTTCGCATAGCAATAAGAGCAATACATGCTTTTTGCATATAGAGAAATCTTAGTTTTCTTGGTGTTTTCTTTGTGCCTAATTAAGCTGTTTCGCTTCTGGAATTATTGGATTTACCATGGAAGGAGCTACTGAAACTCAGTTCGTATCCTTTCATGTTATTCTCTAGTTAAATGGAGACTTAAGTCTCTGAAATCCTGTCCGTGTTGCATGTCCCAATTTATGACCCCGAATCTGGGATGTGTGGTTACAACGAAATATGCCAGATAAGATCGCCTCCTTTAATCCCAATGGCGATCGGGCAGTAATATGAAATTGGATGTTGGCTATACGGTTTTTAACACTAAAATCGGTTGACGTCGTTTTCTGTATGATTCGAGCGGGTGACGTCACACCCGTTTGATTTCTCAGATTTTTATGGTGAAGGAAATGTTTCATTAGTTCACGCATCTTATTCTTGGTGCGGCATGCGTTTTTGTACCAGAAACTTTAGAATTATGTCAAGTTTTGCATGCAAATAACGATCTGTTTGCATTGATCGATGATTTCAAAATTCTTGATGAAGATGTGTGTTCTGCGGTTTTACCGTGTTCTACAGCAGTTTGTTTATTCATTTTGTTGTTTCCTTCACGTATTGTTTTGGCCTTCGTTTGAGAAGTATAATTTTGAAATTAATTCATAAATATAAAGCGAATGCTTTGATATGGTTCCTGGTTCCATGTTGATACATCCGTCAGGATCAATTTATGGGTGTATTATTAGTCAGCTATCATTCTTCTTGCCAGCTTACACGATCTTGGTTGTAACATTGTGGGTGTGGGGTGCAGGAGGGGTAACCTTTAGTTTGTTGTCAAAATATTTGAAAATTATTTGTCTGCCTTCCATTCCTGTTTCGCACCACTTGCTTATTTGAGGTTTTGTGCTTGTTTTCAGGCCAAGCCTACCCCGCTATCTTGCTCAGTGTCACAAATTTGTTACGGTCACCTATAAAGACCATGTCTGTTTTCGATGTTCGTCTTTTAATGTTGATAATATGTGTAATGTCTGTTCAGTGTGGCCGGTCGAGTTTTTAGTTGAGTTCCTTGCCCAGAAGGACTTGGCTGGGTCTGACGCGGGGTCAGGCCATTCAAAAAGAAATCAGGGAGCGTCTGTTTCGGCCCCTGGGGGAACTCCTCGTCTGCAGTTGGAGGGTTCGGAGATGGCACCTCCGGCGTGGTTTGGGCCCACTATGCAAGGCTTCTTGCATAGCGTCCTGCCCAGGCTGGTGTCGTCTCTGATACTGAAGACTGTAGGGCAGTCTCTTTCTCCTTCGATCAATACTCACCATTCTATTACTTCTGATATACAGCTGGCCCTGACAGCTGGCTCTAGGACTATAGACTTAAAAAGCTTTACCGACTCCTTGGAACCGGGTACTCGGCTCCCAGCTGCCGAGTACCCGTCTACCATAGAGCTCATTCTTTTTTGCATAGCGACAAGAGAATACATGCTTTTTGCAGTTGGAAAGTCTTAAGATTGGTTAAGCCTAAGTCTTTTTACTGTGATTAATTGTGATAGCTTGTGCGTTCTCAAAAGGATATTTTGGATTAATATGGACGCTTCCGATGATAACCAGGTCGTATATTTCCATGTTATTCCATAGTTAAAAGACTTAGGTCTCTAAAATTGTGTCTGTGTCGCATGTTCCAATTTCTAACCCCAAAGAATCTGGGACGTGTGTTAACAACGAAATATGCCAGATGATCGCCTTCCTTTAAATCCCCAACAGGCGATCGGCAGATATGAAATTAGGTGTTGGCTTATCGGTGTTTTAACACGAATATCGGCTGACGTCGTTCTCCGTAAGATCCGAGCGGGTGACGTCACACCCGTGCTTCTCGGATGTTTATGTGAAGAAAATGTTTCATTAATTCGCGCATCTGATTCTGGGTGCTGCGTACTTTAATTGGTACCAGAAATACTTTGGAATTTTCAAGTTTTGCGTGTTATCACGATCTGTTTGCAATGATCAGTTGTTTCAAAATTCTTGATTTAGATGTGTGGTCTGCGGTTTTACCGTGTGCTACAGCAGTTTGTTTACATTTTGTTGTTTCTTCACATATCGTTTTGGCCTTCGTTAGGAGTATAATTTATATTTATTAGTAAATATACCCCGAATGCTATGCGATATGATTCCTGGTTCCGTTTTACATCCTTGAGGATCAGTGTATGGGTGTATTATTGCCCGCTTCGTTCTTGTCGTCATAATCAGGTTGCGGGGTGGGGTGCGGGAGGGTGACAGTTAATTTATGGTCAAAATATTTGAAAATTAATTGTCTGCCTTCCATTTTTGTTTCGTTCCGCTGGCTTATTGTAGGTTTGGTTTTTTATAGGCCAAGCCAGCCCCGCCATCATGTGTCGAGTGCCACATATCGTACGGGTTATATCCAAGGACCATGTCTGTTTCCACTGTACTAAGTGTAGTCTTGACAGTAGGTGTAACGTTTGCGCTGTGTGGTCGGTCGATATGATGCTTAAGTTCCTTGCCAGAAGGACTTGGCAGGGTCTGACGCGGGGTCAGGCGGTCCGAAAGTAAATCGTGGAGTGTCCGTTCGGCCTGTGGGGGCGTTCCACATCTGCAACCGGAGGTGGCGGAGATGGCACCGCCGGCGTGATTTGGTCCGGCTAGGCAAGGTGTCTTGCATAGCGTTCTGCCCACGCTGGTGTCGTCCCTGCTGCCAAAAGTTGTAGGGCAGTCTCTCCCCATGTTTGATTCGGACCCTGTCCTTGGACAGGGTTCTGGACTGGCCACCGAGGGAGCCGTCTCGTACGGCCCGCTGGCAGTCCCATCGGGCCCCCCCCCCCCCCTGATGGGTTCTGTCTCTCTGCGGCCACCTTCGGGTGGTCCAGTAGCGGTGGCTGGTCCGTCAGGCATGGGAGCCGTCCGACAGCTCCACGGTTTTCCTTGTCTAGTGACGACTCTTCGGGGTCTGAAGATGAGGAGGCCGAGGAGGAGAGGGTGCTGCGGCCTGTGATGCCACGGGTGGAGAGCATGGAGGTCGATTCCGTCCTGACGGAACCGTCCTCCATCTGTCTGGCCTGGCGCACGCCAGGACAGTGGCTCCGCCCATGGTTGAGGCCACTCCGGCACCGGTCCCATGATGGTTGGTGACGGGTGTGGCCGGCCAGCAATGGTACTCACCTATCTCGCCTGGTCCGGCGGTCAGACATGGGGTGCCGTTGGCACCCGTATTTGGCCACGGTTCCTCAACCGCTACGGGTCCGCACGGTTTTCCGTGCAGGCCTACTCCATGGACTGGTGTGTTCCATGGGGTGGCGGCGGAACCGTACGGTACCGTAGTTCCTGGCATATCAGCAATGGCTCCTAGCCGGGAGGCCGTTGCTGGTAGGACCGTGAACATGTCAACGCATGACGTGTTCACGGGAGTGTCCTCCTCGGAGACGGATTGGTCTGAGGCTCTGGCTTGGCTAGCCAGAGTGGACCCGTCTGTGGTTTCGACCACGGCCGAGGAGGATGTACCCCGTCCATCGGTTGCATCGATTAGGACGGGGATCTTGCCCGAAGCCCTGATCCAGTCTGTCAACCACTCTTATCGTCTTCTTCAGTCAGTGTGGGCTGAAGTGGGGGCAGGCCACCCTGTGCCACCTGTGGCGCTTTCGTGCGTTAATGACGGCCTGGTGCTGTCTATGGACGCATTGGCAAGGGTGCAGGCGCGTGTGACTATGTCCAGGAGGCAGATGGTCCTTGACCATATGCGTCCAGCTACTGTCGTCAGGGAGTGTCTTCTTGGGATGCCCCTGACAGGCCTTAGCATCTTTGGCCATATTGGAGGACACAGCCAGCATTGTGCATAATCGGTTGACGGTTTATCTGACTGTAGTCAGGCCGCTGACCGGGCAACCTTCAAGAAACAGAGAAAAAGCAAGGTGAAAACCTAAAGCATAGTGCTGCTTTTGTTTTCTGCTGGGTTTTCTCAGCCGCCTCGGCGAAGAAATCCAAGAAGGTTGTGGGGGCCTCTACCCTCCCCAATGTTTCTCCTGATCGCCCGAGAGGCGGGAAGGGGAGGGGTAAGTCCTCAAAGGGCGGACAGAAGGTTCGCATCTGCCTGGACCGCACCTGTGCGACAGGAACAGCGGTGCCAGTTAGACCAGCCAAGCCTAGGCCAAAATGGTTCTCTCTCTCTCTCGTCAAGTCCTGGGATGGTTATCCCAGGGGTACACAAGAGTGTTGGGACTTTCCACCACAGAATCTGTCTTTGGCACCTGTCTGGACACCCGTTCAATGGGACCAGACAAGTTAGAAGCTATTAAAAACGTAGTGTCAGGTTTGCTTCTGAAGGGAGCAATAAACCAGCAAACCGGAACACTCCAGGCTTCTATTCAAACATGTTCCTTGTCCCCAAAGGCACAGGGGGATGGAGACCCGTACTCAGTCTCAGGCCATTGAATTGGTTTATCCATATGCCTCGGTTTCAGATGGAAACTCCGAGGTCGGTAATGGCAGGATTGAGGAAGGGTGTGTGGTGTGTATCGATCGATCTGAGAGATGCATGTTCCCACATTCCTATGAAAGGGAGTTGTCACAGGTTTCTGAGAGTTGCGTTTCAGAATCTAGTATGGGAGTTTAAATCCTCCCATTCGGCCTGTCGACAGCTCCAAGGGTTTTCACCAGAGTGGTCCTTGTGGTGACAGCGTTTCTCAGAAAAGAGAACGTGGCGCTTCACACCTACATAGACGATTGGCTGATCATCAGCAAGGTTAGAGGTGGATACTGCTCTGACTCTGAAGTTGCTTTCAGATCTAGGCTGGATAGTCAACAAGGAGAAATCTGGGTTGACACACCACTCAACATTTCGTTTATTTAATGATGCGATTCGATCTCGAGGAGGGCAGGGTTTTTTACCCATCAGAGCCCAGAGTGGTGTCTCTGTTAGCCATCATCAAGAGTTTCGATTGGGAAACCACATTCAGGCGAGGCGGTATCTTCAGATGCTGGGCATGATGGTCTCCATGTAGCAGGTATACCCGTACACTGCTCGGATGCGAAGACCTATCCAGTTGTATCTGATGTCTCTGTGGAAACAGAGAATGGAACCCCTGTCAAAACTGGTGCCAGTTTTGGAGCCAATAATGTCGCATTTTCCTCACACCAGTCTGCAAATCCGTTAACCTTGTTGTTATATGACTTGAAGGTTGACCTCCCTCTCGCAGCTGCGATGAAATCTGCAGCATGTCGAGAAAAGCCCTCCGATGTGGAACGTTGTTTGACAACAACCACGCAGTCAATAACATTTCGGGACGCTCGTGTAGGAAGCGTCCCTTGGCCTGGGAGATTATGTTCGGAATCTCGGGTAACTGCACTGGATTTTCCACCCGCAGACCTAGAAGATCCGTGAACCACGCCCTGCTGAGCCAAATGGCGGTATAGCAGGACCAGGCACGGTTCCTCCCTGATCTTCACCAATATCTTCGGTAGAAGAATGGTGGGTGGGTACGCGTAAGCGTGCATCCCTCTCCAGCTTAATGCCAGAGCGTCTGTATCGACGGCATTAGGATCTGTAATCGGCGAGACATAAGTCATAATTTGAGCACTTTCCCTTGTGGTGAACAAGTCCACGTTGGGTTTGCCCCAATGCTCGAAGATCCTGTGAAGAAGTGGAGGGTTGAGAGACCATTCTGTTGGCAGAATTCTCTGTCTGCGAGACAAAGCATCCGCCAGAATGTTCAATCGCCCAGGAATATGAGCTGCTTTAAAAACAACCGAGTAATTCCTGCACTATTGAATCAAGTGCCACACTTAGATACATAGTGTGGGTGACTTGGTCTCGCCTTGGCGACTTCTGTATGATACTACTGTCGAGTTGTCCGACAGTATCAATATCGCTGTGCCCCTGACTTTTGGAAGAAACCTTTTCCAATGCCAGTTCCACTGCCATCATATCCAACAGATTGATATGTAGCTGGCTCTCTTGGAGAGTCCATGTGCCCGAGACCTGGTGTTCTCCCAGGTAGGCTCCCCCATCCCTCCAGCGATGCAACCGTGTAAACGGACAGCTGGGTTGGGGTAGGTGCAGCGAAAACTCCTACTAGGAGATTCTGATGCTTTTTCCCACCATACAAGATGCACTGTGACAGGGTGCGAGGACTGCTTCGTGACATCAACATTATCCATGAGCGAGCCAAGGTCACACCTCCGTTTGATTCGGAGATACTGGCTGCCATAGAGGAAGGAGCGGCAGCTCATAGTACAAAAGAACTCCTGACTCTGGCTGTTGAGCACATCTTCAACGAAAAGAGTGCAGGAGATTGGCCAGTGATCTGCCAGCAATTACGAAATTCCCAGATAACTACCAGGACTACCTCATCAAATCCCCTCACAAGTCAGATGGTAAGCGCGGGTGGCTAAAGTGGCTCTACCATGAGAAGAACCAGATGAAGAGAATCCCAAAGGATGACCCTCAGTGGTTAGAGTTTAAGCGACAGTATGGACCTGCCGATGTAGCTTCTGACGAAGGTTCCAAAGCATCTGACGAAGTAGCTGCTAACGAAGGTTCACAAGCATCTGACGAAGTAGCGGAGACGGCGGACGAAGTAGCGGAAACCGTGCAGCCTTCTGATGAATGAAAAAAAAATTCGGCAGCTGCGACAGTCTGTCTGCGATGCCGTGTAGAGCAAGCTAGTTTCCTGGCTGGAATCAGCTTGTAGGTGAAGGTCTGCACCTTTTCCAGAGATGGCTTGATGTGTGACAGCTCATCTGTCTACTTGTTGCAGAAGATGAAGTGGTACAGATCACCTGCCCTCTGTACACCTGCGATAAAGTCCCCTTTGGTCTCCTTAAGGGTTAGGCTGTCATATATGGTCTCGAGCAGGGCACGTCCACACTTGGAGCTGAAGTATAGCAACCGGCCATTGTGCGGATGTCCGGTGAGATCTCGCGGGTGTACTTCTGAAAGAGGATGAAGACAGTTAGTTTTGTGTGCCGGATGCGGCTGGTGATGTTGCTGAGGCAGGTGACTGTCTTCTGGTCCATTGCCGGGTCATCGATAACTAGAACAAGTGGTTCTGTCAGTTGGGCTGCCAGCAGCTTCTCCATCAGTGCTTGCAGGTTCTGCGTCTTGGTGATTGGGCCATTGTACCATTGATCATTACTGTCAACCACCTCAGCGGCGGAGTCAGACACCAGAAGGATGTATCGAGAGTGTAGATGTTCGGCCAGGGGAGTCCGCAGGAAAATGTTTTACCCGTGTCCTGAAGGGGCAATGATCAGCACCACCTGGCCAGCATCAGCCGACCTACTGTCAAATGGTGCAGACATGCGTGGGGAGGATGGTTAGCACTTGGTCGGCGGTAGCCTCGTCTATATCTGGGAGACTAAATGGCAGTACTTCCTGCACCAGCTCTTCAGCCTGCAGAGCGCGGAATCCTGCACCTCCAGCGGATACGAAGGATGCGATGGAGGCGTCAAGCATGAAATCCCAGCAGCAGCTGAGAAGATAGCATAGAGGGCATGTGTCAGCACCCACAGTGTCTAGTACATCCAGTATCTGTATGATACATGCCCGTGAAATCATAACTATCCTGTGGTCTTAAACTCCTAATTAAAGAACCCTGTCTTCTTCACCTCTGGTAGCCGGAGGCTGTCGATAGCACTTGCACCTGGTTGGCCGTCGACAGTGATACTGTTCAGGCTGAGGGTGCCTATCTTTAGCTTCTCTCCATCCTGTCGGAATGAGCTCCGTTGTTTCAGACGATGCTTAACCAGGTCTTGTGCAAAGAACTCAGCCATAACCTTGATGGCACCAGCCTCATCGACTCTGAGCATACCTCGCATCGCCACCCTCTCCTTGATGCCCATCCCCTTGTATAGTCTTGGCCTTGTTAATAGCTGGTTGTCCTACCATATCAGTTTTCCCGATGAGATCTCGGGCTGGGAAGTAACCCCGGATCTCCCGTGGGTCTCCCTTCTCATCGAAATCTAGGAAGTAGATAGGGGCAACAGTGTCCTCTGAACTGATACGTGCCTCGCCCAGGTCAGCAAGATTGCCTAGCTCTTTGCTTTCTAGGTCTGTGAGTGACAGTCATATACAGGTGGCTTAAACCTACTAGTCATACTCCCAGTGAAATAGTTGGGCATAGGAGGACCACGCAGTCGGCCAAGGGAGTAGGTAGCAGTGTTCAGGGTACTGGCCCTCTCTGCAGGGGCACGCCTTGTGGGCGGTTCACCATTCCCGGGAATTTGCGATCCTCAGTCCGGGTGCTCGACTATGGGCTACACACCGCCCTCCAGCATGCTATGCCTCATATGCTGCAGGGGTCTCATGATCCATCTCTCACTATTCAGAGGGGTTAACGTAGGCGACAATGATCTCAGCCATTGCACTCGTTGCTAGCCCTAGAACCGCGGCCTCCATTAGTGTAACACGTTCACCCATGATCTTGGCGGAAACAGTGTCGGAGGCACCACTGAGGACGATCTTTGGGATGGGGTGAGCTATTCCGAGACAGTGCCTGGCCACCCCACTCACCACTGTAGCGAGGACAGCTGCAGTGGTGGCAGGAAGAACCTCATTTCCCCCTGTCATCTTCACCATGGCCACATTCGCCGCCACGTTACTGGCGACATGGCCTGCCAGAGGTTTTGCTTTGATCAGTAACTTCTGTGTCATGCTTCCCAGGAGGTTCTCCACGTTCTGAAGACACACCTGGCTCTCGGGCAGTTGCGTCTTGATCTGTACCATTGACATCATTGTTTAAGCACTGGGTATACAATGCGGTTAAACGTCTGCATCCCATGTCGAGAGAGCTAATAAGATCTTCCCAATCTGCATCTGCCAGGTGGCCGGGTTGGTACTCAGGAATATTCATCTCTCTATTGAGACATCTTAAACATGTCTGGGCTCACGCTATGCGAGAAGTACTATGATGTCTTCAGGAGGGAGTTGAAAGACTACAAGAAGAGGACACCAGATGAGCTCGCTCAGCTATCCAGTGCTGAGCTGACAGAGGAGCTGACAGCTGAGAAGCTCCATCTAGGATTTGGCAAGGGACAGATCTGCTTCCTCGAATACCTGAAGCTGCTGTGTCGACTGGCTGCAGTGTCAGGGTCGGAACGACTGTATGGCTCGTACTACGCGTAGGTATGTTGATGGCAGTGTTGAAGCCGAACTGGACATCGGGGGAACTCCCCTCGACTATCATGTTGTTATAGCCCCTGACTTGGAGGTCCTCGATGTTCACGATCATGTTGCTCAGAATCAACCATAGGTGTAGCGAAATAGCAAAGTCAAGTTTGCGACAGGCCTTCTGCAACCACTGCTGGAACTTAGTAATAAGACTACTGGGATCTGCCACGATGATCATATCCTCAACGAGACTGATGAACATGGCCTGGACATCTGCTCCGCTGACACCATCTATGGAATGCTGCAGCTTGGTCTGTGCCGTAAGGAGGCAGTAGCACAGTGCTTCCAGGGACTGGTTGATCCAAACGATCCCTGCTGGTGTGAGGCCTGGGATGGTGTGTGGGACAAAGTACTTCCACACATCTGGATAGTCCTGCTGCAAGCCAGTGATGTGCATATTTTGCACCAGCACTCCAGGGTTGGAGTCTGGATCGAACGAAAATGTCGCTGTCTTCCGACAGCCTACTCGTCAGGGGGTTCGATAGGGGAATCCTGACTAGTCACGTCTCGGGTCACCGTACATAACCCCTAGACCGCTGTTGTCACCACCATGCCACCAATAGTCTGGGTGAACGCTGAAGTCTCAGTGTAGACTGCTGGCCGCTGAGACACTATGACTGTTGAGCTGTGGGTCGAAGGCGTTTGTATCAGGGAGCCTTGCACCCAGCTCATGGAGGATTCGTTGCACCATGAAGTACACGTGGAATCTGAGACAGCTGGCGATGAGCACAGCTTCATGAGTACCAGAATAGGAGTGAAGCAGGGTGGAAGTTACCCAACGTGGCACACCACACGGCAAAGTTCAGCTGCTGATTCCAGTATGAGAGGCTTGGAGCAGCTATCCAAGTATGAGCTTGCTTCGCATCCTTGATGATGATGGGGCGATTGGTCAGCGGTCATGGGTTGACGGAGAAGCTGGTTCGGGATCATCCATCCACTGTGATGGAGAACGGTGTTAGCTCTGGTATATCTTCCAGTAGACCTCTCAGGCCAGTCAAGGGTGTACCCAGGAGGGGTGGATGGCTCCGGATGACTGTCGTGAGGTTCAGTGGGAAGGCCATCTATACTGGTGTTCTTAAAGCTACCGTACAGGCAGCACACTATTTGTAGTCGTCTCGACTCCAGAGACCAGCGAGGCGAGCTTGCCGTAACATCTCGTTTTTTAACTCCTCCATATCAACCCGCCCGCTGGAGCCTTTGAGGTATTGCTGTCGCACTTTAGGTTTCTCCGTGTGGTACATGGCTTGGACCTTCAATATATGGTGGTACGCTTTATCGGTGACCTGGCCATCCTCGAGAGCTTTGCTGACAGACTCGTCGATAGTCCGTAGCATACTCTGTGCCAGTGCCACATACTTAGCATGCTTCTCCAGCCTCCTTGTGATGTGCCGCTGGCCCACCCCCAAGCCCTTGGTGGCTAGTGCCACCCAGCGGGATGGCCACGATGGTCCCCACCCCTGTAGCGAGAGTGACTACAGCTGCCACCCCAGCACTGGCTCCAATCACACCCGCAGCAGTGGTTGTATGTGCGAGGACGTTGTAGGCTGTCTTATATCGCCTGCGTGTTCTACTGTACTTTTCTGCCTCATTGCCAAGATTCTGTCTGATGGTATCTATCTGCTGGAGTCACCAGCCGTGGATCGTACCACCCTCATCAGCCATCAGGGAGAGGTATATTTCTGGTTGCTTCCGCCACTCTGATTTTGCCATAGTATACCTGAAGATTAAACCTGCATCACCTGCAGAATCTGCTCATGAGTCCTAGAAGGGTACATTTGGGAGAGCCGGCCGAACCGTGCCAGCTTGCTGGTTTCGAGACAGACGTCTCTTAGACAGAGGCCATCGAGCACTATGTCGGGTGACAGTAGCTTTCTGAGACGTGACATTTGGCACTTCACCTTATCACCAAGATAGTAGGTCCGCCACTGTATGACATCTCGCTCATCCTCGTCTGAGAAAACACCTGGCTCAACCTCATGTCTGAAGACATCTGGCTCATCGTCGTCTGTCAAGAACCCTGCGTCCTGCCTGCTTACTCTCCTCCAGGAGCGCCTGCCAGTATCACAAATTTTCACTGTTCCTTCGCCTCCTTGCAAGGCTCGCATTCTGTTGATACCAGTTCTCCCGCTGTAGCTCTCCTTCTTGTTGCAGTGTGAGCCTCTGTTCGTTTAAGGCCTTTATCTGTGCAGGGGGCATCAAGAATCTCTTTCTTCATCATCTTGGCCAAGGTCAGATAATGCTGGTATGATATCATGTTGTCGTCAGGTCAATGAGTAATAAGAGTGTAAACTCTAAATGGGTGTCTGATATTCCATCCGTGCTGGCATATATGTTAATGTTAATGTCAAACAGGTGATTTACAGGTGTGAACAGGCTAGGACTGATAGCTTTCCATAGGTTGCTGTTGGCAGCTGGGAGATACTCTATCACGTCCCATTCGACTTCTACCAGTGAGCTGCTGTGTGCACTGCCCGGAGGTTGATGTAGCATATCAGCATGTATGTATGTTGTGCCCCGCTGGGGCACCTCGAAGAGGACCCATTCTACACGGTACTGTACCACCCATCTCCCCTCTAGAGAGGGTGAGATTACGTTCTCACCACCGGAGAGCAACAGCCAGACAATTGGCATGGTTATATGTTTTGTTTAAACCCCTCCTATAGCGTGCTATGGAACCCATATTTGCTCACTCGACTGGTCTTGCTGACCTGGCAGATGTGTACGCAGTTGATGCTGCCAAAGTAGAAGAGAGCGATGGCAAGTCATTCGCCCTACAGTACAAAGCAAGCTCAAAGGCATTCTCCCTCCACCCCATTGGTGGTGATGGGGTTGAGCTGCTCACAGACCTCAAGGATGTGACGAAGGAGCGCCTGGGTCGAAACATAGATGGCCAACAGATCATGTTTCGGTACGATTTCCCGAAGAGGAAGTACATCCTCGAGCCGTTGATTGATCTCTCGGATACAGAGGTGGCAGACATCAACACCCTAAATAACGACCTCAGCTTTCATCTGGTCAAACCCTATTTGAGCGGGGCCCCACCGATCGCCCATGATGGCCTGCTATTGACCCTGAAAAAACCACTGCAGTTCATATTTGAGAAGAATGAAGTGTGGTACCGCGCTGGACCTGGGGGTGACTAGCAAACAGGGTTGCCACTATATAGGCCTCCCGCAGTCATTGACATAGAGGTTTCTCCCCTCTCCACTGTTGTGAAAAAGTATGGGACGGTTCAAAAGCTCTACAATCGGGGATCATCCTTCCTCACCTACATAGGTGAAGGTGTCTCCCTGACGATGGTGGGTCACCGGATCAGGGTTACAGGTGGAAAGCTCCTGCTATGTCGTCCATTCGATGGCCCAGAAGAAGCTGTTAACCTCCAGCTGGGCACCCTACGGGTAGATGGTGTGTCACATGTCTCCAAAGTCAAGGGTGCTGTTAAACTGCTTCAGCGAGTCGGACTGACTAGCCCGCAAACGACTCATATAGTCCTAGAGCTACGTTTCTTAGCCGTCAGCAGAGTGAAGCAGCTAGCCCCTGCCCCTGAGGGGATGAAGATCACTATCGATCCAGATGGAACAGGGCTCGATCCGGCTCAGATATTTCTCGAGGGGTTCACTCTGTTCAGTTTAACTCTTCATATATAGCCATGATTCTCATCATGCTGCTCGTGTTGGTGTCTACAGCTGTGGCACAGGGCGCTGAGACTGCCATGATATTTGATGCCAAGTGGACCCACTTCGGGGATGACCCGCAGTACAATCCTTGGGTCGACCCCTTGCAGAGAAACATTTATGACCGCTTTCACCCACGTAAAGCGATCAAGTCTGTCTGCCACTTCTTTGGGGTGGAGAGGGTAGGCTGTGGTTATCTGCACCAGATTCTCAGCGTAACATGTGAACATGCCAGAGTCTGCCATGGTTCAAATGCTAATCACTTTAGCCTCCTCCCAGGTGAGCGTTGTCACGGTAGATGGAAGCCCCTATGGGGAGGGGGTCCTATCATGCCGATGCGACTCTGGCAGACTACTTGTTTGTCTGAGCCTACACAGAATAGAGAGAGAGAGAGAGAGGGAGAGAGAGAGGCTGGCCCTGTGGTTGATGGCGATCAATGGTGTATATCACTGTGGAGGCGTGTCTCTAAATGGGCGTTCAGACCCTGGTAGTAGTAGTGTCGGGATGATCCTACCTCCCTGGCAGCCGTTCGGCGATCCATGGTGGCCCCCACAACATATGCCCCAGGGATTGGGAGGGTGGTGGGGGCTCATTTGTCTAAATGGAAATCCAGTTGAGGGAGGTGGGGGCTCATTTTTCTAAATGGAAATCCAGTTGAGGGAGGTGGTATCATTTTGACCCCGACACTACTACTACATCGAAGGTGCAATGTTCAAGAAAATATAAACTTTTGCTTAGGCAGTACCCATTTGCAGACCAAGAAGAGTATTTTTGAAAACTTACCGCTGGAATGGAAAAAAAACCCCTCTCTTCTCTTAACCCGCAAATCAACATTGATCGAGATGACTGCAGAGGTCCCCTGTTTAAGACTATATGCTCGGCCTCAACGTGGCGCAGGGGTGTAACCCACTGGGTGTCAATCCAGATATTTGGAGGGGCTAACCAGAGCATTATGCACAACGCTAATGAAATGACACTTGGAGATCGAATCAACCGAAATGGTGCTCGCCCTGTGAGGATCCGCCAGGCAGGTGCAGCGCCGGGCTCCACGCCTCGAAGGAGCCCAGCCTCAGCTACTGGAGGTCCCATCAACTCGTCTTGTGGAGCCAGGGGACGAGGATGGAGAGCTACTGGCCAACCGAAAGAGAAGACCAAACCCAAAGAGAACCCCAGTATCAACATCATGCACTGGAACGCAGAAGGAGTTACCAACAAGAAATCAGAGCTCGAACAGTTCCTGTACGAAAACAACATTGATATCTGCTGCATCCAAGAGACACACCTGCAAGAAGGAAAACCATTTAAGATCAGAGGGTACCAGATTTTCCGGTGTGATCGAAGAGGAAGAAAGAAAGGCAGGGTGATCCCCTTGGTCCGAAACAGCGTGAACGCCAGCCAGATCAAAACCTTTATGGAAGAGGCAGAATATATCAAGATCAAAGTAACAACCAGCAACTCTGTGATTGACATTGTCAATTATTACTGCCCTAATGACAAGAATCTCTCACTTGACACAATCCAGGTCCCGGACTGCCACTTCCTCATTGCGGGAGACTTTAATAGCCAGTCCCAGAGCTGGGGATACAGAACACTTGATAAACGAGGAGAAGACATTGAAGTATGGCAAGATGAAAAGCACCTTTTACTTGTCAACGATTCCACAGATCAGCCTACCTTCTACTCGCGCCAGTGGCACTCGACAACAATGCCGGACTTGGCATTTTGTACAGAAGACATTCACAGAAACCTCAGTGGAGTGGTTGGATTGCAGTTAGGAGGAAGCGACCACCGCCCAGTCCTCCTCTCTCTTTCTGGAAGTATTTCGACAAGTTCACCTCAACACCAAGGTGGAACTATAAAAAGGCAAATTGGAGTCTGTTCGGCATTCGTTCCAATGAGCTTACACAAAATATAGCAGTAGAAGTGAGAAACATCAACAATGTGGTCAAGGAATTTAATTCAAGTATCCTCAAGGCTGCCAATGAAGCGATTCCTCGAGGGTTCAGGAAAAACTACCGCCCCTACTGGACAACAGAACTGCAAGCAGTACATGATAAACTAGACAAGGCCAGAGAAGATGCAGAGGGTAATCCATGTCATGAAAACCACCTCACGCTACAACAAACTAAAGCCAGGTATCTAAAGACCAAGCTGGAGACCAAAAGAAGAAGCTGGAGGGAAAAGACGGCAGGGTTTAATTTAAGGAGAGATACCACAAAGCTATGGAGACTGAATAAAGCACTGAATGATGAGGGTGTCGGGGGATAGAAGATTATTCTTGAAGAAGATGGACAAACACTGACAGGAGATGGCTGCAGATGCCTTTGCGAAGGCATATGCAAAAGAAAGCAACATTTCTATACCACGAATGCATCAAAAAGAGGTTAGAAAAGAGCAAAAGGAAAGAACAGACACCAACACTCACGATGCCATGAAAGTTGGCATTAGTTTATCAGAACTGAAGAAGGTTATCCGCGAATTGATGAAGAAGAAATTTCCCGGGCCAGATGGCATTACGAATGAAATGATCCAACACCTTGGTAATGATATCTCTCCGCAAGTTGCTAGACATCTTTAATCTCAGTTGCACCAATGGAGAGGTTCCTCAGTGCTGGAAGGAAGCCAGAATGCCTCCTATTTAAAAAAAATGGAAGAACAAGACGAAAGTGCTGAGCTACCATCCTATCAGTCTTACAAGCTGAATATGCTAGACCATGGAGCGCATCATCAACCAGCGGTTGCAGTGGTACCTGGAGTCGGAGAACATTATAGTTTCAGAGCAGGCCGGCTTCAGAAGATACAGGAGCACAGAAGATCAAACAACACATCTTGCACAGGTCATAGAGGACACTTTTCAAGCCAAGCAGGTGATGCTAGCTGCCTTCATCGATCTGCAGAAGGCATTTGAGAAGGTGTGGAAGGATGGCCTCCTCGTGAAGCTCCGACGCACAGGCATCGGTGGCAACATGTTCCGATTGACCAAGTCATACCTACACAATCTCAGGGCTAGGGTGCTGGTGGATGGACAATCTGGACAGAATGTATTGCTGAGACAAGGGGTGCCACAAGGCGGAGTATTATCACCAACTCTGTTCATACTCTTCATTAATGACATTGTAGCAGAGCTGCCCAATGGGATCCAAGCAGCCCTCTATGCAGATGACCTCGTACTCTTGTGCACCGAGGAGTACACAACGACTGCCACGTACAGAATGCAGCTCGCCTTGGACAGAATTACAGCTTGGGCCAATCGCTGGTGTATTACCATCAACAAAGAAAAATCATCAGCCATGCTATTCTCACTGTCCAGCAAAACCAAGGTTGGCAATCTGACACTGGGCGGTACTCCACTCGAGTACGAGGACCTGCAGACATGCCTGGGAGTCACCTATGACAGAAGATTAACATGGAAGGAGCACATCCAGAACACAGAGGCAAAGGCCAGAAGAAAGCTAAACATCATGAGGAAGCTGACAGGAACAAAGTGGGATGCCAATGAAAGGATCCTCAAGACCATCTACCTAGGTGCCGTACGACCACACCTTGATTATGGATCCAGCTCATGGATGACAGCAGCTAAATCTCATCAACAGAACCTCGACAGAGTACAAAACCAGGCACTGCGCATCATCACTGGTGGAATGAGATCAACACCAATAGAAAAAATGGAGCATACAGCAGGCATCCCATCCCCCCACTTAGCAAAGGAAGGGAATGCAAAGCACTGATCCAAGCTGCAAAGTTCAAATCGTTTAACAACCACCCGATGAAGATCAGGCAAGCACAGCTGTCATCAGGAAGACTTAAAAGATCAAGTTTTGTGAAAGAGACAAAAGCACTTCAAAGGAAACACCAAGAAATGTTGCCAGCACAAATAGAAGACCCAAACCACACCCTTGATCCTCCACCCTGGGAAAACAAACTAGAGAGCATAGCTATTCACACCACAGTACCTCATCTCACAACCAAAGATGAGCACAGTGATGTGAGCAGGAAGGCCCTGACCCTAGCCATGCTGGAAGAAATGTACCCTCAGGAGACATGGATAAGGATCTACACAGATGGATCAGCCAAAGATGCAATTAGGAGCGGAGGTGCCGGACTGCACATACAGTATCCAAACGGACAACATGAGTCAGCTGCAATACCGACAGGCAAACACTGCACAGACTACAGAGCTGAAGTCGAAGCACTGGTTCATGCAGCTAATACCATCAGCAGAACAGCAGACCCTATTGCACAGATTGTCTTTTTATCTGATGCCCGCTCCGTCCTTGAGGCTATCACCAAAGGTGAGCTGCCACAACTTGAAGAAGCACTACAAACCATCAAATGCTTTCGGATAGCACTGCAGTGGATCCCCTCACACTGTGGAGTCCAAGGAAATGAGGAAGCAGACAAGATGGCAAAGGTGGGTGCAGAAGAGAATCAGACAGAAAACATGGTTACCCATGCAGAGATGAAGACTATCATCAAGCCACTCTATAGAACACCTCAATCAGAAGATGCCTACCATCATCTCTCGAGGCCAGAGCAAGTGACCATTTTTCGTCTCAGAACTGGACACAACAGACTAAACCAACACATGTACAGGCGGTTCCACCTTACGACATCACCCGCTTGTCCTTGTGGAGAAGCAGAACATACGACAGAGCACATACTTCAATGTTGCAGTGCGTATCAGCTGCTGAGAGAAGAGATCTGGCCTTTGTCAACCTCTTCTTGAAAAGCTGTATGGGCCTGTGAAAGAACTGCAGAAAACCAAAGATTTCATCTTGAGAACGGCTCTCCAAGTGTGATACCAGCGATTGAAAAGAGGAAGAAGACTGCAAAGGTCGTTTTTGTTACCAACTTGACCATTAATGGTGCATATTCACTCCAGAATGATTGAAAATAAAATTGTTAAAATTACATACTTTTATAAGCTTAAATTATGTGCCTATGTGTAATGAAACGAAATAAATCTTAACATATGATGATTCCATTCCCTATAAATTAATATAATTTCTTTAAGTTGCAAAATTGAAATAGAGGCACGGGCTAAGATTTATTTCATTTCATTACATATAGGCTCACAGTTTAAGTGTTTAATTTAAACAATTTTATTTTCAGAAATTTTACTGTGAATATGCACCTTTAAAGGGTTAAGTTGACACAAGATGGGGTAAGAAGAGATAATTAGTGCATATAAAGTATTTCGACAAGTTTCCTGTCCAACTGTTAAAGGTGCATAGTCAGACCAAAATGCTTGAAAACAAAATTGTTCAAATTGTATACTTTTAGAAGCTTAAGTTGTGTACCTCAATGTAATAAAACGAAATAAATCTTAACAATTGACAATTTCATTTCTCAATTGTTACGATTTATTTCGTTTCATTACATCTAAGCACACAAAGCATCTAAAAGTATACAATTTTAACAATTTTATTTTCGAGCAAAAAATTGCAGTATGTAAAGGCAGAATTACATATTGCGATTTTTGGTTAAGATCCGACCACGGCCCGGTGCAGTAAGGAAAACCGTGACACAATTTTAATCTGGTTGTATTATGTACATGGTTCTAATGTACGACCACGTCACGATTTTGAAGAAATAACCAAATCGGAAGGGTCGTAACGGAATCAGGAATGTTGTGCCATGCAAAAATTTCTGACCTAGTCGTAAGCTGTCGTAGAGAACATCTTAACAAGGCAGTAATCAAATCGCGTGTGTACAAGACTTACGATCGTTACAATTGTTCTGACTGCCTTACGGTCAGCATCGCGCGTGCGCATTAATTACAGGAATTTGAAGGTGACACATTTCGATGCCACGTGCAAATTATTTTCACCGCATGTCTTTGTATTTCACTGTCAGCTCAGTAACTATATAAGGGGATTCATATTCTAAATCAGCGTTAATGCCATACCAAGGAGTGTCTATAATTCTCTTAGAAATATCCTAGATAGTAGCTGAGTCATGCCGTGGTCGGATCTTAGTAAAAAATCGCACTATGTAATTCTGCCTTTATTCTGCCTTTAGAAGATTATATAGGGGCGTAAATTTGCTAACATCAGTGAGCATTGTTTATAATGTGATCTAACACCAAGGACGTGTTCTTACACTGGAGAGTTAATCAGGAATATAACGCCATACCTCAGTATGGCGCTACGCTGGCTATGTTCTAGCGAGAACACGGCCTTAAGTTGGTGAGTCTCAGATCCGAAAGGTATACCCATGAATTGATGAATCCGGCTTTAGCTATGCCACGCCCATCTCTAACTAAGCTCCACCCACACTTCGCGGTGTTGGGATCTATCGATTCCTGAACTACCTGACGATTAATTTCCAGAAAACTGTACAGGTAAGCTGTTGAGTATTTTGAAACTAATTCTGGTGAGGAAGCCCTATAGTAATCACCGCGTCTGTCCGTTCGTGCATCCGTCCATCTGTCTATATGTCCATCCACAATATCTCAAAAAGCATATCATACCGCTTATGATATTTTAATTAAAGCTGCTATGTCACAGCATTTCATTATTGTAAATCAGTCTCTAGGCTATATACATAATCTCATTGTGTCAGAAGTTCATATTTGCACAATGCCGCCAATAAAACGATGTAATTCCGCCGTTATCGCGATCGTCAAGTAGCGCATTTTTACAGCAATTACTGATCTTATCCATCTAGTTTATATTCTATTCAGTGGCCATCTCATAAATATTCATACAGGGAAATCCCTCTTATCACGTGACATATTTTTGTTTCGCTATCGGTTTCAAATGGCGTCAATCAGCTATTGTTATTAGATGTAGGCATCATCAGTAAATACTATTAACGACTAAATGAAATGATAGGCTAGACTAAAATAGGTGAATTAGTTGTAAACTGGCCAACAACACTAGTAACGCGCACCGCGTATAAGTGAATGTGTCTTGCGTTATCAGTTTTTGTAACGCGTTCGCAATAGTTTGCAAACTATTGCAGTTGTTAAGGAAACGGACAGCACAGAGATTCTTTGACAATTTTCAACCGACCTCATGAGTGACAGATCGGATGACCGGCCGATTGCAGTAGTGGCAGATCTGATGACTGACCAACTGCATGAGTGACAGATCGGATGACTGACTGACTGACTGACTGCATGAGTGACAGATTGGACTGCATGGGTGATGGACTGATGGGATGCATGAGTGACAGATCGGATGACTGCATGATTGACAGATAGAGAGACAGACCGAATGACTGACTGCATGAGTGGCAGATCTGATGACCAACTGCATGAGTAATTGACTGACAGACTGCATGAGTGACAGCTCGAATAGCTGTATGAGTGATGGACTGACTGACAGGCCAACCGACCAACCAGCTGCATGAGTGACAGATCGGATGCCCAACTGCATGAGTGGTGGACTGACAGACTGGATGAGTGACAGCTCGGATAGCTGTATGAGCGATGGACAGACCGACCGACTGACTTACCGACCAACCTACTGCATGAGTGACAGATCAGATGACACGCTGGATGAGTGCATGGGTGAGAGATCTGATGACTGTGTGTGTGACGGACTGATGGACAGGCTAACAGGCGGGCCAACCAACTGAATGAGCGACAAAACGATTGACTGACTTACTGCATGAGTGGCAAAGCAGATAGCTGACTGACTTCATGAGTGACAGATCGGCGGACCAACTGCATTAGTGATGAACTTCATGAATGACAGATTGGTTGAATGATGAACTAACGGACATAATCGCTGGCCGATCGACCGACTGACCGACAGCATGAGTGACAGATCGGATAACTGGCTGCATAAGTGATGGACTGATTGGATGACTGCATGAGTGACGGACTGAGACAGGCCGAACGACCGACTGCATGAGTAACAGATCAGATGACCAACCGGATGAGTGACGGACTGACACACCGCATGAGTGAAAGCTGAGATAGCTGTATGAGTGATGTACTGACGGACAGGCCGACTGACTGCATGAGCGATAGTTCGGATGAATGACTGACTGCATGAGTGAAAGATCAGATGATTGACTGCACGAGTGACGGACTGACAGACTGCATGAGTGACATACTGATGGACAGACCAAATGACAGACTGACCGACTGACTGCACGAGTAACAGTGCAGATGACAGACTGACTGCATGAGTGATAGATCGGATGACCGACTGCATGAGTGATGGACTGCATGAGTGACAGATATGTTGAATGATGGACATGACAAATGGCTGACTGACCAAATGACTGCATGAGGGACAGATCGAATGGCCGACCGACTGCATGGATGAGTGACTGCATGACTGACAGACTGATGAGCTGCATGAGTGATGGGCTGAGTGACAGGTCGGTTGAATGACGGCCATAATGACCGGCCGAGCAACCGACAACCCAGTGGTAGATAGGATGACTGCATGGGTAACAGACTGATGAACTGCATGAGTGACAGACATGATGACTGCATTCTGACGGACTAATGGACAGGCTGACGGACCAAACCACCCACCCACTGACTGACAATACCCACTGACTGACCAACTCAGCACCCAACCGACCGCCCGATGGCCCGACCAACTGCATGAGCAACAGACTATACTAGTGACAGTTCGGATGACTGCATGAGTGATGGACTGACGGACCAAACCATCCAACCACCGAATGACCAACCCACTGACCGACCAACCAAGTGACTGCATGAGTGACAGATCGGACGACTACGTGAGTGACAGATCGGATGACTACATGAGTGACGGATCGGATGACTGCATGAGTGACAGATCGGATGACTGCATGAGTGACAGATCAGATGACTGCATGAGTGACAGACTGGCGGACTGCATGAGTGACAGATCAGATGACTGCATGAGGAATATAGAATGACAGTCTAGACTGCATGAGTGATAGATCGGATGACTGCATGAGTGACAGAAGAGATGACTACATGAGTGCCAGACTGACGGACTGCATGAGAGACAGATCGGATGACTGCATGAGGAATAGAGAATGACAGTCTAGACTTGCATGGGTGACAGATCCGATGAGTGACAGACTGACCGACTGCATGAGTGATAGGTCAGATGACTGCATGAGTGGAGGACAGACAGCGAGGCTGACAGACCGAAGCACCCACCCACTGACCGACCGATCAACTGACTGTGCGGGTGACTGACTTAGCGACGAATGAAGCTGTAAAACTCGTGTACGCGTATTCTACAAGCAAAACGTGAATAGCCGACCTATAGCCTACATTTTCTTATGCCCAATGCATAGAATAGGGCTAGGGAACTGGCGTAGGTGTGTACAATATTACGTAAAATCGCGGAAATCACCTGGACTTTAAAATAAGCCGCCAGCGTGTTACAATTGTACCATAATAACAACGACAACCGGGGCGATTTGGCCCTGGTGCGAACGCCCCTTGACGAGATTGTTTGCCCGCTTCCAATCACGTAAATACTGTTGAGTTTTCTTATTCTAGCTGACAAATATCTTCATATGATTCAATATCAAGTTGTTACCAAGAAGTTGATACATGAGAACATGCTAAAACACGCGAGTGGAAGTAAAATATGTAGCGTTACCTCGTCGCTGTCACGAGAGATTTGTTTATGCGTTGTGACATACTTTGCCATGGGGGGGGGGGGGTGGCGGGCGAGGGGGGGGGCTGCTTCTTATTGAATGGCTATTCCACCATTTCACGAGGCACAACCCACACATTTTAAATAAAACTCATCCACGTTGCATAGTTTTTATGCACAATTCAATTTCAGTGATAGGGAAAATCATTTCATATTCCATTAAATTGCATAAAAATTACGCCTGGAATATTGTAAGTTTGCTATTATTTTTCAATAAAAGACTACTTGGTGTGACATAGTACCTTTAATCTTGTTACATGCCTCAGTTATGATACGCAGATGCGGCTTTTGAAGAATTCACATTTATAAGTCCAATATTTTGGGTGAAATTGGGCTTTTTAATCCAAAAAGCCACGATTTTTGTAAATTTCCTCATAAACACCATATCAAACAGAATCGCTTAAAATAAGTTAATGAAACTTGGCCAGTGGCTTCTTTATGATGGGTAGATAGGCCTAAGCCTTTTAAAGGATTCGCCGTTGTAGGCCCAAGATTGTGGGTGAAAATTGGCTTTTTAAAGGGAAAAACTTACAATTTTTGTCAATTTCCTTGGTATGGTGTCTTTTAAACTTTTATTTCTTTATTTTTCTTTTTTAATAAAAGGAAGGCTTTGAATAGAATTATTAGGCTTACCTACTAAATAGAGAAAGGTATTTTCAGTTATTGGGGGGGGGGGGGGCCCTCTACGTCAAGCAATATTTGTGTGTGTTTGACTGGGTGCTGTTGCTGCTTATGGCAGCAACGCAGTTCAGTCAAATTAGTTTCAAAGTATTGACCAACATGGTTATTAAATAGTAGACATACAACAACATGTATATTAAATAGCAGACACACAATTCGTACAACGACGCATAGTCTGCCACCAATTAAGCGTTCGTGACGAACTTATCTAAGTCATTCATGATGTAATTGATTATGACATCATCATACACAACACGTATAGTACGTCATATGATGGATGGGTGAACTGGAAAAGTCAATGGACCTTTCCAATTTTAGCTATGCCCCACCATCTCTAGCTACGCTCCACACACACCTCGATCGTGTTCGGATCAATCGATCCACGCACTCTCTGACTATCAATTTCCAGAAAACTATACAGGTAAGCTGTTACCTGAATATTTTGAACAGCAACAGCGCCCAGTCAAATTAGTTTCAAAATATTCAACAGAATGTTTATTAATTGGTAAAGCCATACAATTTATACAACAGGGTGTCAGACTATTAAGCGTTAGACTGACTATATCAAATTACTCATGATGTCATGATTATGATGACATCCTACACATAACGTAATTGATTATAACGTTATATATGATAGATGAATAAACTTGGAAAGGTCAATTAGCTTGTGTGCTGAAGTGATACACTGATATGATCTAAGCCAGGGAGACGTAACCCGTAGATGGTTTAACCATAATGTGGAAAGGTACCGTAACCATTTCTGGTATAGGAGGAGAAATGCAGCACATGGAGAAAAATAAGTTTCCTGACATTACAACAATGGACCTTTGATTCCATTTTAGCTATTCCCCGCCCATCTCTGGTTAAGCTCCACCCACACCACCTCTGTGTTGGGATCGATCGATCTCTGAACTCTGACAATCAATTTCCAGACAACTATACAGGTACATGTAAGCTATTGAATATTTTGGAACTAATTTGACTGGTCGCTATTGCTGCCTATGGCAGCAACAGCGCCCAGTCAAATTAGTTTCAAAATATTCAACATAATGTTTATAAAATGGTAAAGACATACAATTCATACAACGTGTCGGACTATTACACCTTAAAGACATTCAGACTGTGATATACTAGTGGAATCACGAATGTCGAACAAGACAAAGACTGAATGAGATAATGGCTGAACGTGAAGTGATTTAATGAAAACATGTTAAGTTTTTATTGCATGATCGAATCCACTTACATGTTACAATATTCAAATGCGCCATACCCCCCCCCCCTTTCCCTACCCCTCCCTCTCTTCTTTCTGGTCTCAACCCCCCCCCCTCCCCTATTCCCATCCTCCCTCTCTCTTTCTATCATTATTTATCATATACCCACACTAACTCCCTTCTCGAACCTCGAATACCCATTCTCTCCGTATCCCCTATTTCTATCTCAACTCACCTTTCCAGTTTATCCATCCATACTCAACTAATTAACACGTATGCTGACGTCATAATCATGACGTCATGAATGATTCGAAATAGTCTTTAACGCTTAATAGTCCAACCCCCTGTACGAATTGTATGTCTTTGCTATTTAACCCTTCATTCATAACAGCCAAAAATTACTTCGACAGTGATCTTGACAAATGTTCATTTTTATGACTGAAATGACCAGCTCGACAGTCATTCCAGTGGTAAATTTAAAAAAAACAGTCTTCTTTTCTGCAAATGGATATTTTCTTTGAAATAATTGAAATCTTCTCGAACAAATTCAGACCATGTGACGTGGCTGCCACAGCGCCCAGTCACATTAGTTTCAAAATATTCAACAGCATGTTTATTCACCCTTTAACCCTTAATTACTTTCAAAATAGTCAACAGCTTACATGCATAGTTTTCTGGAAATTGATAGTCGGGTAGTTCAGTGATCGATTGAACCCAACACGAGCGAGGTGTGGGTGGAGCTTAGATAGTGATGGGCGGAGCATAGCTAAAACTGGAAAGGTAAATGATAAATAGGCATCATTCACATTTGAATTGGCGCCTTACTTTCGATAGACTATACTAGTAATACGTCATCAGTCATATCAGAAGCCGATAATACTCTGGTTATATAAATCTTGCGGTATAACCGAGCCTGTGTTTCTCAGATTCTGACCAGATCGCCAGAGGTAAATGTGTCTTCCTCCAGAATATCGAGCAGCCTGGCGGCACTAGTGTCAGGATGAATCAATTGCTTCTGCTCGAACCGATCTGCGTGGGAGAAGAGAGAACACAAACAACGGAACATTTAATAATCATAAACTAAAAACTACAACGGACCTTTCCATTTTTAGCTATGCCCTGCCCATCTCTAGCTAAGCTCGAACCAGTCCTCGCTCGTGTAGGATCGATCGATCTCTGAACTTTCTGACTATCAATCTCTAGAAAGCTATACAGGTAAGATATTGAATATTTTGGAACTAATTTGAATAGGCGCTGCTGCTGCCTATGGCAGCAACAGCGTCCAGTCAAATTAGTTTCAAAATATTCAACAGCATGTTTATTAAATAGTAGACATACAATTCATACAACGTGCATGCCTATTAAGAGTCAAAGACGGGACAAATAGAATCATTTAAGGCGTAGTGATTATGATGTCATCCTACAGGCTGCTTAGCTGATTATGACATCATATGACGTCAGATGATAGATGCATACTCTGGAAAGGTGAATTACGTTATGATGTCCGCTATCTTGAAACTACATTACAACTCAGAAATAACTTAACATGTTTGAAAAAAACCCACCCTACTGTTGAATATGTTGATCTTAATTTGATTGGAAGTCAATCGAATTAAATCCAAAATATTCAAAAGAACATTTCTTACACCATGTTCAAAATCGTACGAACTAACATCTTTCTGCTTTTGTATAAATAAATTCTAAAATTCTAAAAACAAGATTCCTAATGGGGCTGTGGCGGTCATCTGGAATTATTGGCCACTGACACAAACGTACAAAATGAGATGACCACTGGAAAAGGTTACCAATCTAATTTCTGTGAAAAAGGTTTCGGCAGGTTTTATTAAAATTCAGCCCAGTGGTTAATAAGTAGTCTTCTATATGATTTTCTCAGAAATTTACAGAATTTCCAAGATGACCACCAAACATGCTAAATTTTGGTTGATTCAAGATAACCATGTTTTTTACGTATCAACCTTCCATGGACAAACTTTAATGGCCCTTACTCCCTAATCATATCTCCCAAATGTCAGCCTGATCTGTTTAGTGGTACTGGAGAAGTTGTTTTCGTGAGAATTAGGTCACCCAAGATGGAAAATTTCCTTGAACAAAGTTGGTTCAGCTTTGCTCCAGATGATGCTTCATGAGTTTTGAATCAATCCTAATTTCCTACTGCTTTAAGTAAGGGAGATTTTGGTAGGAAAAAGCTCCAAGATGTCTGCGAAACAGTTCATCCGAAAGTTTCGAAAGTGGAAATATGAAATCAACATCCCCAAACCCTATATAAAAGCAGTTGCAGATTCAACATCCATTAAATAAAGAAATCCAATATGGTCACCAAACACGCTACATTTTGATTGATTCATGGCAGCCATGTGTTTTTTAGCCTTGAATAAACTTTGATGGGCCCTACTTCATAATTATATCTACCAAATCGTGGCACGATTCGTTCAGCGATTTTGGAGAAGTTGCTTTCACGAAATAGATATGCGCCAAACTATTTAGCCAATCAACTTCCCTTGGACAAACTTGGTTCAGCTCTTGCCCTAGATGATAACACATGAGCTTTGAATCAATCCCACAAGTCAGTGATTCATCCAGGAATAAAAAATGGCAGGGTGAAATTAAAAAGGGCAGGAGACACAGTTGTCAGAGAAATTGACTACAACAACACTATGTGTACTTAATGAGACAGGTACCCTGTAAACACTGGCCAGTGCTGGGCCAAAACTGTGCCACATTGTCCCAGTGCTGGGTTAGTAAGCTACATTATCAGGCTAGTCCTCCAGGTTTACTTCCAAGACATATCATTGCATTACCTATAGTCTTGCATATGCCCAGAACACTAGTATTATGGCCTTCTGAGCCTATCTTATTTTACCAAATTGTGTTTACGAGCGACGAGCGTGTTTCACTTTACATACCCATGTATGTCTTTCGAGTGTCTGAGTCACGTGAGTTAGTACGGACATCTAGCTGCATGTCTGTGTCAAGAGCGCCTGGATGATAGCTCATTACACGTATGGCCGGCTCCTCATCTGCCAACACCCGGCAGAACATATGTCGTGCAGCTTTCCCTAAAAATAAATGTGCATGACATAACTCATATAACATAAATAAGCAGCGATGAAGATTAGCAGGGGCCCAGTAGTCTGAGGCTATTAGATTTTAGGCTGGGATACTCAAATTTCAACCTCACTAGCCCAGGTGGAGACCTAAAGTTTTTCATTCATATTTTAAATTTGCGAACAGAAAATCATTTTTTATATATCTGAATATTATATTGCAGGTGAGGCGGTTTCATTAACCATTTCAATCCTTAAGAATTAATTTTTTACGATGTACATAGCATATTCTAATGAATATTTTGAAATTAGCATGACTGAAAGGCATTGCCGCCTATGGCAGCAATGGCTTCCAGTCACATTAAATTCAAAATACTCAACAAATTTTCTGTTTATTTGCCATGAAATTGAGATATATATAATTTAAAATATGCAACATTAGTAAATCCTAAATTATTATATCCTGTGTTTCTAAATGTGGGATCTTGTGTACTGATGCATCATACTTATAAGATTGAGTGCTTGAAAAATTGACTGGGCCCCAGCTAGAGCTGGGCGGTCTAACGGTAGTACCGTGAGGACCGCGGTATACCGTGAACCGATACCGTGACCGTTGACATTTCCAAATACCGTGAATACCGTCCATGTTTGAGCAATATTTGGGAAATAGATCCATGAAATCTGACTTGACCACGGGTAAATAGGTGCTAATAGTGCCAAAAATACAGGCATCCCTAACTATTAGCCGAGTTGAAGTGAAAGGGTCGTTGTAAAAACAAACATCAAGACGTCAATTACAAAATAATGACAGGCAGAATTGTCTGTCAAACGTACGTCTTGAAAGTCTCACGGTAAAATTGCTTTATTTAAAACATCTAAACTCATTCTCTGTCCGTCCGCCGGTGGTAATTACACTATTAATATATTCCCTATTCCCGTTTCTATTATTTGTAATGTATTACTCCAAGCATTTTGTCACCGAACAAACACGCTTGAATAACATAATAACATACAAACTGCTTGCTATTCAAACGCAACAACGATCTCGCAAAGACGTATCTGATTGGTTGTTCATGAACTAGACCGTAGGAGAATTTATCAATGAAAATGTACTAAAACGTAGTATTTGTTCGCGCTATTTTGATCACGTGCTAATTTATTAAGTCGTTATTTTTAATTTTTTGGCCTTGTTTTAAGAAATTTCTTTACGGATTAAATCCAGTTTAAGTAATGACACCTAAAAATCTTAGTGTTTTAGTTTTTGTAATTCATTTATTAACTGGCTACACGTCGGAAGTTCGCGGAAATAGCTTTTTACACGCATTGTTCAAGTGAAGCATGGCGAGTAACGAGTCTGCACATCGGGTACTCGGTAATTATCAGAAGCTTTGGAATCGGCTATATTCAATGTCGTATCATTCGGCATGTGTATAGGCCTGTTTTCGCGAGTAACCGAATATACGACTCCAACAGAAATAAAAGATTACAACACTGGCCTCGTTTAAATACTCGCGGATTTTGTCTGGACTCTGTTTATCAACGCGCTCGACCGCCAAATTATAATTTACCGTTTGCTGGTCGCACGCATTAATAGCAAGCCCAATCCAGATTGAAAATAGCGCACTCCAATGTCTCAAACAGAGGGTTATAGTTAGCGAGTCGACCACACACTTTGACCGATATTCCCGTGAATGATATTACGTCAATAAAAATAGTGACCTAATAAAATCATGAAATTAAACAGTCACAATAGCAATAATGTTTTTCTTGTCAAAATCAGCTAGCCGATTTATGTATTTTACCTATATTTACCGTTGATTGGAGATAGAAGTGAAAAGGAAATGAAAAAAATTGTTCAAATTTCGTGGCATGCCTCAACCTCAGCTGACGGAATACCGTGGTACCGCGGTATTATTTCATGGTACCGATACCGTCATGTAAATGTCAATACCGCCCAGCTCTAGCCCCAGCAAGTTTTGCTTTTAGGGGCCCAGGTGGCTAAAGATTTATCACTGTAAATAAGTCACAAATATGTTAATATTTCAAAGAATACTCAACGATTCGCTTCTCAGTTAATAACAAGACCAGCTTTTGCTCAGTATCTGGGAGCTCTTTAACAAAGTGATGATCGATTTCAAACAGAAAATTGATCTGCCATATGAGACATAATCACGTTAATTTAGTGCTTCAATCGATGTCTTATAAGACACTTTCACAAAGCAGTTTGGTACATACCAGTTTGTTTAATGACTGCAAGCAACAGGAAAACCTATTCTAGAAATAATTGAAATACAACGGATACAAGAACTAATACCAGGACACAACTTCTGGCTTGTTTGCTTTTGTGTCATATGCATGGCTATGGTAACCGTGAACTTGGGTGGCATAAATACATGAAGGTCAATGATTGACAGAATTGGAAAATGTGAAATCAGAACTCCTGGTTTCGCCTTTTCAGATTTGGATTTTTCGGTACTCCTATTTTATGTGTGCACTACCTGCATGTGTGTATGACGGATTCTGATTGTATTTCAACTAATCTTTATATCACACTTGAATGCAATCTTACTGATCTGGATCTTTTTCAGTATTATCACAGTCTACATTTTACAAACGACAGAAATTTTGAATTATAAAATAAATATAGTTTATAAACACCTATTAGTATGCTTCATATTTATTAACTTTATGCTCTATTTGGTATCACAGAATGTGTCAATATGTATTGATAATCAAATGCAATCCTTCAAATCTTGGCCTTTTTGGTATTATTACGGCGGCCATTTTGAAAACGGTTGCAATTTTGAAATTTTTTAAAATGATTAAAGGCGAATATTCACAGCAAATGACTGAAAATTAAATTGTTTAAATTGTATACTTTTAGAAGCTTAAAGTGTGGATCTAAATGGAATGAAACGAAATAAATCTTAGCATATGAAGATTCCATTACGTATAAATTAATATAATTTTTAAAGTTATGAATTTGAGTTAGGGACTCGTGCCTCTATTTCAAATTCACAACTAAAAATACGAAATTTATTTATATGGAATGAAATCATCATATGTTAAGATTTATTTCGTTTCATTCCATCAAGGCACACAATTTAATGCTGTAAATGTATACAATTTTAACATATTTAATTTCAAGCATTTTGATGTGAATATCCACCTTTAATTAGCCTGTCAGATGTTATTAAGATGCTAAATTTGGTTCTTGTAACCAAATGCACACAGTTATTTCTCCAGATTGCATGACTGGCATACCTATACACGAGAGGAAAGATGAGACACAATCAGGGAAAGGAGAGTGAGAGAAAGATCCAGGACAAAAAGCTTGAAAGAAAGCTATATCACTTGTTACTTACCAGAGCAATAGAGCGACCATGATTTTGTTGGCCTAGTCGCGGCACCTGAAGATATTTCTACCACATAGCGATGTGGAGCATTTCGAAATGTGGATAAGAAGTGCGAATTTAGCACGATCATGCTTGATACATTTAATGTCATATATTGTGCTACACTCTCAACCGAGCCACATTCAGAAGCCCACTTTGTCACATCTCCAAGACTCGCTGCATTGTGAACAATTATGGCTTGCTCAAAATGAGAAACTGTTGTATTAGTATTGGTAAGAATATCGTCAAAGATGTGATCATAAGATGATTGGTCTGCAGCATAAAAGTCAATAGCAGAACAGTAAACGCTCACTTTAGGATTTGCGGATTCTAGTTCCACTTTCAAACTCTGAAGCACATCATTGTTCCTAGACATGATCACTACCACAGAACCTGAACCGAGTCTGGTGCAGAATTTCATTGCTAATGACTTTCCCAATCCGCGGCTGGTGCCTGTAATAACACACAGTGTCCTTCTACTGAGCATGGTGATCGTTTCTTATGCACGTTGAACCTATGAATGGAAAGAAACAAATGGTAATTCTTATTTAATCATTGAATGTAGGCCCCAGCAACAGAATTGAAACCACCAGACACACAAGTGACACAACTTACCTTCCTCTCCAACTGCACACACTCAATATACATTTTATTTACAGTCCCTACATAACATAGCATGATTGACCGGTTGCTATTTCTTTCTTATTTTATACTTACATTGCAATAAGCTAATAATTCGGTATTGTTTCCCTAGTGATTAATTTCTAGCCATGCCCCGCCTATGCATAGCTAAGCTCCCTCAACTTTGTATGAGCCCTTGAATCGATTTTAGCACATTAAATCCTGAATTCACAGAATCACAGATTAAACTCAAAGGTAGAGGTAATCTGTTGAATATTTAGAAACAAATTTGACTGGGAGCTGTTACTGCCCATCACAATAACAACTCTCAGTCAAATTAGTTTCAAAGTGTTGAACAAACTGTTTATTAATTCAGTTTAATGGCTGGTGATGCTCTTCTTTACTAAAGTTAAAGCAAACACATTAGTGAGATTATCAGTTTCTCATTAGCGGTTCTTGGAAGGCAGCAGGGTTGGATGATTTAAATCAACTTTTTAGGAACAATCATTGATTTAAATCAACTTTTAAAATGATTTTATTCAAGGTTAATATGCTAAAGACCAGATTAAATTCAATAAAAATATTTAAAAACATGTAGAGCTGTACACCACTGCAAACAACATGGTTCTCTCTTATCTTATCGATATAGTAAAAGGAATGCAATAATAAACTTTTGAAAAAATCAATAATTGAAATCCAATTTCTTTCAACTAAAATTGTATTAATCTTTAATCAGATTTTGATGTTCAAGATCACATCTTCAATAAAATTATTTACGAAACACCTATATGTGACTGTATCTTAATTATATTACAAACAACATGGTTACCACTTGTCTTATCAATATGGAGATATTTTTTAAGTCATTGATTTAAATCAATGTTTTTCCAATTAAAGTGTGTTAAATTGTAATCAGGTTTTTGATGACCAAGCACATATTAAATTCAACACAATTATTTACAACATTCTAAACAACATTGCACCATTAGTACAAAACACATGAAACAAGCCTTCTTAAATAATGCTATAAAACTTCAAACGCTCATTGTTCTTCAGGAAATTAGTCTTTGATATAGATCTTAATTGGCGAAATTCTTTACTTTGCCTTTCTGTTACAGTCTGACTGGCACTGCCAGGTAGCTACATACCAGTGATAATAAGAATGTGAATTGTTCAGAATCCTGAGTCATCCTACCGGTAGCCATATATTCAACATCTATATTGACTATGCTCACACTTTGCTGATGGTGTAAGTCAGCAGAGTTGAAGAATTCCAGAAAAAGTCCAAAATGCTGACAACTTACTGAGAATTTATCTTAATCTCCATTTTATATTTTATATACATATCTTATTGTACAAATCAGGTTAATGGACCTTTCTATTTTTCGTTATGCCCCCCCACCCCACCCCCCACCCCCCCCCCATCTCTTCCAGGGAAGAGCTGGCCTCCACAAAAGAAATCATTACACAACAGATGTCCACACCTAGGTGTGAATTTCTTTTGCGGAGGCCAGCTCGTCTCTCTTCTACTGTGAATATGTTGTTAAAATAATCAGTTGATAAGACAATTGTCACTAGGCAAAGATTTTATAACAATTTGACTGAAAATCATTGATGCAACAACTTTCAACCAAATTGTTCTCAAAATAATTAGCAGGGCAGTCAATGTTGCAAGACTTGCTGAAGATATTTTTAGCAACTTCATAGCATTGTATTGCATATTATCCCAACCCAGATTATCTAACTATTACTAGGATGAAATTAAATTTTACGAGTAGCAAAATTTGACAATTCCATGGCCATAAATCGGGGTTGTATCTAGCGTTATGAATTTGGAATGGAAGAAGTAAATGCTTAAATATTCATTTATTAAATGCTTAGATGAATAGGTATGGTTTAAAGTTTCAAAAACAAAAATGTAATCTGATGGTGACATCATAGTACTCTTCCCAATAGCCCTATTCCGGTAATGATGTTGATTTCTAAGGGCTCATTGAAACATTAAAGTATGCATTAAATACAAGAAATGTGTCTGTAATTAAAGAAACATACTCAGCTGGCACAGATGCTGCTGGAATACCACATTTCTGAAGCAGATTTTATTCTAGTTCTGAAATGTAATAAAATATGACTTGTGTGAGTGGATATTTGAAATTACAAAATCAACTTCCCTTTAAAGTCTTTTCCAAACCACCGATTGTGAAATTAATTTTGATGGAAAGATCAGTTTAGAGATTTTATATGACCAGTTGGACTGATCATTGATAAACATGAGTCAGGTGATGGGGTGTGTGAGAGATTAACTCATCAAGAGTTTCTTTTGGCTCAAGGTTTTAAATAGTGACTATTTTGAAAATAATTTGACTTGAAACCATTAATGCGTTATGTTCAAAACTATCAGCAGAATACTGGTTATAGCACAAATAATTTCTGATATCTGACACACGAGTTTGTCATGGAATTAATCAGTTACATCCATGTAAAATGAATATTCATAATTTTCGCTTAAACTTCTGACACTGATATTCGTTTAACAAATTAGTAAGCATTTAAATGTTCCCAGTTCCAGTTGTCTCATGACTAAGTGTACAGTATTACAGCATGCAATAGTATTTCGGCGCAAACTATCTGTTTTTACCATGTGACTACAAAAATAAAAAATAGTATTATATCACTGGGAATGAACACTGAATAACAGTAATATGAAATCCATATAATTGTGTCTCCATTATGAAGACTAAGGTTTAATACACATGTGATCAATTAGGATAAATCACACAAACTTGTGCTATGCACATAATTGCTGCTAATTAACCTTTCCACCACGAAACGCTATAATTCTGCAGACATACAACTTTTGGCGTAACTAACACACAAATTAAGTTTATTTGGATTTACGCTTGCCAAAATAATCAAGTTTCCCCATAAGTTTCATAGTCTTGACAATCCTTTCTAAAACCTTATTAAAGAAACTGTATTCATTTCTGATGTTTTCTGCAGTTCTTGAGAGTAAACTACTCCATTTACTAATCATTATTAAAATGATTATGAAATAACGTATAACTATTCTTTCTGAATAGAAGCCTTTCTTTTCTAGTAACAAATTATCTATAATGTATGTAAATACTTCTTAAAGGGGTTTACTTCAATAGTATAGATGGTTTTAAAACTGTACCTCATTTACCTTACTGGGCTTTGCATGGTGAAAAGCTTCATTCATACATGCATTGCCATTTTACATCTACTTGTTTCATTTGAATAGTAATATGAAATGAGTTACTAATTACTATATCCATCGACATTGCAATGTACTCTAATAGCTAATGTATGTCCAAATATCCTTCTTTCTCATCTTATTACACACTCAGTTATTGCTGCATGAGTCTCGTTTTGTGAAGCATTTTTGAAAAGTAAATTTTCTAACTTGAATCAACAAATTTACCTCCGCCATTTATCTGCTTGTACATATTATGGACGTATATTTGCTCTATCTTTGAAGTTAAAGGTTTTAAACATAAAACTTTGATAAGCCAATAGCAAAAACTAAGTATTTTATATTGTTATTGTCATGAGAACCCAGGGTCAAGTTCGACTCCTAACCATAGTTAGCTATACCTAACTAGAGCACCAGCCGAACTTCAAATAGTTAACTAGCTAGTCAACTATAGTCAACCGAGCACCCGACCTCGGTTCAGATGGTTAGTCCGATATTTATGTAAATTTCAAAATGGCTGATAAAGATCGCTTGCCACGAAAAAATGCATATAAAAGTGTAAATATTTTACTAAATAACTTAGGTTTGATGAAATTATGCTTTCCCATTGTATGTCAATGTTCCCACGCCCATATTCCTTCCCACTTTATGCCATATGGACGCTTTTAAACGTCTTAGCGGACAAAAATAACCTATTTTCGTAGGTCATCAAAACAGACGACAGAAAGGGTTAATGGAGACTGGTACCCGGCTCCAAATTTTCTGCAATAGTAATTCAATAGGGAACCGGGTACCAACGAACTATAGTCGACTACAATCAAGTTCGACTGGGCATAGCAACTGTGCATGATCAGTAAACCATGACACTGACTATGGTTAGCGAGTCGAACTTGACCCAGATTACTGTGAGTGAGATCCATTTGCCATAATGATCGATTACTGTTACTTTATTCTGTTCACTTTTGAATCTTACTCGTAGCTGCTTATGTAGGAAAAACTCCTTTTGAGTGGTGAGCCATTCATGAATCTGCGTATGAGTAATTGTCCCTATAAAAGATGTGTGTATATATTTTTTTTCCATCAAACATAACAGAATATCTCAAATCATAATATCTCTCTGGTGACCTTTAGACTATATCGTCTTTGTTCATTTTACAGATCCAAGCACAACGTAGGATTGCGAGTTTTACTGGATAATGGACCTTTCCAGTTTTAGCTATGCCCCGGCCATCTCTATCTAAGCTCCACCCACACGTCGCTCGTGTTGGGATCAATCGCTCTCTGAACTCTCTGACTATACAGGTAAGCTAATGAATATTTTGGAACTAATTTTACTGGGCGCTGTTGCTGCCTATCGTAGACTACTAAAAGTTAGACGGGCCAAATATAATCATTTATCACGAAATGATTATGATGTCATCCTACATGCCACTTAGCTGATTATGACGTCATATGACATCAGATTGATATCTGGATACTCTGGAAAGGTGAATTTCCTCATTTTACCCATTTGATTGACATTCACAAGTGGCCTTCTTTTCCTGTGTAAAATGTGTGTTTTCCTATGAATTATTCCTGTTCTGTTTCTATTGCTTGCAGATTGAGATCTACTGAGTCTCTGGGTAGTTTACATATCGTCAGTGATACCATCTTTAATTAAGACATTATTTCCATGAAAGAAATTCTAGATATAACATCAAGTTACGTCATGGAAATTCTTTCCATCAATTGATACATGAGTATCTTTTACTAATTTACATTAGTCTTATAGAAAATCTATACACCATTCATGAATTTTAGTATCTTTAAGCATAGCAAGTAAGAGTACAGATAAGAATCCCATTTTCTGTAATATTCTTATCTTTTCTAAATCCACAATTTTCATACTCAGTTTTTGTAGGTCACCTCTATACATTTATTGTCTTTTAGAATGTCTCTTTGGTAGTTTAATGTATCCATGTAGCATATTCAGACAGCTCTCATAAACAGCTTTACTCATTCCATTGTCTCAATTCTGTATTATTAGTTTTATGACTTATGGAGAGGACTGAACGAGGATTCTCAGAATATGACCATGTGATGACACGGTCCCCCACCCCCACCCACCCACCCCACCCCCTTAGAATCATACAAAACACGAATTGCTGTATAACTTCATAAATGTAAGTGTTTCAAAGTGCTAGGTAGCAGCACTAATCAAGCTGAGCAGAAACTGATATGGTTCAATTTGTAACATCTTTACAAACTTCATATAGATTTCCATTTCCAGGAAACACATGTCTAGCAAATATACTTATACTTGAAGCACCACACAAATTCTTAAAGAGAACAAGATTAATGTTAATTAATTGATATACCTCTATATTGTTTTCCTTTCTTAAAAAATATCCTGAACACTATTAATCACACTACAGTTTTCATGATTATACCATTATGTAAACAATATAGTTACTCTGCTATTTTTAGATTGAGTATGTCCTGCACTCATTCTATTAGCCGGATGATTAAATCGAATGACTGAAGTCATGTTTCCAATAAAAACCTTTCAAGAAATAAAACAATGAAATAGTGTTAATTTTATATACTTTTAAGTGATTGAATACAAAAATAAATATTTAATTCATGTAATTATATTTCAGTATTTTCACTGGTCAACATGTTTGATTCTTTGTTATGTTTGTTCCTTGAAACACAGCGGGAATATTGCAGCGCTAGCATTTTGGTATTTTCATTTGTCAGCTATTTTAGAAATGAATCAGTACTATAAAACAAGATTACTCCATATGTTGAAACATGCTTCTATTTCAACTGAAAATTGATTTTCTAAACATAGATTATTATGCTAGACAAGATTCTATTTTTAAATGATGATTGAATCTAATTAATTTTTTTTATGATAGGAAAGGGTGGCAAAACCTTTTGCACTGAAGTACGATAATTGGCTCACAAGAAAACATGTGACACCATCTCATTTGCATATTAAGTCACATTTCATGATCAATATTAAGTCACATTTCATCATCATCATCATCATCATCATCGGTGTCATCATTGTCGTCGTCGTCGTCTGTTGCAACATTATCACACAATGGAACCATTTTGGTCATATTGTCGATTGGGAATGTCTCACACCATTGCACGTACATTGTACCATTTGCACATAGTGGTTATGATATTTCCTTTAATTTTTTCCTCTTTTTGTGCTATTTGTATTTCTTATTAAGGTGATTGACATACTGGTATGTATAATTTACATATTGTAAATGTGTATTCATAGATCACATTAGAGTAGAATTCTTGAAGTTATTCATAAAGGTGAAAATCGGTCAATAGCTCACTTAGCAAAAACAAATCGGAAATCTGCCATAGCAAGCTAATTTTAAATCAGTACACGCTCCAGTAGGCAAGTGATCATACAATTCTTATTACAGTCGTGTCCAGCAGTATATCTAGATGGAAGAGTGTAAATGTATATGTTACAGTCATGTCTCACTATATTTGGTAATGTGCATGCTTGGGTGAGATATGCATGGCTGATGATCAGGCTGCACTTAACATGTCCAGGTCTCAACTTTAAATATGTTGGTCATTGACGTCAATTGGAATATTAGTCCAAGTCTTAATATGCCACACGCTGGACAGGCCAGGGCGCACAAGTGACAGGATGAACTAGTAAGATGGACAGTATCAAGTGTCACGTGACCATACAGTTCAATGGTGTACAAACAGATTGTATATTGAAGATTCAAGATTATTTATATCATGCTTAATATATAATATATATACATCGCAATTGGGCAGTCCATCAAATACAAAAATCTGTAATGCATTAGCGCATGTACAGGCGTAAACACAGAACGGCACATCTATTTTTGTACCATATTGTCATGATTGCTCTACATGTAGTGTATTGTACATATAAAGGATCTTCATATTAATTTCTATTTAGATTCCAACTAGGATTTTTATTGTAGATACAGGGTTTTTAATTTGCTACATTGCGGTGGGGTGTTAGGGTTGGGCGGGGGTGGGGTGGGGGGGGGGGGGGGGGGTGGAGTGTGCTCAACAATGTCACAGTAGTAGTGGGTGAGAAACTTGTTGGTAGTTGTGGCTTAGATAGATATTTTATAGTATTGTGTTCATCTGATATGTCCACTGAGAAAACGAATATCAGATAAAGGTTCAAGATAGTTGAGATCTGGTTGGGACCATCTGTTTTGGCTCATTTCATGCTTTTCAGCATGGTATATCTCCCCTAACTTTGCAGCATGGTATATCTCTTCTAACTTTGATAACATCTACCACTCTGATGGCAATAATTCATCTTTTATTATCTCTATAGCAGAGAAACAGGCGTACAATATTCAGCAATTTTGGTGGACGATGTTGCTGTCTATGACTGCAGCATCTTCCACCAAACCTGTCCAGAAAATGTAACATTTATTATATTTGTTCATTTATTTTATTTTGAAAATTTAAAATTTTGCCATCAGAGTCCCAAGGGTTAGGGAAGAAGCGAAATCATGAGACTTTGTCTATACAGAATCTGTCCATTAGGAACATGACATCTGGCCCGGACAATGATTTTATGACAGACGTACAGATACATTTAGGCAAGCCAACAAACCGAAACAGACGCATCACATAATAACTTGATAATAGTAATAATTTTAATAACAACTAATTAATTAGCTACTATTTGAGCTGAGTTCTTATGGTAATTGTAATTGATAAAATGGGGAGTATTAGATCAGAATTTGAAATAAATAAAAAGCATTGACGCAGAATTGGAATAAATAAGGTGGCCGGGATTAACTCATAGTGGCAGTAATCGGCCACTGCAGGTAGAGAGTAAATATGAGATCTGGCGGCTAGGTGAGAAAAAGGATTAGATTTGACACTTTCGACGCCTCTGCCCGCTCTCTTATTTCCTCTTATTTATGCAATATCTGGATATGTTAGGACTAGCCAGCCTGAAAGCTGCTACTGCATAAGTTAAAGCAGGTGCCTCCAGTCTACCCGGTCCAAAAAGATTCAGCATTGACAGGCTAACGTATCTTGGAGTGAAATTTATTGCTAGTGTGTGGAGCCTCTCCGCTACCCGACCACACCAATTTTAGCTATTAGGCATGGGACTAATACCCTCAAACAGTTTGATTAAATTATAGTCATACAGACGAAATTGTACAAAAACGAAACTATAAATCCACAATATCATATATGTATATACATGTATATACATGCATTTACAGCATACGGTTAGTAGTCACAACCCACATATGCAGCATTTTGGCCAGGTAAGGCTGACAACCTATATAGCACATGTATTAAGACTATAGAATCATCAGTATACTTCTTAGGACATCTTAGGATGGCACTATGGCCTTAAGCATTTATTCTCTTCATCCTCATTTTTCTTTAACTTAAACCTTTATTTCATGTTGTAGATATGGGATTGTCTTCTGGGGGGGGGGGGGGGTCATGACCCCGGGGACATCTTATATTTGCAGTCTAAGACCCCAGTGAATTACTATATTTGAATAACAGGCGAGATAAGGAACGGATAACGCAATGAGCGAAAATGTAATAGCGCGATCTAGTGTGTGCATCAAGTCAAGTCAATGCAAAACTGACACGAAAATGTAGCTGATACAATAAGTGAAATTGGAATAGAATAGACTATGACTTAGGGCAGTGAGCTGATGGAGTCTGTCGGTGGTTGAAAGATGAAAGTTGTTGCTGCAGTCGCGGCATAACCTTTTATAGTATTCAGCAGAAGTTACGACCAATAGTTTTCTAAATATTCAAGCAAGAGGTCGGTAGGGTGCTACGGACAGAGTGTACGTAGCACAGACTGAATGACTCATAGAATGACGTAGTAACGTGGCGACGACCGACTTACCATAGGACCGTGATAATGTGACCGAGTTTCTATATTTCTATAGAGGCGACCTACGACACCAGATGTTGGTGAATCAGATGGGCCACATGGTCACTACGTCATGGCACCCTTGTAAAATGCAGGCGCAGGCCTAATAAGCAAGGGGACGGACGAGGACGTAGTAGTGTCTGGCGCCAAGAAGATTAGAAAACCAGACGAAAAGTTGACAGAAGACGTCCGTCGGAATAAGATATTGAGAAAAGATTAACAACGATTGTCGAAACAATATACATCACTGTCAAGTTTGGGGGAGGTTATCGGATAGAATTCCACACTCATGAGTCAACTAAACCGCCTTAACTTGTTCGGTGTTCTTTTCCTAAGAGAGAAAATCGGAGTTTGATTAGTCAGGATGACGTCACAATCAATGAGCATCGAATCAAACTCTGGAAAGAAGAACCCAAACGAACATGGTAAAGAGCTCCAGAGAAGTATAAAAAGTGGACTTTAACTTTAATCGAGAGTCCGGTCGAAATCAAGAGCTAGAATAAGTTAGATTGAGAGTCCCGTCGTTCGTGCGCATTGAAATAGTGTTAGGGTTAGGAAACATTAAATTTAAGTAAAGTAATCAAATATAGTCAAACTTGTATAAAGTCAGTATCTTTTATTTGTGGCAGCAAAAGCCACCATAGTTATATGTACAGTTAGTTTAAGCTTAATAAATCTATCACCTTGATAACCAAGGCACGAGTTTGATTTTATTAAATCTGGACATTACGGAAGACCACCGTAATGAATCTATACATTCTGAAACATCAGTCAGATCAGGCCCGGATAACAAACTAAATATCGTTACTTACATCTATCAACGAGGCGAGCCGTTATCCATCTCTTTCTTTCCTGGTAAAGGTGGTTGTCGCAGCAACCGTCCATACAAACCTCAGCCAAAACGAAAGAGACCGTAGAGCAGCGTGTATATTAAGAGCACGTATCATTATTGTGGGGAGATACGTCACAACCTTAGGTGACGTCATACAAAATCTTCAGTGGCTCCGTCTGCCAGGATCCAGATAAGCTAAACAGTGAGTACATAGAAGCGTGTGGCCCTAGAACAAGGGGGACGACCGACGACCATAATTATTAAAGACGTAGCGGACCGAGTGGCGACATATCTAGTGGTAGCCCAGCAATCAGAAGGGTGTCAAGTCACGCAGCATAGGGAGTACGGACATAATTCCCTGTGTAAAATTACCATGGCTATCAGTTGCCCAGAACATCCACGTGTGGCTAGAGTGGTGGTTAGTATCCACTACAACTAGAGACGACAATGGCGACGCCGAGACGACCCACCGACCCGACGATACCGCCGATAGATAGACCCCCGGCAATGGAGTTGAGAGCTGAGACGGTAGCTGCTATGCAGCTGATGGGAACCGCCATGGCTGCGACCATAACGGCAAGTAGCGACCGCCGAGAGACAGAACGGACGTACCGTAGAGAAATACGGGACACCGTATACAGAATTCAACCATGCGACGGGGTAGTACCCGAAGAGGTGAGAACGTTTCTCGATGAAACAATAAGGGTGTATACCGCAAATGAGGGGCGACTGGAGGGCATCCCTGCATACGTAATCACCAGGGCAGCCCGAGGCCAGTTAGCTCGAGCAATCGACGGGTTTATGGCAGGCAAAGTACGGGAGGAGATAACATACGACAACTTCCATGTCTACATTATGAAGAACTTCGTCTCCTCCAACGAGGACGAACGGGTCAAATATGACCTTGAGAGCACCCGTCAGCAAAAAATGAGACTGTCATCTCCTTCAACAGAAGGTATCTAGAAGCCAGCCGACGAGCGTACCCTGAAAGCAACGCCGATAACCAGCGAACTATTCTCGGTATCTACCTCCGAGCGCTCAGCAACCAAGGTCTGAGCCGCCGAATAATCCGAAAGAAAACCGCCACCTTAGCGCGCGCCATCGAAATCGCCGAAGAAGAAGAGACAACCAACGACCTTCTTCGTGCAATGAAGATCGACGATGGCAGGAGGGAGGAAAGTATGGAGGTAGACGCTCTAGAGCCCGAGGAGGAACGCGACGTGTGGTCAGTGATAAGGACACTGAAGCGACAAGTCGCGCAGCAAAACCGCATGATAGAGCAATTGTGCGGGTTAGTGCGGGATCTCCAAGACAACGCCACCCCACAGCAGGCAGCACCAAGAAAGGCACGACCGGAGAAAAAGTTGGCTAATCCGCCACCAAGGAGGCAAGGTCCGACCCGATCCAAACCAGCACCTAGAGACTTGGCGAACATCACCTGCTATAACTGTGGCAGAAACGGCCACTACAAAAGTGACTGTAGGAGTCCAGCACAACCAACACCGAACGCACCCTGGAAACCAGTGGTCAGACCGAGACCACAGCGTCCACCGATTACTTGTTTTACATGTGGCCGAGAAGGACACACGGCCCAGAATTGTTTTAGGACACATATGAGCCGGCAGGCGACTCCTGCCGTAACAATAAAATGTTTTGCGTGTGGCAAAGACGGCCACTACATAAGAGACTGTCCACTACAGAATGGTCCTGCCGGGACCCAACAAAAGGGTCCAGCTGACCGCAGGGCGATCAAGCCTCCCCGCACTGACGATATGGAGATCGACGAGGTGAACGATCACCGATGACGCATGACGCCCAGTGACTGTTCACGTAATATCCGCATGGACCTAAACAACGCTAGATGCAACCGTAACGACTACGTCGATCGCGATGGTTTTGTGTTGACTGGGGAGGGGACGGATGAAAGGGGCCGTTATTCATACAGTGTCGGACACAATTCATCCTCCTGCCGGAACAGCTACGCCGAAGTCGTCAATGGACGAAGGAGCGCGGGAAACGACGACGGAGAGAGCCGTTGGTGAGATCACCGACCGAGCGGTTCTTAATCCGTCTAAAAATGGATAAAGACGGTCCATCGGATCGGGGTAAGTACCTGCATGCCTTAGTGGATACTGGTGCTAGCACATCCTTGATTCGTAAGGATATATGGCGTAGCATGTTGAATGCTAGGCCATTGAAAAGAGCAAGAACGCTCTTAGCTGTAAATGGTTCCCCGATAAAGTTGTTGGGGGAAACACAAGTAAAATTCGAGAATGCCCGACCCATCCCTAGTACGATTGTGGCCAGAATGAGGCATGAATGTTTACTTGGAGTGGATGCTTTGCACCTGGGAAATGCAAAGATTGACTATCGCGCCAAAATTGTAGTATGGTTTGGCCAGGTATATCCCTTTGAATATCCGCATAGAGAACAGACAAATTATGTCTATGCAAGCTGTAAGGAAACGACCGGATATAAAGATATCGACAAAGTCATGGCGGACTTTGCAGATATTTTTGATACGGCTCGTCCAAACACTTTAGGATTGGTTCCCAAAGTCAAGTGTACGGTACCGACAGGGGATGCCTATGCTATTAGGCAGAAAGCGTACCGTCTACCACTAGCCAAGCAATATATAGTCAAGAATCAAGTGGCTGAAATGCTGGCAGCGGGCGTCATAAGACCGTCGTCGTCCCCATGGGCATCACCCATTACGTTGGTTCCTAAGAAGGACGGGGGGACGAGATTTTGTATTGACTATAGGAAATTGAACTCCGTTTGTCGTAAGGATAGCTATCCTTTGCCGAATATATCGGACATTTTTTATTCTATGGGCGGCGCTACGATCTTTTCGACTATGGACTTGAAGTCTGGCTATTGGCAGATACCAATGGACAGCCAAGACATAGCGAAAACAGCGTTCGTTTGCAGTCAAGGTTTGTTTGAATTTGTTCGGATGCCGTTCGGTTTTGCGAACTCAGGTGCCGTATTTCAGAGGGCAATGAACGATATTTTCCGAGAATTCGTGGGAAAATGTCTGCATGTTTTTGTCGACGATATAGTCATATATTCAAGAAACCTGGCTGAACATGCACAGCATTTGCGTACAGTTATGCGTAGAATTCAAGAATATAATTTGCAAGTTAAAAATCGAAATGCGATTTCGCCCAACCATCAGTTGATTTGTTAGGATATCGTATTGCAGCACAGGGAGTGGCTCCTCAGGTCCAGAAGGTCAAGGTCATAAGAGAAATGTCACCGCCACGCGATGTGGGTGAGGTGAGAAGTTTCCTGGGCACTACAGGGTATTACCGCTCTTGTGTGCAAGGCTATGCCGAAATTGCTAAGCCTTTGATAGAATTGACTAAGAAATATAAACGTTTTGAGTGGGGTCAGGAAGAACAGCAAGCGTTTAAGAAATTGCAAAACTTGCTGTGTAGTGAGACGGTTCTCACGTATCCGAATTTGAATGCTCTGTATAGATTGTATACTGATGCGTCTAGCTATGCGATAGGTGCGATACTGGTACAGGTAGATGACAAGGGTATTGAGCGGGTGATTCAGTATGTCAGCTCTACTCTTAAAGACAGTCAGTTGAATTGGCCTGTGATAGAAAAGGAAGCTTATGCGGTAATATACGCGCTAAAGAAGCTTAGACCTTATCTATTTGGCGCGCAGTTTACCGTGTATACCGACCACAAACCCCTAAAGAGTTTGTTTGTGGGCGAAGTTAAAAACACGAAGGTGCAGCGCTGGGCGGTACTGATTGCCGAGTACGGATGTAAGATTGAATACATCCAAGGCTCGAAGAATATTCGAGCGGACATGTTGTCCAGATTACGTCGTCCAGTGGAAGTCGCGACGTTAGATACGGGCGACTTTGTGATACCAGACGTCGATGAGGGAGTGTTACCTCACATCCCTCTGGAAGCATTCGACATACCACATGACGAATTGTGTGCCGAGCAGACCAAGGAATACCCAGAGTTGTTCAAAAACACGCCGGAGGAGTATATGGTCAAGAATGGCATTTTGTATTCTTTAGTTACGCCTTCAGCGTTGGACGCTGAGTACCCCAGAATTGTCTTACCTACCCTGTTCCGTGAGAAAGTGCTCCGGATGGCTCATGAACGAGCTGGTCACCAAGGTCTGCAGAAGACCATCGGTATGGTGAGGGATTCTTTTGTATGGACGTCTTTAAGAAAAGACGTAATTCATATGCTTGAAACATGTACGAAATGCCAGGTCAACCGACCTGTCACTACCCGACCCAGGTATAGTGAAATGCCCACGGCCAATTATCCGAGTCAGATAATTGGAATGGATTTGATCGGTCCACTGTTAGAATCAAATAAGGGTAACGTGTATATCATGACGGTGATCGATCACTGTTCTGCTTGGGCAGAAGCATATCCGATTGCAGCGAAGACATCTCAAAATGTCGAAGAGAAGTTCTTCAACGAGTATGTCGCACGTCATGGCGTCCCTGAGATTGTAATAACCGTCACGGTAAAGAATTTTGTTCCAATTCTCTGGAAGAGCGGTTTAAAGAACACGGTATCGACCATAGACGGTCTAGCCCATACCATCCGCAAACCAATGGACGTACCGAGAGATTCAACCGCACTCTTAAGGAGTTGATACAGAAAGGGGTGAACAATGCCTCGCGGGCGTGGGAAGATGAGTTGGGTGCGGCTTTAACAGCGTACCGCAGTCCCAATCGATGCGTCGCAGGACCTTGGTGAGAGGCTAACGTGTCTCAACAACGCCTTGCTACGTGCTCGTGAAGGAACAGCTCGATCTCGAGAGGTTCACCGGGAACAGGTTAATAAGCGTGCAAACGCTGGTGAATTTATGGTTGGAGATTCGGTGGTCGTAAAAGCTGAGGAGAGGATGAAGCTGACCTCTCGCAGTGACCCCGAGTATGAGATCTTTAAAATCAATGGACCTGTGGCTCATGTCCGCCACCAAAGATCTGGTAAAATGCGTGTGCTTAACGTCTGTAAGCTGCGCGTGGTTGACTCGGAAATGTGCTGGGACGAGGTAAGACCACGCCCTGTTCGTAACCCTGCCAAAGGGACGAAAGCCAGCCATCACACAAGGGTGATGTTACCCGAGTCCGAACCAATGGTTACCGACGCTGATACGACACCCAAAGCTCGTAGGAAGCGGCCAGCTTCTGATATGGAGCTAGAGGTGCGTACAGGGGGTAAGAGGGTTGACCGGAAAGAGGTTAAACCTGGTACGAGTCGCGATCGAAACCATGAGTCACGGAGTGACAACATCGAAACTCCTAGGCCTATGGTGATAGACACCCCGGAGGCGGCACCAGAGCCTGCCTCTGAACCAATGGAGACGCTTCCATCGCATCCTTATATGCTGCGCAAGCGCGGGCATACGCCGGATGACGATTTTGACATCAAGCAACTCCGGATGGATATGAAGTGAAAGCGTGGGAATAGGCTGGATGGCGAAGCTAGTGGCAAGCGACTCCGCATTGGTGTAATAGACCCCGCCCTATGCGATGACGTGCTATACGCTGATTTCATCAGTCATATAAATGCTGTCATTCGGCGGCACAACCGCCAGTAGTATGTATTGTATCGCTATACTATAACATCGCGAATAGCTAGTGCATAAGGTGTAATAACGATTGAAGCTAAATTCATTCGCACGATACAAAAATGTATTCGTTTCAATTGTGTATAATGGCGTTGTGGTTTAGCATGGTATTGGGTATGTGTAAAGACTCGAGTATACACCGCCTACCGAACAGCGTCGTGATAACCAAACCGGAGGTTGTGTCGGTAATACGGGCCGAATGGACAGTGATAGTATCCATCGACCATCCTTACCTACCCGCGGAGTTCCTGGGACGGTTGGCCCAAATGGCCAGTCTCGCCGCTAGCATGTGTACCAAAACATCGTTTTTGAGCGGGAACGATAAATACGGATTACAGCATCGAATACGGGGGGGGGGGGGGGGTAAGAAAGATGGCAAGCCAAACACAGCAAACCCTGAGTAGTCGAAGTGGCGCTAGGCAGAAGCGAGGGTTATTTAACTTTGTGGGCGACATCGCATCATCGCTGTTCGGTACCGCTACATCTGGGGATATAAACGCCATACGAGATGTGGTAAAGAGGGCGATGACGAGGATGAACAAAGTGGTGCATTTTACCAACCAGTTGAGGTCGCACGTCAAATTAGCTTTCCGAGATATTGGTATGAACACGGACCGTATTAACGAGTTAGGCGACACCTTGGCCACTACAATGGGCAACATGAGCCGAGCGCTCAGGCAGCAGGGGATTCGATTGTTGGAACTCTATGCGTTGGTACGGTTAGGACATGTTATAGACTCGGCTGAACATGTGGTCTATGACTACCGAAGAACTTTTTGGTCCCGATGATCTGACGTCCGTGGCAAAACAGGTTAATGCGGAATATAGTCTGGTGAAACCGTATCAGTGGTATTACAGAAATGTAGTGGTATATCCATTGTGGGGGGACGAGTTGAAGCTCCATTATGTGGCGACACTACCGTTAATTGACGGAGGACAATATATTGAATATGGACTACACTCATGGCCTGAACCACTGGCCAAGACAGGGTATTACATGCAAGTGATGCTGGCCCGTACCAGCATTGGTCTAGATACCAAGACTGGGTGGTACTTTACCGCTTCGGAGTGTCATGGTGCTGACCCTATGGTATGCCAGGGACAACTACGGGTCAACAAGACCCACGTGCCCTGTATTGTGAGTGTATTGACAAATGCGACTGATAGCAACTGTAATATTCAACTAACGAAGTCAAACGTAACCACTAGTAAATTATTTGCCAATGAGAAAATCGGAGTAGTGTTGCAAACGTTCGGCGAGACGGTGGAAATCCATTGCGACGGACGACTGACAGACCGATGTAGGGTGAGTAATGGTGTGCATGCATTGATGTCTGGAGAATGCGGGTATAGTGGGAAGGGCTGGCGATTCGAGCCTGTAGCGTCTTATAGTCGGACGTACACTGGAATAGGCCTAGCCATTGAAATGCCCCACTTGGATGTGTCTGGCGTTCTAAATCAATCCATGATAGTTGACCATTTAAAGCTACAACCGTGGAACCATTTACAAAAGTCTAAGTACGTGCCGCTAGCACCGTTATCCATGATCGACCCAGTGATGGTCGATGGCATTGGGGTACATTCTTTCGTATCATATTCAACGGGTTCCTTCGTAGTTGTGTTAGTAGTTGTGCTTATATTATACAAATGTGGTGTGTTATCACGCATGTGGAATGTGCTTAAATGCAAGCCACGTGTGGCCCATAGTAGTGAACCGCATATCATTGCACCAACTATTCAGACCCAGCAGCCCCGGAGACCTGCAGCTCTACCGGAGCCGCTGCAGATGGCAATCGGGTCGTCGCCTAATGCTGACGCCAGGACTGAGATCGACCCGACGGCTGCCGACTGGATAGAGATGGAGACGTACGTTGACATGGTGGATCCTAACGTGAGCATAGATTGCTTGGGGGTATCACCATAACATTTCGGCACTAACTTTATATGTTTCTACTGGAACAATAATTGGTGACTATTAATAATTGTGGCGCGAACTTTATCATGATACCGTACCGTGTACTGTTTTATTTTAATAGGAAGAATTCACATGATCTGTAATGGTATTTGCACTGTAGGATTAAGGACTGACATTTATGGTGACGTCATCAAGATTGGATGATGTCATTAAAATAATTGATTGTGGTGTATTATATTATTGTATTGCTTGATTGATCGTATTGTTTTCTATGTTAAGTTACGCGTGGATCGAGGTTATCGACCACGGTTTAATGATGCTATTAATGTGTTTCCGGGGGCAGTCTTTTGCGCACAATATTCTGCTACCCGGACATGTATGTTTGTATAGTTATCAACCATACACTAACGTATACTACTAATGTATTTCCGAGCATTCCGCTACTCGGACAAGTATTGGTGTATAATATATTGACCTGTATTACTGATTTCTTGATGATTGGATAAATGTCAGGTGGTATCCGTTCAGGCTGCTGGTATAGGTTTGGGTTGTTGAAAGTCCACAACGAGTTAGTTGACACTCTCTTAAGGCCTTAAGAGAGATGGTCAATTAACTTTGGTTGAGGGGCGTATGTAGATATGGGATTGTCTTCTGGGGGGTCATGACCCCGGGGACATCTTATATTTGCAGTCTAAGACCCCAGTGAATTACTATATTTGAATACCAGGCGAGATAAGGAACGGATAACGCAATGAGCGAAAATGTAATAGCGCGATCTAGTGTGTGCATCAAGTCAAGTCAATGCAAAACTGACACGAAAATGTAGCTGATACAATAAGTGAAATTGGAATAGAATAGACTATGACTTAGGGCAGTGAGCTGATGGAGTCTGTCGGTGGTTGAAAGATGAAAGTTGTTGCTGCAGTCGCGGCATAACCTTTTATAGTATTCAGCAGAAGTTACGACCAATAGTTTTCTAAATATTCAAGCAAGAGGTCGGTAGGGTGCTACGGACAGAGTGTACGTAGCACAGACTGAATGACTCATAGAATGACGTAGTAACGTGGCGACGACCGACTTACCATAGGACCGTGATAATGTGACCGAGTTTCTATATTTCTATAGAGGCGACCTACGACACCAGATGTTGGTGAATCAGATGGGCCACATGGTCACTACGTCATGGCACCCTTGTAAAATGCAGGCGCAGGCCTAATAAGCAAGGGGACGGACGAGGACGTAGTAGCGTCTGGCGCCAAGAAGATTAGAAAACCAGACGAAAAGTTGAGAGAAGACGTCCGTCAGAATAAGATATTGAGAAAAGATTAACAATGATTGTCGAAACAATATCCATCACTGTCAAGTTTGGGGGAGGTTATCGGATAGAATTCCACACTCATGAGTCAACTAAACCGCCTTAACTTGTTCGGTGTTCTTTTCCTAAGAGAGAAAATCGGAGTTTAATTAGTCAAGATGACGTCACAATCAATGAGCATCGAATCAAACTCTGGAAAGAAGAACCCAAACGAACATGGTAAAGAGCTCCAGAGAAGTATAAAAAGTGGACTTTAACTTTAATCGAGAGTCCGGTCGAAATCAAGAGCTAGAATAAGTTAGATTGAGAGTCCCGTCGTTCGTGCGCATTGAAATAGTGTTAGGGTTAGGAAACATTAAATTTAAGTAAAGTAATCAAATATAGTCAAACTTGTATAAAGTCAGTATCTTCTATTTGTGGCAGCAAAAGCCACCATAGTTATATGTACAGTTAGTTTAAGCTTAATAAATCTATCACCTTGATAACCAAGGCACGAGTTTGATTTTATTAAATCTGGACATTACGGAAGACCACTATAACGAATCTATACGTTCTGAAACATCAGTCAGATCAGGCCCGGATAACAAACTAAATATCGTTACTTACATCTATCAACGAGGCGAGCCGTTATCCATCTCTTTCTTTCCTGGTAAGGGTGGTTGTCGCAGCAACCGTCCATACAAACCTCAGCCAAAACGAAAGAGACCATAGAGCAGCGTGTATATTAAGAGCACGTATCATTATTGTGGGGAGATACGTCACAACCGTAGGTGACGTCATACAAAATCTTCAGTGGCTCCGTCTGCCAGGATCCAGATAAGCTAAACAGTGAGTACATAGAAGCGTGTGGCCCAAGAACAAGGGGGACGACCGACGACCATAATTATTAAAGACGTAGCGGACCGAGTGGCGACATATCTAGCGGTAGCCCAGCAATCAGAAGGGTGTCAAGTCACGCAGCATAGGGAGTACGGACATAATTCCCTGTGTAAAATTACCACGGCTATCAGTTGCCCAGAACATCCACGTGTGGCTAGAGTGGTGGTTAGTATCCACTACAACTAGAGACGACAATGGCGACGCCGAGACGACCCACCGACCCGACGATACCGCCGATAGATAGACCCCCGGCAATGGAGTTGAGAGCTGAGACGGTAGCTGCTATGCAGCTGATGGGAACCGCCATGGCTGCGACCATAACGGCAAGTAGCGACCGCCGAGAGACAGAACGGACGTACCGTAGAGAAATACGGGACACCGTATACAGAATTCAACCATGCGACGGGGTAGTACCCGAAGAGGTGAGAACGTTTCTCGATGAAACAAAAAGGTTGTATACCGCAAATGAGGGGCGACTGGAGGGCATCCCTGCATACGTAATCACCAGGGCAGCGCGAGGCCAGTTAGCTCGAGCAATCGACGGGTTTATGGCAGGCAAAGTACGGGAGGAGATAACATACGACGACTTCCATGTCTACATTACGAAGAACTTCGTCTCCTCCAACGAGGACGAACGGGTCAAATATGACCTTGAGAGCACCCGTCAGCGGAAAAATGAGACTGTCATCTCCTTCAACAGAAGGTATCTAGAAGCCAGCCGACGAGCGTACCCTGAAAGCAACGCCGATAACCAGCGAACTATTCTCGGTATCTACCTCCGAGCGCTCAGCAACCAAGGTCTGAGCCGCCGAATAATCCGAAAGAAAACCGCCACCTTAGCGCGCCATCGAAATCGCCGAAGAAGAAGAGACAACCAATGACCTTCTTCGTGCAATGAAGATCGACGATGGCAGGAGGGAGGAAAGTATGGAGGTAGACGCTCTAGAGCCCGAGGAGGAACGCGAGGTGTGGTCAGTGATAAGGACACTGAAGCGACAAGTCGCGCAGCAAAACCGCATGATAGAGCAATTGTGCGGGTTAGTGCAGGATCTCCAAGACAACGCCACCCCACAGCAGGCAGCACCAAGAAAGGCACGACCGGAGAAAAAGTTGGCCAATCCGCCACCAAGGAGGCAAGGTCCGACCCGATCCAAACCAGCGCCTAGAGACTTGGCGAACATCACCTGCTATAACTGTGGCAGAAACGGGCACTACAAAAGTGACTGTAGGAGTCCAGCACAACCAACACCGAACGCACCCTGGAAACCAGTGGTCAGACCGAGACCACAGCGTCCACCGATGACTTGTTTTACATGTGGCCGAGAAGGACACACGGCCCAGAATTGTTTTAGGACACATATGAGCCGGCAGGCGACTCCTGCCGTAACAATAAAATGTTTTGTGTGTGGCAAAGACGGCCACTACATAAGAGACTGTCCACTGCAGAATGGTCCTGCCGGGACCCAACAAAAGGGTCCAGCTGACCGCAGGGCGATCAAGCGTCCCCGCACTGACGATATAGAGATCAACGAGGTGAACGATCACCGATGACGCACGACGCCCAGTGACTGTTCACGTAATATCCGCATGGACCTAAACAACGCTAGACGCAACCGTAACGACTACGTCGATTGCGATGGTTTTGTGTTGACTGGGGAGGGGACGGATGAAAGGGGCCGTTATTCATACAGTGTCGGACACAATTCATCCTCCTGCCGGAACAGCTACGCCGAAGTCGTCAATGGACGAAGGAGCGCGGGAAACGACGACGGAGAGAGCCGTTGGTGAGATCACCGACCGAGCGGTTCTTAATCCGTCTAAAAATGGATAAAGACGGTCCATCGGATCGGGGTAAGTACCTGCATGCCTTAGTGGATACTGGTGCTAGCACATCCTTGATTCGTAAGGATATATGGCATAGCATGTTGAATGCTAGGCCATTGAAAAGAGCAAGAATGCTCTTAGCTGTAAATGGTTCCCCGATAAAGTTGTTGGGGGAAACACAAGTAAAATTCGAGAATGCCCGACCCATCCCTAGTACGATTGTGGCCAGAATGAGGCATGAATATTTACTTGGAGCGGATGCTTTGCACCTGGGAAATGCAAAGATTGACTATCGGGCCAAAATTGTAGTATGGTTTGGCCAGGTATATCCCTTTGAATATCCGCATAGAGAACAGACAAATTATGTCTATGCAAGCTGTAAGGAAACGACCGGATATAAAGATATCGACAAAGTCATGGCGGACTTTGCAGATATTTTTGATACGGCTCGTCCAAACACTTTAGGATTGGTTCCCAAAGTCAAGTGTACGGTACCGACAGGGGATGCCTATCCTATTAGGCAGAAAGCGTACCGTCTACCGCTAGCCAAGCAATATATAGTCAAGAATCAAGTGGCTGAAATGCTGGCAGCGGGCGTCATAAGACCGTCGTCGTCCCCATGGGCGTCACCCATTACGTTGGTTCCTAAGAAGGACGGGGGGACGAGATTTTGTATTGACTATAGGAAATTGAACTCCATTTGTCGTAAAGATAGCTATACTTTGCCGAATATATCGGACATTTTTTATTCTATGGGCGGCGCTACGATCTTTTCGACTATGGCCTTGAAGTCTGGCTATTGGCAGATACCAATGGACAGCCAAGACATAGCGAAAACAGCGTTCGTTTGCAGTCAAGGTTTGTTTGAATTTGTTCGGATGCCGTTCGGTTTTGCGAACTCAGGTGCCGTATTTCAGAGGGCAATGAACGATATTTTCCGAGAATTCGTGGGAAAATGTCTGCATGTTTTTGTCGACGATATAGTCATATATTCAAGAAACCTGGCTGAACATGCACAGCATTTGCGTACAGTTATGCGTAGAATTCAAGAATATAATTTGCACGTTAAAAATCGAAATGCGATTTCGCCCAACCATCAGTTGATTTGTTAGGATATCGTATTTCAGCACAGGGAGTGGCTCCTCAGGTCCAGAAGGTCAAGGTCATAAGAGAAATGTCACCGCCATACGACGTGGGTGAGGTGAGAAGTTTCCTGGGCACTACAGGGTATTACCGCTCTTGTGTGCAAGGCTATGCCGAAATTGCTACGCCTTTGATAGAATTGACTAAGAAATATAAACGTTTTGAGTGGGGTCAGGAAGAACAGCAAGCGTTTAAGAAATTGCAAAACTTGCTGTGTAGTGAGACGGATCTCACGTATCCGAATTTGAATGCTCCGTATAGATTGTATATTGATGCGTCTAGATATGCGATAGGTGCGATACCGGTACAGGTAGATGACAAGGGTATTGAGCGGGTGATTCAGTATGTCAGCTCTACTCTTAAAGACAGTCAGTTGAATTGGCCTGTGATAGAAAAGGAAGCTTATGCGGTAATATACGCGCTAAAGAAGCTTAGACCTTATCTATTTGGCGCGCAGTTTACCGTGTATACCGACCACAAACCCCTAAAGAGTTTGTTTGTGGGCGAAGTTAAAAACACGAAGGTGCAGCACTGGGCGGTACTGATTGCCGAGTACGGATGTAAGATTGAATACATCCAAGGCTCGAAGAATATTCGAGCGGACATGTTGTCCAGATTACGTCGTCCAGTGGAAGTCGCGACGTTAGATACGGGCGACTTTGTGATACCAGACATCGATGAGGGAGTGTTACCTCACGTCCCTCTGGAAGCATTCAACATACCACATGACGAATTGTGTGCCGAGCAGACCAAGGAATACCCAGAGTTGTTCAAAAACACGCCGGAGGAGTATATGGTCAAGAATGGCATTTTGTATTCTTTAGTTACGCCTTCAGCGTTGGACGCTGAGTACCCCAGAATTGTCTTACCTACCCTGTTCCGTGAGAAAGTGCTCCGGATGGCTCATGAACGAGCTGGTCACCAAGGTCTGCAGAAGACCATCGGTATGGTGAGGGATTCTTTTGTATGGACGTCTTTAAGAAAAGACGTAATTCGTATGCTTGAAACATGTACGAAATGCCAGGTCAACCGACCTGTCACTACCCGACCCAGGTATAGTGAAATGCCCATGGCCAATTATCCGAGTCAGATAATTGGAATGGATTTGATCGGTCCACTGTTAGAATCGAATAAGGGTAACGTGTATATCATGACGGTGATCGATCACTGTTCTGCTTGGGCAGAAGCATATCCGATTGCAGCGAAGACATCTCAAAATGTCGAAGAGAAGTTCTTCAACGAGTATGTCGCGCGTCATGGCGTCCCTGAGATTGTAATAACCGTCAAGGTAAAGAATTTTGTTCCAATTCTCTGGAAGAGCGGTTTAAAGAACACGGTATCGACCATAGATGGTCTAGCCCATACCATCCGCAAACCAATGGACGTACCGAGAGATTCAACCGCACTCTTAAGGAGTTGATACAGAAAGGGGTGAACAATGCCTCGCGGGCGTGGGAAGATGAGTTGGGTGCGGCTTTAACAGCGTACCGCAGTCCCAATCGATGCGTCGCAGGACCTTGGTGAGAGGCTAACGTGTCTCAACAAGGCCTTGCTACGTGCTCGTGAAGGAACAGCTTGATCTCGAGAGGTTCACCGGGAACAGGTTAATAAGCGTGCAAACGCTGGTGAATTTAAGGTTGGAGATTCGGTGGTCGTAAAAGCTGAGGAGAGGATGAAGCTGACCTCTCGCAGTGACCCCGAGTATGAGATCTTTAAAATCAATGGACCTGTGGCTCATGTCCGCCACCAAAGGTCTGGTAAAATGCGTGTGCTTAACGTCTGTAAGCTGCGCGTGGTTGACTCGGAAATGTGCTGGGACGAGGTAAGACCACGCCCTGTTCGTAACCCTGCCAAAGGGACGAAAGCCAGCCATCACACAAGGGTGATGTTACCCGAGTCCGAACCAATGGTTACCGACGCTGATACGACACCCAAAGCTCGTAGGAAGCGGCCAGCTTCTGATATGGAGCCAGAGGTGCGTACAGGGGGTAAGAGGGTTGACCGGAAAGAGGTTCAACCTGGTACGAGTCGCGATCGAAACCATGAGTCACGGAGTGACAACATCGAAACTCCTAGGCCTATGGTGATAGACACCCCGGAGGCGGCACCAGAGCCTGCCTCTGAACCAATGGAGACGCTTCCATCGCATCCTTATATGCTGCGCAAGCGCGGGCATACGCCGGATGACGATTTTGACATCAAGCAACTCCGGATGGATATGAAGTGAAAGCGCGGGAATAGGCTGGATGGCGAAGCTAGTGGCAAGCGACTCCGCATTGGTGTAATAGACCCCGCCCTACACGATGACATGCTATACGCTGATTTCATCGGTCATATAAATGCTGTCATTCGGCGGCACAACCGCCAGTAGTATGTATTGTATCGCTATACTATAACATCGCGAATAGCTAGTGCATAAGGTGTAATAACGATTGAAGCTAAATTCGTTCGCACGATACAAAAATGTATTCGTTTCAATTGTGTATAATGGCGTTGTGGTTTAGCATGGTATTGGGTATGTGTAAAGACTCGAGTATACACCGCCTACCGAATGGCGTCGTGATAACCAAACCGGAGGTTGTGTCGGTAATACGGGCCGAATGGACAGTGATAGTATCCATCGACCATCCTTACCTACCCGCGGAGTTCCTGGGATGGTTGGCCCAAATGGCCAGTCTCGCCGCTAGCATGGGTACCAAAACATCGTTTTTGAGCGGGAACGATAAATACGGATTACAGCATCGAATACGGGGGGGTAAGAAAGATGGCAAGCCAAACACAGCAAACCATGAGTAGTCGAAGTGGCGCTAGGCAGAAGCGAGGGTTATTTAACTTTGTGGGCGACATCGCATCATCGCTGTTCGGTACCGCTACATCTGGGGATATAAACGCCATACGAGATGTGGTAAAGAGGGCGATGACGAGGATGAACAAAGTGGTGCATTTTACCAACCAGTTGACGTCGCACGTCAAATTAGCTTTCCGAGATATTGGTATGAACACGGACCGTATTAACGAGTTAGGCGACAACTTTGCCACTGCAATGGGCAACATGAGCCGAGCGCTCAGGCAGCAGGGGATTCGATTGTTGGAACTCTATGCGTTGGTACGGTTAGGACATGTTATAGACTCGGCTGAACATGTGGTCTATGACTACCAGAAGGCGGCCGAACAGTTCCATAGGCAAACGGCATCCTTGGAGTTGGGTCGTCTAACGGAAGAACTTTTTGGTCCCGATGATCTGACGTCCGTGGCAAAACAGGTTAATGCGGAATATAGGCTGGTGAAACCGTATCAGTGGTATTACAGAAATGTAGTGGTATATCCATTGTGGCGGGACGAGTTGAAGCTCCATTATGTGGCGACACTACCGTTAATTGACGGAGGACAATATATCGAATATGGACTACACTCATGGCCTGAACCACTGGCCAAGACAGGGTATTCCATGCAAGTGATGCTGGCGCGTACCAGCATTGGTCTAGATACCAAGACTGGGTGGTACTTTACCGCTTTGGAGTGTCATGGTGCTGACCCTATGGTATGCCAGGGACAACTACGAGTCAACAAGACCCACGTGCCCTGTATTGTGAGTGTATTGACAAATGCGATTGATAGCAACTGTAATATTCAACTAACGAAGTCAAACGTAACCACTAGTAAATTATTTGCCAATGAGAAAATCGGAGTAGTGTTGCAAACATTCGGCGAGACGGTGGAAATCCATTGCGACGGACGACTGACGGACCGATGTAGGGTGAGTAATGGTGTGCATACATTGATGTCTGGAGAATGCGGGTATAGTGGGAGGGGCTGGCGATTCGAGCCTGTAGCGTCTTATAGTCGGACATACACTGGAATAGGCCTAGCCATTGAAATGCCCCACTTGGATGTGTCTGGCGTTCTAAATCAATCCATGATAGTTGACCATTTAAAGCTACAACCGTGGAACCATTTACAAAAGTCTAAGTATGTGCCGCTAGCACCGTTATCCATGATCGACCCAGTGATGGTCGATGGCATTGGGGTACATTCTTTCGTATCATATTCAACGGGTTCCTTCGTAGTTGTGTTAGTAGTTGTGCTTATATTATACAAATGTGGCGTGTTATCACGCATGTGGAATGCGCTTAAATGCAAGCCACGTGTGGCCCATAGTAGTGAACCGCATATCATTGCACCAACTATTCAGACCCAGCAGCCCCGGAGACCTGCAGCTCTACCGGAGCCGCTGCAGATGGCAACCGGGTCGTCGCCTAATGCTGACGCCAGGACTGAGATCGACCCGACGGCTGCCGACTGGATAGAGATGGAGACGTACGTTGACATGGTGGATCCTAACGTGAGCATAGATTGCTTGGGGGTATCACCATAACATTTCGGCACTAACTTTATATGTTTCTACTGGAACAATAATTGGTGACTATTAATAATTGTGGCGCGAACTTTATCATGATACCGTACCGTGTACTGTTTTACTTTAATAGGAAGAATTCACATGATCTGTAATGGTATTTGCACTGTAGGATTAAGGACTGACATTTATGGTGACGTCATCAAGATTGGATGACGTCATTAAAATAATTGATTGTGGTGTATTATATTATTGTATTGCTTGATTGATCGTATTGTTTTCTATGTTAAGTTACGCGTGGATCGAGGTTATCGACCACGGTTTAATGATGCTATTAATGTGTTTCCGGGGGCAGTCTTTTGCGCACAATATTCTGCTACCCGGACATGTATGTTTGTATAGTTATCAACCATACACTAACGTATACTACTAATGTATTTCCGAGCATTCCGCTACTCGGACAAGTATTGGTGTATAATATATTGACCTGTATTACTGATTTCTTGATGATTGGATAAATGTCAGGTGGTATCCGTTCAGGCTGCTGGTATAGGTTTGGGTTGTTGATAGTCCACAACGAGTTAGTTGACACTCTCTTAAGGCCTTAAGAGAGATGGTCAATTAACTTTGGTTGAGGGGCGTATGTAGATATGGGATTGTCTTCTGGGGGGTCATGACCCCGGGGACATCTTATATTTGCAGTCTAAGACCCCAGTGAATTACTATATTTGAATACCAGGCGAGATAAGGAACGGATAACGCAATGAGCGAAAATGTAATAGCGCGATCTAGTGTGTGCATCAAGTCAAGTCAATGCAAAACTGACACGAAAATGTAGCTGATACAATAAGTGAAATTGGAATAGAATAGACTAAGACTTAGGGCAGTGAGCTGATGGAGTCTGTCGGTGGTTGAAAGATGAAAGTTGTTGCTGCAGTCGCGGCATAACCTTTTATAGTATTCAGCAGAAGTTACGACCAATAGTTTTCTAAATATTCAAGCAAGAGGTCGGTAGGGTGCTACGGACAGAGTGTACGTAGTACAGACTGAATGACTCATAGAATGACGTAGTAACGTGGCGACGACCGACTTACCATAGGACCGTGATAATGTGACCGAGTTTCTATATTTCTATAGAGGCGACCTACGACACCAGATGTTGGTGAATCAGATGGGCCACATGGTCACTACGTCATGGCACCCTTGTAAAATGCAGGCGCAGGCCTAATAAGCAAGGGGTCGGACGAGGACGTAGTAGCGTCTGGCACCAAGAAGATTAGAAAACCAGACGAAAAGTTGACAGAAGACGTCCGTCAGAATAAGATATTGGGAAAAGATTAACAACGATTGTCGAAACAATATCCATCACTGTCAAGTTTGGGGGAGGTTATCGGATAGAATTCCACACTCATGAGTCAACTAAACCGCCTTAACTTGTTCGGTGTTCTTTTCCTAAGAGAGAAAATCGGAGTTTGATTAGTCAGGATGACGTCACAATCAATGAGCATCGAATCAAACTCTGGAAAGAAGAACCCAAACAAACATGGTAGAGCTCCAGAGAAGTATAAAAAGTGGACTTTAACTTTAATCGAGAGTCCGGTCGAAATCAAGAGCTAGAATAAGTTAGATTGAGAGTCCCGTCGTTCGTGCGCATTGAAATAGTGTTAGGGTTAGGAAACATTAAATTTAAGTAAAGTAATCAAATATAGTCAAACTTGTATAAAGTCAGTATCTTTTATTTGTGGCAGCAAAAGCCACCATAGTTATATGTACAGTTAGTTTAAGCTTAATAAATCTATCACCTTGATAACCAAGGCACGAGTTTGATTTTATTAAATCTGGACATTACGGAAGACCACCGTAATGAATCTATACGTTCTGAAACATCAGTCAGATCAGGCCCGGATAACAAACTAAATATCGTTACTTACATCTATCAACGAGGCGAGCCGTTATCCATCTCTTTCGTTCCTGGTAAAGGTGGTTGTCGCAGCAACCGTCCATACAAACCTCAGCCAAAACGAAAGAGACCGTAGAGCAGCGTGTATATTAAGAGCATGTATCATTATTGTGGGGAGATACGTCACAACCGTAGGTGATGTCATACAAAATCTTCAATGTGACTTCCTGGTGACTTGCATGTAGTCTGCTGCGAAATCATATTTCATCTCTTGACTGTGCCAAAAAACATTCAGCCCAACCTCAAATGCAGACACTGTTTTACTAGTTCTGGCAATATCCCATTGCCCATTTCCACAACTCTGTTTGGAAATGGATATATATTTTATCAGATCTAGTCTGCATCTCTTCTTTTCTTCTTGTAACCTCTTGTTGTCTTAAAGGTTGCCAGCTCCAACATTGCCGTATATCTTTTTAATAAATGTTAAGTGGTGTAGCGCGGATCGGCCGGACGGGTACCGGACGTCCCTGCCAAGCGGATTCGTTCCAAAACGCACCACATGGGTAGAGCATAAGTGTATGTAAGCCCTATACGAGGGGTATTTCATCATGTTAAGAAACAAATCGATTACTCTAGTTTAATACGTTGCTTTGGATTGGGATATATTTGTACTTTACTATTATGTGGAAACACAAAAATCACCACAGTCTATTATCTTTTCTGTCATGGAACATAGATGGTATTAAGCAAAAAAGCTGGATGTGGAAGCCGTGCAACAGATGATTAGCAAACATGATTTCATATGTTTACAATAGACGCATGTAAGTACCTATAACCTAGATCACTGCACGCTGCAGTTTCAAAACTATTCATCCATCACCAACATACATTTAAGGATTCGAAGAAGCGGATTGGTCGTGGTTCAGGGGGTCTTACCGTAATGTATAAAAATGAATACCATAATTATGTTACTGAAATGAATACAAAGAATGACTTTACCCTATGGATCAAATTATCTAAGAAACACTTTATCTGGGCAGAAGACCTATATATGTGCTGCCTGTATATCCCGCCTGTTGCCTCTCCTTACCATCCTGACCAATTCACCTCCCTTGAAAGAGAGATTGCTCTCTTTAGCTCGAAAGGGGCAATTCTGTTAATGGGAGATGTTAATGCAAGAACCGTTGAAAATGGCCACCCCATAAACGATTTCATTGTTGAAGACAAGCATAGGCACCTTCCACTCCCTGATGATTACATTTCAGACCATGTACACCATAATCGTATGTCACAAGGCACCAAACACAATAGCAATGGAAAAAAGCTCACTGAACTGTGTATATCGGGGTGGGGGGGGGGGGGCATTCCTATTCTAAATGGGCGGACACAAGAAGATTATCAAGGCAAACTAACTTGTTTCAACTGTCAAGGAAGTAGTGCAGTTGACTACATGCTAAGCGATGATAAATGCATGACCAAAATCTTGAGCCTTCACGTTGATGCTCCAAATCAACACTCTGTCCATTGCCCCCTGTCTCTCATCACGAACTGCAACCAGAAAATCATTAAAAAATCCAATCGTTAACTCAACATAACCCTGATGCGATACAAACTCACAGAATACAACAAGACTAAATATTTATCAGACCTTGTAATGAAATCCTTACAACGGCGTATTAAATTAATTATGGAAAGTTCAATGAATTACAATTTGACGAATATAGACGACGCTGTCAACCAACTGAACAAACAAACAGTTACGACACACAGCTCAATCCCTGCATAAATCTCCCAATAACGCACACACTTAAACTAACTTCATAAGATTCAGGAGGAACATAATACAAATGACCAAAAAATACAATAAAGTTGTTAAAGATAAACTTTTTAATAAGCTTGAAAACATGTATGGTGACAATCCAAAACAGTACTGGAACCCCTGATAATCTTAATCTCCCAGAAGCGGTACTAATCAACCTAGAAAACCACTTCAGAGAACTTAACATTCAAGACCCTCTCGTAAATGATAAGGAGTCGGAAGACATACTCTGCGAGCTGAAAATCAAAGAAGCATACATTCCTATTGCCAGCCCATTAAATGAACATTAAAATTAAAGGAGATTTTGAACGCAATATCTAATTTGAAAAATAACAAGACTTGCGGCTTCGACCAAATAACAAATGAAATGATAAAGTATGGGAAAGATATCATTCTACCAGTCCTCGCTAGAATCTTCAATACAGTCTACAACAGTAGTATATACCTATCTTGCTGGTCTACAGGATACATAATGCCAATCCACAAAAAGGCTCGAAATTAGATCCCAACAACTACCGTGGAATAACTATATCTAGTAATCTAGGAAAACTCTTCTCTAGTATTCTCAACAACAGGTTAATAAATCACATCGAAACCAATAATCTGATGCCCGACAATCAAGCTGGGTTCAGGGAAGGCAGAAGAACAGCAGACAACTTATTCATTCTAAAATCTCTAATCAACAAATACATCACACGTGATCACAAAAAGATATACATATACTTCATAGATTTCAGCAAAGCATTTGACAAGGTCTGGCGAGAAGGAATGCTCCTGAAACTGTTGCATATGGGAATATGTGGAAAGATGTACTGGACGATAAAAGCAATGTACAATAATACTACTACTTCCCTTAAAATAAACAATGAACTCACAGAAGCATTCCCATCCAAGACAGGAGTAAAACAAGGAGATAACATCAGGCCCACCCTATTTAATATTCACTTAAATGACCTTACATTTCCTCTTAGCTTGTCTGACCCAGTTACTCTCCAAAATGAGCCAATAAATGACTTGCTCTGGGCTGATGACCTTGTAGTCCTATCAGAAAGTCTGTGCGGCCTACAAAAATCTCTTGACATACTAGATAAATATTGTAAGAGATGGAAGCTGACAATAAATGTGAACAAGTCGAATTATATGATACTCAAATGGGGCAAACCAACCAGCTGCTATAAATTCAAAATAGGTGCTGAAGAAATTAGTCAAGCGAATGAATATACATACCTTGGATGCACTATCAATTCAAATGGCAACCTCACCAAAGCCAAAGAAGACCTCTACGCAAAGGGCCTGAAAGTACTCTTCAAACTCCAGAGAACCTTTTCTGGCTCGCCTTCACCACCTAAGCTATACATTAAACTATTTGACGCCCTAATAAAACCTATTATATTATACAACTCTGAAATATGGGCAGCTGAGCTCCAAGGGAAGCAGACAAACAAGAATTATCACAAATACATGGACATATTGGAGTCTGAATTATATGAGAAAGTCCATACCAAATTCTGTAAATTTAACTTACAAGTAGGTAGAAACACTACCACCTTAGCATGTAAATCTGAGCTGGGTAGATACCCACTTATTAATGATATAAACACCCTTACATCTAAATACTGGGCACATTTGGAAAATATTCCATCCAATCGCACAATTCGAGCAGATGCTGTCCTGTGCAGCAAGACACTAGACCTCGCAAAAAATCAAACCTGGCACACTTACATCAATACAATGTTCGTACAGAACAACATAAATACCACATCCCTAGATACAAGACCACACAATAGGAAACAGATGGGGAATGTGGTAAAGAATATCCTAGAACAGAATTATCTCGAGCATTATAGCTCGCCGGGTAGTGTCAGGCCGTTCCGATGTCTCATGTCGACTCGCCGCGCCACAAGTTCACGAGGAGTGATGACGCTGGTTAGCATCCGGTCTTGGGGTGACGGACCTTGAACGAGACTGCCCTGCAGGAAAAAAAAAACGGCTCCTAAGGCCGGTGGAACCCAACCCTTCCGGTGGCGCCATGCGACCATTGTCGCGAACATTAAACACAACGGTCTCATCCCAAAAGTTTGTGTCACCAGTATGCCTGTCCATAGCAATTTCGTGATCTATGGACTTACAAGATTTGATTTGGTGACCTAAAAATATACGTCTATACAATGCATTTATCTAACTAATTGAAAAGATGCAGTAAGAGCATACGAAAATACAAGACATAGAGGCAGGTAGATAAACATTTAAACATGGGGCTCCATCTCGGGAACGTGTTGCCACGGCTTAAAGCGGGAGAAGAATAGTAGACAAAAATGGGCCCACTCTAACATTTCAAACAAAAATGCTGCAGAAAGAAAAGACCATACATAGTAAGATTATGACTATAGAGGTGCGTACTGTTTTACGTGAAGACGGAACGGAAGATTCCCGATGGATTCCTTCGTCACCATCTTATGTGATTCCTAATATACTGAGTTAGTAGTTGCCGCTTTATTTCTGCGGGCCTTCTGCTTTGCTTAATTCCTTTTAGTTGTTTTCAGAACAAGAATTAGTTTAGGGCGCAACTGGCTGATATCTACCTAGCTATTAGACACGGTTGTCCGAGGACATCAATACTGTAGACAGCGCTCATACATGTTACTTAGCGGGATCTCCGAACTGGGTGAGAATCCGGACATTCCGCTTCGCAACCACATGAAACATTACAAGACCTGGTTTACATTTCACGAAAGCATTATTAGGCCATATCTCCTATCATTATGGTAGGGGTGAGAGAGACGAATGCACACCGTACATGTCCTTTCCGTAAGGGCGTGGCAGATCTAAATATCATGCCCAGACATTTTAACAGAATTCGGTGAGAGTACGTATCTCGCCCGTCACCGGATCCTATGGAACTAACCATTTAACCTGTCGCTAGGTTTATATACAAGTTGCCAGTTTTGCACTGCGGTGCGGGAGGATTGTCAGTAAATAAAATAATAATTAATACATGTGTTTTCGCAGTGCTTTCCTACATTGGCTTAAAGTGCTAACTACTAAGTATCCAAAGATACATGGGAATGTGTATGTGATACCGCACCCTAGCCATCACCGCTCGGAAACCCCAATAGTTTCCCAGAGTCGGATCAGCCCATTGGTGCGGATAGGGACACCCAAACAATTAAGAAGCCACAAGGCTAAGAGGAATATGAAGAGAGACAAAATCCTAGAGTTATGAGTCTTACTGGAGTGCAGGGCTAGATTATCGCACTGCCGGAAGAGAAGAGTATATTATACAGTATGTATTGAAAAAAGTGTCTCTAATCATTTTGAACCTATCCTATCGAGCTGAATAGAAAAGGTTTAGTCGGTAGCATGCCAGGCTAAACAGAGTTATAGCACGGACAGCGACCTCAGTGAAAAATTGTTGGTGGCGGGAGAAAATGCTGCATATATAAATGTTGCTGCGTAGTGTTTCCTACGTGCACTGCAGTCCTATATTTTCTATAACTTAAGGAAAACAAGTTAACGGATGGCCACTGGCCATACACATACATAATCTAACCAGAACAACCAATACGGTGTCAAACGATTAAGATATATATATTAATACAGGTTAACGAACCTACTATAGTGCGGTTAGCAACACATTGAAGAAAATGATAATAACTATTAACAAATACAGAAATTATAACTATCGGTCCTAAGACCGTCATGGTTCCTTTTAGTCATCGCAACCGTTAGTATGGATACGAGATAATTAACAAAACCTATATAGAGAAATAATTAAACTCTGGAGTATAGTTACTTGAATACTTGGCAGTCATTCCCAAGTTAAGCTACCGTGTCACTGAAATTGACACGTCAATCCATAGTCGACGTGAGATGATGCGCTCTCCGGAAGCTGGAACGTTCCCGCAGGCTGGTTCCCGTAAGCTGTTTTCCGCAAACAAGAGTCCCGAAAGAACACTCATGGTGGGAGTGCATCGCTTAGTGCTGTAGGCCTAATAGAATGTCTAACGAGCAGTCAGCAAAAGATACGATAGTACTACGTGGTGAAGAAAGTTCCCGTACACCGATGGCACGGATGGAAGGTGTAAACAACCCGTAACAAGCAGGGGTTGTTAGAGGCAAATGAAGATACAAAACAAGGCTTCACAGTGCTGGGTACGTCAACCAGCTCTGAAGACACACCGGGCAGAGTTTACTTGCTGGGGTCGAAAGTTGAAAGAACCTACACGATTGGTGCGGCATCGTTTGAAATACCACTTTCAGGCATGGCCGGCAGATCCGGCGAGTCATCCATCAAAGAACATCCTGCCTCTACATCTGTAGACTCACATATTCAGGCCGTAAAGGCCTCACCGCAAGTTTGTGTTCCGAATGTAGACGTAGTATTCGTGAACGATTATCAAAAGTTCCAAATTACTCCAGCAGATGGGGAGTTACAAAATTGTTTTAGTGCGGTGGGTTGGAGAACTGCACACTACGGAAAAAACCCTGACACATAGCGAAAGAAGACGTGTATCTCGCTTGATAGTAGTTGGTACAGCTCCAACCTGTTCGGCCTCTGGCCGAGGATGCTCTCGATTACTGGATCGCTTCTCCTTTTATACTCTCCATGACGTCACAGACTTCATCCACTTATCGTTCGAGCAACAGCCAATCAGTGCACAGCTAATAATAGCGTCGTCGAACGTTCTAGAACATTCTAGAAGCTTTACGTCCACGTGGTTATGATGTCACAGCAATATTTCTAAGATAATCAAGAAGAGTTTTTCCTGAATAACTCAGCCATTTCTCAACCGACTTTGAAATGGTTTACAGATTTGGAAAGCCCATCGAATTCTGGTCTTGATTAATGCCAGATTCAACGGGAACAGACAATCAATAAGGATTACAGAGTACCAGTTCGGTACACTAAAAGCACCATCCTATCTAGGTCACAACTACGCGCTCCATAGAAACAGCGTCCCGGCGCGCGCATGCGCATAATGCGTTTTAACGAACTTAGTCGTTTTTCGACACGCTCTCTCTCCCATAAGCCTATATACGCTTATAGCTCTACCCAGAGGGGGCGTGTTCTGGAAACGAATCCTAGACGGGTGGCGCGTACCCAGCTTAGCTGGTACGGCCGGTACCCGACCGGTCGATCCGAACTACAGCATTATCATCAGAAACTAATGTCATCTGAAAAATTACAGTATTATAAATATATTCAACGACCTTACACCATTGCTCCATATCTCACTCATATAACCAAATCAAACTTTCGGAGATCACTGACCAAAATACGCATCTGTGCCCATCGCTTAGAAATAGAAAGCGGTATGATACAGGAACGTTGAGAGAAAGGACAGAAAATGCAGATATGCCGCCTGGAAGTAGATGAACTACATTTTATGGCCGTATGTTCAGTAAACAAAAAGTACAGAGATCTGCTATATAACAAACTTACGCTAACTCTACCTACCTTCCCAAATCTGACCAACTTAGAAAAATTATTTTTCATCTTAGACTGTCCTCCAAAACTCTCACCACCCGGCAGTTTATATACGAGATGTTCCAAAATAGGGACATGATCCCCTCCACCACGCCCATCCCAACATGAATAACGATAAGCGGCCTACAAAGGACACATTCAATATTAACTCGCACTATTTAGGCTGCACGGCTTCCATATCAGTCTCGTTCCTAGTCTTTATGATGTAAATAGCAATATGTAAATGTTTATAGTTACCTAGTTATATTTAATTAATCATAGTTAAAGTATTATTAAATTTCATACATTACTTTATGTATATCACACATTTGTACTGTACATGTACTGATGATATTAAATAAAGTATAAAGTATCATCGAAAAACGACTAAATGTGGAAATACACTGCTGCGTGTGCGTGAGCGTGCGTGAGGTCGCGTGCCTACACGCATGCGTGAAAGTGAATACATTGCTGCGTAAGATATTTGCGTGACTATATCCAAGACTAGCCCAATTGCATTCCATGTGTTCCTTGCTAATTGCTGATCTTTGTGGCGCTTATCAATAGAATTGTACAAGAAACTTTTTTCCCTAACAAATTCGATCAATTTTTCGCTGATGTTGTCGTCTAGCTCTCCTTTCTTGCCCATTTTGTCAAAATTAGATAATTTGATGTGATTTGCTATGATATGATCTAGAGAAAACATGTGCTCGCGAAATGTTGTGGATTTCACGTGCGCGAACTCATGCACGCGCGCAGGCTTTGCACGCTCATAGGAGCGTGAAAAATGCCGCAATCGCAACACGCACACGAAACACGCTCACGCAGCAATGTATTATGCTCCTACTTGTTTCTATGATATTAATTGAAACGCACCCGCACACGCAACACGGACACGCGTACACGCACGCGTACTCGGTGTATTTCCACATGTAGTCCGTTAAGACGCGTAGTGCACATAAGCGCGTGTTAGAGCTTCCTTGGCGACGAGTGTCGACAGTGAAAGCTACCGCATGCCTATAGTGTACCGAGTAGGTACTCGTAAATGCTTATAATTTATCCGTTCTCGTTGTTCTTGGTACCGATTAAGACCAAAATTAAACGAGCTTTCCAAAACTGTAAACCATTTTAAAATCGGTTACGAAATGGCTGAGTTATCGCCGCTCCCGGCTAAATTATACTCAGAATATTGCCATAACGTCGTAATAGCGTATATATACGTAACATAACATAACAAGTATACAGCTTACCAGGACTTTTACGTCCTATTATCAGCTGGTGTATAAACTATAATTATTAATTATTAATGTATGGTGATTTTCGGGTGATTTGGCTTATCTAATGCTCTATAGTTGTAGTACACTGGGTGCGTTACATAGATTTTGTCTAGTCTAGCTTTGAATGTGTTTATGGTAGGTGCGTCAACGACTGTTTCCGGTAAGGCATTCCACCAGTCTATGATTCTGTTGGAGAGAAAATTCAGTCTATTGTTAGTATTCGCTCTAGTTTTTCTAAGTTTGAATTTGTGGCCACGTGTTCTGTCATCTTGATTTAATGTGAATAGTTTACTGGGATTTACTGAGTAGATATTATTAAGATACTTAAAAACATTTATGAGATCTCCTCGTATTCTTCTATACATTAAGGTTGGTAAGTTGAGATTCCGAAGACGATTTTCATAGGACATGTTCCGCAAAGCTGGTACCATTTTCGTCGCTCGTTTCTGGACTTTTTCTAATTGTTCGGCAAATTTCCATGTGTGTGGGGACCAAACGGGACCAGCATACTCCAGATGAGGGCGTATTAAACTTTGGTACAGCATCTTAAATATGTCTGTAGTAATGGAATGAAACGTTCTCCATATAAGCCCTGTCATTCTGTTGGCTTTTGATGTGATGTTATTTATATGGGTTTCAAATGTTAAGTTTGAATCGATTATTATACCCAGATCATTGATCTCGCTCTCCTCCTTTAGGGCTACTGTTATATCATTATCAAGGAGTTTGTACTTACAATTACTGGCACTTGGCTTGTGGCCAATGTGCATAACTGAGCTTTTGTTTGTGTTGAACATTAATTGCCAATTTTGGGCCCAGTTTTGAATGGCCTCTAGACCATTTTGCAGGATTTCACAATCACTCACATCAGTTATTGAGTTGAACAGTTTAGTATCGTCTGCGAAAAGATAGTCTGGATTTTATGTTTCTTGGCATGTCATTTACGTATATTACAAACAGTAGTGGGCCAAGTACACTGCCCTGTGGGACACCGCTTATGACCCTGGCCCAATCTGAGGCTGCCCCATTAACCACGACTCTCTGCTTTCTTCCTATTAGAAATGACTTAATCCATTCTAGGAGTTTCCCCGAAATACCATATGCGTTTAACTTGATAAACAATCGCTCGTGTGGTACAGAGTCAAAAGCCTTCTTAAAATCAAGATAAATTATATCAATCGATTTCTTATTATCCAAAGCATTTGTCCATTCGTCTATTACTTCTAGCATTTGAGTTACCGTTGATCTCCCCCGTAGGAACCCATGTTGGTATTCGGTAATTATTTCACTTTTCTTCATATACTCTATCAGCTTGTCCCTTACTATGCTTTCAAGTATTTTGGATGGAACTGAGGTTAGACTGATGGGTCTGTAATTGTTCAGATCCCTCTTTGCTCCTTTTTTATGCACAGGTATAACATTAGCACATTTCCAGTCAGAAGGTATAGTCCCTTCTGACAATGACTTGTTATAAATTATGCTAAGTGGTTCAGATAATACATCTTTTAGTTCATGTAAAATTCTTGGATGCAGGTCATCAGGACCAGCTGATTTATTTGTTTTTAAATCTGCAAGTTTTTTTCTGACGTCTTCAACAGAGACAGTAATATTGTTTATTGTTGTTCTAGTCTCTGTTGTAAATGTAGCTTAATACATAATGTGTTGTACATGTGGTCGCCACATCACTACTGTAGCAGCATGTTGATTGGCTGGCGCTCGGCCGCTGATTGGTTGAGATGCCCAGCTCGGACGTCACAGCGAGTATAAAAGGGGTGAAAAAATGAGGGTCAGGAGCATCATCCGCGTGGAAGCTGACCCGCAGAGAACTGACTGGAGGTGCGGACTAGACGAGTGGAGTGGAACACCCGCAGATAACATGATACAGCACATTCCTCGTTCCTTGCGGCTTTCAGCTCACCTGTATGTAAAAGCAGTTCTCGGACTTTCCGCATTACAGCAATTTTGGATGCTCCCGGACGGTCATCCGGGAGCAAAATAGTTAAACTAATGGTTCCCGCTTCCGAACTTTTCTAAGGGAACATCTGCGGAAAAGGACCTTGCGGCCCGGGATGTGATCCTACATGGTGTAGAGCTACGGTGATTCTTGGTGGACGACTCGCCGGATCTGCCGACCACGCTGAAAAGTCAACAACAATTTCCGTACAGCATGTCGTGTGTGTATTAATTAACTTTTGGCCACAGTCTGGTGGAACTTTGCTAGGTGCGCCGCAAGAGCTAAGCGATGCACCCCGCACCATGTGCGAGCTATGTATCTTGTTAGCATTATATAACCGCCCTCTCTGTTAATGGGCAACCTTTAACTTTACTACTTCTGTCGCCGGATGGAGAACTTTCTCACTTCCGCATAAATTGTGAATTATCTATATATAGATGTTGCTTCATTACTCTGGTTCACTGTCCTGAGGTTGTACCGTATCTGCCCTGGAGTCAGCATGCGGAGACCTTCCTGCGGAAACCAGCTGCGGAGATCTGCATGCGGAAACTCATCCAGCCTCAGAGAATGTGTCGACTCACGCTGCGAATATGGTAGCGCCTCAATTTCAGTAACACATAGTAGCCTGTTCCATGCAAGTGACTATTAGGTACTCAAGTAACTATACTGGTGTACATCTAATTATTATTTCCGTATATGGCGCTGATGACTAATAGGTGCCTTCCTGGTCTTAGGACCACAATTTATAACTTCTTTATTACTATTCATATTATCCTTATTGACTGTGGGTGCTTTGACTAACCGCACCGTTTAGGTTTACTGACCTGTGATACATAATCTACCCCATAATAACTGTTTAAACTGTTATACTTATTCACTGCATTGGTTAGTTTATATATATATATATATATATATATATATATATATATATATATATATATATATATATATAATTTTACACTGAGGTCGCTGGCTGTGCTCTAAATACTTGAACCCGGCATGCTACTGACTAACCTTACTATTCAGCTCGATAGGATAGGTTAAAGTTGTTAGGGACAATCTCTTCGTTAGGAGACATATAGTGTACGCCTCTTTTCAGGTTGTTGCAGTAATGTAGCCCCGCACTCCGTCAAGGTTGTGTAAAATTGGCCAAATACCTATAGGGCCTCATATATATAAAGTTATTGTCTCTTTCCATGATCCACTAGCCGTATGGCTCACTAATTGTTTGGTCGTCCCATCAGCACGTTGATCTGATCAGACCTTGGGAAACTATCGGAGGTTTCCGAGCGGTGATGGTTAAAGTGCGGATTTACATACATCTCCCTCGTAACCTCAGATACTTGCCATTGTCAGGGTGATGTTTTATGTGGTTGCGGAGCAAGGCAGCCAGATTTTCATCAAGTTCGGATGCGTTGCGATGTAACATGTACGCCTGTTGTCCATGGAGGCAGATGTTATTTCAGAGCGACCTACGGAAGCCTAGCGTCTGCACCCATCGGGCATCTGTATCTAACGATAGGTAGGAATCCCTGCCACTTGCGGCCAAAGCCAGTTTTTGTGTCTAACAACTAATTGGTAGGTTAGACTGAAGCATAAGGCCCGCATACATAAAGCGGCATCTACCAATACAGCATCTTGGAACTACATAAGATGGTGACTTGGGAATTCGCTCGTTCCATCTTCACGTAAACCAGTACGCATCACGTTAATTATGGCTTCACCCGGATTGTTTTTCAGCACTTGGCATTTTCTGTTGAATAAAAGAGTGGCCCTTTTTGCCAGCTCTTTTCCTCCACTTCGGTGTTGAAGGCATTTTCCTGTGATGGAGGCCCGTGCAAGGCACTTGCCTCTCGCAAGAGCGAGAATTCCTGGACGGAGGCCCGCGCAAGGCATCTACCTCTCCCACCATGACAGAAACAATCGGTGACGGAGGCCCGCGCGAGGCACCTTCCTCTCGCAGCAACAGGGTTCTCTTCATGTGTGGTTGGGGTATATTAGCTTATATTAAGTTACTCAGTGACCGCATTGCGGATGCTTCTCTTGCGGGGATACCTCTGCGGATTCAAGGATCTGTACGTGTGGTACCTCCGGCTCATTTACAGTCAAACGATTCACCTTGTTTGTATAGTGGTTATTTATATATTTGATATACTGTTCTAAATTGTTCATTCTTTAAATTAGTATGAATAGACATACCGGTCATACAAATAGTTGGGACGACACCGTGTGGTTCGACCTCGGCGGTAATGGTCACACGGCCCCACTGGAACATCATTGTTCCACAGGCTCTAGAAGTCGGTCTATGTACTCCGTGGAGAGACGGCACATAGGAACCGCAACCCCGAGATCCGCAGCTAACCAGCCATTCAGGTCATCGTGCCCTTGCAGTGCGGTGGGCAGACATCAGGTAGCGGACCAGCACGTACCCCCGCGAGCTACAGTACTTCAATCACATCACCTCTACATCTGTTATATTTGAGGGTAGGTAATTCTGGCTTTCTCACTCTGGTTGGATCGCCCCTTTAGAGATGGTACATCTCTGTCTGGTTTCCCGCCTTTTCACGTTTTCTAGCGCCATAACATCCATTTTTAACTGTCCAGACACTAACCGCATACTTCAATTGACAATATAACATATGACTTAATAAAAGGGTAGGAAAGACCATGTGCTTAAGATACCACATAAGGAGTTGTGTAGTACCTGGTAGAGTTGGTAGGAGAAAACCATTTGGTTGGTTTCAAAGGATGAGATTTACAAGTAAGTTGGGTGCGGGCTAGGGCCTAATTCTAGAGCATGGAATGAGAACAGCAAATTCCACCTACTGAGCAATTTGGGCTGATAATGCGGACCAACTTAAGAGGGCATGGTATGAATTAATATATGCAATTGAGATGACGTCACATCTTACAATAATCCTGAGAACCAATCAGTGAGGAGGGGTGCCACTGTGCTTATTAACTCTAATTATTCTAATAAATTTGCAGAGTTAGAGAAAAAAACTATCTAATTTAGCTCTTTGACGAATGTTCTATGAAAGAACTATAATCCGAATGTTCAACCATAAATAATCAAGATGAAGATGTGTAAGAATCTGTAAATATATGTTTACACCTGTGAGATCCGAGTTCAGGTTCTAATCCTACATTTATAAGCAATTTACATTTTCAAGGCGGACGACAGGAAGTCGGTAAACAAATGGTTGTTAGGAAGCGGTTTCATTACTTAATTTGTGATCATTTTGTGGCGGAAATTTTTAGCATGTTATATATACTATGTGTATAATTTGGTTACAGACCTGCTGATCTCAGAATGAGTACCAGAGTGAAGCAAACAGTGCACACACCCGTGACACACGAAACAGTTTGTAAGACTGAAGTTCAAGTTGATAAAAAGCCACAACCGAAACCTGGAACCGGAAATGTTTCAAAAGGTGTTCCTGTGCTAATCGATGTGCCTAAGATAAGACCCGCACACCAGCACTTTTCACAAGAGAATAAAGATACCTCATCAAGAACTGGGTAAATGAAACAATTTATTTTTCGCTAGCATCACTCGGAGTCTTCTGAATCGGGGTCGTTTCGCCCCGATTCCCGTTCACACCTTTCGTGTCTTTGCCTGTTTGTTGCCCAGATATACCTGTTCTCACTGGGGCATTTTATACCCATACTTAGGACTGTGAGGTGGGTGTACCAAGGTTAGGAGGAAAAGGGCTGGCGATTACATGGACCAAATTGGATGTGAATTTTTGTGGAGCACTATTATAAAGCTATGCTCACATCGCCGATGTCGTACATCATTGTACGTAAACAAACAATCATGAGACTTGTTGAGCTTTATTACATACCATTACCAGAATGTATCGTTACTATTGGAGCTGTCAGTGTGTGCATGAGCTATTGTAGCGTAGACCGAGTGCATGTGTGTATATAGGTTAAACTAGTGTCTAAATAAACAAGTGATATGCGCAGTGTACAAAACTGCTTCATGAAAGACAACTAGGACTCAAGTCCACACGGGGACTACGATGGATTCGCTATACTATAGTGGCTGAGCATAGTGAATGCATCGTAGTCCCCGTGTGCAGGGCTTCCACTAGTGGAAGTCCTGGAGTCCTATACTCCCAAGGTTCATGTTTGGACTCCCCAAAAACGTACCAAGGAAGTCAAGGAAGTCCATGACTTCCTATTTTTTGTCTCTGACATCTCTAAAACAATGATTTTTACCAAATTACATGTATTTGAACAATTTTAGACTTCCATGTTTCTTGCTTGGACTCCCAAACACCAATAGCATTACCCAGGATGTCCCAGACTTCCTGTGTTTAGAAATTAGTGGAAGCCCTGTCCGTGTGGACCACTAGGACTCAAACTAGCATCTGAATAGGCCCTGATAATAATTAATAGCTTTCTAATAAATAGTAATAATACATATATGCTTAAACATTTCCAAAACAAAAACAGAAACATGTTAGCAGTGCTCCAGATAACTTTCTTCAGTTGGGAGTATGGTACTCCTTAATTTTTTAACTGACACATACCTCAAATTCTTGAGGAGTACATACAAGACTTCTTGTTACTGAATACTAAACCTTTGTACTTGACAATTATCCTTCTCCCCTTCCCCCAACAATATATATCAATATATGATGTTGTGTTCTACATTATCCAAAATCCAATATGACTGACAACCACCAGCGGCCATCTTGAAAATTAGTTTGTATTTCTTAACTACATGTACCATTTGTTGGATTGTGTTGAAACGTCAAAGTATGAGTGGACTAAGTCTAGCAATCTGAGGAAGAAAGGTAAAAAAATTAACGATTTAATATAAAATTTAATATGACCGCCAACCTCTGGAAGCGATCTTAAAAATTATTTTCCAGACGATAAACTCCATTACTGTTTAGCAGATCGCTTTAAAACTTCATATATGTACATGTAGGATGACTGGACTAGGTTTAAGGAAGAAGCCTATCAAAATCAACACTGATTGTGGATTATGTAGACTTGCATGATATTGTCCTAGTATCGCGAGTTATCGTGGTGAAAAAATCACGATATTTCGATTTATCATATAGCCTATTTTATTGTATACAAATTCACTGGGTGAATTGCTCTTGGGTTGAGTGGGACTGCACAGTTTGGCTTATGTAGACATATCGGCTTCCCTATGAGTTTTCTTATCAGTTTTAACCGAATATAACTTATAATTGGTAAATTGAACAAAAACATTAAATGCAGTCACCAAGATTCTTAAAGAACAATCATTAATAACATGAAAATAGGACACAATTTCCTGTTATAAATTTGTGACGCCTTACACCTTGGCTTACTGTATACTCTGTCCATCATTGCGGGAGTGAAATTATTACATTGGTCAGCCTAAATATTGCATACTCTGTTATAATCATCATTTATTACATCAAAATTAATCCAAAAAATTTGACATTTCATGTCGTCTTTGTGAAAATGTACAAATCACGTGATATTAGGAATGCTCTTTAGATCCATAGATACGTAATGTTTAGTTCCGATTCGCATTTACCGAGTGCCCGTTTACTAATAATAGTTAGCCTTCAGAAACATATCGGATAGTTCACCTTGCAGCGTTTCATTTAGCTATCACATTTGTGAATGCACAGTGCACCCCTCGCCTCCAAAATCAAGAGAGCGAGCAATATCACATGATTTATATATTTTACTAATAATAGTTCACCTTCAGAAACATCTCGGATAGTTCATCTTGCTGGCTAAAGCGTGAAAAACCGTCTCATTTAGCTATCACATTTGTGAACGTACCACCTCTCGCCTCCAAAAACAGGAGCGCATGCAGTATCACGTGATTTATATATTTTCGCGACGCCATTTATTGTCAGATTTAGCATTAATTTTGTTTTTATAAACCATGCTTATTAAGAAATATACAATATTTATACCGTCCCAGGTAATAATTTCACTCACGCGATCATGGTTTTGAGATATACAGTACGGCGGCAAGAAATTGCACTGGTAAAATGCCGTAATAGAAGGCTACGCTACAAAACACATTGCAAATAAGCAGAATACAGACAGTAAAAGCTTTGCGATATTTCAATTTTTTCAAAATCATATTGTAAAAAATCGTGGCTGGAAAAAAATCGCGATTTTCAATAATATCGGAGCAAGCCTAGGATTATGTTAACCATATATTTTCAACTATTTTGTTATTTTGCAGGAAACTACAGAACAGGTCGAGGACACGGTCTCGACCTGATGCTGCAGATTCATCAACCTCTGGAAGGAATGGCACCCGATTATCCAGTGGAAGAAAACATTCAGTAGGCGCTCCTGTTAAAACTTCAAGACCATGTGCTAGTAAAAGTCCACAGGATAGTACAACTTATGTAGTTGACATTAATTCTGATTATAATCGTGATGACAAAGCTTCTAATGACGTGGATGACGGTCTTGTTGAACAGGATATAGCATTTATCAATATACCAAATTATGTTGAGTCGTCAAAGCTTCACGCTAATGAAAATGGAAGAAAAGTTAAACAGATCATTCCCGAAGAAATTGTAAGCAATGTGTTTCTTGCAGAGGAATCTATTTTTACCTATGGCCACCACCCTTCACCATCCCACCCCCACCACCCACCCCCACTCCCGTCCGTTTCTAGTTAACCATTTATATGTAACACTCGTATCAGCCAAAAAAGGCTTCTCCAGTGGTCATGGGAAATGTCCATTTGCAGACCAAGAGAAGATTATTTTTGAAAATTTACCACTGGAATGACTGGCTCGACTACCGAGCCAGTCATTCCAGTGGTAAATTTTCAAAAGTAGTCTTCCATTGGTCTGGAAATGGACATTTTATATGAGAAAATTAAAATTATCTTGAATAAATTTGAGGGTTAAAGTGGTAACAGAGCACCACAGAATTTACGGATCAGATCGTCACTCAAGTATGACATTTTAATCAATTATATCACTTGTTAGCGGACATCACTATCGGGATGAGGTCGCTCTGTCAGAAAATTCGGAAAGTCTGTCACAAAAGTGTAAAATTGCACATCTTTGTTCAATTTACGAATCAATAACGTAAACATTCTGTTGAATATTTAGACACTACATTGTAATTTGACTGAGAGCTCTCAGTCAAATTAGTTTCAAAATGTTCAATATACATGTAACTTAACTGCATAGTTACCATGAAATTTACATGTACATTTTGTAGATGCCAGGATTTCAAGCTTCAAAGCAGGTCTTCCATTAATACATGTATTGAAATTCTAAATACAGGAAATTGTATATAGGAGTTTCTGGGTAATACTTTTGTGAGTGCAAACATAAACCATGGAAGTTTAAAATGGTTGACATACAAGTAATTCAGTTAAAATCATTGTTTAACCCCCTTTAACCCTCAAATTTATTCAAGAAAATTTTGATTTTCTCATCGTCTTCTTTTCGATCGGTGGTATCACACTTGTAGAGCCGTTCTCTGATTTTCTCATAAAAAATGTCTATTTGCAGACCAAGAGAAGACTTTGTGAAAATTTACCACTGGAATGACTGGCTCGGTTATCGAGCCAGTCATTCCAGTGGTAAATTTTCAAAAATATGCTCTTGGTCTGCAAATGGACATTTCTCAAGACCTCTGCAGAAGCCGTTTTTGATATGAGTGTTAAAGGGTTAAGAGTTGTCGTGGCTACAAAAATCGGGAATTCCAGATCCAGGAATACCTTGGTATATTTGTATTTGTGTTGGGAGTACAAACATCAACTTTGGAAGTATAAAATGTTTGATACTTGCTGACTTTAACTAAGGAAAGCCGTGTTCCAAAGTTGCAAATCTATTACAAGACAAATAAAAAAGTGGATGGCACATAACACTTTAACCCTTGAATTTATTCATGAAAATTTAAATTTTTCTTATGGAAAATGTACATTTGCAGACCAAGAGAAGACTATTTCTCCTTCGATCAATACTTATTATTATATTACTCATTGATAATACAGCTAGCTTGCTAGCTGGCTCTAGGAATCTAGATGTAGAAAGCTTTACTGGCTCCTGGGACTGGGTACCCATCTGCCAGTGAGACTCATTCTTGTTCGCATAGCAATAAGAGAAATACATGCTTTTTGCATATAGAGAAATCTTAGTTTTCTTGGTGTTTTCTTTGTGCCTAATTAAGCTGTTTCGCTTCTGGAATTATTGGATTTACCATGGAAGGAGCTACTGAAACTCAGGTCGTATACTTTCATGTTATTCTCTAGTTAAATGGAGACGTAAGTCTCTGAAATTTTGTCCGTGTTGCATGTCCCAATTTATGACCCCGAATCTGGGATGTGTGGTTACAACGAAATATGCCAGATAAGATCGCCTCCTTTAATCCCAATGGCGATCGGGCAGTAATATGAAATTGGATGTTGGCTATACGGTTTTTAACACTAAAATCGGTTGACGTCGTTTTCTGTATGATTCGAGCGGGTGACGTCACACCCGTTTGATTTCTCAGATTTTTATGGTGAAGGAAATGTTTCATTAGTTCACGCATCTTATTCTTGGTGCGGCCTGCGTTTTTGTACCAGAAACTTTAGAATTATGTCAAGTTTTGCATGCAAATCACGATCTGTTTGCATTGATCGATGATTTCAAAATTCTTGATGAAGATGTGTGTTCTGCGGTTTTACCGTGTTCTACAGCAGTTTGTTTATTCATTTTGTTGTTTCCTTCACGTATCGTTTTGGCCTTCGTTTGAGAAGTATAATTTTGAAATTAATTCATAAATATAAAGCGATTGCTTTGATATGGTTCCTGGTTCCATGTTGATACATCCTTCAGGATCAATTTATGGGTGTATTATTGGTCAGCTATCATTCTGATCACCAGCTTACACGATCTTGGTTGTGACATTGTGGGTGTGGGGTGCAGGAGGGGTAACCTTTAGTTTATTGTCAAAATATTTGAAAATTATTTGTCTGCCTTCCATTCCTGTTTCGCACCACTTGCTTATTTGAGGTTTTGTGCTTGTTTTCAGGCCAAGCCTACCCCGCTATCTTGCTCAGTGTCACAAATTTGTTACGGTCACCTATAAAGACCATGTCTGTTTTCGATGTTCGTCTTTTAATGTTGATAATATGTGTAATGTCTGTTCAGTGTGGCCGGTCGAGTTTTTAGTTGAGTTCCTTGCCCAGAAGGACTTGGCTGGGTCTGACGCGGGGTCAGGCCATTCGAAAAGAAATCAGGGAGCGTCTGTTTCGGCCCCTGGGGGAACTCCTCGTCTGCAGTTGGAGGGTTCGGAGATGGCACCTCCGGCGTGGTTTGGGCCCACTATGCACGGCTTCTTGCATAGCATCCTGCCCACGCTGGTGTCGTCTCTGATACTGAAGACTGTAGGGCAGTCTCTTTCTCCTTCGATCAATACTCACCATTCTGTTACTTCTGATATACAGCTGGCCCTGATAGCTGGCTCTAGGACTATAGACTTAGAAAGCTTTACCGACTCCTTGGAACCGGGTACTCGGCTCCCAACTGCCGAGTACCCGTCTACCATAGCGCTCATTCTTGTTTGCATAGCGACAAGAGAATACATGCTTTTTGCAGTTGGAAAGTCTTAAGATTGGTTACGCCTAAAAGTCTTTTTACTGTGATTAATTGTGATAGCTTGTGCATTCTCAAAAGGATATTTTGGATTAATATGGACGCTTCCGATGATAACCAGGTCGTATATTTCCATGTTATTCCATAGTTAAAAGTCTAAGGTCTCTAAAATTTCGTCTGTGTCGCATGTTCCAATTTCTAACCCCAAAGAATCTGGGACGTGTGTTAACAACGAAATATGCCAGATGATCGCCTTCCTTTAAATCCCCAACAGGCGATCGGCAAATATGAAATTAGGTGTTGGCTTATCGGTGTTTTAACACGAATATCGGCTGACGTTGTTCTCCGTAAGATCCGAGCGGGTGACGTCACACCCGTGTTTCTCGGATGTTTATGTGAAGAAAATGTTTCATTAATTCGCGCATCTGATTCTGGGTGCTGCGTACTTTAATTGGTACCAGAAAAACTTTGGAATTTTCAAGTTTTGCGTGTTATCGCGATCTGTTTGCAATGATCAGTGGTTTCAAAATGCTTGATTTAGATGTGTGGTCTGCGGTTTTACCGTGTGCTACAGCAGTTTGTTTACATTTTGCTGTTTCTTCACATATCGTTTTGGCCTTCGTTAGGAGTATAATTTATATTTATTAGTAAATATACCCCGAATGCTATGCGATATGATTCCTGGTTCCATTTTACATCCTTGAGGATCAGTGTATGGGTGTATTATTGCCCGCTTCATTCTTGTCGTCATAATCAATGCGATCTTTGCTATAACGTTGCGGGGTGGGGTGCGGGAGGGTGACAGTTAATTTATGGTCAAAATATTTGAAAATTAATTGTCTGCCTTCCATTTTTGTTTCGTTCCGCTGGCTTATTGTAGGTTTGGTTTTTTATAGGCCAAGCCAGCCCCGCCATCATGTGTCGAGTGCCACATATCGTACGGGTTCTATGCAAGGACCATGTCTGTTTCCACTGTACTAAGTGTAGTCGTGACAGTAGGTGTAACGTTTGCGCTGTGTGGTCGGTCGATATGATGCATAAGTTCCTTGCCAGAAGGACTTGGCATGGTCTGACGCGGGGTCAGGCGGTCCGAAAGTAAATCATGGAGCGTCCGTTTCGGCCTGTGGGGGCGTTCCACGTCTGCAACCGGAGGTGGCGGAGATGGCACCGCCGGCATGATTTGGTCCGGCTAGGAAAGGTGTCTTGCATAGCGTTCTGCCCACGCTGGTGTCGTCCCTGCTGCCAAAAGTTGTAGGGCAGTCTCTCCCCATGTTTGATTCGGACCATGTCCTTGGACAGGGTTCTGGACTGGCCACCGAGGGAGCCGTCTCGTACAGCCCCCTGGCAGTCCCGTCGGGCTTCGGCCTGATGGGTTCTGTCTCTCTGCGGCCACCTCTGGGTGGTCCAGTAGCGGTGGCCGGTCCGTCAGGCATGGGAGCCGTCCGCCAGGACGGCTCCACGGTTTTCCTTGTCTAGTGACGACTCTACGGGGTCTGAAGATGAGGAGGCCGAGGAGGAGAGGGTGCTGCGGCCTGTGATGCCGCGGGTGGAGAGTATGGAGGTTGATTCCATCCTGACGGAACCGTCCTCCATCAGTCTGGCCTGGCGCAAGCCAGGGCAACGGCTCCGCCCGTGGTTGAGGCCACTCCGGGCACCGGTCCCGTGATGGTTGGTTTGCCGTCAACCAACACGGTGACGGGTGTGGCCGGCCAGCAATGGTACTCACCTATCTCGCCTGGTCCGGCGGTCAGACATGGGGTGCCATTGGCACCCGTGTTTGGCCACGGTTCCTCAACCGCTACGGGTCCGCACGGTTTTCCATGCAGGCCTACTCCATGGACTGGTGTGTTCCATGGGGTGGCGGCGGACCTGTACGGTACCGTAGTTCCTGGCATATCAGCAATGGCTCCTAGCCGGGAGTCCGTTGCTGGTAGGGCCGTGAACATGTCAACGCATGACGTGTTCACGGGAGTGTCCTCCTCGGAGACGGATTGGTCTGAGGCTCTGGCTTGGCTAGCCAGGGTGGACCCGTCTGTGGTTTCGACCACGGCCGAGGAGGATGTACCCCGTCCATCGGTTGCATCGATTAGGACGGGGATCTTGCCCGCAGCCCTGATCCAGTCTGTTGGACTGGATCCATGATTTATGGTGTTGCTTGATGCTATTTATAGCAAACAACGCATGAACAAGGGCCAGCTTCTTGCGGCCTCCAGGGAGGTGCGGGCGAGGGGTCGTATTCCACGGGGGGAATACGACAGGTGTGGTGTTGTCCCGTCGGTCACCGAGGATGACCGCTGGGTACTGGGTGTCCAGAGTGCTGGAGTGGGTGGGTGGTGGACGAAGCTCAGGTACCTGTGTGATGGGGGTGTGAGGACAGCACTGAGTGCTGTCAACCACTCTTATCGTCTTCAGTCAGTGTGGGCTGAAGTGGGGGCAGGCCACCCTGTGCCACCTGTGGCGCTTTCGTGCGTTAATGACGGCCTGGTGCTGTCTATGGACGCATTGGCAAGGGTGCAGGCGCGTGTGACTATGTCCAGGAGGCAGATGGTCCTTGACCATATGCGTCCAGCTACTGCCGTCAGGGAGCGTCTTCTTGGGATGCCCCTGACAGGCCTTAGCACCTTTGGTGGCCAGGCGCTGGCCATCTTGGAGGACACAGCCAGCATTGTGCATAATCGGTTGGCGGTTTATCTGACTGTAGTCAGGCCGCTGACCGGGCAACCTTCAAGAAACAGAGAAAAAGCAAGGTGAAAGCCTAAAGCATAGTGCTGCTTCTGTTTTCTGCTAGGTTTTCTCAGCCGCCTCGGCGAAGAAAGCCAAGAAGGTTGTGGGGGCCTCAACCCTCCCCAATGTTGCTCCTGATCGCCCGAGAGGCGGGAAGGGGAGGGGTAAGTCCTCAAAGGGCGGACAGAATGGAGCGGATCGTACCCGAGGGTACGAGGGCTCCCTTCGCATCTGCCTGGACCGCACCTGTGCGACAGGAACAGCGGTGCCAGTTAGACCGGCCAAGCCAAGGCCAATATGGTTCTCTCTCTCTCTCTCGTCAAGAGAGGGGGGGGGGGAGCGGATACGCGAGCCAGACAACCCCATTAGGCGTTGAGGCGTCTATAGTGGGTGGAAGGCTCATGCGTTTTCATCGAGGTTTGGAGAGGTGTGACGTCAGACAGTCTGGTCCTGGGATGGTTATCCCAGGGGTACATAACAGAGTGGTGGGACTTTCCACCACAGAATCTGTCTTTGGCACCTGTCTGGACACCCGTAGTCCAGTAAAACTACAAATTAACCTAGAACAAATTGCAACAGAATTTATTTCTTTTCTGCGGCATTCGTGGGACTGCCAGGTGTCACATATCAAAAGTCCTCCAAAATCCCTCGATGGGAAAGTGGGTAAATTCGCATATTTAGCTACCGCCATTATCCGAATAATGAAACTTCCCTTACCTGCTTCATTCCACAAATAAACGAAGTAGAAATGTTGTCTAAACTCTGAATTTCATGGTCACAGAAGACAGTAAGCAATTGGCAATATTGCCTTGAACCACTTGTACAAATTCTCCAAACCACAGATTAAATATGGTTGTATGCACAGGGCCGGGGTAATTTAAAAAAATTATATTTAAAGTGTTTAATTTTGTTTTTCGCTTTTAAAATTTTATCTAAAATAAATTGCATTTTAATTTTCACTTTTATCTCACAATTTGAATAAATTTCTATACAATTCAATCAGAATATGGACATGGATTTAGATACATGCGTTATTTGTAACCAGAGCCTAGAAAATGGCTCACAAACTGTTAAGCTTCGAGTTAAAGGCTGTGACGGTATTAACAATGCTAGCAGAGCCCGTGAAAGCGATGTCATAGCTGAAGTAGGACAGAGGGTTCATGTAAAATGTCGACGGGAGTTCATTGATCCCAAGCGGATTGCCCGTGACGCAGAGAAAATTGAACAATCTCCACCACCCATGCGAACACTCCGTTCAGAAAGTCCAACATTCAATTTTAGTGAACATTGTTTGCTATGCGGATACCCTGCAAAAATTCAAGATGGAAAGAAACGTGGCTATGATATTTATCCAGTAAGTACTCATGACTTTCAATGTAGTATCGCCGAGGCCTGTGAGCAGAGAAAAGACGAATGGGGCAAACTTGTAGCTGGGCGGCTTGCCTTCACGCCGGATTTATGCGTTGTCAATGCAGTATACCATCAAAGATACAACGTAAATTTTCGAACCATGAAAAATATCCCTCAGCTGCACTCATCTTGCTCATCCCAAAAACATGGAAGGCCAGAAGACTTGGACAGAGTAAGAGCATTTAGTGCGACAATGGCATTTCTTGAAAATAATGATGATGAGCAGCTGACCCTGCACGACCTCGTTAATAAAATGCAAGAGTATCTCGATGATAAAGAGAATAAAGCATACAGTACAAAATACATGCAGGATAAAATAAAAGATAATTATGGCGATGAAATATTTATTAGCACTGAATGGTAAGCCAAACGTTGTTACCTTTCGTTCTAAAGCATCTACTATTTTGACTGACTTCTATAAGGAACAGAAGAGAAAGGATTCCAAATCAGAGAGCATGCTAATCATCCAGACAGCTGCCAAACTGCTTAGACACGATATTAAGTTAATTGATTCATGCACATCATCTGAAAGCTATCCATCAAGGGAGCAAATGAGCGACCCAGTAAAGGCATTGAATTATTTACCAGAGACACTGCAGGAATTATTGCGGATTTTGTTTACTGGAAAAGACACAGAAATGAAACAGGCATCAGTTGGACAGGCTATTATGCAAGGAACTCGTCCTAGAGTTATTTTGGCACCTTTGCAGTTCGGGCTGTCATGTGAGATGCACCACAAATTTGGATCTAGATTTATTGTATGACACCTTGTACAAGCACGGATCTGGATGTTCATACACGGAGATACAGAGGTTTGAGCACAGTGCATCACTTCATGGTGGAGATCTACCACAGCCATTATCAGGCGAGTTCATTCAGTTTGTTGCCGACAATGTGGATCACAATATTTGCACAATAGATGGGCATAATACATTTCATGGAATGGGAATCATTGCATCTGTTACACCAGGAAACCTTTCGTGCAAACTTATTCCAAGGATAAATGTAACATCTGAATTATGGAATTGGAAAATCTGCATCCCTTAGCAAAATCCAGTGCTGCAAAGAACTCTCTCAAATTGCTGAAGTGTTTACAATGAGTAATGCGAATAAAGATGACGTGATAAAAGCAGGTGAGAAGGCAATGCTTATTCTATACAATGGCACTTCAATGGATAGTCTAGTTGCTTTGCGGTACAAGCGATTCAGGGAGAAGGTTGCAAAAAGTTCCAAGTATGTTGAAGCACGAGATTTACCACCAACACCCGCATCCGCAAAGTTTCACAGTCTTCGCGTGTACTACCAAATTCAAGTTTGGAGAGGAGATGCTGGAGATATGGATCCAACAGAATGGGGCTGGAATGTTCTCAACCACCAAATGCTGCCTGTTAAGACTGACATGCTGGCAGCACCTGACGATTTACTGTATTCATTTAGATGCAGCTACAAAACTGGCTGTGAATCAAAGAGATGCACCTGTAGAAAACATGGGCTCAGCTGCACATCCGCCTGCGAAGACTGTAAGGGTCTCAGTTGCTCGAATTCAATAACGCTCATTGAGGAAGATGACTTGGATAATTGATGCAAGATGAAATTAGTAGAAACCAGGTACCTATGCCATACTATTTCATCTTAGCTTAGCTTAGAAACACACAATACCATGACATAATAAAATATAATATGTATTGTATCAATATCAATGATGGTATTAGGTAAATTCATGCAAGTGGCATAACACAATACATTTAATTTGTGGAGAATATGTCAATCGTATTCATTTATTACTAAAAAAGTCCAAAAATACCCAGTCACACATATATTACATACCGGTTTTAAAGAAATAAAGAAAAATGGATTTTTCAGGTGAAATGGCCCAAATCTGGTAATAATTATGCAAATTTTACCCTTTCCCCTATTGGAATTTTGGAGGACTTTTGATATGTTGTACATGATGGCCCCCTGTACACTGGGCGAGGTAAAAAAATTCTGTTGCAATTTGTTCCGGGTTAAAATATTTTTGGCCTAGATTGACTGGACTAGTGTGTATCGATCGATCTGAGAGATGCATGTTCCCACATTCCTATGAACGGGAGTTGTCACAGGTTTCTGAGAGTTGGCGTTTCAGAATCTAGTATGGGAGTTTAAATCCTCCCATTCGGCCTGTCGACAGCTCCAAGGGTTTTGTCACCAGAGTGGTCCTTGTGGTGACAGCGAAAAGAGAACGTGGCGCTTCACAACTACATAGATGATTGGCTGATCATCAGCCAGGTTAGAGGTGGATACTGCTCTGACTCTGAAGTTGCTTTCAGATCTAGGCTGGATAGTCAACAAGGAGAAATCTGGGTTGACACACCCCTCAACATTTCGTTTATTTAAGGATGCGATTCGATCTCGAGGAGGGCAGGGTTTTTTACCCGTCAGAGCCCAGAGTGGTGTCTCTGTTAGCCATCCTCAAGAGTTTCGATTGGGAAACCACATTCAGGCAAGGCGGTTTCTTCAGGTGCTGGGCATGATGGTCTCCATGTAGCACATATACCCGTACACTGCTCGGATGCGAAGACCTATCCAGTTGTATCTGATGTCTCTGTGGAAACAGAGAATAGAACCCCTGTCAAAACTGGTGCCAGTTTTGGAGCCAATAATGTCGCATCTTGTATGGTGGGAAAAAGCGTCAGAATCTCCTAGTAGGAGTTTTCGCTGCACCTACCCCACCCCCAGCTGTGCGTGTACACGGATGCATCGCTGGAGGGATGGGGGGCCTACCTGGGAGAACATCAGGTCTCGGGCACATGGACTCTCCAAGAGAGCCAGCTACATATCAATCTGTTGGATATGATGGCAGTGGAACTGGCATTGGAAAAGGTTTCTTCCAAAAGTCAGGGGAAAGGCGATATTGATACGGTCGGACAACTCGATAGTAGTATCATACAGAAGTCGCCAAGGCGAGACCAAGTCACCCACACTATGTATCTAAGTGTGGCACTTGATTCAATAGTGCAGGAATTACTCGGTTGTTTTTAAAGCAGCGCATATTCCTGGGCAATTGAACATTCTGGCGGATGCTTTGTCTCGCAGACAGAGAATTCTGCCAACAGAATGGTCTCTCAACCCTCCAGTTCTTCACAGGGTCTTCGAGCATTGGGGCAAACCCAACGTGGACTTGTTCACCACAAGGGAAAATGCTCAAATCATGACTTATCTCTCGCCGATTACAGATCCTAATGCCGTCGATACAGACGCTCTGGCGTTAAGCTGGAGAGGGATGCACGCTTACGCGTACCCATCCACCATTCTTCTACCGAAGATATTGGTGAAGATCAGGGAGGAACCGTGCCTGGTCCTGCTACTTTGTATACCGCCATTTGGCTCAGCAGGGCGTGGTTCACGGATCTTCGAGGTCTGCGGGTGGAAAATCCAGTGCAGTTACCCGAGAGTCCGAACATAATCTCCCAGGCCAAGGGACGCTTCCTACACGAGCGTCCCGAAATGTTATTGACTGCGTGGTTGTTGTCAAACAACGTTCCACGTCGGAGGGCTTTTCTCGACATGCTGCAGATTTCATCACAGCTGCGAGAGGGAGGTCAACCTTCAAGTCATATACCAACAAGGTTAACGGATTTGCAGACTGGTGTGAGGAAAAGGGTATGGTTACCTTTCATTCCACTATTCAGCAAATAGCAGCCTCTCTGTGAGCTGTTCTTTTCAGGACTAGCTCCTGTCACAATTGCTGGATACAAGTCAGCTTTGGCATCAGTTATCCCTTGTCTAGCCAACAGGGATAGTCCAGAAGTGGCCCAGTTGAGTGTGATGGTGAAGGGAATGAGCAATCTCCGACCGAGACAACCGGTAGTCATTCCAGCCTGGAGTCTATCTTTAGTGCTTAATGTACTGGCCAAGCACCCTTTCGAACCGTTGCGTTCGGCTAGTCTAAAGCATTTGACTCTAAAGGTGGTCTTTCTATTGGCAGCTTCCCCAGCTAGAAGGCGCAGTGTGATCCATGCACTTTCAGCAGAGAGGGACCGATTTATTGTCTCCATAGAGGGGCTGCGTCTACTGCCAAGAGCAGAGTTTATGTCAAAGATTCAATCTTTGAGATATCCCGGCAAACCGATCGTTATACCGAAACTAAGTAGGTTTGATCGTGATGCCAGTGTCTGGTGCCCAGTCCGTGCTTTGACTAAGTACAAAACGGACAGACTCGTTACGGTCGAATGATAGACATCTGTGGATCTGCCATAAGGAGCCATATGGCGCCGCATCCGTGCATTCTATCTCTCGTTGGGTAGTCGAATGCATTCAGACTACCCGTGAGATTACGACTGGGCACCAAGTGCAATGCGCAAGGGCAGGATGTTAGAGGAATAGCCGCCTCTTCCGCCCTTTTACAATGGTGTTCCGTTTAAGGACATCATGGCTGTTGCACAATGGCACTGTGAGTCCTCTTTCACGGATTACTATATGAGGGATGTGTCAGACTTCGCCAATCCACTCGCTTTAGCTGTTTTGAGACGATAGCTATATGACCACACTGCTCTTCTTCCTTTTTTGGCATTTGTAAGAAAGAATTAAGAAGCAGACATGGTCGAGCGAGAGCATATCAACCAGATTGTGTCACTGATGGCCGGACAAGTGAATGTTTGGAGGCTCCAGGTCTGAAATCCAAATATCATGAGCTAATTCAGGATTGAGAGTGTTTTGTATTATGTCTGTATATCATGATCATTCATCTTATATATTCATGCTCATTCCCAGGCTAATATATGCAAAGAGCAGTTAACCCTCTTGGCATATTTGTGTTTTCAGACAAGATGCATGTTCGTGAGTTCTCTCCCTTTTCTTAGGATAAAAAGGGGTGGGGGTGGGGGGCAGTGATGCGAATGTTATTCGGTTCCGTTAATTTGATGGTCCTTTTAGGTCTCCATTAATCAAGTTTAAGTCTAGCTCTTTCTCCAAGGGGCAAAAGTAGCAATTGATAGCTTGCCCCTTCCCACCAGGTTACTGACTAAATCTGGTGTATATCACAAGTAATAGAATGGTGAGTATTGATCGAAGGAGAATGAAGGAAATTTCAATTTCCCTTTCTCCGAGATCTAACAATACTCACCATTCTATTACGGACCCAGCCTCCCAGCCCCACAGAGGCAAGCCATGAGTATCTCTTGTTTGGTGGCTATGCAAACAATATGAGCTTCATGGCAAACGGGTACTCGGCAGTTGGGAGCTGAGTACCCGGTTCCAGGAGTCGGTAAAGCTTACTAAGTCTATGGTCCTAGGGCCCAGCTATCCAGGCTAGGTGTATCAGAAGTAATAGAATGGATGAGTATTGTTAGATCTCGGAGAAAGGGAAATTGAAATTTCCTTCAATCTCCGACCGAGACAACCGGTAGTCATTCCAGCCTGGAGTCTATCTTTAGTGCTTAATGTACTGGCCAAGCACCCTTTCAAACCTTTGGGTTCGGCTAGTCTAAAGCATCTGACTCTAAATGCGGTTTTTCTATTGGCAGCTTCCTCAGCTAGAAGGCGCAGTGAGATCCATGCGCTTTCAGCAGAGCGGGACCGATTTATTGTCTCCAGAGAGGGTCTACGATTGCTGCCAAGAGCAGAGTTTATGTTAAAGAATCAATCTTTGAAATGTCCTGGCAAACCGATCATTATACCAACGCTAGCAAGGTTTGATCATGATGCCAGTGCCTGGTGTCCAGTCCATGCTTTGCCCAAGTACAAAAGACGGACGGACTCTACGGTCAAATGATAGACATCTGTGGATTTGCCCTAAGAAGCCATATGGTGCCACATCCATGGATACTATCTCTCGGGTGGTCGAATGCATTCAGACTACACACGAGATTGCGACTGGGAACCAGGTGCAATGTGCTAGGGCTCACGATGTTAGAGGAATAGTCGCCTTGACCGCCTTGTTCAATGATGTTCCGTTAGAGGACATCATGGCCATTGCACAATGGCACTGTGAATCCTCTATCACGGATTACTATATGAGGGACATGTCAGACTCCGCCAATCCACTCGCTTTAGCTGTTTTGAAATGATAGTCTAGTGGCCACACTGTTCATCTCCCTTTTGATAACTTTGAAAAGCAAAAGTGGTAAGAACAGACTGGTCAAGCGGGAGGAATTCAACCATATGGGACACGTTTGGTCGAAAGTGTGTTGGTTGATGGCTCCACGTCTGGAATCCATAATTCATAAGGTAATTCAAGTTTGACAGTTTTTTGTCTTATGTTTATATATCATGATCATTCATTTCATGCTCATTCCCAGTCTTATATGTGTAAAGAGCTGTTAACCCGCTTCGCACATTTTTGTTTCTGGCGAGATGCATGTTCATGAGTTCTCTCCCTTTTTTTAGGAGAAAGTGGGGGCGGGGGGAGCAGTGATGCGGATGTGATTCGGTCCTTTTAGGTCTCCGTATGTCAAGTTTAGGTTTAAGTTTTTTCTCCAGGGACGAAAGAGGCTTTGTATGGCTTGCTCCTTCCCACCAGCTTACCGACTAAATCTGGTGTTATCAATGAGTAATGTAATGGTAAGTATTGATCGAAGGAGAATGAAGGAAATTTCAATTTCCCTTTCTACAAGATCTAACAATACTTAGCATTACATTACGTACCCTGCCTCCCAGCCCCACGGAGGCAAGCCATGGCTATTCTCTTATATGGTAGCTATGCAAACAATATGAGTCTCTCTGGCAGGCAGGTACCCAGTTGCTGGGAACCGGGTACCCGGTTCCAGGAGCTGGTAAAGCTTTCTAAATCTAGATTCCTAGAGCCAGCTATCAGGATAGCTGTATTTCTTCTTCTTTTCGTTCGCTGATCATACCGCCAGTATGACTATCGACATGATCATAAGCTGTGTTATCAATGAGTAATGTAATGGTAAGTATTGTTAGATCTCGGAGAAAGGGAAATTGAAATTTCCTTCATTCTAGCTAAGCTCTGCCCACTTTCTACATATACACATGTTGGAATAGATTTAGATATAGTACTTTGAACCCTGAATATCCAGCAACCCACTTTAAAGGTCCATGTAATTATACAGCTTGGGTACATGTAAGTTGTTGAATATTTTGAAACTACTTTGATTGTGTGTTGTTGATGCTAATCAACTGTTTGATTGTATGTGGACTTTGCTGTGTATTTTATCTGCAGTTGCTAGAGTACCATGAGAAGGACCCTAGGAACGTATATGAGATTAGCCGACATGCATCACATATAGCGGTCATTGAGAACGTGGAGACGGTTAGTGATTATTTGCAGTGTACATGACTATATACTGCATGTATATAATAAATAAATAAAAATTAATTGTAAGTAGTGTGCCACATGATTGCAGCATGTTATACTCCTGTTCATATTGTTGATGATCGGTTATCATGAATCCATTATTATTATCTCCCCCCCCCCCCCCCCACACCCACACCGGTTTGTCGTCCGTTTGTCAATGCAACTCCTAGAGGTCTCAATGGATTAACTTAAAATCTCGTCCACATCATGTGCATGTGCTTTTTTCGCATCCGAAATATTGTTCATTACAGAGTTACCCCCTTTATATATCTTAAAGCCAATACTGTACATAAACTGCATTGCCAATCATTTTTGTCAACGCAACTCCTCCTAGAGGTCTCAATGGATTAACTTCAAATTTTGTTGACATTATCAATATCATGTGCAGATGTGCATGTGCTTTTTTCGCGACCAAAAAATTGTTCATTACAGAGTTATCCCCCTTTAAATATCTTAAAGACGATACATAAACTGCATTGTCAATCATTTCTTGTCAACGCAACTCCTCCTACAGTTTACATTGTAGCTCTGATTCTTTTGAAAATCGGTACGTGTTATCATTACCACGTGTAGGTGTACATGTGCTATCCGTGTACCTGTACGTCCAAAATGTATGTATGTTCATCTGTCAGTCCATCCATCTCTGACAATCATTTCTTGTCAACACAACTCCTAGAGGTCTCAATAGATTAACTTTAAATTTTGTCCACATTATCAGTATTATGTGTAGATGTGCATGTGCTTTTTTCACGGCCGAAAAATTGTTCATTACAGAGTTATCCCCCTTTAAATATCTTAAAGCTGATACATAAACTGCATTGCCAATCATTTGTCAACGCAACTCCTACAGTTTAGCTGCGATTCTTTTGAAACTTGGTAAGTGTTATTACGATATGAAGATGTGCATGTGCTATCCGTATACATGTACATCCATCCATCTGTCCAAAATGTATGTTTGTCTGTCGGTCCATCCTTGTCAATGCAACTCCTACAGTTTAGTTACAATTGTTTTGAAACATTGTACATGTAAATCTAGTCATTACCATCCAAAGATGTGCATGTGCTTTTTTTGTCGCCAGAAAATTATTCATTACAGTGTTATCTCTCTTTAAATACATGTACCTTTAAGCCGATACATAAACTGCAGTACCAATCATTTCTTGTCAACACAACTCCTACAATTTAGCTGTGATTCTATTGAAACTTAGTAAGGATTCTCATTACCACTTGAAGATGTGCATGTGCTATCTGTATGCCTGTACATCCATGCGTCTGTATAAAATGTATGTGTGTCAGTCTGTCAGTCCGTCCATCTCTGGCAATCATTTCAAGATATCAACACAACTACAGTTTAGCTACGATGTATGTTTATCTGAAATGTTTGGATCCGGGGGGGGGGGGGGGGGGAGGGGGTGTGTGTGTGTGAGGATATGCCGTCTTATGATGACTCTTGTTTAACTCTTTAAGGTTATGTCCGGCCTTTGTACAGTGGTCTTGGGAAATACAATGTATACATTTGCAGACCAAGAGAAGACTATATATTTTTTTTTTTTACCTATTTCGCTTATAACCGAGCCAGTCATTTCAGGGGTAAATTGTCAAAAATAGTCTTCTTGGTTTGTAAATGCATACTTTCTATGAGAAAAATTGAATTTTCTTAAAGAAATTTTGCCTGTAAAGGGTGTGTGTGTGTTCAAATCCTGCTCGTTTGTCAGCCGGCTGACGAGCTATCAGTGGAAACAGGCAATCTCCTTCACTCCTCATTGCCTCTCACACCCAGGAGTTTAAATGGGTAGCGGCGTAAAACAGGGGACGTTACCAATAATAGACTGAAATAAGTCAGCCTAGATATGGCGTGAATGGGACCTGGAATCAGGGACTCGATAGATGCCAATCAAACCAATAACTTCAGTCAGTAGAGAAAGGCTTGGTTGGATGCTGGTGTACTTTTTGGAAACATTGTTGCTGAAAATAGTTGTTGCTGCTGCAGTTTATAGCAATATTGCTTCCTAATGTGAACAGTTAAATTCACGTGAAAGTTAATTGAGTTTAGGAATCTTCAGTGGTCTGTGTGTTTTCAGTTGTTTCAATTGTTCCTTTTCCATCAGCGCATACATGTACATGTACCAGACAAGTAATAAAAATCAATATGGAATGAAGGATTCCAATTTATCAATCAATCATATGATGTCATAATCAACTAAGTCACGTCTAGGCAGACGTCAATCATAATCAGTTTCATTATGAATGACATACATGTACATGTAGCTAAGTTCCTCGCGAACGCTTACTTGATGAGGAACTAAGCATTGTTGTACAAATTGTATACCTTTACTATTTAATAAACATGCTGTTGAATATTTGTTGCTGCCAGCAGCAACAGCACCCAGTCAAATTAGTTTCAAAATATTCAACGGCTTACCAGTATGGTTTTCTGGAAATTGATAGTCAGGGCGTGCAATTATTCCTCCATTGCCCCTTTACCATCAGCACATGTACACCTACCAGACTATCAATAAAAATGAGTATGGAATTGTATTTCAGTTCAAGAAGCTGCGTTCTTTAGATCTATCATGTAACAGTATCAAGCGCATTGAGAATTTGGACAGTAATACCGTAAGTGACATTGACGAAACATAATTTACTTTGCACTCTTTTACCCTTCAAATTTGTTCAAGAAAATATAAATCTTCTCATAAACAATGTCCATTTGCAGACGAAGAGATGACTATTTATGAAAATTTACATTGTACTATTTGGAATGACTGGCTCGGTTATCGTGCCAGGGATTTCAGTGGTAAATTTTCATAAACTGGTTTCTCTTGGTCTGCAAATGGACATTTCTCAAGACCCCTGCAGAAGCTGTTTTTGGCTGATATGAGTGTTAACGGGTTTATGGGCAAATTTGGTCAGGAAAATCAAAATATTTGCTTATTGAATGTTGATTTAAAGGCCAAGAGAGAACAATTTTGACAATTTACCACTGAAATTACAGGCTCAGTTATCGAGCCAGGCATCCCAGTGGTAAATTTTCAAAAATAGTTTTCTCTGGGTCTGTAAATGGACATTCCTCAGGACCACTGAGGAAGCTGGTGTTGGCCGGCTTGACCATTAAACTGTTAGAAATACATGTACATGGATTGTAATAGCGTTTGTTTTTAATGCACCTGTACAGATGTTTTTCTAGCTATGCCCCGCCCATTTCTAGCTAAACTCGACTAGGTTTTTTCATGTGCCAGAATCTACATGTATTTCAAACTCTGAAAGCTGAATTCCCAGAATCTAAATTTCAAGGTGACTATACACTCCGGTAAACTTTCAAATATTTTGAAACTAATTTAGTGGGAGCTGTTGTTGCCATAGTCAAATAAGTTTCAAAATATTGCTGCTGAGAATGTTTATTAAAGTCTATGATCTGTAGAAGTGGGACCAAATGAGCACTACAACCATGACAACTGCAGTGTTGGAGCATTGGAAAAATATGAGGTGGGGCCCGATATGATAGAAATATTTGAGAAACATGTAAGTGACATGTACTGCTAAATGTACATGTAGGAGTGAAAGGTTGCAGTCAACATTTTGCATTGTATAGGTCCAGCAATATCATCATGTTACATTTGTACTTTCATGAGATTTAAAAAAAAGTTATAAATAATTTGTCATACAAGTAAGTGTTAGTATGTAGGGCAATACAAGTACAATGTAAGTTCAATAAACTTTGGTCGTTCAAGATTTGTCAAGAAAATTAAAATATTTTCCTAGTGAATGTACATTTGCAGACCAAGACAATATTTTTGAAAATTTGTCACTGGAAAATTTACTGGCACAGTTATCGACCCAGTTACTCTAGTCATCCCAGTGATAAACTTTCAAATATAACTCTTCTGTTGACATACAAATGGACATTCCTCTAGACCACAGCAAAGGTCGGTTTTGGTACATGTCACTTGGCTTTGAGGTGTAATAGGTTTGTTTATATGTAGTTTTAATATTTTATTATTGTCAAGCATTAGTGCTATGGATCCTGTCATTGACAGGTCACTGGCACTAGGATATAGCCCATTTATCATCTGGAATGTTTTACATTTTTCACTTTTCGACTCGAGCGGGGTTTAAAACAGTGAATTCTGTAAGCCCCCCCTCATCTAGCATTTGGGAGGCAGGTAGCCTACCACTAACCAGCATCCAGAGGACAAAAGTCCTCGTACATATCTATGTATATTTCCTAATTAAGCAATTGCGATCAGTTCTAGGGACCCATGATATAGAATGACCCATGCTAGATACATGTACATGAGTGGGGACACAGTTTATGCAATGTGCAGGTGCGTGTACAGAGTATATGAATGACAGGTAAGTATGAGGATGACTTTTGAGAATTATATATTTGTAAGGATGCATAATTTAAATTTACTTCGCTATTTTTGTTTCAGGATTTAAGAGAATTAAAGCTTTATGGAAATGAATTAACAGCTATTGAAAATATAGAAAGGTGAGTGTGTGGACTTAGTGGTCAGCGCTCCTTGAACCCTTTAATGGTCAAATTTGGTCAAAATATTTGCTTATTGAATGACCATTTGCAAGCCAAGAGAGGACTATTTTTGAAAATTTACCACTGGAATGACTGGCTCGGTTATCGACTGTAGTCATCTCTTGGACGGGAAATGGACATTCCTCAAGCCCACTGTATAGGCCGGTCATGTCCAGCTTGACTATTAACCTTTAACACTCATATCAGCCAAAAATGGCCTCTCCAGTGTCTTGAGAAATGTTGATTTGCAGACCAAGAGAAGACTATTTTGAAAATTTATCACTGGAATGGCTGGCTCGATAACCGAGCCTGTCATTTCAGTGATAAATTTTTTTTAAATCATCTCTTGGTCTGCAAATGGAAAATTTCTATGAGAAAATTATAATTTTCTTGAAAAATTTTAAGTTAAATGGTTAAAGATCTTGAATTCAGAATTAATTGTTTGTTTTTGGCTGATTTGAAAATGCTTAAAGGTAGCAAAAATCTGTGAAAACATACTTTTATATTTTCGCAAAGACCTTTAATATTCAAGATTTTGTCAATAAAATTTTAATATTTGCTAATGTGAATTTGCAGCCGAAGAAATTAGTTTTGAAAAATTTGTCATTTCAGTGGTAACAGGTAAAGCTTAGTCTCTTGCCTTACAAATGGCCATTCCTCTCCTCAATGCCACTAAAGGCCAGCGTAGCCTTTCTTGATCATTTACCTGTAATGACCATTTAACCCTTTCACTGACAAATCCCTGAAAAAGTATATTCTTTATGATATAAAACTTAATATGTTGAATATTTTGAATCAATTTAACTGGAAGCCATTGCTGCCTTAATTTTTTTCAACTGTACATTGTACTAAAACATTAAATAAATGTTACGTTAATTGTTTATATGTACAGAGTAAGTGTGTACGGCATGCTAAATATGAACAATATATATATATATATATATATATATATATATATATATATATATATATATATATATATATATATATATATATAATATACATACATTATCAGCGGTATTTTCTACTAACTCAGACGGAATAGTGCATCATTGATTTTACTATCCCGCAGCAAATTTCACTAACCTAATGATTGTAAGCTCAAGGCTGACCACCTCTTTAATCCATTCACCGATGAATCCCTGTAAAACTCATTTCCGAAGCTGTTGAATATTTTGAAATTAATTTGTCTGGAAAGCCGTTGCTGCCTTAGGCAGCAACGACCTTCCGGACAAATTAATTTCAAAATATTCAATAAAGTATTGAAGCTAGCAGAAAATCTGTTCTTTTGTCAATTTTTGGTGGGTACTGAACTTAATGACATTACATGTATAAGTGTTTTTTCGTATTTCCTCTTTTGAGAGCACTACTAACACAGACGGGTTAGCGCAGGTGTAGTTTTACTAACCCGTATGAAATTCTACTATCCTCGGGTTAATGGGTTAGTGTTAAAATCAAGCCCTGCATTATTATTATTATTATTATTATTATTATTATTATTCTAGAGGCACTTTTGACTGGTTTAAATGCAAAGGATTCTAAAATTGTAAAGTTTTATTTAATATTTGGAGTGCTTATGGAAGAAAGTAGTGGATTAAACTATTTCTTCTGGGATGAAAAACCTGTTAACCCTGAAAAAACCTCACTTAAGAAGAAGCTGCTACCCCAACCTTTAAGGTTTAGACATACTACAAAATTTGAAATCCTAGTAATTACGCTGGAACATGAATGATGGGAGTCTGCTATTCCCCTTTCCACCAAAGAATTATATTACATATATATATATATATATACATTGTATATATCCATGTATGTATTTGCTCTATCTTTTTAATGACTTTTCATGTTGCAGGCTAAAAGAACTCTCTAATCTACTGCTGCAACACAACAGAATAAAATCTATAGGTGAGTTTACCTTCATGTACTGGAAGGATCTGATCTGCCGCTCAAATATATGACATTGTAATTAAGAAAAGTCACTTGTTAGCTGATCAATCTCACAATCAAATGAATTCGGCATGAAAATTGTAAAATCTGTGGCGAGAGTGTACATGTGTGAAGTGTATGTCTGATAAATTTGCAATTTAGTAAACATTCTGTTGACTATTTTGAAATAAATTTATCCGTGTGCTGTTGCTGCCATAGGCAGCAATAGCCCACAGTCAAATTAATTTCAAAATATTTAACGGCTTATCTGTTCTGTTAACGTGAAATTTTGATTCTGGGAATTTGTGTTAAAATTGAATCGAACATGCATACAAAGTGGGCGTTGTTTGGCTAGGAATGGGCTGGACATACCTAGACATGGATGCATCTATTGTCCTTATTTATGTGTCGTGTAAATAGGTACATGTACATGTAATATGCCGGTGAATCTTTAGGGACAGAAGTTTTCCATTTCAACATTTGCCGATTCCGTTTTGGAAGCGTACATTATTTAATCTGCATGTACACTTAACAAAGTCAATAAAACAGTCAAATTTATGTTATGCATTGTGTTATTAGTGAGAACAGACAGTAAAAAATAACTGTTTTGCAGAAAATTGTGACTTCATCGATTTCCGTTTGAAAATCACTTCCGTTTCAAGTTACCAATTCTGTGAATTCCGTTTGTTTTCCGTTATCGCGGAAAACCACTGGCCCTACTTCATGTATCCTTTATAACTCATTGTTTTACCACACCTGTATAAATGTATCTCTGTGTCTTTGTATAGGTAAAGGCTTATCACGTTTGAGTAAGCTTAGTACTGTACGCCTGGACAGTAATCGGTTGTTAAAGGTCGTACCAGCAGAGTTAGTCAGCTGCGTCAATATCCGATATCTTGATCTCAGCAACAACATGCTAGACAATATTCAGGTAAACAGAGTAATAGAAGCATTCATTTCTAGCTAATCTCCGCCCACTTTTTTCCGTGTGTTGTATTCAATTTAATAACACTAAAGTTGGCCAGAACGGCTCCTATCATGAAGCCAGTCATTCCAGTGATAAATTATCAAAAATTGTTTTCTTTTGGTTAGCAAATGTAGATTTTATATGAGAAAATTTTTGTTGAGGGTTCACGGGTTAAAGCATTTAAACCTGAATTCCCAGATTCTAATTTTAGAGGTAACCACATGTACATGTATACACTCAGGGCAGTTGTCTTGTCAGTTAGTTTCAAAATATTCAAATGTATATAAATTATCAAATTGTAAATGCATCAAGGACAAACAGTTCGTGTAATTTCTTGACAGACTGATTTTCGTGATGGAGCTTTTGCATGTCATTTTGATTATGATGTCAAATACTTGAGTGACATTAAATCCTTCTGTTAGATGTGCAGTGTTCATTCTAGGGTAACTATATGTGGGGACAAATGATCCATGTGGGGACATTGGCAAAATATAGCTGACACACAATTTCTTTATCATATTTTAACCGCGAAAATAATTGTGTCCACTTTTCCTGAAAGATCCGGTCTTTCTCAGTAACCACTGCTGTCCGATCTTTATCATTAACCGAAACTGTTGCGTTTTTGTCGACCAAGTTATTAATCGGTACTGCAATATCAGTATCATGTCCGTTAGCATCGCTGGGATCAAGCAACGCCACCTCATTGGAAGGCTGATTTTCGGTAATACCGGTAGGCTCTGATTTTTTTGCAATAAAGTTCAACAAAGTGATGCGTTTGGAATCTACACCCGTATCAGAGATCAACTTTCGCTAATTGGCCATTCTTTAATTCATAATTTGTGTGGCTTCGTCATTTCCCACTTGGTCCAATCAAATTATCGGAATTGACTGCGTTCTCTGCAAACTCTTCCATCTACATTGAATGCTATATACATGTAACACACGGTTTCATTGGCCTAGCCTTGTACGGGTGAGTTATCATTGGCTAAACCGCACGCGTATGGCTTTGTGTGAAGAGGTTTCCGACGAAATTAAAAAATCTTCCGAGTGACAGAGGTCTACGTATCCAGTTTTCGTGCAGCTATTTTATGCACCTGTTTGACCCACTAGGTTATTTATTTTGCGCCCGGCTGGAATATAGGGGACTCTGGTGCAATGGTGTATCCTGGAATGAACATAACTTTGTTAGCTACGATTATCTGGTTCAAATCTTACTATTATTTGCGGGTGTAGAACGAAAGTCTGATGACTCGTACTAGTATGGTGATTGCTGTTTGTAATTATCTTTGCCCTGTAAGGGCAGGATGATATTGTAATTGGGTCTGTTACATGTATACACCTGTGCAAAAGTTAAGCACCACCCTATTTTTACGCACATGCGAGGGTATATTCATGTGCTATGAAGAAAGCAATAGCATAAACATTTATGTATCCATCCATCTTAGTGCAAGAGGTAATAATGCAACTAGAGGAATGCTGATTATGATGGTGGGGAAACACTGTATGTTTTTGTTTGAACTTGAAAACGAGGCCTGAATATGATTACGTTGACACAACTGACAACTATTGCCCTACAGTTGACACACGTGGCTAGATTGTCATTAATGGTGTCTGAAAACGAAGTTTAACATCTGTGCACGAGTTTGAGACTGTCATTATTAATACCGGGTATATCCACCTTGTGCCTGGATGACGGCCTGGACACGACGTCACATGCTGGTCACCAACCGACTGATACGCCATTGTGGTATTCGTTGCCATTCAAGATGGAGTGCGTCTGTTAATTCCTGTAGGTTCTGCACAGGAGGATCCCTCCTTCTCACCATGTTTCCCAGAATGTCCCAGATATGCTCAATAGGGTTCATGTCAGGGCTCCTTGCTGGCCATGGTAGGGTTTCGATGGCATTCTGGCGCAGGTATTCATGCACAGCTCTAGCACGATGTGGTCTGGCGTTGTCATCCATGAATATAGGGTGGGTTCCAGGTGCATGATTGACAAAATGAGGGACCACAACTCTATCCAGTATGGAATCTTGATATCTTTGTCCATTTAGTGTTCCAGGTACAGTCAACAGATCCAGCTTACAATCAAATGAGATGCACCCCATATCATAACGGAACCTCCACCAAATGGAACTTCTTCCATGATGTTACGTTGGTCGTACGCCGTGCGTCTGGACCTCCATACACGAGTTCGACCATCTGTGGCATGAAGCAGGAACCGACTTTCATCGGACCAGTGTACCCGTCTCCAGGATCTCATGTTCCAGTGTCTTCTTTCGTTGCACCACCTCAGACGCTCCTCTTTGTGGTGTGCAGTGAGGAGAGGACGTCTGACAGGTCTCCTAGCTTTCATGCCAGCAGTATACAGTCTCCTTTTGACGGTAGACATTGACACTCTATTGCGCGTTTCCCATTGCTGGCTGAGCACTCTGCTGTTGGTGAATGGAAATCTCCTAACAAGGCGTACTAGGGCTCGATCATCACGGGCAGTAGTCTTCTTCGGTCTTCCAGATCTAGACCTGTCCTTCACCTCGTTAGTTTGCCCATGTTTTGCAATCAAACGACTGATTACAGTATGGTTAATGTTCAGCTGTCTGCCAATCTCTCTGCATGACATACCAGTGGTATGCATGCCTATGATTTGCCATTTCACACGATCACTTAACCTTCGTCTTACCATAGCGGTTCACAATCAAGAGCTAATTCTCTCTGTACAAATAAACCACGGTCATGAACACAAAATTCCTAATCTTGTCGCCTAAATCTGTATGTAATGTTCTACACCTCAAACTGGACTTTTACATAACTGAACACGTGTGCTGTTTCCCGCCACGCACGGACATCAAGCGGCGTGAAGTCATGCATGCATGTGCATTTCGTACTTGGAATTATGTCAGCTAACGCGGGGACAAAAAGTATGGCAGCCTAGTTGTACCATCATGTTTCTACGTTCTATTGTTTTTGCTGGTGCTTAACTTTTGCACAGGTGTATATATTAATTTAAATGGAATGAAATCATCATTATGATGATTAATTTCATCTTGTTAGACCTAGTCAGTTAATTTAAGCCTCGAAAAGTATATAATTTTAAAATGTTTATTTTCAAGCATCCTGGTGTGAATATGTACCTTTTAACCCTTTAACATTCATATCAACCAAAAATGGCTTTTGTAGTGGTCTTGAGAAATGTCCATTTGCAGACCAAGAGAAGACTATTTTTGAAAATTTACTACTGGAATGACTAGTGGTAAATTTTTCAAAAATAGTTTTCTCTTGATCTGCAAATGGACATTTTCTATGAGAAAATTGAAATTTAAAATAATAAATTCACGGGTTATAAGGTTTAAGGGGTTAAAGTTATAGAATAAAAACCACATTCAATCATATGCAAATGTACAGTACAGCTCAGAGTTAACTTAGCGTACGAACGCGTCTGAAATGCGTGCATGGTGCGTTAAAGGCCCGTTTCCAACGCATTGGTTTTAAAAACACAATTTATTCACAACGCATTTAGTTAATTTTTTCGATGCATTTAAAATAATAAATATATGCGTTGAGAGTGAGCATTAAATGCGTAAATAAGCAAGTTTGAACTTGTTTGATGTCCTTCAGAGATAGTGCCAAACGCGTTGTTAAAAGCAAAACGGGACAGACGCCAAATTTTAAATGGGTTTAAAAGATTCATATGTGCGTTGCGTAATACTCGGCGTACATACCAACTCCATGGCTCCAACTACCCGGGATCCAATCAAACTTAGCATTTCCTAGAAGGGGCAAAGGAATATGAGAAAGTTTTCCTAAAAAAGACAGCGGGACATAATATTAAAAATCTAAATTATAAACATTACGAAACACAAAATCATGGTTCCCGGATTTGCCCTGTAGGTGGGGCTTAGAATACACCTTCCGTATCCTCTGCGTGTCATAAGAGGCGACTAAAGGAGGTAAGGGTGAGGTAACCCTGACAGAAAACAGGCCGCACGGCGCACTCTAATAAACCATGGATCCACGCACTTAACGCTTATGATCATGTCGATAGTCACTTACAGGACTGGCGGTATGATCAGTGAACGAAAAGAAGAAGATGATTCCCGGTTGAGAATTAATGTAACGATGTGCACCTGAACGTTTTGCGCCCCTGAACGTTTTGCATCTAGTGCAAGAATCGTAAGCATCGGTTCGTTTCACATTTAACTTTTATAAACATCCAGCGCAGCGAAACATGCTGACTGGCGAGATTTGGCATAGGTTAATCATAGTGAAAATTGTCTGTAAGCAACGCATCACCTGATTTCGCGATGAACAGACAGCGAATAAACTCAAAATTATGGATTAAAGATGTCAAAATATAGCTTATGTGTACCAATGCTCGACTAATGTAGACGCTTTTTATTAAAACATGCAGATGGTGTGGTTTTTAGCTCACCTGGCCTGAAAGGCCAAGTGAGCTAATGTTGTGGCGACCGTCTGTCGTGTGTCCGTCCGTCATCCGTCGTCCATCCTTTAAAAAGACTTCTCAAGAACCACTTGGCCGATTTCAATTGTATTTGGCAGGAAGCATCCCTAGGGCATAGAGATTCAAGTTTGTTCAAATGAAGCCCGATCGCCCAAAATTCAAGATGGCCGGCGGCCAAAATAGCCGATTTTTAGAAACCCTTTAAAAAGTCTTCTCCGAAACCGCTGGAGGAATTGATTCAAAACTCATAGCACATCATCTATTGCAACGGTAGACCCAGGTTTGTTTAAGGCAACCTGATTGGCCTATTTTCCTGGCGTCCATCTTGGATGACCTAGTTTTCACGAAAATGACTTCTTCTCCCGAACTGCTGAAGGGATAGGTCTGAAATTTGCTAAATATGCTTAGGGACCAAGGTCCATTCAAGTTTTTTAAGGGAAGTTCGTACGTCAAAAAACATGGCCACCATCAACCAATCAAAATTTAGCGTTTGTTGGTCATATTGGCTTTTTTGTATTTGATGTATTTTGATGGCGAAAATTGCTTTATATATGCTTATCAGTGTGGCGAGTTCAAATATGCCACTTTTGAGACTATCGGATAAACAGTTTGGCTGCCATCTTGGTTTGTTTCTAGGTTTGTTCAAACGAAGCGGATCGGTCAAAATCCAAGATGGCCATCGGCCAAAATTGCTGATTTTTAGAAACACTTAAAAATCTTCTTCTCCGAACCGCTGGAGGAATTGATTCAAACCTCATAACACATCATCTGTGGCAGCGGTAGACCCAAGTTTGTTCAAGGCAACCTGATTGGCCGATTTGCTTCGCAGCCATCTTGGATGACCTAGTTTTTGTGAAAACGACTTCTTATCCCAAACCGCTGAAGGGATAGAGCTGAAATTTTGTAAATATGCTTAGGGACCAAGCGCCTTTCAAGTTTGTTCAAGGGAAGTTTGTTCGTTAAAAAACATGGCCGCCATCAACGAATCAAAATTCAGCATTTCTAGGTCATATTGGCTTTTTTGTATTTGATGTAGTTTGATGGCGAAAATTGCTTTATATATGCTTATCAGTGTGGCGAGTTCAAATATTCCACTTTCGAGACTGTCGGATAAACGCTTTGGCCGCCATCTTGGTTTGTTTTCCTGCCAAAGGCTCCCATAGTAAAGCAATGGGCCAATAGTAAAGCAATGGGGAATTCTTTAAACGACTTCTTCTCCGTGAACCACTAGGCCGATTTCAATTATATTTGGGAGGAAGCATTCATAGGGCATAGAGATCTAAGTTTGTTCAAATGAACCCGATCGGCCAATTTATCCGGCGGCCATCTTGGATTTAGGCCGATTTTAGGAAACATCTTTAAAAAATTTCCGAAACGGCTTGGGGGATTGATGCAAACCTCATGAAATATGATTTATGGCAAGGGAACTTGATTGGTCTAATTGTTCGGCGGCCATCTTGGTTGACCTAGTTGTAGTGAAAATTACTTATTCTCCAGAAGCCCTGAAGGGATATGATTAGGGCCTAAGGGCCATTAAAGTTTGTTCAAGAGAAGTTGATCCGTCAAAAAACATGGCCGCCGTGGGCCAATCAAAATATAGCATGTTTGGTGGCCATATTGTATTTTTTTATTTGATGGATTTTGAGGCTGAAATTGTTTTTATGTGTTTTTGGATATTCTGATTTCAAATTTGTAATTTTCGAAACCTTCGGATAAAGGGTTTGCTGGCCATCTGGTTGATAAAGAGCATTCTAGTGTTACAGATGCAATTCTCAAGAACCACTGGGCCGATTTTAATTATATTTGGCAGGAAGCATCCTTAGGGTATAGGGATTCAAGTTTTTGCAAACGGGGCCGGTCGGCCAAAATCCATGATGGCCGTCTGCCAAATCGGCCGATTTTGAGAAATGTCTTTGAAAATCATCTAGGCGTGTAGCTTAACCAAGTTTGTTCAAGGGAACTTGATACTCCATATGGTCCGGCGGCTATCTTGGATGACCTGTTTTTCGTGAAAACGACTTCTCAAGAACCACTGAATGAATCGGGCCCAAATTTGGGAAATATTATTAGCTCACCTGGCCTGAAAGGCCAATTGAGCTTATGTTGTGGCGACCGTCCATTGTGTGTCCGTCGTCCATCCGTCCATCCGTCAACTTTTTCTTTAAACGACTTATTCTCAAGAACCGCTGGACCAATTTCAATTATATTTGGCAGGACGCATCCTTAGGGCATAGGGATCCAAGTTTGTTCAAATGAAGCCAATCGGCCAATTAGGCCGGTAGCCATCTTGGATTTTGGCCGATTTTTAGAAACGTCTTTAAAAATCTCCGAAACCGCTTGAGGGATTGAAGAAAACCTGATGAAATATGATCTAGGGCAAGAGCTCAACCAAATTTGTTCAAGGGAACTTAATTGGTCAAATAATTTGGCGGCCATCTTGGTTGACCTAGTTTTAGCGAAAATAACATCGCCAGAACCGCTGAAGGGATCAGGCCGAAATTTGGCAGATATGATTAGGGACTAAGGGCCAGTAAAGTGTGTTCAAGAGAAGTTGATCCGTAAAAAAAACATGGCCGCCATGGGTCAATCAAAATATAGCATGTTTGGCGGCCATATTGGATTTTTTTACTTGATGGATTTTGAGGCCGAAATTGGGTTTATATAGGCTTTTGGGTATTCTGATCTCAAATTTGCAATTTTTGAAACTGTCGGATAAACAGTTTGGCGGCCATCTTGGATCATTTTCCCACCAAAAGCTCCCATACTAAAGCAATGGGAAATTAAAAATATCTTCTCGAGAACTGCTGGGCCGATTTCAATTATATTTGGCATGAAGCATCCTTAAGGCATAGCGATTCTAGTTTGTTCAAGCGAACCCAATCAGCCAATTTGGCTGGCGACCATCTTGGATTTTGGGCGATTTTTAGAAATGTCTTTAAAAATCTTCTCCCAAACCATTTGAGGGATCGATTCAAAACTCACGAAATATGATCTAGGGTAAGAGCTGAATCAAGTTTTTTCAAGGGAACTTGCTTGACAAAATGGTTCAGCGGCCATCTTGGATGACCTAATTTTCACAAAAACGACTTCTTCCCCAGAGCCGCTGAAGCGATCAGGCCGAAATTTGTGATATATAATTAGCAACTAAGGGCGATTAAGGTTTGTTCAAAAGAAGTTGATTCGTCAAAAAACATGGCCGCGGTGGACTAATCAAAGTATAGTGTGTTTGGCAGCCATATTAGATTTTTTTATTTGATGGATTTTGAAGCCAAAGTTCGTTTTATATAGATTTTTGGGTATTCTGATCTCAAATTTGCAATTTTCGAAACTGTCGGATAAACGGTTTGGTAGCCATCTTGGATCATTTTCCCGCCAAAAGCTCACATACTAAAGCAATGGGAAATTTAAAATGTCTTCTCGAGAACTGCTGGGCCGATTTGAATTATATTTGGCAGGAAGCATCCTTATGGCATAGAAATTTAATTTTGTTCAAACGAAGCCAATTGGCTAGTTGGCCGGTGGCCATCTTTGATTTTGGCTGATTTTTAGAAATGTCTTTAAAAACCGTGTTCTCCGAAACGGCTTGGGGAATCAATTCAGAACTTATGAAACCTCATCTAGGCAAAGAGGTAACCCAAGTTTGTTCAAGACAACTTGATTGACCGAATGGTTCAGCAGCCATCTTGGATGACCTAGTTTTCCCGAAAACGACTTCTCCAGAACCGCTGAATGGATCAGGACAAAATTTGGGAGATATGATTAGGGACTAAGGGCCATTAAAGTTTGTTCAAAGGAAGTTGCTCCGTCAAAAAACATGTCCGCCGTGGGCCAATCAAAATGTAGCGTGTTAGGCAGACATATTGGATTTTTTTTATTTGATGGATTTTGAGGCCAAAATTGGTTCTATATATGTTTTTGGGTATTCTGAGCTCAAATTTGCAATTTTCGAAACTGTCGTATAAACGCATTGGAGGCCATCTTGCATAATTTTCTCGTCAAAAGCTCCCATGCTTAAGCAATGGGAAATTTAAAATGTCTTCTCGAGAACTGCCAGGCCGATTTCAATTATATTTGGCAGGAAGCATCCTTAGGGCATAAGGATCCAAGTTTGTTCAAATGAACCCGATCAGCCAATTTTCCCGCTCAGCCATTTTGGATTTCGGCCAATTTCAGGAAGTGTCTTTATAAATCTTCTCCGAAACCACTTGTAGAATCTTCATCTAGGCCACGAGGTAAGCCAAGTTTGTTCAAGAGGACTTGATTTACCAAATGGTTCGACGACCATCTTGGATGACCTGGTTTTCACAAAAATGACTCCTTCAGAACCGCTGAAGTGATCACACCAAAATTTGGGCCATTAAAATTTGTGCAAGGGAAGTTGATCCATCAAAAAAACATGGGTGCCGTGGGCCAATCAAAATGTAGTCTGTTTGGCAGCCATATTGCACTTGCAAAAATGTCCACCAACTCATTTAAAAGACTGCTAAACCACCCACCAACAATTTTGACAAAAATGGATGGTCCTCCAGGTGAGCGACACAGGCCCCTTGGGCCTCTTGTTATTGATAATATAATGCACAAATTAGCAGATATGTGCCCGCTACCGCAATATCCCCATCGGTGCTCTACACGAAAAAAGACTAGTTCAGGGCTAGTTATGAAATACTATGCGCCCCTAAAGCTGTAACATGTACCGATATTTCATTGGCTTTTCGCGGAAATAAAATGCCCGTAGTGATTTAATGATTTTCTTTTTGTGACATTTGGTAGCTTTCGGATTCACTATATTGCAATGTAATGTAGCCGAGTATAACACATTATTGTTGCCTCACTCGGGAACCAGGCCGAGGAAATGAGCAATCGCCACACACCCCTCTACGTAGCAATAACATAGCTAGATGATAAATAGTGCCTTAATAAACCTGTGAAAGTTAATATTATAAAGTCAGGGAGCTAATTTCACTATATTTCATGAACCAGACATTGTATGTTTTATTAATTTAAAAGTCAAAGTGGGCGTTAAGATATTGCTTTATTGCTTTTAAAAGCGGCACCGCGAATACATGTACATTTTGCGTTCCGCCATTGTTGATCATAAGTCGCTCAGAGACTGGTTAAAGTAATTTACATCATCAATTCGTTATGAATGACAACGAGAGACGTGATCAAAATTTTACTACGATACTAATTTTCATTCATTCATAATGACGTCAGATGTCCAGCAAGCCAATCAAATTATGGCTACGCTTTTCTGAGAATCTACGACTGCACATAATTATCGATCGGCGAGACAGTCGCGCGAGGCATTTCTCATTAGTGGTGAATTTAGGCAGTAAATAAGTAACCGGGTTCATTTTGCTCTGTAAGAATGGAATGTTTACATTACCAGGCAGCTGTATCGGAACTGATAATGCGACATACTGCCAATTATTCAACATTGAATGAGGCCTCCTCCTAAAATCATGACAGGAATTTCACGAAAATTTATGGTACCCTGGCAAAATATAATTTCACTTCAAGAGTATACTTACCTCCCTAATACTTTTGATATTGCTAAATATTGGCTTTCACTCAATAAACACTCAGATTAAAACAGTTAGGTGCCCCTACTGGGCAGGGAGTCAGAGCGTAGTCTGGCGGATGCCAGCCCCACCACCGCGCATGCGCAGACTAGCACTTCCTCTTTGCTAGATTATTGGCAGAGAGATCACACATGTTTTTTTCTGCATAAGCTTTTCCTTGCTCTATAAACTGTTTTAACATAACTTGGTGGTGTTATTTTGGTGTGATAGTCACTGATTTGGATGGCAGGAAGGATCACTTCGCCAAAGGGGGACCTAGGACCTTTAAATCAGGTGACTTCTAGTAAAATTAGCGAGTTTTTCTTCCCGGTGTATTGTGTTTCCGGGACTCGCGTTTACCGTGATAAGCGCCTTGGTTAGTTGGTTTATGTCAACTCGGTGCTACCTAAGGCTAATTTCTCTTTCTGTTTATGTCCACAGGTCTGTATGACGCTAGATGGTGGCATCACAGCAGCAGAGAGTTAGTTTTCTCTCCACCATGGTTCCATTTCCTACTAACACTGTTAGGTTATCTAACCAAATGACAAATTATGTCCAGTGAGTTGGAGGCCTAGTATAAAGGTCTTCTCACTTTGCCCTCTTGATCCAATTCCTTCCCCATGAGGTGGAGAGAGTTAAGAGGCGTGCAGGTGGTGGAGTACTCCGGTTCGTCACGTTGGATGGTTTGTCTATACAAGGTGTCAGGTATCTAGTTATTGATAATGTGGTGATGTTAATTATAGTAAACAAAGGGAGATAATTAACATTTTTGCCAGAAAAGAGTTATCTATGTGTATCTGATGGTTGTGTAGTCGACGTATCCATTCAGCATACAATTCGTCCTTGCAGAGGTTTGTTGGGATCAAATTTTTCCTGTCACGGGATTAATGACGTCATAATCAGCCTGGCTATGTATTTATCAGCAATTCAAGCTTGCAATGCTGGTTTCTGATGTATATTGATCTTTATGATCGTTTTCCTTCTCTTTGAGTTGGTTTGAGTGTCTAAGCTTAACTAGTTTGCTCATACTCCTCGTCCTTTGCCTGTTTCAGGGACCGGGTTGCGCGTCCTGTGGACGATTTCTGCATGTTAGGTTCTTGCCTCATCTTTGCTATCAATGTAGCCCTTGTGGTCCCTTGGCTAATTGTGACATATGTAAGCACTGGGGGGGGGCGAGTTAATGTCCGAATTCTTGTGCTTACAGGCGACGGACAAGGTGGTAGAGGAGGAGAAGAAGAAGAAGCGGAAACGAGAGGTTGTAAGTAGGAAGGGTAAGGGGAAGGTCTCGTCCGCGGTGGATATGGAGACCTTCCGGACCGAGATGTTGGGAGAGATGAAGAGGACAGTAAAGGATTTGGTTCCAGAGTTGCTTCGTGGCATGCTTCCTGGACCAAATCCTTTACTGTCCTCATCATCGGCTTCGGAGCAGGTAATCCCCGCCTCTGGATCGGTTTTCCTTAGACCGCTTCCGTTGTTCGACGATTCAGAGGTGGCCCCATTAGAGGGGGCATTCCACGACCCTGGCAGCAGGCTTATTGCCGCGCCGATAGGGGACCGTGGACGGTTGTCGCTGGAACCCGCGGGCTGCTTATCAGTCCAGGGGTATCCGCACGCCGCGGTGGCCAGTACCTCCTATGGCACCGTTCCTGGTCAGCCCGGGTTAGCTCTCTTTGCTGACCCGGGGTCTAATCTTTCTGACCAGGGTGATGAGGATTACCTGCTAGGGTCGCCGTCTGACGACGTGGACATGGATGAAGACGTTTGTGCACCCCTCGCGGGGAATACAGGCGGCTTCTTCCACGGTTTTACTCACCCTGGAGTAGAGTCCGCGGTTCAGGTGGTGGCCCAGGGCGCTGCTGATGGCCAGCGGTACCGCATACCTCGGCTTGCCGACGGTGTTGCTGGTGCTGGCCGGGCCCGTGGTGGGGCGGTATATGCCCCGCGCTCTGCCACGGCGCCTGCTCCTGGTCAAACCAGTGATATTGTCATGCCGGTGCTGTCAGGCCCGCATGTTTTCCCTGGCTTGCCAGGTGTATCAGCGTACCCGCCGTCAAGCTCTGCTGCTGGCGCTCAGGAGGAAGACGAAGGCCCCCGTCTTGTAGAGCGCTCGCAGTTAGCCACGGAGGAGGATTGGTCTGACGCTTGCCAGTGGTTGGTGAGCGTTAGGCCTGATCTGCCCGTGGAGCAGTCGGCTAGACAGCGTGACCACAGGCCGTGGTTAGCTGGGAAACCGACTGCTAACGCTATGCCTTCTCTGCCGCTGGCGGAGCATGTCGTTGACATGTTCGAGGCGGCGGAGTCGTCCATTAAGTCGAGTGGACGTCTCGCGAAGGCCCCTCGCGAGGTGGCTAGGCGTTGTCGCATCGTGCCCCTGGATTACCAGCGGTACGGTGTGGTACCCAAGCCCAGCGTGGATGACCGCGCGGCTTTGGGTGAGGATGCGCGGCCAGGCTCCCGTTCTGACACGGGGTCTTGTGCTCGAACGCGTTGCGTTCGGCGAATACCGCGTTGCGTGATGCGGAGGAGAGTGGGAGGGCTTCGATTGCCGCTCTGTCCCACGTCTCCCAGCTGTTACAGGGGGTAGTAACGGCATCCGCAGCGCGCCAGCCAAGTCCGGTCACGGTCCAGCGAGCCATCCAGGATGGTATTAACCTGGCGCTGGACTGTATGACTCGGGCGGTGACCAGGAGTGTCCGGGCAAGACGCACGTTTGCCCTGGACAATCTGTGCCCGTCTCAGGACCTGTACAATAGGCTACTGCGTACGCCTATGACGGGTCCTGGTCTTTTTGGAGGTGAGGGATGTCGACACCTCCAGGAGACGGTCACCCTGGTAAATAACCAGAGGGCGCTGCGCGAGCAGTTTGAGGTGCTGCGTCGTGCTAACGTTCGCGCCGCGGCCCCTGCGTATCGTCCCCTACAGGCTCGAGGTGGTGCTGGCCAAGTCAGGCCAGCCACCATCGCAGCGTCGGCCTCGGCCGCGTGCGATTCGGCCAGCAGCGAGGGGGGCGCAGGTTCCTCAGGCGCCGTCAGCCAGGCAGCCGCCCGCGCACCAAGGTGCGCGCGGGGCGGGGCGGGGAGCGCGAGGATCTGGGCGTCGTTATCGGTCCTGACGGGACGCTTACCGCGGTAAGAACCACTCCGGTGTTTATGGCGACGGGGACAGTGCCGCTCTTGCATGCCTCGTGTCCACCTCTGTCCCTAGGTGGACCGGTGGGAGGCCGGCTAGCCGACCACATGCAAGAGTGGGAACGGTTAACTCAGGACCGTTTAGTCTTGCGATGGCTTTCCGTCGGGTATCATCCAGAGTGGATGACAGGCCCGCCGTCGCGACTGTCTCTAGTGCCAGTCTGGACTCCCATTCCGAGAGATCCAGAGCAAAGGTTGTGTATCGAGGAGGAGATAGATTCCCTCGTACAAAAGGGAGCTATTCAGCCGGCACAAAGGTGTCCGGGCTTCTATTCAACCCTGTTCTTAGTAACAAAACGCACCGGAGGGTGGAGACCGATTCTCAACCTCAAGCCATTGAACAAGTTCATCGAGACGCCCAGTTTCAAGATGAAAACGGTGCGCTCGGTGTTGGCGGGGTTGGAGACAGGGCAGACAGTGGGAATTCAGGGTGTTGCCCTTCGGAATTTCCACGGCTCCTCGGGTTTTCACCCGTGTGGTTCTTGCGATCACAGCATACCTCCGCAGGAGAAGCATAGCAGTCCACACGTACATAGACGACTGGCTGTTAAAGGCACACAACAAGGAAGCTTTATCGGCCAATCTGGTGATTGTTTTAAAAACTCTCTCGGATTTGGGCTGGATGATAAATTTTCCGAAATCAGAGCTGACTCCATCCCAGAGGTTTGTTTACCTGGGAATGTTCTTCGATCTGGAGACGGGATATGTTTATCCTACTCAGGAGAGAGTGAAAAAACTCATCTCGTTAATTCAGTCAGTGTGCGACAGTCGTCATGTCCTGGCACGGGTTTACTTGAGAATACTGGGGTTGATGGTTTCTTTGGAACCAGTCATTCCTCAGGCCGCCTTACGCAGGCGGCCGATCCAGTTGTTTCTCATGACACAATGGACCCAGAGTACAGGTTCGCTGGACTCGAACGTGTCAGTGTTGGCGCCTCTGATTCACCACCTGCAATGGTGGTTGCTCACAGAGAATCTCTTGGTGGGGGTTATGCTGACCCCTCCCCACCCTCAGGTGACTGTGTATACAGATGCATCGATGGAGGGCTGGGGGGCTTGCCTGGAAGAGTCCACGATATCAGGGCTTTGGAATCCGGAACAGTCAAAGGAACATATAAATCTACTGGAGCTAAGAGCAGTAGTCCTGGGCCTGGAACATTTCTTACAGAAAGTTCAGGGCAAGATTGTTCTTATTCGTTCAGACAACTCAACAGTTGTGACTTACATAAACCGCCAGGGCGGAACGAAGTCGCCCAGTCTCTGTATGATGACATGGAGACTGCTTTGTTGGTGTCTGGATCACCAGATTACCTTGAAAGCAGTTCATATTCCGGGAAGGTTAAACCTGCTAGCAGACTCATTGAGCCGAAGGATGAGGGTTTTACCCACGGAATGGCAACTAAATCAATGTGTGGCGGATCGTCTGTTCGACCATTGGGGGAAACCCAACATCGATTTGTTCGCAACGAAGAATGCGAAGATGACGACGTACGTCTCTCCGATTCCGGATCCAAGCGCTTTCGCAACAGATGCGTTAGCTATCAGCTGGGGGAGAATGTATGCATACGCATTCCCTCCAGCAATCCTGATTCCAAAAATTCTTCAGAAAATCAGACAAGAGGAATGCCAAGTGCTTCTGATCGCCCCGGATTGGCCAAGCCGATCATGGTATACGGATCTGCTGGACCTTCTGGTCTGCAATCCGGTTCCTCTGCCTCTGATGGACGATATTATCTTCCAGGGCAAGGTCCTTCACAACAATCCGTCAATGTTCAGATTGACTGCGTGGATGTTGTCAAGGAATCTAGAATTAAGGAGGGCTTTTCTGAGCAAGCAGCCATGTTTATGGCCAAAGCCAGGAGGGGGTCAACCTCCAGAGCATATAATTATAAAATCAACAGATTTGCAGAATGGTGCTCAAAAAGATGTATTGATCCAATGGATTCATCTATTCAAGTAGTAGCTGATTTCCTCTGTCACCTCTATGATGCCTATAGCCTCAAGCCTAACTCTATTGCTGGTTATAAGTCAGCATTAATGTCTGTTATTCCTTGCTTGGCTAAGAGGGGAAGTGATGAAGTAAATACATTAAATGTATTAATTAAAGGCATGGGCAATCTAAGACCTAGGAATCCACCTGTGATTCCGTCTTGGAGTTTATCGCTAGTGCTTCAAGTACTAGGTGATAAGCCTTTTGAACCACTTAGTTCCATTTCTATGAAACTATTAACACTGAAGACTGTGTTTTTAATTGCTGCGGCCTCGGCTAGGCGTAGGAGTGAAATTCATGCCTTATCAGCCGAGGATGACCGTTTTGTGGTTTCAGGGGAAGGCCTTAAGCTGCTACCTAGGATTAATTTCTTGGCTAAAAATCAGTCGTTGAAATATCCAGGTCAACCTATTATTTTGCCTGCTTTAACTAGATATGATCCTAATTCTAAAGCATGGTGTCCCGTCCGGGCGCTGCGCCGGTACAAACAACGTACGGCGGAGTGGCGCACCGACCAGTCAGCGTTATGGTTGTCATATATTGAACCCCATGGCAGGGCTTCTAAGGACACCATTTCCAGGTGGATTGTTGAATGCATTCAGTTTTGCCATAAATCCGCCACCGGGAAGCAGGTTGACGTGGCCAAGGCTCACAGTGTCCGCGGCGTAGTGACATCCACTGCCCTATTTAATGGGGTCCCTGTGGATGATATTATGTCGGTGGCTCAGTGGCACTGTGAGTCAAGTTTTACAGACCATTATCTCCGTGACACCTCTAATCCTCTCGCCTTGTCGATTTTGAAAAAATAACTCGGTTTATTTTTTTGAGGAGGTTTTTTCCTCATTACTTATATATTTCACAATTAATTTATGGAAACACCCACTTTTTTGGGCGTGCATCAGTCTTTACCAATGGGAAGATGATGTCAGCAGCCATTTCAACAAGGTCAGTCTTGTTCATGTGTTGTCCGTTGTTGATTGTATTGTCACGTTACCCGTTATTAATATGGTGATGGTTTGTGTATTTGTGTGGTTCATTGTTGAGAGTTACGAAAATGGAGCTTTTTCGTCTCTGTCCTGTAGTACATGGCACTTGTACGTAGAGAGCGTATAGGACATTGAGGTCAGTCGACTCTTCCTCCCAGGAAGGAGGGGGGGGGGGGGGGGGAGCGCATATGACATTCGGTCATCTCTCATACATCGGTGGTGTTATCCGATGGTTAGTCAAATCCTGACTGTTTTTTCTTACAGTTTCAGAAGTTTAAGTGCCTTAAACGCAGAAAAGCGTATAGGGATGAGCTGGTCTTTTGACCTCGCCTCCCTCCCGCCAGATTCACTTTCGAATTCTGGCAATATCAAAAGTATTAGGGAGGTAAGTATACTCTTGAAGTGAAATAAACGAAATCTAGGATTTCTTTTTTCACGAGAGAGTTGATACTTACCTCCCTAGATACGGACCCGGCCTCTCCACCCCACAGAGGCTCGGTCTTCAGGCTCTTAATAGTTGCATGTGTGTCAGGCAATAATCTAGTCAGAGGAAGTGCTAGTCTGCGCATGCGCGGTGGTGGGGCTGGCATCCGCCAGACTACGCTCTGACTCCCTGCCCAGTAGGGGCACCTAACTGTTTTAATCTGAGTGTTTATTGAGTGAAAGCCAATATTTAGCAATATCAAAAGTATTAGGGAGGTAAGTATCAACTCTCTCGTGAAAAAAGAATTCCTAGATTTCGTTTATTGCATAATGTGTGTATGCCCGAGTAATCGGTTGCCCTTCTTGGTCGACTCGCATAATGTCGTTATACCAGCGTGGCATAATTATGAATGCGTTTCACGTTATCAGATTTCAAACGACTTGTCTAGCCAATATCATAAATGCGTTGTGTAATAACTTCTGACGCGTTGTCAAAGTGTTTCCAACCCATTTGTTTTACTTTCACACCGCGTTGTTTGACCATTCACAACGGGAAAGTGATGCATCCATTATTTTAAAATAGACCCGCTATGTAGGCGTCAAGTTAACTTTGAGCTGTACCATATGCATCCTGTCAACATTGTCAACACGTGTTTATACTCAAACACAAACATCCATTATTATCTTTCAATGTCGTATACTTATAGGCTGTGAATAGTTTGCCCAATCTTGAAGAGTTATTCGTTTCAAATAATCGTCTTCGTAACCTTGGTGATATTGGCCGATGCACGAAACTTCAAGAGTTGGACGTATCAGGGAACAGGCTCGAGGATTTGACCGGAATGGTGAAACTCACAAATTTACAGGTTTGTTTAATTATTCAGAAAACATTGACTTTGTATATTTAAAGGAAGGGAAAAGGGAATGCTGTTTATTGGTAATCTCATACAATATTAAATAAACTACATTGTACCATCGGTAAAAATGGAAATGAATCGGAATCATTTGCGCAAAGGCATTTACTAAATCTAGGAGGGCTTAACTTGGAGCCAATTAGTGACCAAGCTGGTGCTTCTCTCTCCGCCGTGTGTCAACTGCGTGTGCAGTTATACCGCATAGGCCTACCAGAATATGACGAAAGCGCACCTAAATAGAGTTTTGTAAGCGGTACGAATAGTATTCGCTATAGGGGCCTATGTAGAGCGATTAACTCGCTACTGCTAATTTTAATTTTAATCCTTTTGAAACATTATATTTGAAAGTCACTTTTTCTGGTGGAAGCACAAGTTTCTGTCAAAATGATTTCAAAATACACTGCTGGTTTGGAAGGTCACAATATGATGCCTACTGAATATTTTGACATTCGTGTGACTGAATGTAGACACTGTCTCTGGAAACAACCGCTTTCAGTCAAATTGTTTTAAATCTAGACACTATTTTAACTATAGGACGTAGTAGCTAATCAGCTTGGCGTGAATATATCTGAGCTTATATGACCGGCTAGAGCGGGTATTATTTATTCGCTCGACATACACCAGAGCGAATGGGTCCAACATCGTCACTAATTGGTTCACGCCAAAATGCCATAAATGGTATTTAGCAGCTTTTTTCTAACTATTCTGATTTATTTCTGGTTTTCGCTGGTGGGTATAGGTTAATTATTATATAAAGCTGTCATTCAAGAGGATATGTTACTTCCCTGATCCTTTCCTTGAAATGTATATATAGGCTGACCTGGGACGAGGAAAAGAAACCCCTTGACGAACTTCTCCCATTAGCTGCAGGCAAACTAAAAATTGAGAATCTCATTATGAATGAATCCAAATCAGAGTTCACCCGCATATATCTATCGACAAAGCATGAAACTATAGAAAATGACGACCCACTTCGTGGCGGCGAACCATGGAGGAAAAGTACAATCCTGGGCTCACTGCTTTGCAGTACTGATGACATTTCTGCACGCTGCGTCATGGGGAACATAGCTTTCCAGTCCTTCTGGAAGCTATGGATTCGTGGATCAAAGATCCCCTTGATAAAGAGGCTACGTTTATACAATACAACCTGCGTATCTTTGATGCTGTATAGCATTAACAGCTAGGCAGCTCCAAAGGCAGCTCTAGACAAACTCGATGCCTGTCGCCGCAAACACCTATGCGCCATCACTGGACACCGATGACCAGGCAGCATAATTTCCAATGATGCACTATACAAGATGTGTAATACATCGTGGCTGTCTGTAAAAGTCGCCCAGCAAACATGGTCCATGTTTGGCCATGTGCTAAGGATGCCAGAAGAGACACCAGCACAGAGATCCTTGGAATTTGCCTTACTCGGAGCCAGCAAATACAAAGTCAGGAGAGGACGTCATTGCATAAATCTGCTAAGCGTGCTACGAAGTGACCTCAAGAAAGCAGGACTCGGTACACTCAAGTCAAGAATGGACCTGAGGAAGCATCACAGTGAGACAGTGCACGCTGTGGCTGTGACTGTCGTGCCGACTTGTCCTGCTGCCTATAGACAATCTGCTGGAGAACCTTACCGAACATGGCAGCCATTTAAAACCTCTATATACCCAGACTTTAAACATGCTGCAGTATGTACAACATCCAGATGGGGCCATTGAACCCGCGACATCGCACCGCACTGATCCTCGGAAGGACCACCTGACGGTCATTCGACCCAGTATACACGATGAGAACCCGGCACAGATCCACGAGATCAAGAGCATGACACTCGAGTTCAAACTTCAGAGCACAACAGAACAGACGGTAGAGCTCCCGCAGGTTCTGAACAGGTGGGAGATCATGCAGAGCAACAGCACCGTGGACACCACTTATGTGAACGATGAGTACCGAGTCCTAGGTCCGCTGGCTCGTGGACCAACCTTCTATGCGAAGGGAAAGGGGTACTACGCTGTGGGGTGCAATGAGGGGTTCTCAGAATTCGAACTATGGGCAGGTGTCGAGAGGCCCGTGGCAGTTCCACTCTTAACCCTCCTCGAGAACACACACGTGAATCCGGCTGCCATGCAGTCTAGGCTGTTCCTCCGGGTTTACACTGAGCAGCTCGCAGATGATACGATGAAAGACTTCATTCATGTCTGGCATGACGAGAATGACCAGGAGCTGAAGCAAACGGGTTCCAAACAGCGGATTGTGCATGTGGAGCGAGAACACCAGCAGGTAACAGCTAACCAATGGGTAGAGCTGACATTGCATTGTGGTGTATCGGACTGTGTCGCTGTTGCGGTCCTGGTTCAGATGGGAGGAGCCATCCAGCAGGTGGATAAGCTATACGATTTCAAGCTTGTGGTTGCTGGGACCAATGTTCTTGGTGAGGTACGCAAGCTGGCTGACTGTCAACTGTACAGACAGAAAACTAAGTCATATGCACTCTGCGACTAACCAGTGGAAGCGACGACCTCGAGTCGGCACTCGAGGGCCGTGACCACCTCGGAGGCAGGAACATCTCACCTAATCAGGGCAACCAGCTCATCTTCAACATCGGAAACCTCAAAGCTGGGACTCGCCAATTAGGTGTGACAGTACTTTACTTTGGCTATGCTAAGGTATGCGTGTCAAACACATCAGGTATTCAGCTTGAGCGTGCGTAGAGCACGACTCCTGTCGTCACAGCTGCAGCAGCCACCACTACTATAAGCTCTGCTGTCTTCTGACCTGTCGATGCTTCATAGTCGAGCATTGGCTCAGATATCTTTACAGCCTCGTAGTACTCATCGAAACTCTCATCTGCCTCTTTGATGCTCTGGTTGGCCTGAGCTCGGAGTTGTCGTCGGCGTGCCTCCCTCTGGCGCATATGCTCGAGTGCTTTGCTGTACTCAAACGTCTCCTTAGATAGCATCTCCATTGCCTGGTTATGACACTCACGCTCGACCTCTGCCGCCTTCTTGTCGGCGAAGCTGAGTCCCCAGTTCGCTAAGGCAAACACGCCCGCATTCAAGATTGCGGATGCCATGCTATAGTCTATAGACGACAGTTTAAAGCTACTATATAGCTGTCTCCCAGCGACCGATCCCCAGAGCGATGTGTGAACCAGAGGCTTATGAAGATCCAGTCGAGGATATAGCTGACAAGGACTATGAGGAGGGGGATTATGATGCAGACTACAATGTCGGTGGTGAGTATGATGATGTAGAGCCTGAATCCCGCAAGCTAGTACACAGAGCGAAAGGAATCTATCGCACTTACATAAAAGGTTCTATCAGTCCGCTGGCAGCAGTTGGGGCTCTGATCGCTCTGTTCACAATGAAGGCTGGCGAGACGGTCAGCAAGATCGCCAACAATGCTCTTCATGGTGTGGAGAAGATTTCTGAAGCCATACCAGCCATCGCCTCAGGGGTAGGTACATTCTTCGGAGTCGCAGGCCCTTGGCTACTGTACGTTGCCATAGCACTCGCAGCCATCTGGGCCGCCGAACATTTAAGCCGTACTATATAAGGATGGCGTCTCTGTATGACCTGGTCAAGACACTTAACTTCCGAGGGTCGATCAATAAACTACCGTTCAGTGAGGATCCACCAGAGACTAGACGCCAGTGTACGGAGGTGTTTGAAGAGGTCTTCAGTGATAGTCGAATGAATGACAGCCATCTGTTCGTCTGTTTAGAGTTCGCCCAGGCCGTGCGTGACAGGACGGGAGTGGACATCAGTGATAAAATCACCCAGGCCGTGCGTGACAGGACGGGAGTGGACATCAGGGATGAAATCCGGGAGCTTATCAACTGTCTCTCTTGAGGAACTCTATTATCAGCCTGGTGGATATTACCGGGAGCCCCCTCAACTACTCGAGGCTGCATGTTGCAAGGGCCACAACTTCACATTAGAGACAGTTAGCCAGTGGCTCAGCCGCCAGGCGATGTGGCAGATATACAGACCTCATCCACGGCACATCAGGCATGCCCATTTCGATGAAACTGTCCTGAACAGAGTTCACCAGGCAGAGATGTTCTATTCCTTCCACATGACTCAGTTGGTCGTAAGACCGACAAGTATGCCATCACCATCGTCGATGTCGCCAGCAGGTACAAGGCTGCAGCACCGCTCACAGACAAGTCGGCTAGCCAGGTGGCCCTGGCATTTCAGGGGGTCTACGAGGCTTCGGAAATTCCCCTCCAGTGGCCGGAATTGTTACAGGTAGATGAGGGTAAGGAGTTCAGAGGTGAGACTGCAGTCTTCATGCGGAAACACAGTGTGGCAGTTAGGCGAGGTGAGGTAGGGCATCACTGTGCCCAGGCTATCGTTGAGCGGCGGAATCGGACACTGGCAGAGAGACTGTTCCCACACCAATGCGCCCAGGAAATGGCCGCGCCGAGTGAACGTTCTAGAGTATGGGTGAGAGGGCTGCCTGCTGTGGTTGAGAGATCCAATGCCGAGGTTACTAGGCTAATCGGGAAGAAGCCGGTAGAGGCTATCAGACACTCTGCTGTTGCCAGTCACAGTTCTAGAGGAGCGAACAAAGGAGAGAGTGCCTACCACCTGATGCTCTGGTTCGATACCTGTATGAGCCTGGTGAGCTGGAAGGGGTCGAAGGCGTGCAACAGATCCTAACTGGTCGATAGATGTTCACAGGTTTGACACGTATGTGGAGGCAGAGGGGCGGCCTACACTGTACTACCTGGCACGCCAGCACGGAGTGCCTAGGCGACCATTTGCCGTAGAAGAGCTTCAGCTGGTCCCTGCAGACGCACAGCTACCGCCACCTAGGGTGTTAACATGATACTCGATGGGCTCGGTATGGACACCATCTGGCAGCACATGGCGCTTACCATAGTAAGCGGAGAGGCCGACGTTTTATTGCTCATACGTCACCATACCCTGGTAGTGCATGCGCAGGGCGCAGGCCTCGGTTTTTAGCTCTGTCCACCCCGCCATGTAGGGCGCTGTAGAACCTCTGCCAAGAGACCTCATTCTGCTGCTTTGACATTCCCTTAGCCGAGCACTCACTTGCAGCTGTGCTCTCCACGTAGTAGCATTTGGAGCAGAGAGCGATACCACGAGAGCCTTCGAACTCGAGCTTGAACAGTCCCGGAGAACATCCAGACCATTTGTCCCAAGCTAGCCAGTCCCGCTTATGAGCCTGGTACACTGCTCGCATCTCACTCGAATGGGCGTTTGGCCTTATAGTCTATGGTGCGGTATACAGCAGTGATCTCCAGGCTATGGGTTATATACCACTTGAGTGTCGGTGCGTACAGCAGCCGCTTCTTGCCAGAGATGGCACCGACCAGCTTCTGGGTGGTGGGACGCTTCCTCCCTGTCTGCCCTAGATATGCCAGCATCTCAGAAGAGATTGCCTCTACCGGGATCTCGCGGTTATAGAAGAGAGGAGGCATTTCTTCGAACTTTGCGTTGGGGACCTCTATATCCACCTCAGCAAACCCAAACCAGCTGTCTGCTAGGAGAGCCTCCTTAAAGCTAGCTACACTACTGGCACCGGACCAATGGCTCCTTACCACATGGCATCTCTTCGGCCATCGTTGACAGGTACAGAGCATTTGCGTCGTAGGCGAGTAGACATTGGCAGACACGCTCACTCTGGCGGATTCGAGTCACACTGGCCTCATGATATCTGGTGAACATGATGCTAGGACCTCGAACAACAGCACCCTTCAGCATCTTGTAGGCATCCTTGCCCGGTGAATAGAGGCTAACATCCGGCATGTGCTGAGCGGTTCCACGTAGGAGGTACTGCAGTGACACACCTGGGAGAGACACCGCGTCTTTGAGGATGTCTATTTCTCGATCTGTGTAGAACTCCCGCATCCGCTCTAGGGCTTCAATGAATGGACTGACGTCCAGGTTGTTGTAGTATCGCAGCCAGTCGGCGAATGTCCGCATTCCATGCTCGCTGAATGTCTGGTTACACTGTTCCCACTCTGATCGCGTCAAGAGGTAGCCACCCTTGAGCTTACATGTCCATGCTGAGTAGTCAGGAAGCCCTGGATAGTTGAGCTTCTCATGTGTGTCAAACCATTCATACGGGAACCAGCTCTTCTGCTGTGTACACCCGTAAGCTTTGGCCCATACCTCGTACGAGACTCCTGGGCCAAGGATGTTCAGCACATCGAGAAACCGTAGCTCAGGTGTTATGAGGAACATGGTCTGACTAGCCTTCTTGGCAACTTTCACTGTACCAATACTGTCAGTCAGCTCATCGAAAAAGTATTTCTTGATGAGGTTCAGGTCATACCACCCAGAGTTGAACCCCAGTACAGGCACTTGGTCACACCACTCGTTGATCAGTCGCTCTTGTCGCTTTGGGAGCTTGTCCAGGTCTGTCGGTATATACTGTGCCCTAACCCTTGTCCAGATTAGATATGCTCGCCGTTGGATCTTCAGCATGAACCCTCTGATCAGATCTTTGGGGTCAGGATTGCAGAGATGAGTGAAGGAGCAGCCAACTGACACAGAGATAGGCATGTGAGTACTCTCGATCGTGAGTCTCTATAGGATGAGTCTTGATACCATCTAGGAGTGCTTCGAATTCGTAAACTATGAAGTGTGGGTATGGGACAGTCCGAACTCGTTTAGGGACGCTTGGACAGCGTTTTATACAGCACTCCCACTGTACCACAAGCGTGCATCCAGATGCTCTCGGCTTCTCCTCTCTTAGGACTGTCTTGTGGTATCTTTGTTCGGCATCCTCACCTCGCTGGTGTTGTGGACACCCGTGCCAGTGACAGCCATGGAGCTGGTAAACGGTGTTGGTGGTCGGATCATAACCATCCTGGGAGCGCCCTCGATCCAACGCTCGCCACCGTGCCCGCACTCTACATGGTGTATGTGTACGCCTCTGTTTCTCAACTCATACTCGATCCAACGAGTAGCTGCTGAACTGGATGGTTGGGGCGGATAGAAGTCTTTCTCGTACGCAGACTGTGGCGCCTCAAGCTTCTCGCCAGGACACACGATTGTTGTTTTGCCGCCTGTACAGTGATCAGCATGGCGTTGAGGATTGCATGCCTTTGTAAACCTCTGCTGACAGTAACTGCAGACTAGTGTATGTGCCAGCTTGGAGATGTTCTTGATGTAGAAGGCGTGGTGGTCCCACACTCCGATGGTCATGGTAGTGAGCCACTTGCCTGATCAAGTGCCAGGTGCCCTCTTAAGTTGGTTCATACACACGAATCCCGATCTTGGCGAAGAACTCTACCTTGTCCAGCTGATCCAGCGAGGTCTTGCGGACATCAGGTACTGTCACTGTCTTGCCGTAGAACTTTGTGGCAAGCTCTCGTGCAGGAGCTGTACTTCTATCAGCTCTCGCTCCTCGGTGGACTGCTAGACATCTCCAGAGACACATGTTGTCACTGTAGGTGTCGAGGGTAGTCATAGCCTTCTTCTGTCGTAGCCAGTCTGGGAGGGGGCCTGTCCCAAGCAGAGGTTGGCGGTCGATGACAGCCCTGACCTCAACGTTGATTGATCGAACGAAAGCCCACTTGGTGTTGGGTCGATCGATATTGTCTGTGTCGAGACGGGCTTGCTCTCTTGCTGCCACCCAGTCCTGAGCTGCTCCTATCGTGTTCAGCCACGGGCTCCCTGGAGCATTCTTGTGGAAGAGCATCACCCTAACGTCTTCGATGTGACGGATGCGATAGGTATGGGTGTAGCGGAGGTAGACGGCGTTCTGGACAGTCTGCTGGATCTTTTGCGTGATCTGGCCTGTGAGGTCTCCTTCTAGACCTCTGAAGAATGTCCAGCGTACTGACCGGCATCCTCTATCCTCTGTCTCCCTTTCACCGAGACGCTGGTCGAGAATGTATTCGCCTTCTCACCTCATGCTCCGGGCTAAGGGTTCAGACCTCGGCCCCCTCATCACTCGCTTAGTGATCCTGCGTAGGGGAGGTAAGCTCTCCAGTGGATGGTCCGCCATCCGCCTAGCTACAGTCTTGGCTCGCAAGCTAGCAGTCACCCCCCATTGTCCAACTGACGAAGCTCACGGATCCGCTGCGGTTTCTTGTGGGGATTCAAAGGATCATCTTTGGTAAGTGCTGGAAACCTTCCCGTCTTCATTGCTCGGGAGAGTCGCTTCTGCGACTCCTCGGCACAGGCCTGTTCGATCATCTGGAGCAGGTCGGCTTTCTTGGCCTTAGAGGCTACTCTAAGGCCGAATTGCTTTGCAACATCGCGAAGCTGTGCAACAGTAGTCACGGTGAATATCACTGTGGATGCCTGTCTCTAAATGGGCATTCAGACCCTATTATGTGTGGTTGATCACAAGGCAATCCGTACCTGGAACCTGTGGGTGGTCCGTCGTGTCGATGTGATAGTGGATGCTTATCTCTAAATGGGCGTTCAGATGCTATTATGTGTGGTTGATCACAACACGATCAGGCCCATTGTGTGTAATATTGTTTGTAGATGAGTGTTTACACGTAGTTGAGTGTTTTGAGTGTTTGCACGTAATGTATGGTTGTGCATTCACACGTGGTATACCATTATCGATGCTGTGTCTAATTGGGTGTTAACGCATAGCAGGTTGGCTAAATAAACTACTATATTTGACTTTGACCCAGTCGATGGTCTGTGGTCTGCAATCATGGGTTTTATGTGACTGCGAGTTGGTCTTGACATGATGTCATGCTTCTCGGGTAACGGGTAAAGAGTAATTGTAGACATGTTTACCGTTTGCTAATAACACATACGTAGCGAGATTTGAACCTGTGATTTTAACGTTTGCTTATAACACATAACGAGATTTGAACCTGTTGTATGATACGACGCATTAACTATCTCGACCATGTGTGCATTAGTAAATTAAAGCTGATAAGTTATGTGTTCTCACATTGCTGTGTTGCTGCGCTATCAGTCACTCTAGATCTTGACGTCACTTCGAGATAACGCTGTTTCACAACTCATGCTCAGAGATAAGATTACTAAGAGGCGAGATTTTAGTACTGTTGCGGTGGGTCAATCAATAGAGTTGTTGAATTGCATAAGGTTCCCAGGCTGCAGACTGGGGTTCAAATCCGCTCAAAAGACCTCGCTAGAACTTACCTGAAATATCGAAACTAGGTCAGACACTAGGGCCGTGGTAATATGACAAGGTTAGATAAAGACCCACAGCGACACCCCCCCAGTGTGGGGGTCAAAGCACCACAGACACACACACATACACCAGCCTGCTGGAATAGCAACATGGTGGGGTAGGAGATAGGTGGGGTAGGATAGGTACAAAAGTGGCCCACATATAGAAAAACCTCAGGATACCAGCCAGAATAGAGAGAGAGAGGCCGGCCACTGGCCGGTATCCTGAGGAGGTTCTCCCGGACAGGGGGGTCTGCACGGGAGTTTTATATTCGCCACGGCCTTCCATGTCCGGGAGAACAGCAGCTCCCATCCCCATACACCTTATATTCGCCATGGCCTTCCATGTCCGGGAGAACAGCAGCTCCCATCTCCATACACCGATCACGAAAATCACATGTCTCAACAACCCTATTCCCAGGGATTGAGAGGGCGGTGGGGCCCACGGATCGCCGAACGGCTGCCAGTTGAGGGAGGTGGTATCATTTTGACTCCGACCCTACTACTCCAGGAGAGTGCAGAGTTTTTAATTGTTTATTTTGAGCTAGACTAGATAATAGACATTATCATAATAGTACATCTGGTAAGTATTAACAATTCTCGTAGAAACAAAAGCGGATGCTTTTTTGATTCTGTTACTACAGCCGCAGAATACAGTAATCATACATACATAGGCTGAACTGTGGGGAGGTGCTGCAGACTGACGCCTTTGTACTATGCTTTATCATTGCTCTTTGTAACCCTATGACCTAGAACTTGGACAATTAATCGTCTGACTACTTAGTTTTCGCAGGCGACATATTTCAAGGGTTATATCTCTGGACCTGCTAAATATTTTTAAAACAATTTGACTGAAAGTTGTTGGTGGCTAAGCCACCAACAACTTTCAGTCAAATTGTTTTTAAAATATTCAGCAAGTCAGGAGTTTTTGCTCATTGAAATTATTGTCATGTGTTCTGTAGCAATGAAGCAGTTAATTGAGCTCAGCAACAGCTCCCAGTCAAATTAATTTCAAAATAATGCGACAGCATATTCCTTATATATCAAAAGGAATTTGTCATTTCCAGTCTGTAATGGTTAAAGAAGTGCTAATGCATGCCCCATGGGGATTGCATGATGTAGTTGTTATACTAGTTAAAAAAATCCGCCATACAGATTCAACCATGCGCTGACATGCAGACTAGTGAAAAGTTTAGGCCTCAAAAAGGTCATGCATTTCCTAAATTTTTATACCCTGCCAAAAAATTTGGCGGGTTATTATGTAATGGCGCCGTCCGTCCGGGCGGGCGAGTGGGCGGCAGAGTGGTTTCCGGATGATAACTCTGTTACCGTTTGTCGGATCGCATTGAAACTTCATAGGGTGGTTGGACTAGGCCTGGGGAAGAAACCTATCGAAATTGACGATGATCCGAAATCCAAGATGGCCGCCAGCCACTGGTGGCCATCTTGGAAATTGGTTTCCGGATGATAACTCCATTACCGTTTGTCGGATCGCATTGAAACTTCATAGGGTGGTGGGACTAAGCCTGGGAAGAAATCTATCGAAATCGACGATGATCCGAAATCCAAGATGGCCGCCAACCACCTGTAGCCATCTTGAAAATTGGTTTCTGGATTATAACTCCGTTACCGTTTATCGGATCGCTTTGAAACTTCATAGAATGGTTGGACTAAGTCTGCGGAAGGAAGAAACCTATCGAAATCGATGCTGATCCGAAATCCAAGATGGCCACCAACCACAGGCGACCATCTTGAAAATTGGTTTCCGGATGATAACTCTGTTACCGTTTCTCGGATCGCTTTGATCCTTTATAGAGTGGTTGGACTAGGTCTGAGGAAGAAACCTATCGAAATCGACAATGATCCGAAATCCAAGATGGCCGCCAGCCACCGGTGGCCATCTTGAAAAATTGGTTTCCAGATGATAACTCCGTTATCGTTTATTGGATCGCTATGAAATTTCATAGGGTGGTTCGACTACCTTTTGGGAAGAAACCTATCGAGGTTGACAATAATACAAACTCCAAGATGGCTGCCAGCCACCGATGGCCAGCTTGAAAATTGTTTTCCAAATGATAACCGTTTATCGGATCCCTTTGAAACTCCATAAGGTGGTTGGACTAGGTGTGGAGAAGAAACCTATCAAAATTGATGATGATCCAAACTCCAAGATGGCTGCCATCTTGAAAGTTAGTTTCTGGATTTTATTTATGGGATCACTTCCTACGGTCGTTGGAATATGTCTGGTGAAGAAACTTATCAAAATTTACGATAATCCGAAATCTAATAAGGCCGCCAGTCAGTGGCAGGCATCCTGAAAATTGGTTTCTGGATGATGCCTCATTGACCATTTAACGGATCGCTTTGACACTTCATAAGGGTGACTGGTCTGATGGGGCTGAGGAAGAAATAAATATTTTCTGAAAGCTCTCATTCATTGGTTTGTCATCATGGTGGGGTATTATGCGCCGTTTGCGGAGCTCTTGTTGGATATTGGGCCTATTTTTTCCTTTTAATTCTATGAAACGCATCCAGAAGCGATTTTTGAATATTTTGAAAATAATTTAAGGCTGAATGCAGCACTACATGTAGCTTCCAGTCAAATTATTTTCAAAACTTTCAACAGAATATATTTTACAGCATAACTTATCTCAATTTCGAGCCAATTTGACACATTATCTAGTCCTGTATATACATGTACGTATATATACAAAAAATACATGTACTTCTTTTTCTAATTACTACGGTTTTGTTTTTTTCTTTGACTCACTGAGTTTTAAAGTGGTCTTGAATTTTCGCTATGTGCGGTTGGTGGTGTATTTAGTGACCATGTGCCTAAGAATGTTATCCATATTGCTATATGTACATGTATAGCTAATGCACAAGTGTATCTTGATTTTGTCAGATTTTGAATGCCGGAAGAAATCGGTTAAGAACGTTAAAGAGCCTGGGAGTGAAGAAGTGAGTACCCTATCAATGCATCATTGTCCTGGAATGGAGGAATCCTGTTTTAGCTATTCCCCGCTCATCTCTAACTAAACTCCACCCACACTTTGCCCATGTTGGCATCGATCGATCCCTGCTCTCTCTGAATCTCAATTTCCATAAAATTATACAGGTAAGCTGTTGAATATTTTGAAAATAATTGGACCGGGTGCTGTTGCAGCCTATCATGCCTATGGCAGCAACAGCGCCCAGTCAAATTAGTTTTAAAATATTCAACAGCATGATTATTAAATAGTAAAGACATACAATTCATACAACCTGAAAGACTATTTACCCTTTTAACACTCATATCAGCCAAAAACGGCTTCTGCATTGGTCTTGCAGTATGTCCATTTGCGGACCAAGAAAAGCCTATTTTTGAAAATTTACTACTGGAATGACTGGCTCAATAGTCTTTTTCTACGAATAATTGAAATTTATGATTATGATGTCATCTGCTTGATGACTAACCTGGATCCCTCCATTATATGATGATGGTTTTGGTAACGCTTTCACGAATAAGTCCCGGAATAAGTACATTCTTTATGATATAAAGCTTATCCTGTTACATATTTGGAAAGTAATTTTAGGCAGCAACAGATTCCAGTCAAGTTAATTTCAAAATATGCAATAGTTTTCCTGTATGGTTCCCTTCAAAATGAGACATGGGGGAATTCACCAGTGGCAGGGTTAATGTTTTTCTTGGTATATGTTTTTCTTCTACATTATTTTAATTGTACAGTTTATCACCTATTTCTTTGTACTGTACTATCTTATAAATTTGACAAAATTATTTTACCAGTCCTTAGCTGGGAGGTGTCTTTGAGTGTTATAAACTTCAGTCCAGTGCCTTGATTTCAAAGACACCGTCGAGTGTCGATGAATAATTTATAATTCATTTTGCACACGAGATTGTTTTGGATAATTTTTTATGGCCTAAGCAATGTTGAAAATTTTAATTAAGAGAATGAAGGATATTGGACAGTCTAACTACATGTATCTATCATATTGGAATAATTATGGAGTCTGTGAATTAGACTGATAGATAGAGGTTTAATCTAGGCATGTCACGTGTAATTACATGATTTAATTGAAATTTGCGATAATTTTTTAAATCATGAAGTTACATGTATGTGACTGATTACAAATTAAATAATCCACCTTTCCAGACTACTCACCCATCGTATGACGTCATAATGAACTGCGCGATGTGTACAATGAATGACGTCGATAAGTATGTCACGAACACATATTTGAAGACGGTCTATGCGTTGTTGTACAGATTGTTTGCTTTTACTATTTAATAAATATTCTGTTGAATATTTTGAAACTAATTTGACTTGGCGCTGTTGCTGCCATTGGCAGCAACAGCACCCAGTCAAATTAGTTACAAAATATTTAACAGCTTCCGTGTATAGTTTTCAGGAAATTGATAGCTAGAGCATTTGGGGATCGACCAATCCCAACACGGCGGGGTGGGTGGAGCTTAGCTAGTGATAGGCGGGGCATAGCTAAAAATGGAAAGGTCCATTGTGCATAATTTCTACTGCATAACATATTTCAAAACCTACCTTTAAATTACTAGTTTGTGCAATCGGTCACACAAATCAAAATATTGCTCAGCGAATGTAATTGTATGTCCACTTGCGGGCCAAGAGAAAACTAGTTTTGAAAATGTATCACTGGAATGACTGGCTCGAGCATCGAGACGTTTAAAAAAAACCGGTCATCTGCTGGCCGGCACATATTCTAAACACCATTGTAGCTTTCCTCATTGATATGCATTTGTTGTTGTCGGCACAAGCCTAGTTTCATCTTGGATATCAGGACATAATTTATCTGGTATCGCATCTCAATTTGTTACACATATTTAGACAGTTGCTATACATTATGCAACACGCATACCTGGATCTGCTATGCAAAATGTGTACATGATTGCAATTTATTATTGATTTTCTTAAGTTCTATCATTAACCCTTTCAACGACAAAGCTCTGAAAAAGTTAATTCTTTACGATGTAAAGCATATTCTGTTGAATATTTTGAAGCAGCAATGTCTTCCAGTCATATGGCTTTCAAAATATTCAACAGCTTTCCTGTTTGCTGTTTGTTTCCTCGAAGATTGAGATACTGTACATGGCATTTGTCAGTGAAACAGTTACATGTAGTTTCTATACAATTTTGCGGACAACTGCAATTTATAATTTGCATAGAAATTCATGCTATGCAAATATTAAATTCTAAATTATGCGCTAGATATTCCCCAGCAAAATGAGCCCCAGCCTTTGTTCTATTGACTTTGTAGCACTCACTAGATCGACATGAGTGTGATGAGGGTTAAGAGGTTATTTGTGAGATGTTTGTGAGGAATAGCAGGATCCTGTTCTATAGCTATGGCCCGCCCATTTTTAGCTAAGCGCCGTCCACTTTATACCGCCTTGGAATAGATCTGAAACTTAAATCTAAAATCTAAATTTTGCATTAATTACGTATGCTTGTAAGCTGTCGAATATTTTGAAACCAATTTAACTGGGAGCTGTTGCTACTTATTGCAGCAACAGCTTCCAGTCAAATTAGTTCCAAAATATTAAATATCAAATTGTAAAGTCACCAAGGACATAATTCGGACAATTTCATGACGGAATTGTCTACTTTTGTGATGGACTTAAATCATTTTGATTTAGCTGTCAGATAACAAATGGCTATTTTGCATATTTGATTATGACATCAGATATTTTAGTGACAGATTGGATCTCACCAAAGATAGCATACAGGTACGTGTAAGAAATATCTCCGGTGATATATCATAATACCTATATCTAGCTGATAAATTAATTAATCCTTTAATCCACAAATTTGTTCCCCAAAAACTTAAATTTTCTCATAATTTCCATATGCAGACCAAGAGAACGTTATTTTTGAAAATTTGCCATGAATAACTGGTTCGGTTAGTGGGCCATTCATTCAAGTTTTAAGTTTTTAAAAATAGTCTTCTCATGCAAATGAACATTTCTGAAGACAACTGCAAAAAGCGTTTTGGCCAGCTTGAGTGTTAATGAGTTTTAACCCTTTAACACATACATGTAAATTTGTTCAAAAAATCAATTTTCTCATAGAAAATATCCATTTGCAGACCCAGAGAAGTCTATTTTTGAAAATTTACGACTGGAATGACTGGCTCGATAATCGAGCCAGTCATTCCAGTCGTAAATTTTCAAAAATAGGCTTCTCTTGGTCTACGAATGGGCATTTCTCGACCACTGCAGAAGCCATTTTTGGCTGATATGAGGGTTAAACGGTTAAAGTTAACTTTGTATTTACATATTGTGGATATATTTATTTTTTCAGAAAGCTAGACGAATTGGATGTTTCTAAAAATTCATTATCTTCGCTCCGCTTGTTTCCTGATCAGTTTCCAAGTCTTGAGATACTCAATGTCAGTGACAATGACCTTGAGTCTTTAAAAGAAATTGTGAGTCTTTTATTTAGTGACAATTTTAACCTTCAAATTTTTCGAGAACATTTTTTCATAGGAAAGATCCATCTGCAGACAAAGAGATTATTTTAGAAAATTGTCTTCTCTTAGTCTGCAAATGCACATTACCCAAGATGCCTGCAGAAGATGTTTTGTACCAGCTTGAGTGTTAAATGGTAACCGTTATTGGTCAAGCTAGCCAAAAACAGCTTCGGCTGTCATCTTTTGAGAAATGTCCATTTACGGGCCAAGAGAACACTATTTTTGTCGAGCCCTATGCGAAGCATAGGATTGCTCGACATACGGTGTGCAGATAAACGTTAAAGTTTTTCAATGTACATTTAATTTATCAAGGGATTATCCGATCTCAATGAAACGTGTACCCAATATCCCTGTAGTAGAATGAGTGGTGTCCGGTCTGTTACAACCAAAGTTGGGCAAATGTATTGCTTGCTAAGAGAACAACACATAATAGCATCGCTTATCACTTGTCCATTATCACTGATGTCAAAATTTTTGATTTTAAAATTAAATTAAAAGATAACTACTGTTCATTTTCAACAAATTTGATGGAAAAATGTTGCTGTCATAGACAGCACCATCATCCACCAAAAATGTTGAAAAATGTACCCCCAGTTCCTTTGCTACTGACACAGTAACAGATAGAATATTGCCACCAGAGTGGTAACGGTTAATATGATCAATAACCGTACAACAACCATACAGCTACTTGTGTCAGGTCTAGGAAAATAAAACTGGTTTAAAATAATGTAAAAAAGCTTGAGATAACATTTATTATCTTTCTATGCTTTCTAAATTCTAACTTTTGTTATCATATTTTTCTTTCAGAAATATCTAGGACATCTAAAAGATCTTACAGAGCTTTGGCTGGATGGCAGTCTACTGAGTCATGATGATTCCATTCAACCGTATACAAGCTTAGAAATACAAGACATGCTTCCTCAGCTGGATATGTTGGATGGGGTATGATAGCTTGCAACACAACTGAAACATATAATATATAAATTAAACTCTATCTCACATAATTTCTCAATTGCGTATAACACTCACAGTACAGACCAGAAATGGCGAATTGTTTGTGACGTAAAGAATATTACGTTGAATCTTTCTAAATTAATTAGATGATGTCATTGATGCTGTTGCTGAACAGCCAGCAGTCAAATTAGTTAAAAATATGCAACCGCTTACCTGTATTATCTTGAAATTTTTGATTTTGGAAATTCCGCATTCATAGGTTTAAATCGAGTCCAACACACCTAAAATGTGGGCGGAGCTTAGCCAGAAATGTGCGGGACATAGCTAGAAGCGGAACCCTCTATTAGGTAGCAGCATCTTCATAGCAAGTTAATTTGAAAGCATCAATGAACAGTTAACCTGTATTGTGATCACTTTGAAATTGAAATAGAGGTATTTCGGGTTTGAAGGATTTAAATTACCGAACTCGGGTACCAATGTAAAGCAATCAAGAGCATTTGTGACATCATGTCTGTGAATTTAAAGTTACATTTCATATGATATCATATTTATAAATAATCACCGTTTACAAGTATCTCTATTTGCAGATTTCCTTAAGAAAACAAATGACCAATCCAGTCATCCCAGTCATGCGACCAATGACTGCTAAGGGAAGTAAGTTATATAATATAGACTATATAAATATTATATAGTCAATATAACGCGCTGTTAGATATTTTGAAACTCCTTTGAGTGTGAGCTGTTGCTGGCTATGGCAGCTACAGCTCCCAGTCATATTAGTTTCAAAATTTTCAACAAACTTTAGTGTATTGTGAATTCATGAAAAGCATACAATTTGTACACGTGTCGTGATAAAGCTACATGTACGTCGTTTCAATTGTAATATCGCCTAACATGTGACATATTTGATAATGACGTCAGTTGCGTGAGTGACATACATACGATGTCGCGTTGATTTCAAGTGGTGTCTTTTGATTAACCTTTTAATCCTTACAATCCAGAGACGACAAATTCTTTATGATGTAAGGAATATCTTGGTGAATATTTTGAAACTAATTTAACTGGGATCTGTTGCTGCCAGATATGCCAGAGGCGGCAACAGATTACAGTCAAATTAGTTTCAAAATAGTCAACACCTTTCTCTTATACATGTAGGTGTTGTGAAATTGAGGCACTGACATTTCAATGGGTAAATTGTTAATTTATCCCTTCCACCGATAACTTCCGCATCCCTCAATCTCTGGGCAAACAAACAGGAAAGCTGCTAAATATTTAAAGATTAATATGACTGGAATCCATTGCTGCCTTAGGCAGCAATGTCTTCCAGTCATATTAAATTTTAAATATTAAACAGAATATGCTAGAGACTAAGGAAACTAAGGATTACGGCTGAGGACAAGACACAGTGGGCAAAAATGAAGAGGGGCTGAGTGCAGCTGTAGGATGTTTCTACTACCACAGCCGCAGATATACATACGTCATAAAGAATGTACTTTTTCAGGGAGTTGTCTTTGAAAAGGTCAAGAATTTAAAAACGGTCCTTGATGGTTATTATGTATATTTTGTATAGTTTCTGTCCTATCTTTCAGTGATCAGCATGAGACAGGCAGAGATACAGTTGCTGAGCCTATCTGACGACCTATCTTCATTTCACAAAGACATGACAAATAGGTAACATGCCTAGGCGTGAGAAAGATATTAAGATTAATTAATTTTCACTGATGTTTGGCGTGTAGGCAGAGACAGATTTACAGTGGTGGAAATTGTGCAGTGCAGTGTCTCACGATCCCCATGTATACAGTGGCCTCCAACGGACCTTTCCAGTTTTAGTTATGACCAACCCATCTCTAGTTAAGCTTCACCCACACTTCGGCCATGTTGGGATCGATCAATCCCTGAACTCCCTGATTATCAATTTGCAGAAAACTATACAGGTAATCTGTTGAATATTTTGAAACTAATTTGGCCTATGGCAGCAACAGCACCCAGTCAAATTAGGCTCAAAATTATCAACAGTATGTTAAACTTTATTAAATAGTAAAGACTTACAATTCGTACCACACGCTGCACATTACATTTTTATGTTGTTTTACCCAAAAATGTGTCTATTGCACTGAATCATATTGGTAAAATATGTATGAACACCATTATTCAAACCATAAGTTTATGGAATTTTGCAATTCTGGTTCTGAAAGGTCATGAAAAAAGTCATTAACCCTTTACGGACTAAATTTCTTCAAAAAATGTAAATGTTTCCTTATTGAATGTGCATTCTAGTGCTAAATCTTCAATAATAGTCTTCTGTTCGTCAAGACCCCTAGAGAGGCTTGTTTTGGCTGACTTCATCGTAAAAGGGTTACATTTGGAAATGGGAAATGAGTAGAAACATTTTAAAACAATACAGTCCAATCTGTTTTAAACCAGCTTCTTCAGTCATCTTGACAAGAGATTATGTTTGAAATTTTACCACTGGAATGACTGGCTCAATTCCAGTGGTAAAATTTCAAGAATAGTCTTCTCTTGGCCTGCAAAGGAATATTTACTAGACCAAAATTTCAATTCTTTTGAGTAGTTCTGACCATTAATAAAGTGGTAACTCTTACCACTCTGATGTCAATATTCTATCTTTTACTGTGTAAATAGCAAAGTAACTGGTGAACATTTTAAAAACAATTTTGGTGGACTATGTTGCTGTCTACAACTGCAACATTTTCCAGCAAGTTTGTTGAAAAATTAACACTAGTTCATCCTTTACTTTAATCTGAAAATATTAATATTCTGTTATTATTTCAGATTTGACACAGTACGACATGTTTACCAGGCATGGCCAGCAGAAGATCCAACACCACGAGGTGAATCATTATCAGCAGCACCACCCGGAGGAACAAGACCTCAAATCTGTCAACCTTCTACAGGAAGCAACAGAAACAGGTGATGTCTTCTGAATTCATTTCTAGCTATGTCACTCCCATTTCTAGCTATGTCACTCCCATTTTTAGCTATGTCACTCCCATGTCTAGCTATGTCACTCCCATGTCTAGCTATGTCACTCCCATGTCTAGTTATGTCACTCCCATGTCTAGCTATGTCACTCCCATGTCTAGCTATGTCACTCCCATGTCTAGCTATGTCACTCCCATTTCTAGCTATGTCACTCCCATTTATAGCTATGTCACTCCCAATTCTAGTTATGTCCTTCCCATTTATAGCTATGTCAGTCCCATTTCTAGCTATGTCATTCCCATTTCTAGCTATGTCAGTCCCATTTCTAGTTATGTCCTTCCCATTTCTAGCTATGTCAGTCCCATTTCTAGCTATGCCATTCCCATTTCCACATGTAGCTATGTCACTCCCATTTCTAGCTATGTCACTCCCAATTCTAGTTATGTCATTCCCATTTCTAGCTATGTCACTCCCAATTCTAGCTACAGTACAGCTCAGAGTTAACTTAACGTACAAACGGGTCTGAATCCGTGCATGATGCGTTGAAGGCCCGTTTCCAATGCATCGGTTTTAAAAACACAAAGCATTTACAACGCATCTAGTTAATTTTTTTGATGCATTTAAAATAATAAATATATGCGTTGAGAATGAGCATTAAATGCGTAAATAAGCAAGTTTGAACTTGTTTGATGTCCCCCAGAGATAGTGCCAAACGCATTGTTAAAAGCAAATCAGGACAGACGCCAAATTTTAAATGCGTTTAAAAGATTCATATGTGCATTGCGTAATACCCCGCGTACTTACCAACTCCACGGCTCCAACTACCCGGGATCCAATCAAACTTAGCGGTACATTACATTTCCTAGAAGGGGCAAAGGTAAATATGAGAAAGTTTTCCTAAAAAAGACAGCGGGACATAATATTAAAAATCTAAATTATAAATATTACGAAACACAAAATTATGATTCCCGGTTGAGAATTAATGTAACTATGCGGCCCTGAATGTTTTGCGCCCCTGAACGTTTTGCATCTAGTGCAAGAATCGTAAGCATCGGTTCGTTTTGCATTTAACTTTTATAAACATCAAGCGCAGCGAAACATGCCGACTGGCAAGATTTGACATAGGTTAATCATAATGAAAATTGTCCGTAAGCAACTTCATTATCACTTCTACGCATCACCTGTGTTCGCAATGAACAAACAGCAAATAAACGCAAAATTATGGATTAAAGATGTCAAAATATAGCTTATGTATACCAATGCTCGACTAATGTAGACGCTTTTTATTAAAACATGCAGATGGTGTGGTCTTTATTGATAATATGATGCACAAATTAGCAGATTCATGTCCGCTACCGCAATATCCCATCGGTGCTCTACACGAAAAAAGACTAGTTCAGGGCTAGGTATGAAATACTATGCGCCCCTAAAGCTGTAACATGTACCGATATCTCATTGGCTTTTCGTGGAAAAAAAACGCCCGTAGTGATTTAATGATTTTCTTTTTGTGACATTCGGTAGCTTTCGGATTCACTATATTGCAATGTAATGTAGCCGAGTATAACACGTTGTTGTTGCCTCACTCGGGAACCAGGCCGAGGAAATGAGCAATCGCCGCACACACACACACACACACCCTCTACGGAGCAATAACATAGCTAGATGATAAATAGTGCCTTAATAAACCCGTGAAAGTTAACATTATAAATAGTCAGGGAGCTAATTTCACTATATTTCATGAACCAGACATTGTTTGTTTTATTAATTTAAAAATCAATGTGGGCGTTAAGATATTGCTTTATTACCTTTAAAAGCGGCACCGCGAATATGTGTACATTTTGCGTTCCGCCATTGTTGATCATAAGTCGCTCAGAAACTGGTTAAAATAAATGACGTCATCAATTCGTTATGAATGACAACGCGACACGTGATCAAAATTTTACTATGATAGTAATTTTCATTCATCCATAATGACGTCAGATGTCCAGCAAGCCAATCAAATTACGGCTACGCTTTTCCGAGAATCTACGACTGCGCATAATTATCGATCGGTGAGACAGTCGCACGAGGCATTTCTCATTAGTGGTGAATTTAGGCAGTGAATAAGTAACCGGGTTCATTTTGTTCTGTAAGAATGGAATGTTTACGTTACCAGGCAGCTGTATCGGAACTGATAATGCGACATACTGCCAATTATTCAACATTGAATGAGGCCTCCCCCTAAAATCATGACAGGAATTTCGCGAAAATTTACGGTACCCTGGCAAAGTATAATTGCATAATGTGTGTATGCCCGAGTAATCGGTTGCCCTTCTTGGTCGACTCGCATAATGTCGTTATACCAGCACGGCGTAATTATGAACGCATTTCACGTTATCAGATTTCAGACGTCTTGTCTAGCCAATATCATAAATGCGTTGTGTAATAAGTTCTGACATGTTGTCAAACTGTTTCCAACCCATTTGTATTACTTTCACACCGCGTTGTTTTACCGTTCACAACGGGAAAGTGATACATCCATTGTTTTATAATAGACCCGCTACAATGTATGTACGCGTCATGCACGCGTTGCAGACACATTTTATGTTAAGTTAACTCTGAGCTGTAATGTATATCCCCCTAGTGTAAAGTTGTGGAAGCAACAGCTCCCAGGCAAATTAGTTTTAAAATATTCGACATAATGTTTATTAAATTGTAAATTCGTCAAAGGCATAATCCGTACACTTCGTGACAGACTTTTCAATTTTCATGATGGCTCTACATCATTTTGATTGTAACGTGATCTATCAAGCATGTCAAGTAACATATTTGATTATAACATCAGATAGTTGTGTGACAGATCAAATCCTGAGCTACATGTACTAAAACATAGAAATAATACCTGCAAGCAGCCTTTTCATAACACACGCACGCACGCACGCACGCACGCACGCACGCACGCACACACACACACACACCGGTAGTAGACTTGTGTGATTACGTGATTCAATCGAAAATCAAGATTATTTTTTAAATCATGAATTTATATGATTAAAAATTATATAATCAAATAATTGTGAATAATTTCTACTGCATAAAATATTTCAAATCCTACCTTTTAATTACATTTTGATTCGATCGATCACGAAAATTTACATTGTGTTCAAGGAATCTATGTCCATTTGCAGGCCAAGAGAAGACTATTTTTGAGGATGTATCACTGGAATGACTGGCTCGAGAATCGATCCAGGCATTCCACTGATACATTTTCAAAAGTAGTCTTCTCTTGGCCTGCAAATGAACTTTTCTCAACACCGTTGCAGCTTTCGTCATTGATATGCTTTTTGGTGTTATGATTGGGTAATTTGTACCCAAGCTGATTAATCGAGTAATCACGATTATTCTCAGGTAATCGATCGTGATCACTCAAAGCAATAATCGCACAAGCCTAATCTGTAGTTTATTGCTGATGCATTGTCATTCAAATTGTGTCTCTACAATTTACAGGCACAGAAAGCGTGCTTTGCACTGAGGAAATATTGCAATAAATTCGTAGGCTTGACAACAAATCATCAGTGTAATTTGTTTGGCAAACTAATATCACCAATACTCTCTTATGCTAGTGAGGTATGGGGATGTCATCATGGCTAAGATATTGAAAAATGTCATCTCAAATTTTGTATACAATTATTGAATGTAAAGCAGAGATCCTCTAGTTGCGTTGTCGATGGAGAATTAGGGAGAGTTCCGCTTAGATTAACTAGGGAAATCAGAATTTTGAAGTATTGTTTCAAAATATTAGATTCTCAACCCAATAGGTTAATTAGAATTGTATATAATGTTTTATATGTGGATTGGGAGAATAATAATCGCCGTGAGAATTGGGTGATTAGGTTAAGGAATATGATTTGTGAAAGGCGGTTTAATGATGTTTGGTTGCTACAAGGTAACATTGAAAATAGAAGTAATTTTATTAAGCAATATACACAACGGGTGCATGATAATTATTTACAAGAATGGAGAGGTCAATTAGAAACAAACAGTAGGACTAGGTTATATAAGCATATCTCTGTCGAGCTCGATTACAATTGTTATTTAGATAAAGTGAAGATTGTAAAGCACAGGCACGCACTGACCAGGATATGAATAGGGTCCCACAAATTACATCTAGAAACAGGCAGATGGCATAAACCAATGCCCATGCCACTGTCTGATAGAATATGTCCATTTTGCATTGACGATTTAGAATGTGAATACCACTTCATTTTAGTATGTCCTAAATACAGTAATTTGTGCAATTCTCTTATCAAGCCATATTATTTCGAAAGACCTAACGTATTCAAATTAACCGAATTGCTTCAAAATAGCAGCACAAGCATCCAACAAAAACTAGCAGCATTTGTTTTTCATAGTTTTAAAATTTGCTGTGAAAGTTTACTTTGAGCATTTTCTCCAGACATCGGTGAGAATGGGTGGGAGGAGTGTAACCGATGTAGGTGGATGAGTTGGGGTGGGGTGGAAACTGTCTCACTCCTCGTTTTCATTTCATTTTTTTCTTGCCAGAAAACATGGCGAGATGATCACAGACAATTGGTGGTGAAGGGGGGGGGGGGACCCATGTCTCACTCCTCGTCTTCATTTCGTTCTCTATCATGCCAGAAAATGAGGAGAGATGATCATAGACAATTAGTGGGGAGGGGAACCATGTCTCACTCCTCATCTCCATTTCGTGTGCCAGGAAACGAGGAGAGATGACCATGGATCAGTTGTCAATTGAAAAACCTTTAAATTCTACAGTTATCTCATTTAACAACAACATGCCCATTTGTGGCGTAGAAATATAAATCCAAACAGCTATGTACAGCGTACATTATGTTAAATAATCCATTTATTTTGTTTGATGTAATGACTAACCTGTCGGATGTTTTGAGGCTGACTCTACTGAGAGGCGCCGCTGGTTTTTGCAGCAATGGCCCTCTATCGATTCAATCTCAAAATATTCAACAACATCCGGTTCTATATTACCAATTTAAGGGACAATACGTCATACAATCAATACATGTTTGATAGGCTGATGTAAAACATGAACGTATTGGAATTCCCGTGGACTCGTGTCCACGATACTGATTCCCAGTAATGTTGCATTTTTCATATGGCTCACACCATAGGAAGGGGGCAGCAATGCCGGTAGCCTGTGTCATGGACACGATTCTACGGAAAATCCATGTCTTTAGATACTGATGAAAATACTTTTTGAATCTCTTAACTGTAAGATGAGTACCGTGTATATCTATTCATATCTGTTAATTTATCGCTATATTATATGTATATGTGAATGATAATGAATTATGTATCTGGTACGATGATAGTTTATACCTACACTAGTATCCGCATATTTACAATGTATATGCTCAAGGGCCTATGGCCTATTGTGGAATAAAACTTACTTACATGGAGCTGTAAGACTAAGCAATGTCTTCTAACAGCACTGCATAATAGTATGTTAAATCCTTAATGGTTATGTCTGCCAAAACTGGTGTCTGTGAACCTTTTGAAAATGTCCATTTGCAGGCCAAGTAAAGAATATTTAAAACAAATGCAAATGCGTTATATAGTTGCGACATAGGCAGCGTTGCCATAACTATCAAAATGTGACTACCAGAGCCAGTCATTCCAGTAGTAAATTTTCGAAAATACTCTTCTCTCTAGCTGCAATGGAGGAATCCAGTTTAAGCTATGTCCCGCCCAGCTCCAGCTAAGCTCCACCCACGTTTTGCCTCTGTTGGGATCGATCGATCCCTGAACTCTATCCCTATTCCCTGACTATCAATTTTCAGAAAACTACAGGTAAGTTGTTGAGTATTTTCAAACTAATTTGACTGGGTGCTGTTGGTGCCTATGACGCGCCCAGTCAAATTGAATTCAAAATATTCAACAGAATGTTTATTAAAGGTGCATATGCACACCAAAATGCCTCAAAAATAAAATTGTTGAAATGATATCCTTTTAGAGGCTTAAATTGTGTAGCTCTGTGTAATGAAACGAAATAAATCTTAACATACGATGATTTCATTCTATATAATATTAAATAAATTCTGTAGGTTTAGCTACGAATTTGAGTTAGGGACTTGTGTCTCTAATTCCATTTGACAACTTAAAAAGTTTTATTTATACATAATGAAATCATCATATGCTAACATTTGTTTCGTTTCATTACATCTAGGCACACAATTTAAGCCTCTAAAAGGATATAAATTTAACAATTTTATTTTGAACAATTCTCCTGTGAATATGCACCTTTAAATCGTAAAGACATACAATTCGTACAACAACGCTTAGTCCATCATCGATTAACCCTTTCATGACGAAACCGTCCCAAACCGGCCTCTGCAGTGGTCTTGAAGCATGCCAAGAGAAGACTATTTTTGAAATTTATGTCTGAAATGACTGGCTCGGTAACCGAGCCAGTCATTCCGGTGGTAAATTTCCAAAAATAGTAAATGCAAATGGCATTCAATAAGTAAAAATTTTGATTTTCTTGACCAAATTTAGACATTAAAGGGTTAAACATTTGTGACAAACTTAGCGATTTCATTCATGATGTAATTGATTATGATGTCATATTACATGTCAGATAGTTTATTATGACACCATATGATTGACATTGGTCTTGACCAAATTTAGTGGGTTAATTGATTAAGTGTGCTTATTACATTACAAAGCTGTATATCACCCCGCTATGTGTGCTTTAATCTGAAGAGAGAAATAATATTTATGTTCCTCTCTGTCTTCCAGGAGAAGTCGCATTTTCGAAGCTCAGGTTTTCGCAGCTGAACATTTTGCGGAACCAGAAACAGAGGTGCTACCAATTTAGATGTGCATGTACTGGACACCAGTTTAGACGTACATTTAGACTGATTTGCTATAACAGTATTTAACTAGCAATTTTAATTTAATAAACATGCTGTTGATTATTTTGAAAGTAATTTGACTGGACGGTGTTGTTGCCATAGGCAAGTCATTCCAGTAGTAAATTTTCAAAAATAGTCTTCTCTTTACCTGCAATGGAGGAATCCAGTTTTAACTACGCCTCGCCCATCTTTGGCTAAACTCCACACGGATTTCGCCCATGTTGGGATCGATCGAACCATGAACTCCTTGGCTATCAATTTCCAGAAAAATATACACTTAGGTAAGCTGTTAAATATTTTGAAACTAATTTGACTGCAGTCTAACTAGTTTCAAAATATTCAACAGCATGTTTATTAAATAGTAAAGACATACAATTCGTCCATTATCAATTAATCGTTCATGACGGACTCGGATACGTCAGTCATGACATAATTGATTTTGACGTCATCCTATACATTATGTAGTTGCTTATGACATATGATTGATGAATAAACTGGAATCCTCCATTTTTATACATTATAATCCAATGGAGGGATCCCATCTGGCATTTGAGTATCTGACATCATAATCAATTATGTCACTAATCATAATGACTTATCTAGCTCTGTCATGAACATTGAAAACATTGTCAATTGTACGAAATGTTTGTCTTTGATAAATTTACAATCTTAAAAACATTCTCTTGAATATTTTTCAACAGCTTACCTGACTGTATAGTTACCTTGAAATTGGGATTTTTGGAATTCAGGATTCAAACTAAATAAATCGATTCCATCACCAATAATAAATTGCCAAAGCTTAGTAAGGAATGGGAGGGGAATAGCTAGTAATGGATCCCTCCATTTAGCGGGATTATACATGTACATTATTAGCACACCTGGCCTGAAAGGCCAAGTGAGCTTATGTCATGGTGACTGTCCGTCGTGTGTCCATCCATCCGTCAACTTTTCCTTTAAACAACTTCTTCTCAAGAACCGCTAGGCCGATTTCAATTATATTTGGCAGGAAGCATCCTTAGGGCATAGGGATACAAGTTTGTTCAAACGAAGCCGATCAGGCAATTTGGCTGGTGGCCATCTTGGATTTAAAAAAAACGTCTAAAAATCTTATCCGAAACTGCTTGAGGGATTGAAGGAAACCTCATGAAATATGATCTAGGGCAAGAGCTCAACGAAGTTTGTTCAAGGGAACTTGATTGGTTAAATGGTACAGCGGCCATCTTGATTGACCTAATTTTAGCGAAAATGACTTCCAGAACCGCTGAAGGGATCAGGCCGAAATTTGGCAGATATGATTAGGGACTAAGGGCCATTAAAGTTTGTTCAAGAGAAGTTAATCCGTAAAAAGACATGGCCGCCTTGGGCCAAAATATAGCATGTTTGGTGGGCATATTGGATTTTTTTATGTAATCGATTTTGAGGCCGAAATAGGTTTTTGGGTATTCTGATCTCAAATTTGCAATTTTAGAAACTGTCGGATAAACGGTTTGGCAGCCATCGTGGACGGTTTCCCCCCAAAAGCTCCAATGCTAAAGTAATGGGAAATTTAAAATGTCTTCTCGAGAATTACTGGGCCAATTTGAATTATATTTGGCAGGAAGCATCCTTAGGGCATAGAGATTCCATTTTGTTCAAACGAAGCCGATCGGCCAATTTGGCCGGCGGCCATCTTGGATTTCGGCCAATTTTTAGAAATGTCTAAAAATCTTCTCCAAAACTGTTTGAGGGATCAATTCAGACTTCATGAAATATGATCTAGGGCAAGAGCTGATCCAAATTTGTTCAAGGGAACTTGATTGACCAAATGGTTCAGCCGCCATCTTGGATGACCTCATTTTTGCAAAAACAACTTCCTCAGAACCGCTGAAGCAATCAGGCCGAAATTTGAAATATATAATTAGGGACGAAGGGCCATTAAAGTGTGTTCAAGAGAAGTTGATTCGTAAAAAAAACTGGCCGCTGTGGGCCTATCAATATATTAGTGTGTTTGGCAGCCATATTGGATTTTTTTATTTCATGGATTTTGAAATTGATATATGTTTTTGCGTATTGTGATTTCAAATTTGCCATTTTCGAGACTGTTGGATAAACAGTTTAGTGGCCATCTTTGATCATTTACCAGCCAAAATCTCCCATTCTAAATAATGGGAAATTTAAAATGTATTCTCGCGCCATCTTGGATTTTGGTTGATTTTTTAAAATGTCTATAAAAATCTTCAACAAAACCGCTTGGGAGATCAATTCAAAATGCATGAAATATCATCTAGGGCAAGAGCTGCACCAAGTTTGTTCAAGGGAACTTGACTGGCCAAATGGTTTGGCGGCCATCTTGGATAACCTATTTTTTGCCAAAACAACTACAGAACCACTGAGCGGATTGGGTTAAAATTTGGGAGATATGATTAGGCACTGAGTGCCATTAAAGTTTTTCAAGGGAAGGAGCTATGTCAGAAACATGGCCGCAGTGGACCAATCAAAATGTAGCGTGTTTGGCGGCCATATTGGACTTGCAAAAATCTCAACAAACTTATTTAAAAAACTACTCGTAAACCACCCACAAACAATTTGGACAAAAATGCATAGTGCTCTAGGTGAGCGACACAGGCCCCTTGGGCCTCTTGTTAATTTGTTATGCATATTACCAGGATTATAGTACATTGTTATGCAAATTACCAGGATTATAGTACATTGTTATGCAAATTAACATAATGTATACTTAAATGTTGTGTGCATTATGCCTACATTCTCTGCAAAATATCTACATTTCTCACACAAATGTGATAACAGTTTATTAATCTGTGTTATACTACGTAATTAATATGCTGTTGTTTTTAATTTTACACTATTTCGTGTAAATCTATCTTTATTTTTTACTGAAATAGTATTATTTACAATAAAGTATTTATTCAGACCTCATAATATCTTATTTTATAGATGATGGTGTAATAATCATGTGTTGGGTGCTGGCTAGCAATGCTCATTTAACCCTTTAAGCCTCATAGAAAATGTCCATTTCCAGACCAAGAGAAGACTATATTTTTTAATTTACCACTTGAATCATTCAAGCGCTATATTTTCAAAAATAGTCTTGGTCTGCAGATGGACATTTCTCAAGACCAGTGAAGAAGCCATTTTTGGCTGATATGAGGGTTAAAGTGTTAATGGGCAATCTCAAACTGTATCCCATTTAGTATCTCTATTATTAACTAGATTTCTCTGTCGATGACCCATCATCGCAAATCCCCATGTTCACTGCTTCGTCCTCTTGACCCCCACGGAGCCCTAGGTGTGTGTGGGGGAGGAGATAGTGTGTGGGGGAGGGGTTTGGGTGGGGTGGGTGGGTGTTGGGGATGGGGGAGTGTAAGAGCAAAGTGTAAATATGCTCTTGTACTTCACAATAATATGGGTAGCTCACCTACCAAATTTCGTTGAATTCTGTCCAGCGGTTTCAGAAAAGTTGTACTACAATCAATTATTTATTTCTTCCCAAGCCCCTGGCAGCAGGACCAAACATAAATGTTGTCACGTAATCCTCAATTATATGAGTGATCCACATACTAAATTTGTTTGAGTTACACACAACGCTTTGCGAGGATCATAGTGTGACGGACAATGTTTATAATATTTGCACTTTGGAACCTGCCCCTTCCCCCCCCCTTGCGGGTGGAACCAAACGTAAATGTCGTAACGCAATATACAATTATATAGCTATCCCATTTAGTAAATTTGGAAGGAGATGGAGTGAGAGACAGGTTTTAAGATATTTGTCCTTTTAACCATACGCCTGACCTCGGGGGGGGGGGGAACCAACTCTAAATATTGCCGTGCAAGACACAATCGTATGAGTAACCGTTCATACCAAATTTGATTGAATTCCACCCAGCGGTTTGGGAGAAGATAGTGTGATGGGCGACAAAGGCGATTTTAGCAACTCCAAATTTTTTTCAAAACATGAGGATAAATGTGTGAAATATTTGCACTAATCGAAGATTATTTATTTAGATAAATAACTATATAGATGTACATTGACAAAAATATCTTATATACTTTGGGACGTCACAAGCAGTATTGTTATGTCATGATGTGTCACTATCACTCGACTTTGGCGTAGTGATATACAATGCCGCAAGGACAACTGTAATCTTATGCGCCTTTCCACTGGATCCATCCATCATATGATGTCATAATCAACTACGTGATGTATAGAATAACATCACAATCAATGACATCATGAATGACGTAGATAAGTATGTGACAAACTCATAGTTGAAGATGGACTATGCGTTGTTGTATGAATTGTACCTCTACTATTTAATAAATATCCTGTTGAATATTTTGAAAGTAATTTTAAGTGGTGAGGTGGATATGTGTATGTTGGTGGTTGGTCAAAAGGTGGCATAGGAGGGTGGTCACTATGGTGTAGTTGTGTAGGTGCGTACTAGTATCCTGTCGTGTGGTGTAATTCTGACAGGTGGTTTGGTGATCCTCACACATGGACGGTTAACTAATGAAGCCTTGAGGTCAAGTGTCGGTGAGGTAGATGACGTTATGTGTATCGTGTTTGTCTTGATCGCTCATGGGGTTGGTGGGTATCGAATGGTGGACGGGATTCTTGTTTGGGGAAATTGGACTTGAATCTTCCATTACACAATGGTCGCTGCAGTTTCATACCTACTACCACATCGGAACCTTCCCACTGGTAAGTCAGTTTACGCGGTACACTTTAAGAACGTCTGGTATCGCAGACCCAACCAATTTTTACGGCCTCAAGGGTTTCCATGTACACGGCGGTCATGCCAGGTTTCCAGGCGCCGATCCACAGTGGAAACGGAGTCTGACGAGCTCATGGCCTGTTCTATCCTTTGCCACATGAGCTCTACATACAGAGATGGCGAGTTTATTTCACCTGAGATTCTAGGCATGGCTCGATCCAGAGGCAAGGATAACTCATGGCCTAACATTAATCTAGCAGGGGTGAACCCCGTGCTTGAGTGAACAGAAGTTTGGTATGCCATGAGAACATAAGGGAGCCAAAGATCCCAATCACGACAATCAATACTCAGTTTCTTTAGTTAACAAGACTACATTGAACCTATCTACCATACCTTCGCCACGCGGATGGTAGGACGCTGTACGCGTTTTAACTATATGAAACAATTTGCAGAGCTCAGTGATCAAATGGCTCTCAAAATTGCTACCTTGGTTGGAATGCAACTCATGGCATGCTGAAATGGCAGAAGACATTGCTCGCCAGGACATCAGCCACAGTGGCCACCTCTTGGTCCGGCAAAGAAAGTGCTTCCACCCACTTCGTAAAATAATCTTGTAGTATGAGGATGTATTTATTGCCCTCATCTGTCATGCTTAAGGGCCCGAGCACATCGATAACCATTCGCTCCTGCGGTGCACCGACGATTCTTGTTTGTAACGGCATGGAGTGTTGATGGCCAAGTACAGGGTACGCATTTGTCCACCCAAGCCTTCACGCTTTCGCGTATGTTAATCCAATGGAGCCGGGTATTGATACATCAGTAGTCCTTTCTAAGGCTAAATGTGAAGCATTGTCATGCAATTGTTCAAATATCATGACTCGGAAACGCTCTGGAATTATTATATGATTATTGATATACAGAATGTTATATCATGACTCGGAAACGCTCTGGAATTATTATATGATTATTGATATACAGAATGTTATTGTGCCCATGGCACTCTGCATATCATTGGTAGTAATATTTCGCCATTGTTAAGGGACTGGTCGATTCCCTGGAAGAGCGCACCCCCTCCTGGTAATTGTAATACAGATAGAGGAGATGCAATTTAACCAAAAAGTCATTGCCTCTATCCAAAATGATGCCCTTCCTGGTACAGCTGATCTCCTCTTGGCTCAGTTCAACTCTGGCTGTAGAGACCAAGATCAGTGCACAGGGATCATACATTGATGACTCGGGTCCTAAGGGTATGCAGCGGCTGTGTATGTCGAGTTCTTGTTGTTTGCAGTGGATTACAGCTTCGCTGACACGGAGTCAGCACCAAGAAGGGCATCGTTTTGGATAGAGGCGATGACAACTTTTTGTTTAAATTGCATCTCCTCTATCTGTATTACGAGGTTTACTATACCAGCCACTGGAACATTAGCGCTAGTGGATGTTTGTGGGAAGATGGATGTAGGCCTAAGTGGGAGCCGTCTATGAGGTGGTATGCTCTCATATAGGGGCTTATTAGTCCCCTACTGGTAAAACCGGAGGTGGGGTGGGGTGGGGGTGGGGGGGTTGGAACTATAGGTTTGCACTCTGTCTGTCCGTCCGTCTGTCGCAGTTGGTTTTCCGCACTTTTGTTCGCAGTCCTTCAACGTATTCAACTGAGAATTGGTATATTGCTTTGTCATGAGAAGTTACAGACCAAGTTCGAGTTTCAGGCATATGCGTCAATTTTTTATGGCGTTATGCCCCCTTTCGACTTAAGAAATACGAAAAATATCAGCTTTCCGCATTTTTTTTTCGCACTCCAAGATATGTAAGCGAAAATCGGTGCATTGCTTTAGTATAAGGAGTTACAGAGCAAGTTCGAGTTTCAGACATTTTCGTCAGTTTTTCATGGCGCCTTGCAACTTATGAAATACGAAAAATATTAGTTTTCCGCACTTTTTTTTGCAGTCTTTCAAGATATTATACTGAGAATTGCTACATTGCTTTGTTCTGAGAAGTTACAGACCAAGTTCGGGTTTCAGACATATGCATCAATTTCTCTAACGACTTGAATTCCACTCATTTCAGTGTTGATGCGAGGAAATTTCTCATTTCGACATTGATTTGAGGAAAGTTCCTCATGGCTGAGAATTAGGAAAATCAAGTCTCATTGAGGAAATTTCCTCATGGCTGAGAATTTGGAAAATCAAGTCTATTTGAGGAAATTTCCTCATAGCTGAGAATTTGCAAAATCGATTTTGAGGAAATTTCCTCGTGGCTGAGAATTTGGAAAATCAAGTCTATTTGAGGAAATTTCCTCATAACTGAGAATTTGTAAAATCGATATATGAGGAAATTTCCTCATGGCTGAGAATTCGCAAAATCCAGACTATTTGAGGAAATTTCCTCGTGGCTGAGAATTTGCCAAATGGAGTCTATTTGAGGAAATTTCCTCATGGCTGAGAATTTGCAAAATCGATATTTGAGGAAATTTCCTCGTGGCTGAGAATTTGGAAAATCAAGTCTATTTGTGGAAATTTCCTCATAACTGAGAATTTGTAAAATCAATATTTGAGGAAAGTTCTTCATGACAGAGAATTTGCAAAATCGATATTTGAAGAAATTTCCTCGTGGCTGAGAATTTGCAAAATCAAGTCTATTTGAGGTAATTTCCTCATAACTGAGAATTTGTATAATCGATATTTGAGGAAATTTCTTCATGGCTGAGAATATACGAATTCAAGTCTAGTTGAGGAAATTTCCTCATGTCTGAGAATTTGCAAAATCGATATTTGAGGAAATTTCCTCATGGCTGACAATTTGCACAATCGAATCTCTGAGGAAATTTCCTCATGGCTGAGAATATGCAAAGTCAAGACTGAGGAAATTTTCTCATGGCTGAGAATTTGGAAAATCAAGTCTAGTTGAGGAAATATCCTCATGGCTGAGAACTTGCAAAATAGATATTTGAGGAAATTTCCTCATGCCTGAGAATTTGCAAAATTAAATCGATTTGAGGAAATTTCCTCATAACTGAGAATTTGTAAAATCGATTCTATTTGAGGAAATTTACTCATCGCTGAGAATTTGCAAAATTGAATCTATTTGAGGAAATTTCCTCATGGCGGAGAATTTGTTAAATCAAGTCTATTTGAGGAAATTTCCTCATAACTGAGAATTTGTAAAATCAAGTCTATTTGAGGAAATTTCCTCATGGCTGACAATTTGTAAAATCAAGTCTATTTGAGGAAATTTCCTCATGGCTGGTAATTTGCAAAATCGAGTCTATTTGAGGAAATTTCCTCATCGCCGAGAATTTGTAAGATTATGTCTATAGTTGAAGAAATTTCCAGTAGTAGGGCCGGGATTAAAATGATACCACCTCCCTCAACTGGCAGCCATTCGGCGATCCGTGGCCCCCACCGCCCTCTTAATCCCTGGGGACTTAGGGTTGTTGAGACATGTGGTTAGTATGTCTCAAGATGATGCCCCAGGGATTAAGAGGGCAGTGGGGGCCACGGATCGCCGAACGGCTGCCAGTTGAGGGAGGTAGTATCATTTTAATCCCGGCCCTACTACTACCACACATAATAGGGTCTGAACACCCATTTAGAGACACGCATCCACAGTAATATACACCGACCACGGCATGTCTCAACAACCCTATGCCCCAGGGATTGAGAGGGTGGTGGGGGCCACAGATCGCCGAACGGCTGCCATTTGAGGGAGGTAGTATCATTTTAATTCCAACCCTACTACTACCACACTGAACGCCCATTTAGAGACAAGCCTCCACAGCGACATACACCACTGTGGATCGGCGCCTTCAACTCGTTCTACTCATGGGAGATGCTCACATCGGGCCACTAGGCCTGGCTGATGGCGTTCAGCTACTTTGGGTTGGAGCTTGACGTCGATATACTCTACCCGGTGGACTTTGGCAGCTGCACCTCCAAGATGTTCGACAAGATGATGGGCTTCGTGGACCAAGGCGGGTACCTGAGGAAGCACGTTGACCCGCGCTTCATGGACGGCCGCGGCAACCTGTTCGACCACAGCATTGTAGATGCGCTGGCGGCAGACGCACCCTACGAACACTACATGCTGGGCGTCATCCCCTGGAAGGTCTTTGAGATCAACTACGTTCATTAATTTGGAGGTGGCTGGTCTCCTAACATGGTGTTCCCGAATCGCTCTGAAAGTGCACTCTCGAGGGTGGTGTATGTAAGTGTAGTTCCTGACCCAAGATCGGCCAAGACTTGTAATGCCTTGCCCGACAACTTGGCAGACAGATACTCTCCCATCTGCTGGTCCGCCCACTGGCTCATGCGGCTTATCTCGAATTGACACCAGTAATTCTCCCAGTCACCTTCCCCACTAAATTTGGCATATTGTGTATTAATCTGGCATGGGGGTACGGTATCAAATGTCCTCTGGAAGTCAAAGGAGATCATGTCAATACATGCTGGGTGATCAAGTAGTTCTGTCCATGCTTCCATGACCGAGATCAACTAGGTCATACTGGAACGTCCTTCCCTAAATCTGTGCTTCTGGTCTGAAAAAGGTTATTTTGTGTCATGTGGTCAACGATTGCATCCTTTATGATTGACTCCATCACGTTGCAACAAATGGATGTAAGGGTGATCGATCGGTATTTTCCAACTGCACTTTTACTACCCTTTTTAAAGATCAGGGTAATATTTCTTTGTCTCCAGATGTTGGGGATATTGCCTTCATCCATGGACTTGGATAGGATAATTAACCGTGGAGTTGCCAGTGAGTTCTTTTAGTATGCGTGGGTGGATATCATCGGGCTCTGCAGACATTCTTCTTAAGATTGCTTAGCTTTAGTCGCATTTGTTTTGTTGTTAGGTGAATTTCGTCTAATGGCTCGTTGACATTGTGTTGACTACAATGAACGGATTCCCCATCTTCCCCCGTGAAGACACTTACAAAGAACTTGTTTAGCATGTATGCTTTTTCGACATCTGTTGCCACAACACCACTTTCATGCAGCAGATCAGAAATCCCTGAGTGTGTCTTTAGTTTGCTGTTAACATATTTATGGAAGGCCTTATGGTTGGACTTGGATTATTTTGCCATATTATTCTCAAATTCTTTCATGGCACATCGTGTAGCTCTACTGGCTTGGTTCCTAAGACTACAGTAATGGGCATAGCCGGTAGGATTGTGGCTGTTCATAAACGCCTTCCAGGCTACTTTTTTGTATTTGACCTTTGATAAAGTTTTACTATTCATCCAAGTGGGTTTGCGATTTTTGTTAGCATCAATGTGTTTTACTGGGATGAACTCGGCTTGTCCAGTCTTTAAATTGTGCTGCTAAGTGGCCCACCATTCATTGACATTTTTTCCAAGGAACAGTTCATTCCAATTTACTTCAGACATCGGTTTGTTACGGTTAATTTAATTGCCATAGTCCCGTTTGTAAGACTTGACTGGTTTCTGGGTATCCTGGTTTTTACAGTGAATGGTGAAACTTATAGTCATGTGGTGCAAGGCACCAACGGGTGGATGCGTATATATGCTTTCAATCATGTCTTCCTCGTTAGACAGTACCAGGTCTAATGTATGGGGATTTTGATCTCCACGAAATGTGCTGATAAATGTAGGTTTCCTGTGTTAGTTCCAGGGGTTTTTTATTCCGGCTTTAGATGTATCCTCGTTCCAGTTAATATCAAGATAATTAAAGTCACCCATGATGACTGTATGGGAATCTTCAGAGTTGCTGCTTCTGTGAGCGACTTCTCAAGCAGGTTATTGTTGTCACTGCTACCGTTGGGGGATCGGTAAACACAATTAATTAGTAGCTTGTCTTCGTAGTTTAGGTTAACAGTACACCATGACGAGTCTTGATAGGTATTTGCTGAGGGTACATTTCTTTCTGATGCGTTTAGGTCTGTTTTGGTGTAGATGGCTACATCACGGTCACCAGAGTTTGTGTTAAGCCAAATATCATACCCAGGAATCTGGTATTCAACGCTCAGTAATTTATTGTGTGATTGCTTTGTTGTTATTTCGCTAAAACCTATGATGTCCGGGGACTTGTTTTCTATAAAGATCAGTAGTTCTTCCCTTTTATTGTGGAACGAATCAACATTTGTATATATACAGCTTAGACCATATGGCTCAACACTCCTATTGTTATTTACAATATTTACACTTTGCCCAGTCTTGTGACATATGTTAGCTTTTCTTGCTTGTTGTTGGTCTTTTTGGTGTTTGCTAGATGCTGTGACCTGATGATCCATACTGAGTCTGTTTCCCAAGTCTCTTGCAGAACTTTGTTCGATTGCTACCTTGCTTGCCTTAGCTGTTGTTGCTCCAGCCTCTGCTTGGGGTCATATTTGCTGTAATAAATATTTGCTTGCTGCTGTCCACCCCACATGCCGGAGCAACTTGCCATTTTTTAACAGAGACAGTCGTTCACTTTTACCCAGGATTTGGACTCTGATTGGCCTACCCTTTGCATTTTCGGGATTGTATGTGTGAATCCTGCGTATGTCAACTCGGTATGTTACATTGGGTTGCAGCTTATATTTTTGCATAGGTTTGTCACCACTTCTGTGTCCGCATCTCTTCTTGCTGGGCCTGTTTCTCTCTGGTTTTCGTTGGATACTGAAGAACATAATGTTATCCATGCGCATATTTCTGTACGCAATTTCTTGGTAGATCTCCTCTTGTGAGGCCAGCGTGTCTGGTGCATTGAACATATGTTTTATAATTTGGACACTCGTGTGGTGACCGATTCAATGTCCTCTTGTAGCGTGTTGTGTATAGCTCGCGAGGGAATGCGTTGGTCCGTCCCGCTGCCCTGCTCCATTGCACCACATGTATAGGATGTGCGGGAGGGCTGGTTAGCTGCGGTTCTTGGGGTTACATATCCCATATCGTGACTCTCCGAAAAGTACAAAGACCGACTTCTAGAGCCGGTGGAACGATAATGTTCCAGTGGGGCCATGCGACCATTGCCGCTGAGATTGAACCTCACTGTCTCGTCCCAACTCTGCGTCACCGATATGATGGTAAATGACTCAATTTAGGAGCCTAGACATGATAATTAAAACATACTATACAAACAACGGTACTCGTTTGTTAGCACGAGAGAGAAAATATACAGTACATAGAACTAAGTTGATGTCTTGTTAACGTGGATTCGTCAGAGGTACCTCACCGATCCTCATATATCTGTAAGTTATCGCTGCAAGGGAGCGTCCTAACGAGGCCACTTATATAGTTTAATATAAACCATTATACCCCTGACAAAAATATTATTGTTGGGAGAGGAATTGCCTCGCGCAGGCCTCCATCACAGGAAAATGGCTGCAACGCTGAAGCGGAGGAAGAGAGCTGGCTAAAAGGATCACTCTCTTGTTCAAACCTATGCTAAGTGTAGTGTGAATCAACCTAGTGAAATGATAATTAATGTGATGCACGCTGTATTACGTGAAGATGGGGTGGATGATTTCCATAGAATTCAACACCGCCATCTTATGTAAGTCCAATATACTGTGTTGGTAGTTGCCGCTTTTATTTATGCGGTCCTTCTGCTAAATCTTAAACTACCAGTTAGTTGTTAGATTTATATGCTAGGTTTGGCCGCAAGTGGCAGGAATTTCTACCTATTGTTGATACATGAGCACGGCTGGCGAAGATGCTCGGTTTCCCTAAGGTCTCCCTCCAGAGCATATCCCTCAGATAGGCAGTGAGTGGACATGTTACGGAGTGACAGCCTCACAATCACATAACGATCCGGTTACATATCACACCGCAACCATATACAGCATCACTAGGACAAGTCAATAGTACACAAGCAGTTTGAAAAGTGCATAAAAGTTTTTGGCTGGAGTAAGCGGCAGATATCCATCTCCAGTGACCATCCCGTGAGGACGTGGCGGGTTCCAAGACTGCACCCAGTGACTGTATGGAGTTAGATGGAGATCTGTGTCCTATCCGTGACCCGGTGTGTCAGGGGCAGACCATCTAAGATCCAGCACTGGCGACTAACGTTTGCCTATCATTAGGGTTAAGTTTCAGGATGCCCAGAGATGCACTGCTGGCCGGTTAAAATAAATATCTTTTCGCAGTGCTTCCTAATTTGGCGGGGTTATTTATGCTAATTGGTATCCGAAGATGCAGAAGAGGTGTATGCAAAATCGACACTGGTCTTCACCGCTTGGAAACCCCAATAGTTTCCCAAGTCAGACCATGCCAATGAGGCGATGGGAGTTCCAGACAATTAATAAGCTTTGCGGCTGGAGGCGCTTAAAAAGAGACAATCACTCAATATAATAAGAGGCCCTAAGGTATCTGGCCAATTTTACACAATCTAGCCACTGTGTGGTGTTACATATCCACTACATCCAGAAAAGAGGCTGACACAAATGTCTCCTAAGGAGCGGTTGTCCCTAATTACTTTTAAACACATCCTATAGAGCTAGAATAGCCAGGTTTAGTTGATCACATGTCAGGTTCGCGCAATGCGAACATGAACATTGACCTCAATGTAAATTGATGCTGGGGGAATAGTAATGTGGATTTATTGTTGCTGTATAGTATAGCCTAGCGTACTGCGGTCCTAGTATTTTATGTAAAATAAACAAAACAAGTAAATAGGATGACTGCTGCCATATATATCCTAACTATCACAGTATTGATAATAAATCGGGTCATAGGACCTTGCGGTGCTTGTTACTCATAGGCACAAAAATAAGGATAATATTTACATTAAAGATATAAATTATAAAATGCCGTCTCAGACAACCAGTCGGGACCTATTAGTCATCAGTACCTGTAAAGAAACGGATAAATACAATAATACGAAGAATTAGCTAAATGAGTACCTATTAATCATCGGTACGGAAAAAGTCCATAAATCACTGTAGATGCTGCGTAACAGATGAGGAACGCGAGATGGCACGATTCTGGAGTTGCTGGGAAATCGCCGCATGCAAATTGTTGATGCGGCTCACTCTCAAAGACAGGGAAGAAGAATGACTGTAGTTGCCGATGTCCACTAGATAGTCATAATAGCTTATACAAATAATTTAAGCAGATTAATAAAGTTCCACACTGTATCAGAAAGTTGAAAGTTGCCCATAACATAGAGGGCTACAGTTGAAAATTTTAATTATAAAATGCATGTACATTCCTGGGCACACCATACATGGTACACCGCATAGCTATTGTGGCATACCAGGCGGAGTCCCACCAGACTGCTGGCTAAAAGTTCATTAACACACGACATGCTGCGCAAAAGTTTGATCGCCACTTTTTAGCGTGGTTTGGCAGATCTGACGAGTTGTCCACCAAGATTATTCAATTAGTTTCCCCCGGATGTCCGTCCGAGGGCTTACAAAAAAAACTAGATGCGGGCCAGAGACTATGAACTGAAATCTGAGAGGCACTGCTGCAGTTATAAGGGAACGACAGTCAGTAAGCAGACGTCTTACACTGCTCTGGCCACACAACCTGCCACGTGTTCTCTCTCGACGAAGTGTGGTCTCGATTCTTTGTTTTGTATTCCGTTTATACTACTCGTGACGTCATAGGCAGGACGCCCAGCCAATCAGTGGGCGATCTGTAGCCAATCAGCGTGCAGATAGGAAGGGTGAGGATGCTATCCCGTGATAGACATCTTCCCCATTTATTAAGTACATACACGTGTTTAAGACGTCCTTGTAATATTTTGAAAATTAATTTCAATGAGCTAAATTAGAATAACTCTGCCATTTCTGTTGAGATTTTTAAAAGGTAAATAGTTTTAGGATTCTCCTCTCATTCCGGTCCTGATAGGTAAGGTTAAAGAAATTACGTGCACCAACCTCGTACACTTTAGTATGCATTCTCTCCCATCGCTGACATGTGTTGTCAGGGAAGCGCTGACGCGTGTGCATGCGCGCTACGCGATCTCACAGACTTAGATGTTTCACACAAACCACTCTCATATATATATGACTTTATACATGCATACTCTCCTGCTCAGGGGGGGGGGGCTTGCTTGGAACGTACCCGGAGCGGTCGTCGTGTACCCAGCCAAGCTGCGACAGTCCGTACCCGTCCGGCCGATCCACGCTACACCACCCTCTCCTAGTTTGACACGCGTGGCAAACAACACCACATCGTGGATCGAAAGCACGGGAGCATGCTAGGTGAGAACTATAGACTTCTCGAGTAAGTGCGTAGCTGAGAGGATAAGTGACGTGAGGGACGCGTAGTTTATCAGGGAAGAGCACACAGAGGTGCAAAAGAGTTTGAGAGGGAGGCATACATTGGTTTTGACTTTTGGCCTGGTATTTATTTTTCCAGGCCTTTTCTTCTTTGTTTTCATATTGTGGTGCGTACCCTTTTATTTATTTAACACCATAATTCAGCTAAACAATAGCTCACATTTGGTGTCTGATAATTCTCCACCGAGAACATCCAAGCTCCGACGTACCTGAATTAAGATATATGAAAATATATTATATATAAAGTATGACTAACATATCACAGTATAATATCAATTACGTACGCATACCAATTATATGAGGTTATGCATACAGTGGGGCCCGTTTAGGCGGGGCCGCACGGATAGCTCTCGCCATCCCAAATTCGTCTCATCATGCTAACACGAGAAGAAAAATAATAAGAAAAATAGTATATATAACAATAATAATAATTGGTTTATCAGGCAGCCCCAGCAATAGCTGAGGCATAATGGGAAATAAGACATATTCGCTGCGGTGTGTTGTGTACCAACACCGCACACGGTGTGTTTACAACACAGGAATCCACAGCAATTATATTGCTGAGACACAGCTATGCAGTAGTCAGCCAAGGGATGGGATTTCAATTTTTAAAACATATAGTAAGAAGAAAAAGCTTTCAAAAATAAAGATATAATAGTTCACTTTTCCGCACACCTAGTCAAACATTCTGCTGCATCCACGACAATAATGGCCACAAGTATCTGCTGAAATGTTGCCCCAGCGGGTCCGAGGTCCACGATCCGAACATGACGGTCGTGTGGGTGGGGTGGGGGTGGTGGGGTGAATGGGGGTGGTGGAGATCTATTTGTGCTGATATTATATTTTCCATGTTAATGTTCTCTGTGCTCAGGTTTGATGAAGTTACAGATAAGTTGGGTAATGCACTTGTTGCCGTGGTGACGATAATGTGTGGAGTCCTGATGGTGACTGATTCCGAAGTTGCTTTCATGTAGTCTGCTGGATGTCGCGGAAATGCTGCACTGAGGTGCTGCTCCAGTTGGTGTGGATAGTTTTCTAATTTTTACAGCCTGAATAAGTCTACTTGCGGATGTTCTAGGTACTGCTCGGATGTCAGCTTGGTGAGCTAAGCGACGTTTCTCCGAGTACGGTCTGTCCGGCATGGTAGTTTTGTGGATGGCAGGATCTACTGACATGAAGTTGCTGTGCTTGGATCTCGGAGCGCTGGCATGCGATGTAGAAGTGGTGATGGTGGTTTCCGTGAGACTTATCGCCTCATCGATAACTAAACTGAAAGGAGATATAAAACTGTCCTAAATGTTTTGTAACACTTGATCATGAATTGTCATAGGAGTGGTTATCACTACCGAAATTGGCTGTCCGATCACGGATGCAGATATTGTGATAGGTGGTGCCGGTGTAGTTACTGCGGGTGCTGTCGGTGTTATTGTTGCAGTTGGTGTCAATGCCAATCATGCAGGTGCTGCCGGTGTTGATCTTATGGGTGCTGCCGGTGTTGTGGTAATGGTTGCTGGAGTGCTGGTGCTAGCTGACTGTGTTGTGGATGCAGATGCTGAAGCTATTTGTGGAAAGTTAGGTTGTCGTCTCTTCGTGCATTTAGTTTTGGCCATCTTCCCATTCGGAATTAATACAATTGGAAGTCTACTTTCAAAGCGTGGTGCGAGGACGTCTATATCTTCGCTCTGTTCACCAGGTTTTAAAGTTACGACCAACACATGATGTTTATATGACAACACATGTGTAACACCATACCGCGTGGTGGAATATAAGTATTTGCAGTCCGCACAGTATGCCCTCTGAAGTAGATGGTCGCGATTGATGTGAAGTTTCAAGTCCGAATTTCTGGAAAATGCACGCTTGCACGGCTGTTCGTCATACGAAGTTGAGGTACATGGATATTTCTTGCCAGTGTTCACAGGTGCCGATTCTTCCAAGCTGTAGGACAATGCGAGATCTTCCGCAAGCGACATACTACTCCCACATGATTGTTATATGTGGAGCTGCATGCACCTAACTAAACTTTTTCTAACTTTTCTAACTCTTCATAATACTTTCCTGGACAATTACAACATGAAATTAATAATAATGATAAGAAATGCAGAATTTGGTTTGCGACACGAAAATGGCCTAATACCTGATCTTCCCTAGTGTCGAGTCTGAAGGGAAGATGAAGTTTCAATGCACGCTTTCCTCCTTTTATACTTTTTGGTGACGCCACAGGATGGTGGAGGACCACGCCCATGTATGGGTTTATTTAACTTTCGCTCTCCTGGAGTCCGACTACATATTCCCTTCATAAAAAGAAGGTGTATATATATATATATTAGGAGGTAGGATAGCCACTTTCATCCCCACCCTGCGGAAAATCAGGTCTCCGATCAATGTTAAAATCTGGAACTATTTATTCCTGTGGATGCTCACCTTTTAATTAGCGTGATGCGGTTTTTCAAGTTGGATGCTTTAAAACTCGCCTGTTCGAATGTCAGGCTGGAATGCCCTATGGGGTGTGGGAGAGTGTGATGACTTCAGCAGCCGTGACCCCGACTCAACACCTCTCACCTCCTCCATCACGTCGTTGTAGCATCGTGGGAGGGCGGTTCTTTTGTTTATAGCCTTTGATCCAATTTACTGGATAATAGAAGTGATGATCACGTGATACTTGTTTTGAAAGCATGTAGTTGATCGGAAACTTAGGCAATTTGTATATAGGTGGAGATTGATGCTGTTTTTTTGTATGTATTTGATGCAAAAAATAGAAACATATGTTTTCATTTCTCTCTTCCTTAGAACAGTGTCGCTTTTATGCCCGTGGTCTTGACCGTGCACCTTCTCCTGTGTATGGTGTATATATTCCAGCTCGTGTTGCTTGTCGGCTGGAATTTGTAGGTAAGATAATATTTGACATTCTCTACAGTGTTATACCGTCTAAGTTTTGATACTGCTTCATCAGCCCGCATGCGAATGATTTGTATATGCAGTAGAACAGTCGTGTTCTTAATCAAAATTAGGACAGTATAGCTGACGGTAATTTATTGTTTGGTTTAAACAGGTCCATGTCTTGCGGATTCCAAGTCCACTGACTCCGCCAAGCTCGACTGTATTTTCTGGGTGGGCGGACTGCCAAGCATCCTCCTCCATGGGTAGGACTAGTCTCACCTCACCTAGGCCAAACTTAATTATTACGGTACAGCTTGGAAAGGGCATGCTACAGTTTACAATTTACAATACCGTCATATGGAGATTGTGAAACAGTCATCCTGAGTGTCTGTGTCTGTGTCTCTGTTATGTTGGTGAATTTGATTGATATGCGTAGCTGCTTACCTGCGGATGAATCTTGCGCTGTTGTGAAGTGTCAAGGTTTTTATTGCAGTTGGAGGTGAGGCACTGCAGGGCTTGTGGTGTCAACTTTATCAGACATGATGTATTTCATTCTGTAATGGCCGAGTCCTTTTTTAGAACGGGACAGACTTACTTTAGAGCGTGGATGACCATGATGGATGCTGTCATACTTGAATCAATCCATTATCGAATTTCCTTCCGGTAGCAAAATCTTACTCGATACCAACGGCAGACTGCGGTGATCTTGCTCTCTTAATAATGTTGGCTGTTATTACGTGTGATTGCTGTGTCTTTGTTTAGCTGTTTACATATGAAGTATCCAAGGGGGCTGGGGATCCTTGTAGCGTGTACTGTAGATGGCTGTGATGCTTTTCCTCCTTACTGTATGATCAGTTTTCTGCATTACCAGATAAGGCGGTTCTTGCGGAAAATGTTGACTCGTGTTGATGATGGTAGTGTTCTGTTGTAGGGAAGTCAGGGATGCTGTATGACGCTGGCATAGTGTGCAGTGGGCACGCTGTGGAATGCTGATTCTGTTGCTTTTGTGGAAAGTCGGGTTGCGGTGGGTCATGAACTTATCACATTCGTGCAGTATGGAATGTTGCAGAAAAAGGTGTCTAACTTTTTCTGTTACAAAAGTTAGGTGCATGCTATCTATGCTGTTGGTGGTGTTGAATGTCTCCGTTATACTCTCTGTATAATGGGGTATGTATGTAGTATTCGGTTGATGAAGAATTGACGTATCCAGCCTTGATGACAAGTGTGTTCTGTATGCTCCTGGCTTTCTGTGTCCTGCTGTGATGTTCTGACTGCTTAAAGGGGGAGGGGGGGGGGGGGGGGGTGGGGGGGGGGCATGGTAGGGCGGTTTTGGTCGGGAATGCCCTTTGAATGGGGATCGATATCTCCCGTTACACGCCAGTTGGTACTCTATCATAGTTTTTGAGTACTGGGAATATTCGAGCCGAGAGTCTGCTGAACAGGCTGCTTCCCTGCCCACTGCCAGTCGTGCGGGTGGCTGTGGTGCGAGATGCCATCTCCTCTGAAACAGCTGACTCTCTCATATCTGAAGATTGACAGTCAACAGATGACGAGTGGAGTGTGAAATGGGCAGGACGTGTGATGTCCGAACTCGGTGCGGAGATGAGGGACGCCAGTGGCAGTGGGGGTGGTGTTGCTAATGGATGGGGTGCAACTTGGAGTGGGGATGGTCCGGCGATTTTGGGAATTGGAGTGGGAGTGCACCGAGTTGTGCAGTTTTCCTGTTGACTGGAACAGGCGAAGGCCTCATCAAGCCTCTTCACTTCCATGCTATTTATTATATGTTCCTGTAGCTTGTGGGGTAGCGTCGGGCCATTCCGGTGTCTGGTGTCAACTCGCCACATCGCATTACACGATGAGTGATGGTGCTGGCTAGCTCCCCGTCTCGGGGTTACGGATCCCGTGCGACACTGCCCTATGGGTAACAAAGACCGGCTCCTAAGGCCGGTGGAGTGCAATCATTCCTGTGGGGCCGTGTGACCATCGTTGCGAACATTAAACAGTATCATCCCATGAGTTGGTGTCACTGGTATGCCTGTCCATAGCAATTTTGAGATCTATGAACTTACAAGATTTGATGGTGACCTAGCCTAAATAAGCCTAAATAAGCCTATGCAATTAGTTTACCTAAACAGACCGTCAAGTTTGCTAGATAAGAATGAGCATACGAAAATACAAGAAATAGAGACAGCCTGATGAACTTCTAAACGTGGGACTCCCGGAGGTACCACACAGACTCGCATGTTCCCGCATACGAGATCACTAATTAACTTAATATAAGGTATTATACCTCTAAGCTGAAAAGGAAAGAAAAATATCTTTTATCATGGCAAGAGGCTATGTGCCTCGCGCAGGCATTACTTCTGATGCTGTTTTCCTGGGTGAGAAGTAGTAGCCTCATGCGGGCCGCCGTCACTGGATCCTTGTGAGAGGCAAGTGCCTCGTGCGGGCCTCTGTCACAGGAAAATGCTGCCACCGCTTAAAGCAGGAAAAGAGTATTGACCAGAAAGGGCCACCCTTATATTCAACCAAAGTGCTGTAAAGAAAAGACCATCCTAGTGAAACTATAACTAAAATGTTGCGTGCTCTTTTACATGAAGGCGGGACGAGCGATTCCCAAGGGATTCCCACGTCACCGTCTTAGTTGGTGCCGCTTGTATTTATGCGGGCCTTCTTCTATGCTTAACCTACCATTTAGGTTTTAAAGACTAGAACTAGTTTAGGCCGCAAATGGCGGGTGCCCTACCTAGCTGTTAGATATGGCTGTCAATGAGAGCAGATATCCTAAGGCATCAGCACTCAAGACAGCATGCGTACATGTTACTGTGCAAGATATCCGAGCTCGATGAGAATCCGGATATCTTGCTCCACAACCACATAAAACATCACATAACGATTGCTACCTTTTTACACAAGCAAGTTTAAGCAACTGACCTATCGTTACAGTGGGGGTTGGAGAGACGAATACCCACCATGAATGTCCTTCCCGTGAGAGCATGGCAGATCCCAACATCTTGCCTAGACATTCTTACAGAATTCGGTGGGGATGCGCATCTCACCCGTCCCCATGTCTTATGGAGCTAAACTTTTTACCTGATGTTAGGTTTATACACAAGGTGCCTAAATATGCATGCGGTGCAGGAGATCTATCCTAAGAGACATGAAAAGAACTAATAATAATAATATGGTTTTGCAGTGCTTCCTACACTGGCAAGGATAATTAACTACTAGGTATCAGAAGATACATGGGAGGTGTGTGTGACACCGCACCCTGGCCATCACCGCTCAGAAACCTCCAATAGTTACCCAGGGTCGGATCAGTCCATGGTGCGGATAGGGATATCCAAACAATTAAGAAGCCATAAGGCTTAATGGAACAATAACTTTATAGATGTGAGGCCCTATATGTATGTTGGCCAATTTTACACAACCTTGCCGGAGTGCGGTGCTAGATTATCGCTACTACCGGAAAAGAGGCGTACACTATGCGTCTCCTAATGAAGAAATTGTCTCTAATCATATTAAACCTATCCTATCGAGCTAAATAGTCAGGTTTAGTCGGTAGCATGCCGGGCTAAACAGAGTTATAGCATGGACAGCGACCTCAGTGAAATATTGTTGGTGGCGGGAGAAGGTGATGCATATATAAATGTTGCTGTATAGTGTTTCCTACATGCACTGCGGTCCTAGGTTTTCTACAAATAAACAAAAGATATCAACGAATGGCTACTAGCAATATACAAGACTAACCAAGTACAAGTAATAACAATGTGAATTGATTAGGATAACAATAATGGTACAGGTTGATAGACCTATTACGGTGCGGTTAGTGAAAAACCTTACAGTAAATAAAAATAACTATGAACAGATAAAGAAATTATAACTAGCAGTCCTAAGACCATTACGGTGCCTTTTAGTCATCGGGAGCATTTACAAAGATGAGATACAATCATTAAAGTTGTTATTAACAGAATAATTAAAGATGTTAAGTATAGTTACTTGAATAGTCGGTAGCCATTCTTAAGGATGAGCTATCGTGTTACTGAAATTGATACGTCACCGCTGGTGTGACATGAGTCGGCATGTTCTCTGGAAGCTGGAAGAGGTTCCACATGTAGATTCCCGCAGACAGGATTCCTGCATGCTATTCCAGGACGGGAGCGGTGCGAACTCAGGACGATAATCACAATATAAGAATGTCTATCAAACGGTCAGTAAGTTCTACGATAACATTACTGCTATGAGAAAGGTTCCCGTTCAATGACGGTAAATATGAAAGTTGAGAACAACCCGTTAACAGGGTGGTGGGGGGCGTGGGGGAGCTTAATGGTGCGGGGTATGTCAATTAGCTCTTAAGACGTACCGGGCAAAGTTTACTTGCTGCGGTCACAAAGTTTAAATAAACATACACGACATCAGTGCGGTGGTTGAGTATCCACTTTTCGGCGTGTCAGGCAGATCCGGTGAGTCATCCACCAAAGAACATCGCTACCTCTACATCTGTAGAATCACATTTTTAGGCCGCAGAAGGCCTCACCGCAATATATTGTTCCTTGTTGGTTCTTGATTAGACGTGAACAATATTATTTAAAGTTCTAAAGATGCACCCCGAACGACTGTCTGGGAGCTTACAAAAAGTTGCGGTGGGTCGGAAAACTGCTGAAGCACTACGGGAGAGAAGCCGGCCAAGACACAGGTGAAATGCTTAATAACTGTCCTGCCTGGTCGGAGCTGAACACAGATCCAACCTGTTCGGCCCCTGGCCGAGGATGCTCCTGATCTCTGGATCTTTTCTCCTTTTATACTACTCATGACGTCATGAGCATAAGCCTCAGCCAATCAACGGCCGAGTAATAGCCAATCAGCGTGTAGCCAATAGTGATGTAGACGAATGTTCTAGAACATGCCATAACTTTTGCATACACGTGGTTATGACGTCACGGCAATATTTTGAACATAATTTAAAGGGGTTTTCCGTGGATAACTCGGCCATTTCTGAACTGATTAAAAATACTAAACAGTTTTGGAGAACGCCGAGAAACATGTAAATTAAAGATATTATAAGTACTAGGTTAGTACACTAAAAGCGCCACCCGTCCCTGGCCGTGCTATACGTGCTCTGTCAACAGCGACAGGCGCGTGCATGCGCGCTACATGTCTTAACGAACTTAGTCATTTTGACGACGAAATCTCTCTCATAGGCCCATACACGCTTAGTGCCCTACCCAGGGGGGTGCGCTTACGGGAACGATTCTCGACCGGGCGGCCTGTGCTCAGCTTAGCTGAGACGGCCACTATCCGTTAGTCGATCCGCATTACACCACCTCCTCTAGTCTGACATCTGTGGCAAAGAATCACGCATCACGGATCGCCGCCAGGTGGGAATTATAGACTTCCCGGGTAGGCGCGTGGCCTGAGAGGAGTAGTGATGCATAGACGCGTGCTATAAGTAACAGAGCACATAGGGGTGCTGCAGAGGATAGGGGAGGCATACTTTTAGTTTTAATTTTTGACCTGGAATTATTTTTCCAGGGCTTTTCTTTTTTTTGTTTAATTTTAATTTTTTGGTGCGTTCTAACTTTATTATTTAAGCCTATGATTCTTAAACAACAGCTCGCATGGGTGTTCTCTTTGGGTGCGGATAATTATTATTAAACCCAAGCTCCTATGTGCCGTAAATAAATAAAGATAATATAATATAAAAATAAGATATATATATATAATGTACATGAGTAATTTCCACGTAACATACCCTTATTGGGTATTAATTGGTAAGTAATTACTTTGCACATCCCGTGTAAGTAAAGGGATACGCACATATATATTAGTTAAAGTGTAAAATTGCAGCCTGTTATTGCGGATCCACACAAATATGTTGCGCAGCTGTGTAGGGTAACCGTAGTTATCCTAGGGACGGGATTCAATTGATCTAACATATATAATAATAAGAAAAGTATTTTTTTTTTTAAATGAGAAAAAGTAAGTTTCCACGAGTCGCACCACCGATATATTCTAATGTAAACTTTGAGCAAGAATGATCACACCTCCGCCGAAAAATTTCCCATCGAGTCTGGATTCCACGACTGGTGGTGGTTGGTCGTGGCGGATGGACTTCTACTGCTGAAATGTTTCCGTTATTACTGGTGCTTTCTGGAATGTCTGAAGTGGTTATTGCGGGAATATTTGGCACAGTGTTTATAGTGTCTATGTCTCCATCGGTGGTAGTTACTGCAGGCGTAGTGATGCTTATTCTTGCGGCTGCGATGGTGGTGGTCCTGACTGGCATAGTGATGCTTGACGTGGCTCGTGTGGTGATGGTCGGCGTGGTTGCTGCTGTTGTGGTGGTGGCGAGTGTGGTGAGCCGTCTTGAAGGTCGAGGTAGTGATGCCAGTGCTGCAACAGTCTGTGATGACAATTTCCGCATTTTAGCATACTTCAGGAGTCGACTCGCGGTGACATTTGGCATGGGCTGTATGTCCTGAGTGTGCGCAATTCGTTTCCTCCCTGCATATGGACGATCAGGTGTGGTGCCCTTTATGATTGCCGGGTCGGTGTAACTAGTCTGTGAGTGCTGTATGATGTGGGCTGGCATGATGCTGATGATGGGTGGCCCCGGTCGGCTTAGTTCGTCGTCTATGATCAGGTCGGGCGGAGATGGTGACTGTGGATAATTAGGTATATCCATCTCCGTGGGTGCCGTTATGACTACTGCTGTTTGCTGGCCGGTCGCGGATGCTTCTGCGGATACGGGTGCAGTTGTCTCTGTCGTGCTGCTGGTAAATGTAGCGATTCGTGCGGGTGCTGCCGGACTGGATTTTGCGGAGGACTTCTGCTTCTTACTCGCTTTCACGACTGGTGTTGACGTGGTAACGGGTTGTAGCGTAGTGCTAACTGTCGCGACTGATGGTTGAAACTCATGTCGGGTTGCTGATACGGTTGCTAGTGTGACCGCACAAGGACGATGGCTAACGGGATGTCTGTGTGTTGTGTTCTTCATGCAGGCCATTTTCTCAGTCGGAAGTACTTTAACTGGTAACCGAGATTCGAAACGGGTGGCTAGAGCGGCACAATCTTCGCTTTCTTCACCGGGAACTAATGTCACTTCCAAAACGCGGTGCTTATGACGGAGTGTGTGTGTTACTCCGTAACGGGTGGCTGTGTAGAGATACTGACACGTCACACAGAAGGCTGTCTGGAGAAGATGGTCCTTGTTGATATGAAGAGTGAGGTCGGAATTCCGCGTAAAAGTTCGGGTACACGGTTCTCCGCTAGCCAATAACGAACTGCACAGGAACCTCTTCAGGGCTGGTACCGATTCTTCAGATGAATCCGACAACGCTAAGTCTTTAAGGAGTGACATCTCCTGCCCGCATAGTAGCTGTGTTGCGGGTACCTAATTAAAACCTAAAACCCTATCTATTTATTCAACTTTCCAGGCCTAGTATGTAATAATGAAAATAATAATAATAAAAGAAACAGCAGAATTTAGTTTTCGACACGAAAGAATCCTAATGCTATTTGTTCTTTCCTGGTGTCGAGTTTTGATGGGAAGACGAAGTTTCAAAGCGCGCTTCCACTTTTTATACAATTTAGTGACGTCACTGATGGGTGGATGACCACACCTGGAAGTTTGAAGGTGATTCGGTCCTGCCCTATATGGAAAGTTTTTCACTTTCCTATTCTCGGCGTCAAGGGATTAATTCCTCCCATATAAAGGGGGTATTTTTTAATTATAGAAGGAATGGCTCATTAACCTCGTCGTATTTTTGCGTATTCGCAAGTCTCTGATCAATCTAAAAACCTGGTACTACTTATTCCCGTGGAGCGTCACCTTTTAATTAGAGTGAAGCGGTTTTACAGACTGGATGCTTATAAACTCGCCTGTCTTAATTTCAGGCTGGAGCGCCCGATGGGTGTGTGAGAGTGGTGACGTCAGAGGCCTATGCCCCAACTCACCCTCACCACTCCTTCATCCCGCTGTGGTAGTAGCGTATTTCGGCGACTTTTGTTTACGTCCTTATTATACAATTTTTACTGGAAATGATAAGTAGAAGTCACGTGTCTCTTGTTTAAACACGTGGTTGATTAGAGATTGTAATTATGTATTGTGTACATTTTTGTATGTACTAGATACGGTTTTTTTAAATGGTGGATCATTAAATGTTATAAATACAGCCCTATTCTGGGAAAGGTGGAGACATATATGTTTGATCCCCTGTTCCTTGAAACATCGTCCCTGTTGTGCGCGAGTTCTTTCATCACGCGCTTGACTGGTCCGTACATATGTATTTTCCAACCAATGTTGATTTGTGGCTGGAATTGCAAGTAAGAGAATTTTTGAAATTCTCTGCGTGACTATACTGTCAGATTTTTGATGCCGCTTTACCTGCCCGTGAACTAATGATTGGTATACACGGTAGGGCAGTTGTGCTCTTAATCAAAAACATGACAGTAAAGCTGTATGTAGTTTGATGTGTGGTTTAAACAGTTCTATTCTCACGGTAAATCAACGTTCTGACCCCGCGAAGACAGCTGTTTTCCGAGCTGGAGGGCTGCCAAGCATCCTCCCGTATTGGTGGGACTAGCTCCGTCCCTGCCTAGACCAGACACATTAATATTAATAACAATGGTTAAATTACAATACAGCTCGGAAATGAGTGCACACAGTTTTAAGATTTACAATGCCGTCGTTTGGAGATTGTGAATACAGTCGACCTGAGTGTCTGTGTTTCTGTCTTGTTGGTGAAAATTGATTGATACGTGTGGCTGGTTATCTGTGGACGAATCTTGCACTGTGGTGAAAAAAATGTGGCAATTTTAGAACCCTCATTCTGTGGGAAAGAGGGGGGGGGGGCTGCGGTGCGGTGTCAACTTTATCGGACATGATGTATTTCACTCTGTCATGACCGAGCCCGTGGGCGGGACAGAGTTACTTTAGAGCGCGGATGACGAGAAGGTGGCTGTCATAACTTTGATCAATCCATTATCGAATTCACGTTCGGTAGCAAAATCCTACTGGTGAGTGATGACAGACTGCGGGCATCCGGCTCTCTTAATAATATTGACTGTTATTATGTGTAAATGATGCATAGTATTCTTGGCTGTTTCCGTACAACGTTGTGGGAGAGGAGAGGGGAGGGGAGGGGTGGACGTTTCTCCCGTGACGCATACTGTAGATGGCTGCTGTGCATTCCTTCTGTCCGCATGACAGTCTTCCTGTAACTAGATAAGAAGGTGTGTGCGGGAGAATTGTTGGCTGTTGTTTGTTGATGATAATACTGTTGTCGGGAAGTCCAGGCTGCTGGATGATGCTAATGCTATGTGGGATGGGTGTATTCCAGTTTTCCATGCTGGTGAACGCTGAGTCTGTTGTTATTGCGGGAGGTGGGGGTTGCGGAAGATATTATTTCTCCCGTATCGTGTGCGGATGGATCTGTTGTGGAAATTTATGTCTCTAACGGTGCTTAATTAAAAACTGTTAGGTGCTGCTAAGCGACGTTGTTGCCTGTGTTGTATGTCTCCGTTATGCTGAGTATAACCGAGTATGTGTGTGATGTGCGCGCAACGATGAATTGACGTATCCAGCCCTGAGGGCAAGTGTGCTCTGTATGTAATTGACGTTCTGTCTGCGGTGTGATGTCCTGACTGCTCACGGGGGAGTACGGTGGGCCTTATGGAGAGGGTGACCATTGGACGGGGAGGATGTGGTCATCTCCCGTTACACGACGGCTGGTGCCTTGTCGTAGTTTTAGACACCGGGAAAATTCGAGCTGAGAGTCTGCTGAACAGGCTGCCTCCCTGCCTACCGCGGGTGGGTGGGGAGGGGGGGGGGCGTATTGTTAGTTGGTGCGGTGTGGGATGCCACCTCCTCTGTAGCAGCAGTCTCTCTCATATCTGAAGATTGACGGTCAACAGACGACCAGTGGAGTGTGAAATGGACTGGGCCGGTGATGTCCGAACGTGGTGTATAGATGAGAGATGCCAGTTGGAACGGGGGCATTGGTACTGTCATGGACAAGGGAGCGGCTTGGTTGGAGTGTGGTCCAGTGATTTTGGAGGGGTCGGTAACACCGAGTTGTGCGGTTTTGCGGTTCTAGACACGCCAAGGCTTCATCCAGCCTCTTCACTTCCATGCTATTCATCACATGTTCCACCCCACAGGAAGCATGGCTTGGGTCAGCCTCAGCTTCTGCTTGCGGTGACTCTATAATGGGTGGTATAGCATGAAGTGGGTGGGAGTCGGAAGAGATCAGTGGAACAGCTTTTCCATCCGGTCCCTTGGACAAAACAAATGGAAAGTTCTTCAAATATGGCTTCCCAGATCGAGTAGAGCCATGCTGAGGAGGGAGAGGGCGAGTACGTATCTTGTCATCGTCCTCAGCATTAGCAGCTTGTTCACTGGTGTTCTGGCTTGGTAGAAGATGGGTTGAACTGGCACCGTGGTGCTCTGTGCTAATCGTGGGAATACTGCTTTCCATAGAAATTTCTGTCTGGGTGCCGATGTCATGAGGAACGCCCAGTCCGAGCTCTGGTGCTGGGTCGTCACTGACACACGGTTTAAGCCGATCGAAGTGGATGACTAAGGTCAGGCCATCCGAAGCACGGATACGGTAGGTCATGTCCGACGTCTTACCTACTACCACATAGGGGCCTTTCCACTGGTAACTCAGTTTACTTGGCACGTTTGCAGATCGTCGTGAATCGTGTACCCTTACCATCCTTCCTGCTTCATACAGATTTCCATGCGCTCTCCGGGCATGCCATGTCTTTTGCAACCAGTGTACAGTGGATAATGATGCTCTCACTAACTCATGGGCCTGTTCTATCTGCTGCCGCAAGAGTTCAACATAGAGAGATGGTGACTCTTTCTCTCCTGGTATCCGAGGCATAGCCAGATCCAGGGGTAAGGCTAATTCACGGCCTAACATTAACCGAGCAGGGGTGTACCCCATGCTGGAATGTACTGAGTGTGGTAAGCCATGAGTACAATTGGGAGTCTTAAATCCCAATCTCTACAATCAAGGTGTGTTTCTTTAGTAAGCATCTCCGCGAGAGTTCGATTGAACCTCTCCACCATCCTGTCACTGCGAGGGTGATATGGACTCGTCCTTCTTTTAAGGATGTGAAACAATTTGCAGAGCTCTGATATGAGCCGGCTCTCAAAATTACTTCCTTGATCAGAGGGCAGTTCATAGGGCTTACTGAAATGGCAGAATACATTACTTGCCAAGACCTCTGCTATGGTGGATGCCTCTCCGTCCGGCAAAGCAAATGCTTCTACCCACTTCGTAAAATAATCTTGCAATATGAGGATGTATTTATTTCCGTCATCCGTCATATTCAAGGGTCCGAACACATCAATAGCCACTCGCTCCCACGGTGCACCGACAATCTTAATTTGAGATGGTGCAATATGGTGCTGGCCAACAGCACGTCTTTGACATGGGACACATTTGACAACCCATGCCTTCACACTATCACGAATCCCGATCCAGTGGAATCTCTGTTTGATGCGGGTAATGGTCCTTTCTACGGCCAGATGCCCAGTGTTATCATGTAGTTGTTGTAGTATAATATTCCGATAACTTTCCGGGATTACCGTTATTGTTGAAGTGACATTCTTCAAACCGCTGGTAATAATATTTAGCCTGGTGGATAATGGTGTTACTGATTCCCTGGGAGGACGTACCCCCTCCTGGATCCATGCGTATATATTTTGTGTTTGCGCGTCTGTTGCTTGGTCATGTGCGATTTTCTCCGGATTCCACTCTGCACACCACAATTTGGGGAACTCCGGAGATGGCTGTGTAGATGTGTCATGGTTGCGGCCTCTTCGCGTTCATCTCCTTGCCCTATTCTGCTGAGGGCGTCGGCATTCCCATGCAATTTGCCGGGACGGTGAACAACGTTAAAGTTGTAGGCCTGCAGGAATTCCTGTCATCTCGCTACCTGGCCCTCTGGATTTTTAAGGTTTCCGAGCCAGTGTAGTGAGGCATGTTCTTACGGAATGTAAATGGGCGGCCGTACAGAAAGTGTTTGTAGTACTTGACGAAATGTACCACCGCAAGTAGTTCTCGCTTCGTGGTCGCATATTTTTTTTCGGTTTTATTTAATGTACGCAAACAATAACCCAACCCCTGCTCTGTTTCATCCTCTGTGACCTGAGATAGAACCGCGCCAATAGCGTAAGCTGACGCGTCAGTGTCCAAGATGAAATCGAGGTTTGGATTAGGATGAGCAAGTATACGGGTGGTCGTCAAGAGTTCCTTCAATGCCCTGAAAGAGCCTTCACACTCACTCGTCCACTCGAAGGGTCAATCTTTTTCGGTGATCTTATAAAGGGGTGAAGCAATCTCACTGAAATGACGGATGTATCGGCGATAGTACTGGCATAAGCTGAGAAAACTCCGAGTTTCTGTGATTGAAGAGGGTGTTGGCTACTGCTACTGCCTTTGTTTTTGATGGCTGAGTAGCCACTCCATCACCGGATATGACATGTCCCAGGAATTCGACGCTCTGTCTGAAGAGATTACATTTCTTTGGTTTGAGCTTTAAGTTGGCCGTGCGGAATCTGGATAGCACGGTGTCCAAATTTGTTAGTGTTTGCTCAAACGTAGGTCCAAAGATGATTACGTCGTCGATGTAAAACAGACAAATCTCCCATTGCAGGGTGGTTAATACCTGCTCAATGAGAGGCTCAAAGTTCCAGGTGTGTTGCACAAGCCGTAGGGCATCTTGCGGAATTGGAAAAGGCCATCCCTACAAACGAATGCGGTCTTATCCATGTCAGCTTCATCCATGGCTACTTGCCAGTACCCACTAGCCAAATCAAGTGTACAAAACCACTTGGCTCCGGACAGGGAGTCCAAGGCCTGATCGATCCTAGAAAGGGGATAAGCGTCCTTAACGCTAAGATCATTAAGGCGGCAGTAATCTATGCAAAACTGCAAGGTTCCATCCTTTTTGCTTGCTAGTACTATGGGGCTGGCCCATGGAGATGCTGATGGTTCTATGATACCGGTCCGCAACATGTCGTTAACTTGTTGGTGCGCTTCGGCTTCCTTGTGAATTTTAAGACATCGTACCGGTTGTCGTATGGGGCAATTATTTCCCATGTCGATGTAGTGTCATACAAGATGTGTTTCTCCGAGATCCATGTCTCCTGATGAAAAACTATCGCAATATTTCTAAAGTAATTCACTACACACCTGTTGGCCTTTCCCGGCGAGGTCTGTCTTCGTCGTGGGACATCGCCCAGCGCCTCACGCAGGAACGCAGCCCAGGCTAGGTGTCTTTCCCGTATATGCATATGAGACTAAGGACTATGCCTATAATAAGTATAATCAAGGCGTAGGACAGCTAGTCCTACATGAGACTCAGGCTCATAAAAACATGATTAAGGAACATAGCCCATGGGACACTAGTCTAACATGAGATCGAGAACCATGCCTTAGAAACATGATTGAGAGACAGAGTCCACGATCTTTCATGTGATGCCCCTCTCACTTTTCATGTTCTCTGATCATGGGAGGCATGGCTCGCAATGTGAATGCTTGCCATGGCTTGACTGTACATTGAGCCATCTTGACCACACAGATGAACTGACATGACCAAGACGACCGGGCGGAGACCCAGTCATCCAGTGACCCAGCTCACGCTCAGGGGCAACTGGCGGTCTAATCCGTCCCTATCTGCCAACAGTAAACAAACTTTGACCATTTTCCCCGACCTTGCCTGCAGGTCTTCTCTGGTGAACCATGGATCAAATCAGATGTGTCCTGGGTGTGGACTGTCATCCACGTACCACGCATGTCCACGAGCTGAGATTGGATGAACCAAAAATCTCAGTAGCCCGAACAATATGCCGACTAGACGGTACCACAGTAGTATGTTAATTCATCCTTTGTTGGACACAGAGGCCTTTAGTATCTCCTCAGCCCTATATCAAGGATTTTACATGCCCCCGGACCCTCGTGGGCCCACTGCCACCTGTTTACAGAACCCCTTCGAGGAGCCTATCTCTCTCTGGTTCCGTACTTGATGTTTCTGAGATTGCTGTAATCCTACTGTGGCACGTAAGTACAAATCATGAATGTGTTCAGGTAAATCATCAGTCGGTTCTGTTGGTGCGGTGTTACGTGTTGGTGTTTCAAAGAGATCACATCCACCAAATAGCTACAACGGACTCCAGGTTCAAGAGTGATGGGGTCCGCTGTGCCATTGAACACCCAAAATAGTATGTGTTCTTTGTTGGTGGCGTCCACGATCATACGGGGACTTGCGCATTGTGAGGTGATCATGTAATCAGGGTCGGGTTCCAGCATGGCGATGTGGGTGTTGCTTCCTAACTGTGGTGCGGTGGCCCATAAGATTTGTTCCTGTCCTGGCTCAACTGTGGCGGTACTTGAAAGTATTACCGCACACGTATCGTATAACGATGATTCCAGTCCAAGAGGTATTCGTCGGCTGTGTATGTCAAGTTCTTGTTGTTTGCAGTGAATGATGGCTTCGCTGGTACTAAGAAAATCATAGCCAAGATGGGCGTCGTTTTGGATAGAAGCGATGACAACTCGCTGTATGAATTGTATCGCCTCTATTTGTATAATAAGATTAGTTACACCAGCTACGGGCACATCAGCTCCGGTAGATGTCTGTAAATATAAATTTGTAGGCTTAAGGGGAGGCTTCTTATGAGGTGGGATGCTCTCATATAAGCGCCTGTTAAATATGGTGATAGAAGCTCCAGTGTCAACGGTGGCACTGGTGGAAACACCACTAAACAGGCAAGCGCACTTGTATATTACTTTGCGGTGTGCTTGTGGAAGAGTTTCCAATGATACTGCCTGAGGAATTTCTTTTGGTGCAGTATCATCCTGTATGTAGTCCATTTGCTTTTGAATAGCTTCCATGAGTGCAATCAGTGGCTGAGTGTGGAAGGGACCAACTCGTCATCACCGCTACTGTGATTGGTTAGGCGATGATGGAGCTTGGAGTAGCAATTGCCATGTCGTTGATGCTGGTGTACTGTATCGTGAATTGGTGTAGACAGCAGTCTGGACAGGACTGGTGCGCTCACAGATAAGGGGCAGCTGTGTTAGCCACTTCTGACAATGCATCATGGGATGTTAAGTGGATGCACAAAAGAAGCAGTGGCGGTGCTGAGGTTTGCTGCTCTGTGGATGATGCTTCTTTTTGCGGATCCATGATGCGGAATGCTGGGTGTTATCTGTGTTACTGTTACTGCTGCTAGATGCGGTGGGTGATGCCGTTCAGACTTGCGAGTTGCATACCAGCAAGGGGAACCGGGTGTTAAGTGCTTTGGTGGCAGGTCATGGTGCTTTTACAAACGTTGTTTCAGTGGAGGTGCTAGAACCAACCACTGCCATTGTACATAGGAAAGGAGGTGTGTGTGATGCGGAGGTTGCGGGGTTACAACCTCTCATAGTGGGAGATGTTGGTGGTGCCACGGATGCAGTGCACATGGTTGGCACTGACTTAGGTGAAGCCGGGTGGGTGTGGTTGTGTACTGTCACGTAAGTAGTATTTTGAGTTGTAGTGTTTGTTACCTGACGTTGTTGTCTCGAGGCCATAGTTGAGCTGGGTTGTGAGAGTGGGCACTGAAGTGGCTCTATAATTGGTGCCCGTTCTAGTTTAACGAGGACTCGGCTTGCGGTGTACGTTGGTCAGCTGTTGGAGGTGTAGATGGAGGCCGATTTGTGCACCATTCTTTCCAATGGCCTGGCTGACTACATCCATAACATGTGTTTGGCGGCTGTGTGTATGTTACCGTACTTGAAGCTGGTCGTGTAGTCGATTGTGTGGCGACGGGGGTGCTGAGCGTGGTGACTAAATTAGTGAGTGCGGGGATCTGTTTGGTTATCTCTTCCAACCTATATCGTGCATGTTTTGTCTATTGTTGTTGTTGTGCTGGTTTCTGCATCCGGGGGCATTGCTGTGGCCTCCCCGATGGGGCTGCCCATGCCCGCTTGCTCTAGGCGCATGATTGTAACTGGTGGGGTGTTCGGATTGTGTGGTGTGCGGGTCTGTTGCTGATGCGGATGTGGGTGCGGATGTGGTGTCGGCCGCAATTAGGATGTGTGCATCATTTACCTTATTAATTGGATGCAATTGGCGGCGATTGGCTTTTCCCCGCTCTAAGAAATTCTTGGTTCTGACAGCTATTGCCGTTAATGATTGCAAATTATTATGTTCTATCAGAAAGTTTTTCTTTGAGGGCAGGCTCACCACTCAATGCGTCCATGAAGGTATCAAGATGACGATGCGTGACTCTCGTCATTGGGGCTGGGGTATGTGCGTGTAACAGGTCACCGGATATGACTTTCTAACTCTGGCAAGGTCTCCCCAGCTAGTCTGCACACGTTTTTAAGCCGACGACGACTTGTTTCTCCGAGGGTAGTGTCATCGAATCTTTCCGACAGCACGTTTTCCAGTTCCGTGTATGTTGGTGTGGAGTCTGACCCCAAATCTACCAGGACTTGCAGTGCTTTGCCTGACAGCTTTGCAGCCAGATACTCTCCCATTTGTTGATCCATCCATCGGTTTATGCGGATAATGATCTCAAACTGGCACTTGTAATTGGCCCAGTCACTCTCCCCACTGAATTCGGGAGGGAGAATGACTTGGCCATGGCCATGATATGGTACTAGAGGCGCGAATCCTGGTGACCATACTAGGGAGAATGGTGTGAACGCGGATGCTGGTCTGTGTATTGATGGTGGTGTCAGTGGTTGTTGCCACTGCTGGTCTCGCTGATACCGTGTCTGTGAAAGTGATTCCCGATGATGATGTTGTGTGCGATACGTGGGTTCCACCGAATACTGTCCTGATGTGGGTCTATAGACAGGTGGATGCATTCCGTGTATGTGATGCAGAAGTTATATAAGTCCCTGTGACGGGCGTTCTTCGTATGGAGGTGGTCCAGGAGATTGACAGGGGTGGTGTGTGACGTGTGATGATGTGTTCCTTCTGGTATAATATTGAATTTGATGATCCGCATCCCCCGGTACAGATGAATAATAAGGCGACGATGTTCTGATAGGAGGAGATGTGGGACACAGTGCATAAGGGGCAGGCCATTGGTCACCTGATGATACGGGTGAGCGTAATGGTCGCGAAGAATTGGTGTGCCCCTGTAGGGGTCTTTGTCGTGGTCGACCACGCTCTGGCAAAGGTCTTGGGTGCCTATCGTGGATATTCGACAATGTGATGTATTGAGTACCCACCTGCGAGGCATCGCAGAAGGTCCCCTCGCTGATCAGCGAATACTTGTGTTGAATTGGTGCTGGTAGTTCCGCACCAGGAAAATTTCTGGCATAGTCGGTGAGCATGCGTGCAGTTCTTCCATCATATGATGCTACATCCAAATCTAAGGAGTGCTGATCATCGAATGAAGGAGACTGAAACGCGTATGTGTTGAAGGTAGGCATGGGTTTGCTTCTCGTTTGGGCCCCACATCGGGTGCCACTTGTATCTCACGGGGGTATGCGCTGGTCCGTCCTGCTACTCCGCTCCATTGCACCACATGTACAGGATGCATGGAAGGGCTGGTTAGCTGCGGTTCTCGGAATTACGGATCCCATATCACGACTCTCCGAAAAGTACAGACTGACTTCTAGAGCCAGTGGAATGATAGTGGGGGCAGTGCGACCATCGCCACTGAGATTGAACCTCACCATCTCATCCCAACTATTTGTGTCACCGGTATGACAGTCCATGACTCAATTTATGAGCCTAGACATGATAATTAAGAATATCCTATACAAACAATGGTACTCGTTTGTTAGCATGAGAGAGAAAATATACAGTACATAGAACTAAGTTGGTGTCTTGTTAGCGTGGATTGTAGCGCAAATTGGCCGGACGGGTATGGACCGTCCCAGCTAGGCTGGGTACGAGATGACCGTTCCGGGTACGTTCCACGCACGCCCCACTGGGTAGGATAGTACACGTATATAAAGCCCTATGAGAGAGGCTATGAGTCCGGAAGAATGTGTAGCGCGAATGAGGGCACGTCAGAACTTCCCTGCCAACATGTGTCAGTATTGGGAGAGAGTGTATGCTTATAGAGTACCGAGTTGGTACTGGTGATTTCTTTAACTCACTCCATTCTCGTCGTTCTTGGGACGGACCAGGATCAGCATGAAACGAGGATTTTAAAAACATTTTACCTTTTTAAAATCGGACCACAAATGACCAAGTTATCGTCAAATGGCTCACTTAAATTATTTTCAAAATATTGCTTGAACATCGTAATCGCGTGTATGTATTAAGTGAATGGGGAATGCGCTGATCACGTGATCGCCACGTCACCCTTTCTAGCTGCACGCTGATTGGCTACTGCTCGCCCACTGATTGGCTGGGGCGTCCTGCCTCTGACGTCGCGAGTAGTATAAAAGGAGCCAAAAATCGAGAATCGGGAACACTTCGACGAGGAAGCTGACACTGTAGCAAGGTTGCTGGACCAGTGCAGTGTTAGACGTGGGCTAACTGGTTATTGACTGTGGTACCTACACCGCAGCAGTGCCCTTCGGAATTCAGATCGCCTGCACTGGTGAGCAACCTTGAACATCTGCATTAAGTTTTTGTAAGCTCTCGGACGGACATCCGAGGGCAACTAACTGAATAAGAAGAACTCCCTCTCTGGAACATCTCACAGAGGAGCTTCCCTGCGGATGGGCCTTGTGGGCCAGATATAAATTCTGCAGGATGTAGAGCTGCGGTGATTCTTGGTGGATAACTCACCGGATCTTCCAGACATTGCTGAAAAGTGGTATCAAACTTCCGCGCAGCATGTCTGGTGGGACACTGCCCGGTACCCCGCAAGAGCTATGCAAAGTATCCCACACAGTGTACCCAGTTATGTACATGAAATAATTTAATTACAACTGTAGCCCTCTATGTAACGGGCAACTTTCAAACTACCGTTGCCAGACAGACACTTTTAGAACTTACTGTGTAAATTCATGTATTAGTTATTATGACTAACTGATGGACATCCTTCTACAGACGCTCTTCTTCACCGTCTTGAGAGTGAGCTGCATCACCATTCTGCAGAAATCTTCCCAGCAACTTTGGAATCGTGCCACCTCACGCTACCCATCTGTAGCGCATCAACTATGGTGATATGGGAACTGTTAACTACGTATTGATGACCACTAGGTACTCGAGTAGCTATACTATGGTATTATTGTATTTTCATTTATTTCTTAATAGGTACTGATGACTAATAGTTACCTCCCCGGTCGTCTGAGAACGCATCGTTCTATTTTCTGTTTCATACTGTATAAATTATCTTTATTTCTGTGTGCTTACAACTAACGAGCACTGCAAGGTCCTATGACCTGATATACTGTTAGCACGGTATTAGTTAGTTATGTATATGGCAAGTAGCCATCCTAGTTATTTTGTTTTGTTTATATAAAAACTCTAGGATGCAGTACGCTACGCTATACTATACAGCAACAGTATATCCACATCACTATATTCCCCCAGCATCAATTTTACACTGAGGTCACTGATCATGCTCATATTGCTCGAACCTGACATGTGACCGACTAAACCTGGCTAGTTTAGCTCGATAGGATAGGTTTAAAGTAGTTAGGGGCAATCTCTCCATAAGAGACACAATGTGTACGCCTCTTTTCTGGCTGTCGCGGATATGTAACCCAGCACACCGGCCAGATTGTATAAATTGGCCAATTACCTTAGGGCCTCTTATTAATATTGAGTGATTGTCTCTTTCTGCGCTCCTCCAGCCGCTGGACTCCCAATCAACACATTGGCAGGATCCGACTCTGGGAAACTATTGGGGTTTCAGAGCGGTGATAACTAAAGTGCCGATTTCACACACACTCCCCCTAGCTGTATCTTCGGATATCAGTTAGTTTAGATACCCCTGCCAATGTAGGAAGCACTGCGAAAAGAAATTATATTATGTAACACTGGCCTGCAGTGCATCTCTGGGCATTCTGGAACCTAGCCCTAATGACAGGTAAAATGTTAATTTCGTAACACGTGGGCGATGGACGAGATGCAGGTCTCCATCCAACTCGGTATGGTAACTGGATGCGGTGTTAGAACCCACCACACCCTTACAGGAAGGTCACTAGCGATGGATATCTGCCTCTTACTCACTGCCATAAATACTATTGCGCGTTCTAAATTGCTTATGTGAACTGTAAATTGTCCTAGTGATGTTATATGTTGTTGTGATGCAGGGATGACGCTGTCTTTCTGGGGAAGATGCTATGCGGGGCGATCTTCGAGAAACTTGGCATCTTCGCCAGTTGGACATATGTGTCAAAAGATAGGTAGGAACCCCTGCGACTTGCGGCCAAAGCTAGGATATAAATCTAACAACCAACTGGTAGTTTAAGATTTAGCAGAAGGACCGCATAAATAAAAAGCGGCAACTACCAATACAGTATCTTGGACTTACATAAGATGACGGTGTTGAATTCTATGGAAATCATCCACCCCATCTTCACATAATACAGCGTGCATCACATTAATTATAATTAATCCGAGGGCTTACAAAACAACTAGATGCGGAGGTTCGATTGCGGGCCAGAGACTAAGAACTGAAATCCGAGAGGCACTGATGCGGTTATAATGGAACCACAGTCAGTAAGCAGTTACCCACGTCTTGCACTGCTCTGACCACACAACCTGCCGCTTGCTCTCTCTTGATGAAGTGTGGTCTCGATTCTTGGTTTTGCGCTCCTTTTATACTACTCCTGATGTCATAGGCAGGACGCCCAGCCAATCAGCGGGCGATATGTAGCCAATCAGCATGCGGATAGGAAGGGTGAGGATGCTATCATGTGATAGACATCTTCCCCATTCAGTTAGTACATACACGTGTTTACGACGTCCTTGTAATATTTTGAAAAATAATTTCAATGCGCAAAATTAGAATAACTCGGCTATTCTGGTCCGATTTTAAAAAGCTAAATAGTTTTAGAATCCTCGTCTCATTCCGGGTCTGATAGGTTCCAAGCATGACGAGAATAGTTGAATTTAAAGAGATTACGTGCACCAACCCGGTACACTTTAATATGCATTCTCTCCCAATGCTGACACGTGTTGTCAGGGAATCTCTGACGCATGTGTATGCATGCTATACGATCTCACGGACTTAGACATTTCACAGAAACCTCTCTCATATGGCTGTATACACGCATACTATCCTACTCAGGGTGGGTGGGTGGGTTGGGTGGGTGCGTGCTTGGAACGTACCTGGAGCGGTCGTCCTGTACCCAGCTGAGCTGGGACGGTCTGTACCCTTCCGCCCAATCTGCGCTACATGTGTTTGTTGTTCAACAGACTCAAGTTTTCTTCCATTTTATCTTGTCTCTGGTTGAGGATGAGTAACTGTTGAATTAGTCTTTTTGCACCACGTTTGCAGAAGTTGCAGTACCTGTTTATTTGCTCGCTCTCTTCACTGTTTAATATGTCATAAAGAGCATCTGATATGGTTTGACATTAATGATGAATCTATGTGAATTTTGTAGAGATGTGTACTTAAGAATCCCTCTTGTTTAACACCTTGCTCTATGTCAAAAGGGTCTGATTGCTTTCCTCTCCATTTCAGTATGGGAGATGCCCCAAGATGCATGCTCTGGATTAATTTCCAGTGTTTATCATTGACACCGGCATGAAATAATATACATAGTAGATGTGAGTAGTCAACGACGTCAAAGACTGCGTTGGCATCAAGGAGGATTAGGATTCTCTATTTAAAAAAATTCTTCTGCAGGTAGGGTAGCATTAATTGGTGACACACCATGCAGACGTAAAACCCCTTTGGTGGGATTTTGAACTTCTGAACTTTTATTACCAAACCTTTGCTTGAGAATAGATTCAATGATCTTCGTTAACACTGGATGCACTGCAATTCCTCTATATTTATTTGCATCCATGGATCATGGACTAAGCATCTTAATGGTTGGCAGGTTAACGGAACTGTGGCTGGTACCTGTTGAATTGGCTTGCTCTGGTTTGGGTGCACTTTATTATTGCTGACTATCATTGTATCTTAGCTATCTTGACCCACAAATATGTCCATCATGAAAACAAAAAACTGTACACCTGTTTTGTAGACTTTAGCAAAGCTTTTCACAAAGTGAACCATAATTTGCTATTAGCCAAACTTGGAGAAAGTGGTATTAGGGGGCAGTTTTACGACTTAATAAAATCCATGTACTCTTGTACTATAGATACATAGTTAGAACTGGCGATGGCATATCTAAGGCCTTTCTAAGTAACACTTAGCCACATCATGTTCAAGCTATTGATAGCTGGCATTGGCGATACCTTCAATGACTCATGCGAACCAATAAGACTAACCAATGAAGCTCTAAGTCATTTGCTCTATGCGGACGCCCTATTAATGTTGTCAGAATCTGCTACCGGATTACAAAAAACTGCATTTATAAACTGAAATGTTTTTGTGATAAAATGCTACTAATGGTTAATCTTGACAAAAAACAAATCATAATATTTAACAAGTCTGGCAGGAAATGTATGAATCATTCATTCACATTTGGTAATGATCCACTAGTGATAACTGATAATTATTGCTATCTTGGTACCACATTTCAGACCTCGGGAATCTTTAGCCAGAATCTAAAGAACCAATACAATAAGATATTGAGAGCATACTTCAAGATTAAATTTAAGTTACATGCAATTTAATGGCATAAATCCAAACGTTCAACTAAAACAGTTTCATGCACTAATCAAGCCAATACTACTATATCATGGAGAAATTTGGGGTCCAAAATCTGCTAAACTATTCATGGAAAATACATTTGATAGGTTGGACAACAAGTCCTACTTTGAAATGATACTAAATAAATTCTGCAAAAATGTCATTAGAGTGCACAAGTATGCATCCAATATAGCCGCAAAGGCTGAGATGGGAATATTCCCTCTTTCTCTAGTGAAGTAATTGCTGAAATTATCAATCATTGGACCTGGGTCCTATCCTTACCTAATACCAGAATTGTGAAACAGGCCTACTTGCCTGATCTTAAACTAATCCAGGCTACAACAACCACAGTTGGTAACATAAATCCATAGCTAAGAGTAATAACGGACATATTAACAGCGTCTGGACTTGAAGACGTCTGGAAGAGACATACCTTACCTCCAACATACCATTCAAACATCGTTCAGCTGTAGCCAAACTTAAAATTAGTGCCCACCAGCTAGAAATTGAAACTGGACGGTACAGCAAGACAGGAAGACAATATAGAATATGTACGCTATGTAAAAAAGAGGTGGGTAATGAAACACACTTCCTTATTAAATGTGAAAGCCTGGTAGACTGCAGAAAATCAAATTTCCCACATCTCACAAACCTGTGTTCATCACAGGACCCTGTATTACATCATGTTGACATACTGTCATTTAAGCACGCTACTAGAATAGACATAACAAAAACATGCTAAGGGATCTACAGCATGATGGAATGTATGAATGGAATCCCCTCTGCTATGTCAGCCACAACATAGTCAAAGCACAGTGCACCCCCTTTATAACCGTAACAAACATTGTAGCGTCAGATCTGCACAGCCTACAGTCACTCAACCTGTACTTGTATATTATAATGCGCCAACCTAGGATATGGGCGATATGTATTTGTAGCAATTATGTGTGTCGGTACGTGCTTGCATGTGTGTGAGTGTGTGTGCGTGCGTGCGTGCGTGCGTGCGTGCGTGCGTGCGTGCGTGCGTGCGTGCGTGCGTGCGTGCGTGCGTGCGTGCGTGCGTGCGTGCGTGTGTGTATGTGTGAGGGCACGCATGCGTACGTGCATACATGCGTGTGTCAGTGCGTATGACTACCTGTGTATCTGAGTGCATATATAGGTGTGCGTGCGTGTGTGCGCGCGTGCGTGTGCTTGCGTGCGTGCGTGCATGTGTGTGTATGAGGCAACACATGCGTAAGTACATACACGCGTGTGTCAGTGCGTATGACTGCCTGTGTATGTGCGTGCATATATAAGTGTGTGTGTGTGTGTGTGTGTGTGTGCGTGCGTGTGTGCGTGCGTGCGTGCGTGCGTGTGTGTGTTCTTTCCTGCATGATCCTGTGACTTGTCTCATTAACAGTTGGTCTGTGGCAAGCCACGAGAGCTACTGCCAATGGCCAATAACTCTGGACCTGCTGACTGTTTTGAGAACAACTTGACTCGTAGTTGCTGGTGTCTTAGCCACCAACAACTTTCATTCAAGTTGTTTTCGACACAGTTGGCATGTCCAGGGTTGAACCACATGGAAAGTGCATGTAGTCTATGGACACTTTGTGAGTATTGATTATTAAACTGGTTCTCGGCAACATTAAGTACAAAAGTCTGGAGCATGTGATGATTTGGACCATGTGATAATGCACATGTCTGCATATTTCTATTTTGTCGACATTGTATACCTAACTGTAAGCGTATGCATGCTTATCAGCCAATTGGCAAAAAAAGCAAATAAACTTCAAATGAAACCTGAAATACGAGACGACTCCAGCGATATTGTCAGAGCTGTTATAGAGCCCTATAGAAATACTTAAATCAAACACCCATGTGCGCGGCCGTATTGACTTTTCCGTGCATTCCACAGTTCCGCGTTTTAGTTTCTTTCAAATTTACTAATACTTGAATGACGTCATCAGCGGTAGATGCCAATAAAATCACGGAAGAAACGAAGATCGTTTTTATAAATTTTAACAAGTTTTCTACAAGTTTTTATAAGTTTTATTATACAGTCTCGTGAAAAGTGACAATTAGTGTGTTTTTAAACAAATTATTACGTGTGTGTGACATTATTCTACTGAGATAGTCGTGTTTAGGCATAACTTTGTATGTTTGTGATTTAATTTGTTTATATGCCTACGTCATGCGTGATGTCATTCGTGACGTCATAATTGTATTTCCACAGACACGTTTGTGCGAATGACACAATAGAGTCTTTATTACGCAGTGCCTAACAACGTCAACGGGATTAATAAAATATTAAAGTGACTTTCTAGTTACGCGTTTTTACGGCCTGTTGCCAGAAAGAACATTGCTACATGTATGAAAGTTAACAGTATGTAAGAATTAAGGTTATAACTATACGTGCGTCGATCAAGTCAATCAATCAATTACTATACTGGTTTATTGATATCTGCATTGCCGTGCCGTCACGGGAAATGATTTTGTATAACAGAAACAGTAGTCAGTCTACACATAATTAATTAGATTTGCAGCTGTCTGACTACACTGTAAATCAGTCAACAAAGGCTTGCTCTTAAGTAAACCTTTGCCTGAACAAAGAGCTAGCAACGATAATCAGCCCTACGTTCCGTGAGAATCAAGGATAAATGCAGTCAAACATGGCTATAGCGCCAACACGGACTTCCAATAGATTAGCAGACCGGACAGCTGCTTTACACCCTGCATCAGTAACATCTACATCAAATAATAAGCACACAATAAAAATGACAAACTACACATTAAGCAGACCAAAAGCACTTGAGAAGAAACTAAATGCGTGTGACAAGACCTCAGCTGAACACTTGATGAAGCCTGGAAAAAATGTCCTAGTGGAATGTAGTGCAGCATCATACGAAATGATTAAGAAGGAAATTGTTTGTTGCATCGATAGACTATCAAAAGATAAGACTACATCACTTTCTGCTATCACAAAAGACACAGTTGATACCAGCAACTCTCAAGTATATCAGACAATATATATGACCAGGGCGAAGAGCTCGCGTGGAAAGAAAAGTACAAAATGTACAGTCAGCCTTTATAATTTCACATCGAAAATTCTAGCAAATGGTAAAGAGGTAGACTATTTTGTTGAGGAAATCTTTGATCCGATTCTGAGGAAACTAAGGTCTGCTGGAAATCAGATAACCATTCTTAACAGAGAATTCAAAACCGCAATTCAGTCAGCAGTTAATCAGATAAATACTGCTACCTAGAAAGAACAGCATGGCACCTCATACACAGCAGTGGTAGGCCTACATCATCCATCATCATCGTCTGAAACTAATTCCGCAGCAACAGACATGTACACATGCCCAGTGTGCACCAAGCCATCAGAACTGGAAACTATCCAATGTGACAATTGCTCAATGTCGCTACATTATTCATGTGCCGGGCTAAACAAAACCAGAGTTAACCAGATCATGGATGAAGTTCCATTTACCTGTAGCTTATGCACCAACAACTTACTGTATGACACGAGTGTTTCTATCGCACCGTTCCCTATTATGACTGCATCGCAAGAAACTGCTGTTGAGGATTACCATGTCAGAGTAGATAATTCAGTAAATACAGATAATACATCGGATGATGTAGTGCAATCGGTTCCTCAAAGCCAAATAGCATCAGACAAGTTGACCTCTATTGAGGAAGCTCAATTGATCTCCACTGAAGCAGCTCACGTGACCACCAAGCCTAGTGTGTCACATCAACCGTTATCCCAGGTGATACAGTCTCATAACAAAGAACCACTATCTATTATCAGTGATGCGCCAAGAACACGACAGACCTCTTCAAACCCGCGTAGTGGAAAGAACAATTCTACTAGTTACGAAAACCAGCTGTCACAATTTAAGGTGTTTATATCAACTTTAGAGCAAAAAATAAAGGATCAGAACAGAGCAATCTCACTGCTACAGGTCACTGCTGAAACGAGAAACTGCCCTAATTTCAATCCACAGTCATATACCACTGATCTCTCTGTCATTTACAACCGTTTTGACCTCCTAGAAAAACGCATAGATCTTATCTTGGAACATCATAAACTAATTCAAAGCACCAATGAAACAAACTTCATAATAAATAAACTAAACCAGATAGAGAACAAACTCAATATTACAGCTTCGCCAATGAGCCAAATGTTGCAACAGCAGCCTGTACAGACACAGCCTCAGCCAATACTGCAACCTCAACCAATCTACCAACTCGCTGGTCAACAGACATATCAAGGGCCATTTCCATCATCTGTACAATCAGACCATCATTATGTGTCGCAACAACAATCTGTGCCGTCGCTACTGCCAAACTATCTTCAAGCCCAGCCACCATCTTATAACGCCTTCCAAATCTGTCTACTCGACCACCGAGCTGTCACGATGTTCAGTCACAACATTATGACATGCCTGTGCACTGTGAATCATCACAACATCATGAGATTCCTATGCGCCATCAATTCTCAGAACATCCTGACATGTCTGGGCAATTTAAATCCATGCAACATCATAACATGCCCGTGTGCCGTGAAACCTACCTACATCATGACATGCCTGTGCGTCGTGAATCATCACAACATCATGACATGCCTGTGTGCCATGAATCCTATCCACATCATGACATGCCTGTGCATCGTGAATCATCAAAACATCAAGCTATGCCTGTGCACCATAGATCATCACATCATCATAATGTTCCCGTGTGCCATGAATCATCACAACATCATGATATACCTGTGTGTTTTGAATCATGAAAACATCATGAGATGCCTGTGTGGCATGAATCATTACAACATCATAATATGCCTCTGAGCCTTGAATCATTTCAATGACATAATGTGCCTGTACGCCATGAGTCATCACAACATCATGATTTGCATGTGCACCGTGAATCCTTAAAACATCATAACATGCATGGGCATCACGAGTTCTCACAACACCATGACATGCCTCTACACCATAAGCAGTCACAACATCATGACATTCCTGCGCAATGTGAATTCTCACAATATCATAACATGCCTCAGCACCGCGAATCCTTAAAACATCATGACATTCCTGTACATCGTGAATTCTCACAACATCATGAAAGGCCTGTGCGCCATAAATCTTCTCAAAATCATGATATGCCTGTGCGCCATGAATCTTATCATCATCATGCCATGCATGTGCGACGCGAGCCCACACAACACCAGATGTCCGAGCAACGTACATTCTCATTATATTGCAGCAATTACCAGCAGAAGGCATGTACAGATCAGAGTAAGATACCACCGGCCACCTCACATAAAAGACAGATTCAGTCACAAACCAAGGCAAAGGCAGTGAAAACACTACATAAAGACTCAAGCAGTATGGTAAATGCACAAATAACTCCAGCCGAAAGCAAATTGTTACCTGGCGACTCTAAGCATTCCAAATCTTCACAACATGGTGATAACTATCTGCAACATTTATCGATGACTGGCTCAATACAGGCCAAAATAGCAGACATTACCAACCTGCATATTAACAACAAAAAGGATAATTCAACCAATGTATTAAGAAGAAGATCTAACAGTTTAGATAGTAAACTTGCTGATGCACATGATTCTTCAGCTCAGGCCACTCAAACTGCTCATCAGCCAATACAGCCTTTTTAGGGGCAACTGGTCTCCACACCCGACCCCCCGAAAAAATACATTACCAAGCAAGGAAGTAAACATCAACCACCAGATCCATGTCGCCGTTAATGCTCAACAGAAGACAGACCATCAATTTCTAAGATTGACTACATTCAATGTAGAAGGAATCAAGGGTAATCTACCATATGTACAAGATATTTCGAAAAATACAGATATACTATGCCTACAAGAACATTGGCTGTGGGAGTTTGAAAGTGGCGACATTCAGAATTATCTACCCAAATTCTACTACAACACGAAGTCTGTAGATTCAAACACTCCAACATGCAAATTCGAACGTCGTAGAGGATATGGAGGAGTTGCCATACTCTGGCGTCAGGAAGTCAATAATTTTGTCAAACCTCTGAAGGAAGGAAATGAAAGAATATGTCTTCTCGAAATTAATTCTGAGCCTATGCCATACTTACTCATTAATACGTACATGCCTACATCTGGGTACTCAGACTCTGCGGACAAATACTCTGAATGCTTAGATATCATATATACCATCGTGGAATCATATCGCCTCACCCATAGCATTATCTGGTGTGGAGACATGAATGCTACCATTCTACCGAGAGACAATAAATCAGATAAACTACTTAACAACATTCTAAAGGATCTAAACTTTGTGACAGTACCATATATGCCGACTACACCAACATACATCCATGGGAAAAGCTCCTCACAAATCGACTACTTCTTCTACCATAATCCTACAAATATACTGAACTTGTCCATTGCCAGCATGCACTGTATCAATACCTCTACATATGTACCGGTCTCCTGTTGTATTCCTGTCAGTAGTGTCCCACAACTCTCTGCTGCAAAGAACAAACAATCAATTTACAAACTGATTTGGACAAACATGGATAAAGATGAGTACCAGTCAACTCTAGCAAGAAAGCTGAGTGTCATACCTGCATGTAGGGAAGACTGTAACATTGACACTTTTGTAGACAATATTCAAAATGCTCTCAAGTGTGCAGCCAGCACTACAGTCCCATCCAGACAATTGGTAATGTGTGGCCCGAAATGGAAGGCATCTCCAATAGTAAGGGACATATTCACCCAGGGTAAGCACTTACACAAAAACTGGATTGAGGCAGGTAAACCCGGACCAGATCATCCTACTTCTATGCAGTGTAAAATATTGAAACGACAGCTCCGCTCCCAACAGCATACTGATGCCGCGGTAGAGCGAAAATCACTGTACAACCGAGTAATGGTTGAGTATGGTTCTGCAAATTTCTACTGGCTTATTAATCGAACAAAGACAAGGCGTAGTGATACTGACTCTTTAGTTGTCAATGGAGTTCCCACTACAGATATGGTAAAGCAACGGAATGGACTTGCAGCCTTCTATGAAGACCTAGCAAAACCTTCCCAACATGTAAACTTTGATAACGATTACCATGCACAAGTTAAGATCGACCTTCATTTGATCCAATGTACATATGCCCAGAATCAAGAAATACTTCCTACAGTAACACCTACCGAAATCTATGAAGCAATTTCAAAGCTCCACACTGGCAAATCCGCAGATGAATATGGCCTCAATGCAGAGCACTTTATTCATGCAGGACAGTCAATTATACCACTACTGACCAAGTTGTTCAACTACATCTTTGAGTCGAAACAGATTCCAGACATCTTCAAACGGGGAATTATTACTCCAGTACATAAGAAAGGAAAGGACCCCTCAAATCTGAGTAATTACAGAGGTATCACTGTAATATCTCTACTGGGGAAAATCTTTGAGCATGTCATCCTTGACAAAATTGAAGAGTCGTTACCATGTAATCAATCATCTCTGCAGTTTGGATTTACTAGAGGACTTTCGCCACTTATGGCTGGTTTAATACTCTCAGAAACTACTACAGAATGCAAAGATCTACATGTCCCACTGTATACCCCCTTCCTAGACACTCAGAAGGCATTTGATGTGGTGGATCATGCATCTTTAAAGTGTAAGCTGTATGACGAAGGTATAAATCTACACTTACTGCAAATTACTGATCTGCTCTACAGGGATCTTACTGCGAAAGTGAAGTGGGGAGGTTCTCTAAGCCACTCATTCCCGATACTGCAAGGTGTCCGACAAGGGGGCATCCTCTCCACTGGATTGTACAAAGTTTACATTAACAACCTGCTGCAGCAATTAGAATCTTCACAACTAGGAACATTCATGGGAACTCAGTATACAGGATGCCCAACAGTTGCTGACGATCTCACCCTAATGAGCAACTCAGAATTTGAACTGCAATGTATGCTTGATATTGTATATCATTACTCAACTCGTGAGCGATACCTAATACATCCAGAAAAGTCTACAATACTGCACAATTCAGTACGCACAAAATCTGTTCCGCACTTGCCTAAATGGTGTCTTGGCGAATTAGAAATATCTGTGTCTACAACAGCAACTCATTTGGGGTTATCTCGAACTACAAAACAAGAACCGAAGATCAATGTTCAAGAGCGTATATTGTGTGCTAGACGCACACTCTATAGTCTCACTGGCACAGGTTTGCATGGCTCGAATGGTATATCAACAAAAACTGAATACCGTATCATCCAGCTTTATGTCATCCCTCGCCTACTCTATGGACTAGAGATCCTTGTACTACAAAAACAAGAACTTGATCAACTAGAAAGCTTCTTTATTGACATACTTAGGAAGATACAAGCCCTTCCAACGAGGACCGCGAAATGTGCTGTACTCTTTCTACCTGGCGCTAGACCAATCACTGCAGAGCTACACATACGTCAGCTAACACTTTTGAGGAACATCCTGGCATGCCAAAACAAAACAAGCCACTTAACCACATACTAGTAAGACAGTTGGCGTTTGGGACTCCAAAATCGGGCAGTTGGTTTATTTATATTAAGAATTTGCTAGAGAGATACAACTTATCAAACATCCAAGAGCTTATTCTGAATTTACCCTCTAAGTTAAAATGGAAATCAGTAGTAAAATCTGCCGTGGACAGCCAATGGAACGAGGACTTACAGATTGCGTGTGAAACCAAAAGTAGACTTAAAAACTGTAACACTAAAGACTTTTGTATTGGGAAATGCCATATATCCGTGCACACTGTAGACAATGACAACAAGGATGTAAAACGTAGTGTCATTAAAGCCAGGCTCATCACATGAACATACCTAGTACAAGCAACACTAAGTAAATTCAACCAAAACATTGTTAACCCCACATGCCGTCTCTGTCAGTTGAGTTCTGAAGATTATCAGCACTTATTGCTACACTGTGGTGCACTCCATCAGTATAGAAATCAATATTTATCACTGCTCAAGAAAACCATCATCGACCACCTTGGCGAGAATTCCTGGAAATATATCTCCAGCATAGAAGATCACCTCGTAAAACTTATCGACTGTACAAGTCTAGTCAGGGCTGGATTACTACCTAACAACTTCTCATTATTATGTGAATTGGAATGTATAACTAGAAAACTATGTTACAACCTGCATTGCGGTAGAAGCTTCCTCTTTAATCAGCTTCCACAACAACATTAATCAACAGTAACTGCTGTTAACTGATATCCTGAATCAGAACTGTATTTATATATAATTGTCCATGCACTCTGGTGCTGAACAGTGTTTGTGTTATTATTATTGAAACGTATGCGGTCAACATATTTAGCTAATCTATAACTGCGGACTAAAATTACAATTATATAATGTTCATAAATCAAACTGTAGTTTACGTAACCACACATGTGGGTGTTCCTATCAAGAGGAGGGATATACGAACAACAACAACAACTAGTAAAGAAAAAATAAATAAGTTTTTTGAATAAATGAAATGCTGACAGTAATCAATGCTTTTGTGGATAAACTCCCTCATTCAAATACTTATTAAGGTATTGCGCTAACAAAGTACGGGGCGTTCCCAATGGCCGGATTTTTAAAAACTTTGATTTGTAATGTGTTTTCGGGATAAGCTAGATGAGAAGTTTGTGCTCCAACTGTTGACAGTTTCCGAGAACGGTCACGGTGTCATACTTGGTCTCAATCACAGAAGTCCGAATTGGGGGAGTCGAGTTGTGGGTGGAGCGTGGTGGGGTTGGTAGTGGATAATTTTCATAACCATCCATTCAGGGAAATGGGAGATATTTCTGTTAATCATTGAGAGCACAGGCATTTGAAGTTTACCCGCCTATTTCATATTATTAGCATATTTCATATAATACTATATATATAATATATAGTATTATATGAAATATGCTAATAATATGAAATAGGCGGGTAAAGTTCAAATGCCTGTGATGAGAGGAGCGCACCCAGATAAAATAATTTACTATAATTTGACCAAATTCGCTACAGCTAACAGCATTCCGTCTCTGTTTATCGAGTGAAAGCAATGATCATACTTACTCCGATTCGAGAAAGTCCATTTGGGGAAAGTGCCTCCATAGAGGCAAAATGCAATAACTGTACTTGCGAAGATGGTTGAAATACTGCCAATTCCGTTATCTGATTGTGTGTAATGGTCATATTTGCTTTGGTATGCATTTAACCTCCCTGAATTGACTTCCAAAATTCACGCTTCCCCTGTCTGGACTAAGTATGATCATATTATTCCAGTTTGCGGTCCACACTCCGCAGTAGACCACCTGTATAATATTGAACACACTCATCCAATACGACTTATGACATTCACTGACACCTGTCAGCTAATTCAGTAATTGGTCAGGTTGAAACTGGATTTCCCTGGTTAAGGACGTCATTTTCTTTTAGCATTAAGCATCGTATGTCGGAGTACAATGATTCGAATGAACCATATTGACTTAGACCGAACACGGCCTGAGAAGTCGCTGTGCTTTCTCAGTCAGAAATCATCCCATGCACTCTCATGGGAGTATTTTCCTGGTCAGATTTACAGTGGCCGATAAGCTCGCTTATGGAAAAAACAGCTTTGTTCAATCATCTTACCAAAGTATATGCACTCATTTTATGGCAAATAAATGGCGACGATGGATGACAAATAGGTGGTTGGAGAATTTACGGAATTGGCTTACATGGATTCACTAACAATCAGTCACATGACTGACATGAGTCAGACTAGCGCAGACACATGAGTCGCACTAACAGACATGAGAGTCACACTAATGCAAACACACTGAGTCACACTAACTGTGTGTGTTAGGATGACTCCTGTGTAGACGTGTTAGCCTTGCTGATGTGACTGTTTTACTGTGTCTATGTTACTGTGACTCGTGTGACTGTTAGTGAGATTCGTTTGTCTGTGTTAGTGGGCTGTGTGCCTCATATGTTTGCCTTAAGCCCTTAACTAGTGTGACTCAATGTGTCTAAGTAATATGTCTGGGATTAAATTGATAACTATGGGAGCCGCAAATCAATAATCCGTGTCTCCCACCAGCCCGCTGTCCTGGGGTGATTGTTTTTGCTAAGATTTGAGGTGCAACATGCCTGAAAATAACTCTTTCAGCAGTGTCCAACACTTTTTCATGCACCAGCTACTTAGTACCAGACGTCCAGAATTTGCTGCCTGTCAACACTATTCTACTTAACAGTGTTCTTGACTTGAATCTATTAGAGACATGTCAAAAAGCAACTAATCATGTGTAATAATGATTGTGATACGCCTTAGGTGGATGAATATTTTATAGGTTTGTCAACACTTGTATGCACACCTTTTTGTTACACACTGCAACTATTGGGACTGTTTAAATCTGTACCTGACAAGATGTCATGAACCGGCAAGAATGTGCCTGACATTTGCTAGTTGGTGCCCGACAATGTCCTTGACAGGCACCTTATTTCCAGGCTTGTACAATCATAGGTAAGACTTGGCAGTGATAGACTCTGAACATCCATATATAGACATACATCCACAGGGATATAGTCTGAACAGCCAAGAATTGTGAGCTGAAGGCAGAGGAGAGAAGATAGTGAACAAGGCCTTAACCCGTAACACTCTGATGTCAAAATTTGTAATTTTCAAATTAAATTAAAAGATGAACTGGTAGTGATTTCCATACAAATTTGGTGGAAAATGGTGCTGTCATATACAGCAACATCTTCCAACAAAATTGTTGAAAAATGTACACTAGTTTCCAGGCCTGGGGTCAGTTACGTTTAAATGTGCAACTAGTTTTACGGTTACATTGGACTATGTCAGTTACAGTTACATGTACATTTGTTGAGCAATGTAACTAGTTACATTTTAGTTACATGTACTTTGCATAATGTAGCTAAAGTTACATATTAGTTACATTAGTTACTTTGACTGATAATTATTATGAAGGATTATGTGAATACAATGTCATCATAAAAGGTGTAACCAAATTGAGATATACAAAATACTGCTATAACCACTGATATAGTATACTGACAGAACTGAATCAATTTCAGATATAAAATATAAAACCTGCTGAAAATTCTTTAATAAACTTGACTGAATTTTGTTCCTGCCATATGCAATGACAAATTTTAATCAACTTGTTTCCAAAATAACAAGACACTAGTTTAATTCCACAGCCTTCATACATTGTAGATGTACATATACATGTATTTTTCTTCCTCTAACCCTTTCAACACAGGCATGCCATCTAACAAACATCAATCTTATTGTAAGAAATAATTGGTTGAATGTTTTGAAACTAATTTGACTGAAAGCTTTGCTACAATAGGTATCAACATTTTTCAGTGAAGTTAGTTTCAAAGTGTTCAACAGATTTGCTTAGAGCATTAACTTTCTATGAGAAGATAATCCACCATCTACCATGGGGAAATATAACAGTTTCCAGTGAAATTAGCTTCCAAATGACCATCAGCTTTGATGGTTGTTTAATTTCAAATAGGAATTTAAATATTTTGAAAATAATTTATGGCTTTCATTAGTTGCAATGGCAAGTTGATTCCGGTCAGATAATCTGCTGAGGACTTTATACTTACTACATTTGTAATTTTACTTTCAAAAGCTGTTTCTTCATATGGCAGCAACAATTTTTTCAGGTCAGATTAGTTTCAAAATGTACAATAGCTTTCCAGTACACTAGTTTAATTCCACAGCATATATAAATTTTGTTTGCTATACGAAAATGGTTGATGGCTTGACTTTTATCAATGGCATTGTCCTCCTTTGATCTTAATCACCACACCTATGTGAATTGAATTTAGCTTGCATATAATTGCAATGATGTCCTAAGCTGGCCTAATCAATAGCATATAAAGAAAAGAACAGGACATGCTGTTAACACCTTTTGTGGCAGATTATAATTTTCTTTACAATTCAACATTTGGTGTTTTTAATCCTTTAGCACTAAAGCGGGACAAAACAGCTTTTGCAGTGGTTTTGAGAAATGTACATTTTCAGACAAATATAAAATGTTTTTGAAAATTTACCACTGGCATGACTGAGCTCAATAACCAAGCCAGTCATTTCAGTGGCAAATTTTCTAAAATAATGTCATGGTCGAAAATGGACACATTGTATGAGAAAGCTAATGTTTTTATTCAACAAATTTAATCTTTAAAAGGGAACAGTTAATTCTATAATGATTTGGTCAACAGCCTGTTTCTAAGCAACATTGTAGATAAATGTAAAAATTGTATAAGATTTTGATTAAAGGTTGTTGTTGCCTGATGTGGCAATAACATTCAGATAATCATTGCTAAACTATCACATACATTGTATACAGATATAGAGTGGGGTAACCCTTTAATGGTCAAGATTGGTAAAGAAATGTCTATTTTGTAGGCTACAAGATTTATATTTGAAAATTTGCCACTGGAATGACAGCCCCAATGCTCAAGCCAGTCATTCCAATGGCAAATTTCTAAAATAGATATCACTGACGCTTGGAAATAAAGTTGTTGCCAATGGCATCAACATCTTCCAGTAAAATTAGCATACCTGAATGATTACATTGAAATTGGGATATTGGAGTGTCACGTGTTTAACAATAGCTACATGTATGCCGCAAATTAAGAAAATTTTAATAAATTTGGTGAAAAAGTTTGAAATGTAACTGAAAAGTAACTGAAATTTCAGTTACTTTTGCAATGTAACTGGTTACATTTCAGTTACTGTAACTAAAAAAAATTTTCAGTTACAAGTTACTTCAGTTACATGAAAAATGTAACTAAGTTACAGTCAGTTGCAGTTACAAGTTAGTTACTCCAGCCCTGCTAGTTTCTTTGCTATTGACACTGTAAAAGATAGAATATTGACATCAGTATGCTACAGGTTAATGGGGACATTACATACCAGATCCTGGTAAAGATCAAGCAGAGTGTGCATACAAATGTACAGAACACATTCTACCTCCGGTACACCCGTACCTACATGTACCTCATTCATCACATCGAGAGGAAGCACATCTCAATCCATACAATGTCGATCTGTCCAATATCATGTGGACATTTGTTCGTTCAACAGGCTTTGAGGTAAAGTTGTCAGTATTCCCCAGCCCTTACTAGGGATGGAACCACTCATTAATTGGCTCTGGCAGAATACAAGCATGGGGCTGTATGGCAGCACTTGACACCTACAAAGAACAACTTGTGTCTCTGCAGATGTATAGCAGTGTATCAGAGAGCAAGACCTGAGAGATGTACAGCTCCTGTACCAGAGCTTGCTAAACCTTATTAGCAGCAGTCATTCCCGATTCCGTAATCAACCTGAGTACATGACTAGTGTATCCTTTGTAACGCTGCTCATAACCATGATATATTAATCACTCAAATTTGTACAAGAAAATCAAAATTTTGTGAAAGATGACCATTTTCTGCACAAAAGTGAAGACATTATTTTTGAAAATTTAACTCAGGAATGACAGGCTTGGTTATCGAGCCAGTCATACCAGTGGTCAATTTTCAAAAATAATCTTGTCTTGGTATAAAAATAGACATTTTTCAAAACCACTGCAAAGCCATTTTTGACCGCCTTGTGTGTCAAAGAGTTGAACCTTTAGTGTTTTTCAGCAATGTCTGCCACCATGTGGCAGGTGCCTGTCAGTAAGGCCTTATTTCACCTATGTGATGCCTTAGCTTGGGCTCCAGGATCTGACATCATCTCTCCAGTGTTATTAAAACGCCGAGATAATGCGCGCCGAGGTCTTGCGGTTGACACTGTTCCCCGAACATTGGTGTGCCATGATATGTGTGGTGGATATATTGTCGATAGGTACGTATTAGGGTATTCACATTTTATATGTATTAAGAATTATATTACTGTAATTTAGTTGTACATGTATATGAAGATCAACCCTTTAATGGATGTTTCCAGTTTTTGCTAAGCCCCGCCAACCGCTAGCTAAGCTCCACCCACACCTCGCTCGTGTTGGGATTGTGCGATCCTTGAACTCCCTGATTATCAATTTCCAGAAACCTATGCAGATAAGCAACAGCGCCCAGTCAAATTAGTTTCAAAATATACAACAGAATTTTTATTAAATAGTAAAGACATACAATTCGTACAACAATTCATAGCCCATCTTCAAATTTGCGTTCGTGATGTGCTTATCGATGTCATTTATGATGTCATTGATTGTGACATCATTCTACATGTCATGCAGTTAATCATGATGTCATATGCTGGATGGATAAGTGGAAAGATTTATTGCCAAGCCGATCAAAACTGGGTTATACAGTATTCTTGATGAATGTCCAGTATGTCCTATTGCGGACCAAGAGAGGACTGTATTAAAAAATTTATGAAAGGGGCATGGCCAAATGTAAATGTGGTCATCCACTCCACATTGATACATGTATGCGTAATTCACATTCCAAAGTGGTTGAATTCCATCTTATGGTTTCGGAGGAGTTGCATTACAATCAATATTTTTACCCTCACCCCGCCACCAATCCCTGGGCCGGGGGTCAAATCTAAATGTGATCATGCACTCCGCATTGATAGGGGTAACTCACATACCACATTTGGTTGAATTCTGTTCAAAGTTTTCAGAGGAGATGCGTTGCAGTTAATTTCTGCATGTTAAAAGTTGACCTTTTGACCCCATCTCTGGTGGCCGAGCCAAATGTAAATGACGTCTTGCAATCCGCAATCATATGGGTAACTCACATATCAAATTTGGTTAAATTCTGTCAAACGGTTTTAGAGGAGTTGCGTTCCAAGTGATTTGACCTTTTGACCCCTACCCCGCCCTCCTGTGGGTGGTGTCAAATATAAATATCGTTTTGCACTTCGCAGTCATATGGGTAAATGTAACTCGCATACCAAGTTTGGTTGAATTTCATATAACAGTGAGTAGTAGAGTCAGAATTAAAATGATACCACCTCCCTCAATTGGCAGCCGATCAGCGATCCGTGGCCCCCACCGCCCTCTTAATCCCTGGGGACTTAGGGTTGTTGAGACATGTGGTTGGTGTTTGCCTCTAGATAATGCTCCAGGGATTAAGAGGGCGGTGGGGGGGGGCCACCACGGATCGCCGATCGGCTGTCAGTTGAGGGAGGTAGTATTATTTTAATTCCGACTACTACTACCTCTACAAGCATCCACAGTGATATACACCGACCACGATCACATGTCTCATGCCCCAGGGATTGAGAGGGTGGTGGGGGCCACGGATCGCTGAACGGCTGCCAGTTGAGGGAGGTAGTATCATTTGGACTCTGACACTACTACTACCACACATAATAGGGTCTGAATGCCGGGTAACGGGTAAAGAGTAATACTGTCATGAAACAAAAAAAAAAAAAAAAAAAAATAAAAAAACTACAAAACTCCCCGTGCCACCTCTTCGGGAGAACCCCTGCTATTATCGCTGGGCCTCTCTGACCAGCCTCTCTCACTCTCTCTCCATCTCTGCAGGTGTTTTTCAGTGGTTCCCCGTTGCTCCGTACCGTCGCCTTGGTACCACCATCTTTTTACTTTTGACTTTTTACTTTTGAGATTTGAACCATGTTTTTTTTGGTGTTTTTTTCAACGCTGTTATTATCTGAGCCAACGGAGAACCGATAATTAAGTTACAAATAATGATACTAATTGTTGTGCAATAATTGCGCAATAATAGCAAACTGATCAATAACACACTGGTATAATTTATGTATACGTTATCTCGAAGTGACGTCAAGATCTAGAGGGACTGATAATCGTGTAAAATCACAGGTTCAAATCTAGTTACTGGCAAAAGGTAAACATGTCTATAATTACTCTTTACCCGTAAGACATCACGTCAAGACCAACTCGCACAGTCATTGTCTGACCACACAGACCCTCGACTGGGCCAAAGTCAAGAATAGTAGCTGCTATGCGGTAACACCTAATTAGACGCAGCATCCATAATGGTATACCGGTGATCATAACGCACAACATTACGTGTAAACATTCAAACACTCAACTATGTGTAAACGCTCATCTACAAACAACATTACACACAATGTGCTGACCTGAAGAGCTATGGTCATGCATGCATAATGTAGGCTGTGCGGCGCGACGAGAAAAAGTACCCCGGCCATTGTGTGATATGGGCAACTATGCAGATCGAAATCTTGAGAAATGGAGGAGAAGCTCAGGGATCCCAACATTCCGCTCATCATTTCTACTAACATGCCTTGCGCGTTATCCGATAACTGTGATAGCGATGGACAAACTCTTCAAGTTTATGAATTATTTAGAAATGGTTTGCAGTTTTGATGTGGCTGCTGCTATCGAGGTGGAACAAGAGTGGAAACAAGAAATAATGCAGTGAAATCTCGTCCGCCAACCTCTCAATGCGCGCACTACTCCCACTTATCAGCTCCTGAACATCGACCACATCTCACACATGTAGCGCAGCAATGAGAACACATAACTTATCAGCTATAATTACTAATACATGGCCGAGGTAGTTAACGCGTTGGATCCTCGTTTTTGTGTTTATTAGCAAACTTAAAATCACAGGTTCAAATCTCACTATTAGCATTTGTGGATAACTCGGCCATTTTTTGACCGATTTTAAAATGGTAAACAGTTTTGAAATTCTCGCTTCGAAACAAGAAATGCAGTGATCCCTCGCCCCACCAACCTCTCAATGCGCGCACTACCACGTATCAGCTCCTGAACATCGACCACATCTCACACATGTAGCGCAGCAATGAGAACACATAACATATCAGCTATAATTACTAATACATGGCCGAGGTAGTTACTGCGTTGGATCCTTGTGTTTATTAGCAAACTTAATATCACATGTTCAAATCTCACTATTAGCACTTGTGGATAACTTGGCCATTTCCGGTCCGATTTTAAAATGGTAAACAGTTTTGAAATTCGCGCTTCATTCCGGTCCTGATTGGTACCAAGAACGCCGAGAATAACGTGACTTTCCCGTACAATATAAGCATACACTCTCTCACGCATGGTCTCCGTCGGTATCACATGACACGACAGGCCACCCACAGGTACTGATCGCCTTGTGATCACCACACATAATAGGGTCTGAATGCCCATATAGAGACAGTCATCCACTATCACATCGACACGACGGTCCACCCCACAGGTACTGATCGCCTTGTGATCACCACACATAATAGGGTCTGAACGGCCATTTAGAGACATGCATCCACTGTGATAAACATCATGATTACTGTTGCACAGCTTCGCGATGTTGCACAGCAATTTGGCCTCAGAGTAGCATCTAAGGCCAAGAAAGCCGACCTGCTCCAGATGATCGGACATATCCGTGCCGAGGAGTGGCTGAAGCTTACCAAAGATGTGCCTTTGAATCCCCACAAGAAAGCGCAGCGGAGGCGTGAGCTTCATCGGTTGGACGAGGAGGTGACTGCTAGCTTGCGAGCCAAGACTGTAGCGAGGCAGATGGCGGACCATCCACTGGAGCGCTTACCTCCCCTACGCAGGATTGCTAAGCAAATGATGAGGGGGCCGAGGTCTGAACCCTTAGCCCGGAGCATGAGGCGAGAAGCCGAACATATTCTTGACCACCGTCTCGGCGAAAGGGAGACAGAGGATAGAGGACACCGGTCAGTATGCTGGACATTCTTCACAGGCCAGATCATGCAAAAGATCCAGCAGACAGTCCAGAACACCTTCTACTTCCGCTACACCCATACCTATCGCATCCATCATATCGAAGACGGTAGGGTCATACTCTTCCACAAGAATGCTCGAGGGATCCCCGTGGCTGAACACGATAGGAGCAGGTCAGGACTGGGTGGCCGCAAGAGAGCAAGCCTGCCTCGACACAGACAATATCGATCGACCCAACACCAAGTGGGCTTTCGTTCGATCAATCAACGTTGATGTCAGGGCTGTCATCGACCACCAACCTCTGCTTGGGACAGGCCCCCTCCCAGCCTGGCTACGACAGAAGAAGAGTATGACTGCCCTCGACACCTACAGGGACAACATTTGTCTCTGGAGATGTCTAGCAGTCCACAGATGAGCGAGAGCTGATCGAAGTACAGCTCCTGCATGAGAGCTTGCCACACAGTTCTACGGCAAGACAGTACCTGATGTCCGCAAGACCTCGCTGGATCAGCTGGACAGGTAGAGTTCTTCGCCAAGATCGGGATTCGCGTGTATAAACCAACCGAAGAGGGCACCTGGCACTTGATCAGGCAAGCGGCTCACTACCGTGACACCATGACCATTGGAGTGTGGGACCACCACGCCTTCTACATCAAGATCATCTCCAAGCTGACACATACACAAGTCTGCAGTCACTGTCGGCAGAGATTTACACAGGCATGCCATCTTCAACGCCACACTGATCACTGTGCAGGCGGCAAAACAAAAATCGTGTGTCCTGGCGAGTAGGTTGAGGCACCACAGTCTGCGTATGAGAAAGCCTTCTATCCGCCCCAACCATCCAGTTCAGCGGCTACTCGTTGGAACGAGTATGAGTCGAGAAACAGGCGTACACATACACCATGTAGCGTGTGGGCACTGTGGCGATGTCTGGCATGGGTGTCCACAACACCAGCGAGGTGAGGATGCCGACCAAAGATACCGCAAGACAGTCCTGAGAGAGGAGAAGCTGAGAGCGTCTGGATGCACGCTTGTGGTACAGTGGGAGTGCTGTATAAAACGCTGTCCAAGTGTCCCTAAACAAGTTCGGACTGTCCCATACCCACACTTCCTAGTTACGACTTCGAAGCACTCCTAGATGGTATCAAGACTCATCCTACGGAGACTCTCACGATCGAGAGTACTAACATACCTATCTCTGTGTCAGTTGGCAGCTCCTTAGAGGGCGCCATGAGTGAGCCCACTCACCTCTGCAAGGCCTGACCCCAAAGAACTGATCAGAGAGCTCATGCTGGAAATCCAACGGCGAGCATATCTAATCCGGACAAGGGTTAGGGCACAGTACATACCGACAGACCTGGACAAGCTCCCAAGGCGACATCAGCGACTGATCAACGAGTGGTGTGACCAAGTGCCTGTACTGGGGTTCAACTCTGGGTGGTATGACCTGAACCTCATCAAGAAGTACTTTGTCGATGAGCTGACTGACAGTATAGGTACAGTGAAAGTCGCCAAGAAGGCTAGTCAGACCATGTTCCTCATAAACCGGAGTTACGGTTTCGCGATGTGCTGAACTACCTCAGCCCAGGAGCCTCGTACGAGGTATGGGTCAAAGTTTACGGATGTACACAGCAGAAGAGCTTGTTCCCGTATGAATGGTTTGACACACACGAGAAGCTCAACTATCCAGGGCTTCCTGACTACTCAGCATGGACATCTAAGCTCAAGGGTGGCTACCTCTTGACGCGATCAGACTGGGAACAATGTAACCAGACATTCAGCGAGCACGGAATGCGGACATTCGCCGACTGGCTGCGATACTACAACAACCTCGATGGCAGTCCATTCATCGAAGCCCTAGAGCGGATGCGGGAGTTCTACACAGAACGAGAAATCGACATCCTCAAAGATGCGGTGTCTCCCAGGTGTGTCACTGCAGTACCTCCTACGTGGAACCACTCAGCACATGCCAGATGTTAGCCTCTACTCTCCGGGCAAGGAGGCCTACGAGATGCTGAAGGACGCAGTTGTTGGAGGGCCCAGCATCGTGTTCACCACATACCACTTGGCAGGTGTGACACGCATCCGCCAGAGTGAGCGTGTCTGCCAATGTCTACTCGGCTACGACGCAAATGCTCTGTACCTGTCAATGATGGCCAAAAAGATGCCCTGTGGTAAGGAGACAGTGCGCCGTTGGTCCGGTACCAGTGGTGTAGCCAGCTTTAAGGAGGAGATCCTAGCAGACCGCTGGTTTGGATTTGCTGAGCTGGATATAGAGGTCCCTAATGCTCTGTGGGCAAAGCTCCTGGAAATGCCCCCGCTCTTCTATAACTGCGAGATCCCGGTAGAGGCTGTCTCGTCTGAGATGCAGGCATATCTAAAGCGTACAGGGCGGAAGCGACCCACCACCCAGAATCTGGTCGGCACCCTCTCTGGCAAGAAGCGGCTGCTCTACGCACCGACACTCAAGTGGTATATCAAGTGGAGATCACTGCTGTATACCGCACCATAGACTATGAGGCCAAGCGCTCATTATAGTGGTTCGTGGAGAATGTTACGGAGGCCTTCGCTCTGGAGATGTAGATAAGAGCAAAGCGCTCTTGGCAGATCTCTTTAAACTCCTCGGCAACAGTTCCTACGGGAAGCTCATCGAGGCCTTAGGACGCCATAGCAACACCAGCTTCACGAAGGACGAATGCGTGGTAGACAAGGCCCTGCGTAGTGCATGATTTGAAGATCTTGAGGAGATCGGTGAGTCATACGAGCTCCAGAGTCGCAAGCCGAGAATCATTATTCGAAGGCCCTTCCAGGTGGGGCTAGGCGTTTATGAGCTCGCGAAGCTGCGAATGCTGGAGTTCTACTACGACTTCCTCGATCGCTACGTAGCTCATGACAGCTTTGAGTACCTGCAGATAGACACTGACGTATATCGCTATAGCAGGCTCCAACCTCGACGATGTCATTCACCCTGAGATGCGAGCAGAGTACCAGGCTCATAAGCGGGACTGGCTAGCTTGGGACAAATGGTCTGGACGCACTCCGGGACTGTTCAAGCTCGAGTTCGAAGGCTCTCGTGGTATCGCTCTCTGCTCCAAATGCTACTACATGGAGAGCACACCGGCAAGTAAGAGCTCGGCTAAGGGAATGTCAAAGTGGCAGAATGAGGTCTCTTGGCAGAGGTTCTACAGCGCCCTACATGGCGGGGTGGACAGAGCTAAAAACCGAGGCCTGCGCATGCGCAACCAGGGTATGGTGACGTATGAGCAGGAAAAACTCAGACTCTCAGCTTACTATGATAAACGCCATGTGCTGCCAGATGGTGTCCATACCGAGCCCATCGAGTCATGTTAGCACCCTAGGGGGTGGTAGCTGTGTGTCTGCAGTGACTGGCTGAAGCTCTTCTACGACAAATGGTCACCTAGGCACTCCGTGCTGGCGTGCCAGGTAGTACAGTGTAGGCCGCCCCTCCGCCTCCACATACCTGTCAAGCCTGTGAACATCTATCGACCAGTTAGGATCTGTTGCATGCCGTCGACCACCTTCCAGCTTACCAGGCTCATACAGGTACTGAACCAGAGCATCAGGTGGTAGGCACTCCTCTCCCTTGTTCGCTCCTCTAGAGCTGTGACTAGCAACAGCAGAGTGTCTGATAGCCTCTACCGGTTTCTTCCCGATTAGCCTAGTAACCTCGGCATTGGATCTGTCCACCACAGCAGGCAGCCCTCACCCATACTCTAGAACGTTCACTCGGCGCGGCCATTTCCTGGGCGTATTGGTGTGGGAACAGTCTCTCTCCCAGTGTCCGATTCCACCGAGGATCAGTCCGGTGCGATGTCGCGGATTCAATGGCCCCATCTGGATGTTGCACATACTGCAGCATGTTTAAAGTCTGGGTATATAGAGGTTTTAAACGGCTGCCATATTTGGTAAAGTTATCCAGCAGATTGTCTATAGGCAGCAGGACAAGTCGGCATGACAGTGAGCATGACAGCCACGGCGTGCACTGTCCCACTGTGACAGGGTCCGAGGACTGCTTCGTGACATCAACATTATCCATGAGTGAGCCAAGGTTACACCTCCGTCTGATGCGGAGGTACTGGCCGCCATAGAGGAAGGAGCACCAGCTCGTAGTACAAAAGAACTCCTGACTCGCATACTCTACCGGAAGTTTAACAGCACCCAGGGCAGGGCACTCAACCTACCTGTGGCCCAAACCAACAGTCCTGTTATTCTAGCTCTCCAAAGGGCGAGGGTCGATCCCAAAGATCTACTAACGGTCGGGAAGTGGGCTGCCGTATTTAGCCTCCATAGCCAGGAAGAGCGAGATATGCTGGATAGCTTCCAGTCTGGAGCAAATGGCTACTTCAGGGAGGAGGTCAGTGCCACTGTAGCGGAGAGCTACTACACTGGTCATGCAGAAGGTACTCAGGAGGGCCTCACTGTTGGCCGCAAGGAGGCTGTTGAGCACATCTTCAATGAAAGAGGGCGCAGGAGATTGGCGAGTAATCTGTCAGCATTTCTGAAATTCCTAGATAACTACCAGGACTACCTCATCAAATCCGCGCGCAAGTCAGATGCTTGTCGCGCATGGACAAAGTGGATCTTCCGTGAGAAGTTCCAGAAGAAGAGAGTCCTACCATCTGACCCTCGGTGGATAGAGTTTCAGCGACAGGCACCTGACGAAGCTTCTCAAGCATCTGACAAAGTTCTTCCAGCTTCTGCCGAAGCTCCTCAAGCATCTGACGAAGTAGCGGAGACGGACGAAGTTGCTCAGCCTTCTGATGAATGAAAAAAGTTGCGGCTGACAGTCTGTCAGCGATGACGCGTAGAACAGGCTAGGTTCCTGGCTGGATTTAGCTTGTAGGTTACGGTCTGCACCTTTTCCGGAGAGGGTTTGAAGTGTGACAGCTCACCTGTCTCCTTGTTGCTGAAGATGAAGCGGTACAGATCAGCTGCCCTCTGTACACCTGCGATAAAGTCCCCTTTGGTCTCCTTGAGAGTTAGGCTGTCCTATATGGTCTCGAGCAGGGCACGTCCACACTTGGAGATGAAGTATAGCAACCGGGCATTGTGGTGGATGTCCGGGGAGATCTCGCGGGTGTACTTCTGAAAGAAGATGAAGACAGTTACAAATGTATCTTTGTGTGCCGGATGCGCCTGGTGATGTTGCTGAGGTAGGTGACTGACTGTCTTCTGGTCCATTGCAGGGTCATCGATAACTAGAACAAGTGGTTCTGTCAGTCGGGCTGCCAGCAGCTTCTCCATCAGTGCTTGCAGGTTCTGCGTCTTGGTGATTGGGCCATTGCACCATTGATCATTACTGTCAACTGCCTCAGCGGCGGAGTCAGACACCAGAAGGATGTATTGAGAGCATAGATGTTCGGCTAGGAGAGCCTGCAGCAAGATGTTTTTCCCGTGTCCTGACGGGGCAATGATCAGCACCACCTGGCCAGCATCGGCCGGCTTACTTTCGAATGGTACAGACATGCGCACGGAGGATGGTTAGCACTTGGTCGGCGGTAGCCTCGTCTATATCTGGGAGACTAAACGGCAGTACTTCTTGCACCAGCTCTTTCGCCTGCATAGTGTGGAATCCTGCACCTCCGGCGGCTACGAAGGATGCGATGGAGGCGTCAAGCATGACATCCCAACAGCAGCTGAGAAGATAGCGTAGAGGGGCTGTGTCAGCACCCACAGTGTCTAGTACATCCAGTATCTGTATGATACATGCACGGGAAGCCATGACTATCTTGTGGTCTTAAACATCAAACCCTGACTTCTTCACCTCTGGTAGCTGGAGGCTGGTGGTAGCACCCTCTGCGCCAGTAACAGTGATCTTGCTCAGCCGGATGGTGCCTACCTTGAGATTCTCTCCATCCTGTTGGAATGAGCTCCGTGGTTGGTGGAGATCCGTAACCAGGTCTTGTGCATAGGGCTCAGCCATAACCTTGATGGCTCCAGCCTCATCGACTCCGAGCATACCTCACATCGTCGCCCTGTCCTTGATACCTATCCCCTTGTGTACAGTCTTGGCCTTGTTAATGGCCGATTGTCCTACCGTATCAGTGTTCCCGATGAGATCTCGGGCTAGGATGGTATCGCGGGTCTCCCTTTTCATCGAAGTCTAGGAAGGAGATAGGGGCAACAGTGTCCTCTGAACCGAGGCGTGCCTCGTCGAAGTGAGCAAGATCGCCTAGCTCTTTGCTTTATAGGTGTGACAGAGTCATAGTACGATATACACGGCTTAAACCTACTAGTCATACCCCCAGTGAAATAGTTGGGCATAGGAGGACCACGCAGTCGGCCAAGGAAATAAGTAGCAGTGTTCAGTATACTGGCCCTCTGCAAGGTCATGCCTTGTGGGCGGTCCACCATTGCCGCGCATTGGCAATCCTCGGTCCGCGTGCTCGACTATGGGCTACGCACCACCCTCCGGCACACCATGCCTCATATGCTGCAGTGGTTAAACGTAGGCGACGATGATCCCAGCCATTGCACTCGTTGCTAGCCCTAGAACCGCAGCCTCCGTTAGTGTAACATGTTCACCCATGATCTTGGTGGCGACGGATTTGCAGACTGGTGTGAGGAAAGGGGTATTGTTACCTTTCATTCCACTATTCAGCAAATAGCAGACTTTCTCTGTGAGCTGTTCTTTTCAGGACTAGCTCCTGTCACAATTGCTGGATACAAGTCAGCTTTGGCATCAGTTATCCCTTGTCTAGCCAACAGGGATAGTCCAGAGGTGGCCCAGTTGAGTGTGATGGTGAGGGGAATGAGCAATCGCCGATCGAGACAACCGGTAGTCATTCCAGCCTGGAGTCTATCTTTAGTGCTTAATGTACTGGCCAAGCACCCTTTCGAACCGTTGCGTTCGGCTAGTCTAAAGCATTTGACTCTAAAGGCGGTCTTTCTATTGGCAGCTTCCTCAGCTAGAAGGCGCAGTGTGATCCATGCACTTTCAGCAGAGAGGGACCGATTATTGTCTCCAGAGAGGGTCTGCGTCTACTGCCAAGAGCAGAGTTTATGTCAAAGATCTCGGTCTTTGAGATATCCCGGCAATCCGATCGCTATACCGAAACTAAGTAGGTTAGATCGTGATGCCAGTGTCTGGTGCCCAGTCCGTACTTTGACTAAGTACAAAACGGACAGACTCGTTACGGTCGAATGGTAGACATCAGTGGATCTGCCTTATGGAGCCATATGGCGCCGCATCCATGGATTCTATCTCTCGTTGGGTAGTCGAATGCATTCAGATTACCCGTGAGATTACGACTGGGCACCAAGTGCAAGGGCACGTTGTTGCAGGAATAGCCGCCTCTTCCGGCCTTGACAATGGTGTTCCGTTTAAGGACATCATGGCTGTCGCACAAGGGCACTGTGAGTCCTCTTTCATGGATTACTATATGAGGGATGTGTCAGACTTCGCCATTCCACTTGCTTTAGCTGTTTTGAGACGATAGCTATATGACCGCACTGCTCTTCTTCCTTTTTTGGCATTTGTAAGAGAGAATTTAGAAGCAGGCTTGGTCGAGCGAGAGGATATCAACCAGTTGTGTCACTGAGGCCGGACAAGTGAATGGTTGGAGGCTCCAGGTCTGAATTCCAAATATCATGAGGTAATTCACGATTGAGAGTGTTTTGTATTATGTCTATATATCATGATCATTCATCTTATATATTCATGCTCATTCCCAGGCTTATATACACCTGTGCAAAAGTTAAGCACCAGCAAAAACAATAGAACGTAGAAACATGATGGTACAACTAGGCTGCCATACTTTTTGTCCCCGCGTTAGCTGACATAATTCCAAGTACGAAATGCACATGCATGCATGACTTCACGCCGCTTGAAGTCCGTGCGTGGCGGGAAACAGCACACGTGTTCAGTTACAGTATGTAAAAGTCCAGTTTGAGGTGTAGAACATTACATACAGATTTAGGCGACAAGATTAGGAATTTTGTGTTCATGACCGTGGTTTATTTGTACAGAGAGAATTAGCTCTTGATTGTGAACCGCTATGGCAAGACGAAGGTTAAGTGATCGTGTGAAATGGCAAATCATAGGCATGCATACGACTGGTATGTCATGCAGAGAGATTGGCAGACAGCTGAACATTAACCATACTGTAATCAGTCGTTTGATTGCAAAACATGGGCAAACTAACGAGGTGAAGGACAGGCCTAGATCTGGAAGACCGAAGAAGACTACTGCCCGTGATGATCGAGCCCTAGTATGCCTTGTTAGGAGATCTCCATTCACCAACAGCAGAGTGCTCAGCCAGCAATGGGAAACGTGCAATAGAGTGTCAATGTCTACCGTCAAAAAGAGACTGTATGCTGCTGGCATGAAAGCTAGGAGACCTGTCAGACGTCCTCTCCTCACTGCACACCACAAAGAGGAGCGTCTGAGGTGGTGCAACGAAAGAAGACACTGGAACATGAGATCCTGGAGACGGGTACACTGGTCCGATGAAAGTCGGTTCCTGCTTCATGCCACAGATGGTCGAACTCGTGTATGGAGGTCCAGACGCACGGCGTACGACCAACGTAACATCATGGAAGAAGTTCCATTTGGTGGAGGTTCCGTTATGATATGGGGGTGCATCTCATTTGATTGTAAGCTGGATCTGTTGACTGTACCTGGAACACTAAATGGACAAAGATATCAAGATTCCATACTGGATAGAGTTGTGGTCCCTCATTTTGTAAATCATGCACCTGGAACCCACCCTATATTCATGGATGACAACGCCCGACCACATCGTGCTAGAGCTGTGCATGAATACCTCCGCCAGAATGCCATCGAAACCCTACCATGGCCAGCAAGGAGCCCTGACATGAACCCTATTGAGCATATCTGGGACATTCTGGGAAACATGGTGAGAAGGAGGGATCCTCCTGTGCAGAACCTACAGGAATTAACAGACGCACTCCATCTTGAATGGCAACGAATACCACAATGGCGTATCAGTCGGTTGGTGACCAGCATGAGACGTCGTGTCCAGGCCGTCATCCAGGCACAAGGTGGATATACCCGGTATTAATAATGACAGTCTCAAACTCGTGCACAGATGTTAAACTTCGTTTTCAGACACCATTAATGACAATCTAGCCACGTGTGTCAACTGTAGGGCAATAGTTGTCAGTTGTGTCAACGTAACCATATTCAGGCCTCGTTTTCAAGTTCAAACAAAAACATACAGTGTTTCCCCACCATCATAATCAGCATTCCTCTGGTTGCATTATTACCTCTTGCACTAAGATGGATGGGTACATAAATGTTTATGCTATTGCTTTCTTCATAGCACATGAATATACCCTCGCATGTGCGTAAAAATAGGGTGGTGCTTAACTTTTGCACAGGTGTATATATGCAAAGAGCAGTTAACGCTCTTGGCATATTTGTGTTTCAGGCGAGATACATGTTCGTGAGTTCTCTCCCTTTTCTTAGGAGAAAAATGGGGAGGGGGGGGCAGTGATCCGAATGTGATTCGGTTCCGATAACTTGACGGTCCTTTTAGGTCTCCGTTAGTCAAGTTGTTAAGTCTAAATCTTTCTCCAAGGGGAAAAAGTAGCATTTATGGCTTGCCGCTTCCAACCAGGTTACTGAACAAATCTGGTGTATATCAGAAAGTAACAGAATGGTGAGTATTGATTGAAGGAGAATGCAGGAAATTTCAATTTCCCTTTCTCCGAGATCTAACAATACTCACCATTCTGTTACGGACCCAGCCTCCCAGCCCCACGTAGGCAAGCCATGGATTTCTCTTGTTTGGTGGCTATGCAAACAATATGAGCTCTATGGTAGACGGGTACTCGGCAGTTGGGAGCCGAATACCCGGTTCCAAGGAGTCGGTAAAGCTTTCTAAGTCTATGGTCCTAGAGCCAGCTGTCAGGGCCAGCTGTGTATCAGAAAGTAACAGAATGGTGAGTATTGTTAGATCTCAGAGAAAGGGAAATTGAAATTTCCTGCATTCCAAGACAGTGCTCAGGCACCCCACTCACCACTGTAGCGAGGACAGCCACAGTGGCGGCAGGAAGAACATCATTTCCACCTGTCATCTTCACCACGGCCACATTCGCCGCCATATTACTGGCGATATGGACTGCCAGGGGCTTAGCCTGTGTCAGTAGCTTCTGGGGCTTGGTTCGCAGCAGGTTCTCCACCTTCTGAAGACTCGCCTGGCTCTCGGGAAGTTGGCTCACGATCTGTACCGTTGACATCATTGTTTAAGCACTGAGTATACAACGCAGTTTAACGCCTGCGTTGCCTGTCGAGTGAGCTAATAAGATCTTCCCAGTCTGCATCTGCCAGGTGTCTGGGTTGGTACTCAGGAATATTCATCTCTCTATTGAGACATCTTAAACATGTCCGGGCTCACGCTATGCGAGAAGTACTATGAGGTCTTCCGGAGGGAGTTGAAGAACTACAAGAAGAAGACACCAGATGAGCTCGCTCAGCTCTCCGGTGCTGAGCTGACAGAGGAGCTGACAGCTGTGAAGCTCTATCTAGGATTTGGTAAAGGGCAGATCTGCTTCCTTGAATACCTTATCATGGGCGGGAGTATCGTCGAGCAGCTCCTGCGAGCTAAAGGTTTCTACAAGGATCGCGAGTATCTGTCAGATGCGTTCCAGCAGTTGCAGACCTCCATGGCCTCACTTGAGTCAGAGCTGAACAAGGCTGCGATACTACTACTAAGCTGGAAAAAGGATGCGCTGTGGAACCATCCAGCCCTTGGATGTGCATGTTGGCAGCGTGTATAGGGGGCTGTAGGGCAGGCCAAGCTGGTTCAGTGTCTCACTGTGGTCCCCACTGCTACTGTAGAGAGTCAGGATAGTCTTATAGCTGATTTGCTAGCGGCGGAGTAAGCTGATCCCGGGCGTCATGATAGCTGGGCCTGACACCACTCGTAGAGCTACCATGAGAAACGGTGTTGTGTCGACTGGCTGCAGTGTCCGGGTCGGAGCTGCCATGGGAAGCGTCGTGTCGACTGACTGCAGTGTCAGGGTCAGAACGACTATATGGCCCGTACTACGCGTAGGTGCGTATATATCAGTGTTGAAGCCGAAGTGGACACCGGGGGAACACCCCTCGACTATCATGTTGTTATAGCCCCTGACTTGGAGGTCCTCGATGTTCACGATCATGTTGCTCGGAATCAACCGTAGGTGTGGTGAAATAGCAAAGTCAAGTTTGCGACGGGCCTTCTGCAACCCCTACTGGAACTTAGCAATAAGACTGCTGGGATCTGCCACGATGATCATATGTTCAACGAGACTGATGAACATGGCCTGGACCTCTGCTCTGTTGACACCATCTATGGAATTACACAGCTTGGTCTGTGCTTTAAGGAGGCAGTAGCACAGTGCTTCCAGGGGTCTGGTTGATCTGAACGATCCCTGCTGGTGTGATGCGTGAGGTGGTGTGTGGGACAAAGTACTTCCACACATCTGGATAGTCCTGCTGCAAGCCAGTGATGTGCATATTTTGCACCAGCGCTCCAGGGTCGGATTCTGGATCGAACGAGAATGTTGCTGTCTTCCGGCAGCCTACTCGTTGGGGTGTTCGATAGGGGAATCCTGAGTAGTTATGTCTCGTGTCACCGTACATAACCCCTAGGCCGCTGTTGTCACCACCATGCCATCGATTGTCTGGGTGAGCGCTGAACTCTCTCTGTAGTCTGCTGGCCGCTGAGACGCTATGACTGTTGAGCTGTGGGTCAAAGTCGTTTGTATCAGGGAGGCTTGCACCCAGCTCATGGAGGATTCGTCGCACCGTGAAGTAAACATGGAATCTGAGACAGCTGGCGATGAGCACAGCTTCAGGAGTACCAGAATAGGAGTGAAGCAGGGTGGAACTTACTCCACATCCTGCCGTGGCACACCACACGGCAAAGTTCAGCTGCTGATTCCAGTATGAGAGGCTTGGAGCAGCCATCCAAGTATGAGCTTGCTTCGCATCCTTGATGGTGATGGGGCGGTTGGTCAGCAGTCGTGGGTTGACGGTGAAGCTGGTTCAGGACCGTCCATCCACTGTGATGGAGAATGGTGTTAGCTCTGGTATATCATCCAGTAGACCTCTCAGGCCAGTCAAGGGTGTACCCAGGAGGGGTGGTTGGCTCCGGATGACTGTCGTGAGGTTCACTGGGAAGGTCATCTATACTGGTGTTCTTAAAGCTACTGTACCGTACAGGCAGCATACAATTTGTAGTCGTCTCGACTCCAGAGACCATCACCTCGCCGTACCATCTCGTTTTTTTATCTCCTCCATATCAACCCGCCCACTGGAGCCTTTGAGGTATTACTGTCGCACTTTACGTTTCTCCATGCGGTACAGGGGCTTGGACCTTCAATATATGGTGGTACTCTTCATCTGTGACCCTTCCATCCTCGAGAACTTTGCTGACAGACTCATCGATAGTCCGTAGCATACTCTGTGCCAGTGTCACGTACTTAGCATGCTTCTCCAGCCTCCTTGTGGTCTGCCGCTGCCCCAGCCCCAAGCCCGTGGCCAAGACAGTGGCGGCTAGTGTCACGCCACCCAGCGGGATGGCGACAAGGGCACCCACCCCTGTAGTGAGAGTTGCCACAGCTGCCATACCAGCACTGGCTCCAATCACACCCGCAGCAGTGGTTGTACGCGTGAGGACGTTGTATGCTGTCTTATATCGCCTGCGCATTCTGCTGTACCTTTCTGCCTCACAGACGAGATTCTGCCTGATGGTATCTATCTGCTGGAGTCGCCAGCTGTGGATGGTGCCGCCCTCGTCAGCAGTCAGGGAGGGGTATAGTTCTGGTTGCTTCCGCCACTCTGATTTTGCTATAGTATATTTGGAGGATTAAACGGCATCACCTGCAGAATCTGCTCATGAGTCATTGAAGGGTTCATTTTGGAGAACCTGGCGAACCGTACCAGCTTTTTAGTGTCTAGACAGACATCTCTTAGAAAGTGGTCATCCAGCGCTATGTTGGGTGCCAGTATCTTTCTGAGACGTGACATCCGGAACTTCGCCTTATCACCAAGATAGTAGGTCTGCCGCTGGATGGCTTTCTTGGTCTTACGCTTCTGCGCCATCTCTTCCCACTGTATGACCTCTGGCTCATCCTCATTTGAGAAGACACCTGGCTCATCCTCATCTGTGAAGACATCTGGCTCATCGGCTTCTGTCAAGACTCCTACATCCCGCTTACTCTCCTCCAGGAGGTCCTGCCAGTATCAGAAATTTTCACTGTTCCTTTGCCTCCTTGCAAGGCTCGCGTTCTGTTGATACCAGTTCTCCCGCTGTAGTCGCTCTCCTTCTTGTTGCAGTGCGAGCCTCTGTTCGTTTAAGGCCTTTATCTGTGCAGGGGTCATAAAGGGGCGAACCCCTTTCTTCATCATCTCGGCCAAGGTCAGATAATACTGGTATGATATCATGTCAGGTCAATGATAGGGTTGCACGATTTTTCGATTATTCGATTAATCGTGGTTATATAATTCAAAATGATTGTGGACGATTATAAAATGAAATAATTGTATAATCGGCATGTTGAAATTTTTGTCAGGACACTTTTACGCTTGTGAAACTCTGCTCGCGTTACCAATCATGGAAACAAACATCCGGCTATCAGCCGAATGTGTGAATGATTAAATAAACTAAATAAATAACTGATTTATTTGTATTGACTCATGATTACATGTAGTTTTAGATGAATACAGATTGTTCACTTGGTCACTATTTGTGATTGTTGTTGTAATCACACACACTGATCCCTCGTTCGCCATTCTCTGAATAGCTATGCGCTAATGGTTTTCCTAAAAAAGTTCTAAAACTGATACCACGGAAATAGAATGCATTTTCTCCTGTAAAAATTCTCACCGCCTACACCTATGTTTAATGTATACCTCAAAACATCACCGGGGAAGTGAAATTATTTGATTTGAGCGCCTAAATAGTGCATAGCCTTTAATAAAGCTCGTTTATTACATCAAAATTAATCCACAATTTGATATAAAATGACGCCACAAAAAAAATACAAATCACGTGATTCGCCTCCAAGTGAAGAGTTTATTTTAGAGCGAGTACTCGGATATAAATATTCTGGAATCTGGGACTCGGAACTCGGGAATTTCTATATATTATCATTGCGCGATATATACTGATCTGAATAATGGGTACCCATTTGATAAACTCCCGTTAGCGTATAATATCTCGCGAGAACATGCCACCTCCCATCGCAAAAGAGCCGCTGGCTCGCCAACTGCTATATTGTTGTTCGTAATAGTTCAATTTGGATCATTTAATGTTGATCGACGTTACAAAATTGATGCGCATTTTCCCCCGTCCTTGTTTGGTACATAAATTTCGTCTTAAAATATATTTATAATAAGGAAGGTCACGCCAAGACTGTTTTAAGCACATTTTAACTCCAAGTGTGGAATAAACTTTATTATATCTTGAACATACGTGGCCTACTATTAGTATTAATCTAATAGGTGGTCGAGATTTACAAATCCAAGGCCTGTATTGACTTCGAGAGGGGCCAGAAATGTATCAGGGTAGAGAGCAGTCTGAAGTAGACACACCCTGTGACACGATTGTTATTATTATACACGATATTCTTACAAATTTTCCTATACAATCTGCTGAGTTAGGGGGTGGGCTTCTAATACAGTTTTGCTGTTTTGAAACTGCGAAGAAATCATTGGAGCTCATATGTCAAATTTAGGGGTGGGCTTCTATTAGAGCATAGGCAACAATTAAGCGAAATACGGTACCTTCCGTTTTCCGTCTAGAAAAATCTTGATACATTCCTTTGTTTGGAATCAGCAACTGGCGTATTCTGTCCATGTATGTATAGCAGTAGCATAATAACGTCCTCTAGGCAGCATTGACATAGTTAATGTAGTTCATGATTAATCGTATGATCGCGATTATTTTTTTTTAATGATCGCGATTATGAAAAGTGAATAATCGTGCAACCCTAGTCAATGAGTAATAAGAGTGTAAACTCTAAATGGGCGTCCGATATCCCATCCGTGCTGGCATATATGTTAATGGAGGGGCTGTCAAACAGGTGATTTACAGGTGTTAACAGGCTAGGACTGATCGCTTTCCATAGGTTGCTGTTGGCACCTGGGAGATACTCTATCACGTCCCGGCTGACTTCTACCAGTGAGCTGATGTGTGCACTGCCCGGAGGTTGATGTAGCACATCGGTGTGTATGTATGTTGTGCCCCGCTGGGGCACCTCGACGAGGACCCATTCTACACGGTACTGTACCACCCGTCTCCCCTCTAGAGAGGGTGAGATTACGTTCTCACCACCGGAGAGCAGCAGTCGGACAATCGGCATGGTTATGTCTCCTATTTAAACCCCTTCTATATAGCGTGCTATAGAACCCATATTTGCTCACTCGACTGGTCTTGCTGACCTGGCAGATGTGTATGCAGTTGATGCTGCCAAGGTAGAAGAGAGCGATGGCAAGTCATTCGCCCTACAGTACGAAGCAAACTCAAAGGCATTCTCCATCCACCCCATTGGTGGTGATGGGGTGGAGCTGCTCACAGACCTCAAGGATGTGTCGAAGGAGCGCCTGGGCCGCAACATAGATGGGCACAAGATCGTGTTTCGGTACGATTTCCCAAAGAGGAAGTACATCCTCGAGCCGTAGATTGAGGTCTCGGATACAGAGGTGGCAGACATCAACACCCTAAATGACGACCTCAGCTTTCATCTGGTCAAACGCTATTCGAGCTGTGCCCCGCCGATGACCCATGAGGGTCTGCCATTGACCCTGACAAACCTACAGTTCATGTTTGAGAAGAAGTAAGTGTGGTACTGCGCTGGACCTGGTGGTAACTGGCAAACATGGTTGCCACTATATAGGCCTCCCGCAGTCATTGACATAGAGGTTACTCCCCTCTCCACTGTTGTGAAAAGGGATGGGACAGTTCGAAAGCTCTACAATCGGGGATCATCCTTCCTCACGTACATAGGTGAATGTGTCTCCCTGACGAGGGTGGGTCACCAGATCAGGGTTACAGGTGGAAAGCTCCTGCTGCGTCGTCCATTCGATGGACCAGAAGAAGCTGTTAACCTCCAGGAGGGCATCCTACGGGTAGATGGTGTGTCACATGTCACCAAAGCAAAGGGTGCTGTTAAACTGCTTCATCGAGTCAGACTCCCTAGCCCGCAAACGACTCATACAGTCCTAGAGCTACATTTCTTAGCCGGCGGCAAAGTGAAGCAGCTAGCCTGTGCCCCTGAGGGGATGAAGATCACTATCGAACCGGATGGAGCAGGGCACAGATATTTCTTGAGGGGTTCACTCTGTTCAGTTTAACTCTTCATGTATAGCCATGATTCTCATCATACTGCTCGTGCTGGCATCTATAGCAGTGGCACAGGGCGCTGAGACTGCCATGATATTGGATGCTAAGTGGGCCCATTTCCGGGATGCCCCCCCCCCAGTACAATCCTTGGGTCGACCCCTTGCGGAGAAACATTTACGACCGCTTTCACCAACGTGAAGAGATCAAGTCTGTCTGCCACTTCTATGGTGTGGAGAGGGTAGGTCGTGGTCGTCTGTTGGAGACACCTGCTCAGCACCAGATTATCTCTGCCAGGGTCTGCCATGGTGCAAATGCTAAACACTTTAGCCTCCTACAAGGTGAGCATTGTCAAGGTAGATGGAAGACACTATGGGTGGTCCCATCATGCCGATGCGACTCTGGCAGAGACTGCGTATTTGTCTGAGCCTACACAGAGACCGGCCTGAGGAGGTTCTCCAGTTCGCACGGGAGAACTATATTTGCCACGGCTCCCGTCTCCGACCACGAAATCACATGTCTCAACAACCCTATGCCTCAGCTAGAGCGTGTCGAAGAAGTCCTGGATCTGGTCCTCGGTCACAAAGACGGGCGGCGAGATCTTGCCGTGTCGGGCGTGTGTCTGACGAATGTCCTCGTAGGCGGTGCGCGGGTAGGGCGACTTGCGGATCTGCGTGGCCAGTGTGGTGAGCTCGTTGATGTGGGGCTGGTTTTTGGCCAGGAACCCGGGGTTGCGTGCCACGGGAACGTAGTTGATCTCAAAGACCTTCCAGGGGATGACGCCCAGCAGGAAGTGGGCATAGGGTGCGTCTGCTGTGGTCGAAGAGGTTGCCGCGGCCATCCGCGAAGCGCGGGTCAATGTGCTGCATCAGGTACATGCCTAGGTTCACGAAGCCCATCATCTTGTCGAACATCTTGGGGGTGCAGCTGCCAAAGTTTACCGGGTCGAGTATAGCGGCGTCAGGCTCCACCCCCGAAGTAGCTGAAAAGCATCAGCCGGGCCTCGCGGCCTGATGTGAGCAATGCTTCCGGCATCGAGGCGTCGTTGTCGCTAGCCGAACCCCAGCCACCCAAGTCAGCGGAGACGGCGGTCATGCCCCAGGCCAGCGGTCGGCCCCAGCCTCTCGTGTCATGGTGGTGGTAGTCCTCGTTGTACTCAGGGCTGTCGCCGAGGTCTTCGAGCGCACAGATGGGTAGAGCATGTTAACGTAGAGTCCGAGCTTGGATACCGGCGACAGCGAGAGGCCTGACCATACCTACGGCAGGTGGTGGCAGGGTATATCTCATTTGGGGCGCCGGCTGTAGGGGGCCTTGAACTCCAAAAGTACAGTCACTGTTTGGACTTCATGCTCCTTGTTGGCGACCTTCAGGTTGGTGTTCAGGATTTGCCACTCCTCGTCGGAGTCGCGTTGTCTCACCATGTTGAGTAGACAGTAGCCGTCAGGTCTGTTGGCGTGTCCCCGGTAGCCCAGCCATCCACCCTCGATGTGGATGTCGGTGCCCAGCGTGCGTCCCACAATCGATCTCGAGCAGGCGCCTGCTCATGGCGTCAAAGAGAGTCCCCCACCAGCACGCCACGGCGCCCCCACCCCAGGTCTTGACCCCGCACTTCTGGCCCAGAACCTCCTTGAAGCTCGAGTAGGGGTTCCACCCCGTGATGGCGGCCAGTTAGGAGCCACCTACCGTTGTTGCCCTGCTCCGCAGCCATCCCAGGCCGATCGGCTGCCAGTTGAGGGAGGTGGTATCATTTTAATTCCGACTACTAATCAGTGTCAGAGGAGTTGCATTATGATCAATTTCATGACATTTTGACCCCCACCCCACCCCAAGGGTGTGTGCGTGCGTGCGTGCGCACGTCCGGGGCCAAATGTAAATGTGGTGATCCACTCCACATTGATATGAGTAACTCGCATTCCAAATTTGGTTGAATTCCATCACATGGTTTCGGAGGAGTTGCATTATTACAATCAATTTTTTTTTTTTTTGACCGCCCCCCCCCCCCCCCACACACACACACCCTGGAGGGTGGGACCAAATGTAAATGTGCTCATGTGCTCCACATTGATATGGGTACATGTACATGTAACCCATATAACAAATTTCGTTGAATTCTGTCCAATGGTTTCGGAGGCGGTGGAGCCAAATGTTAATGGGCTCTTGCACTCCGCAATGATATGGGTAACTGACATATCAAATTTGGTTGAGTTTCATGTAACGATTTCAGAGGAGTTGCGTTACAAGTGATTTGACCTTTTGACCCCTTCACTACCCCCTGGGGGAGGAGCCAAATGTAAATAATGTCTTGCAAAGCAGAATCATATGGGTAATCCGCATGCCAAATTTGGTTGAATTCAACCCAACGGTTTGGGAGGAGATACATGTAACGTGATGGATGGACGAACAGATGGACGGATGCGATTACAATATCCCCGACTTTTTGTAAAATGTGGGAATAATAACTACATGTATTTACTGATTTAATGTCCATTAGCAGGCCAACCTGGATATCGAGCCAGTCATTCCAGTGGTAAATTTTCAAAGATTGTCTTCTCTTGGCTTGCAAATAGACATTCTTCAGGACTACTGCAGAGGCCAGCTTTGTCCGGCTTGATCATTAAAGATAAATGGGAAAATTACCTCCCTTGTATTACATGTATTAATATTTTTTCATTTAGATTCATTCAAGGCGTTAACAAGGCTGAATGTTACCGAATCTATCATTGGCAGTATATAGATATATTTGTGTACTTTAGTCACCACCTGGTTACTATCCCACCACCATGTTGGATAAGCGCGGCTCACAAGCACGGCGTGCCATGTCTAGGTGGGTAATGACAATTACATGTGTCATGTGCGTATAATATTGACCTTCACCCCGGGTCAGAGGGTGGGCTATTGTGATTGGGTCTGTCTATGTGTGTGACTGTCTGGTTGTCTGTGTCTCCAGAGGTGTATCTCAAAAACTACAGATCTGATTTGGCTTAAAACTTAATACAACGACGGAATTTGCTGTCTAACAGGATTTTCAGACTTTGGCCCTGATGAGGATAAAAGAATGTGTGTCCGGACTCCGGATCAGATGAAATTCCGGATTTGTGGATTTGTCAGAAACTATTGGTCTGATTTGGCTAAAATTTTAAGGCATGACAGAGAACGTGACCATACACTAGGATTCCAGAACTTTATCTGTGATCAGGAAAAATCTACAAAATTCGAAAACAATCGGAAAATTTTACAATATGACAAAAATTAGAGGGTGAGGGTTGTTGCTCTTGTTTATTTCTGCCCCCATCCCAAGTTATTGCCATTGGTCTGAATGTTTGCACACTGATCCTGTTTTGTCAGATGCACATTATTTATACTGGCCTACAGCACATGTACATGGACCATGCAAGAGAGTTTACTTTGTATTAAGAAATTGGTCTAGTCTGGACAATGGAGGGATCTGATCTGTCACTCAAGTATCTGACGTCATAAACAAATATATGTCACATCCCTAATCACGAAAATCAGAAAGTCAGTCACGACTAGAAATTGTGTCTTTGATGAATTTACAATATAATGTACTGTACATTGTTTTGAATATTTTAAAACTCATTTGACTGGCAAATGTTGGTGCTACATGTATTAGTTTAAAAGTTTCAAATCGATTCCAAAACATGTACAAAGTGGGTGAAACTTAACATGCCTTAAGATTGAAATTGGCGTGGCATAGTTGTAAAAAGTTAGTTAATAACTAAAGAGAATGCCTCTATTGTCAGTTTGTGTTATACCTATCGAGTCCGTCATTTCAGCGGTAAGTTTTCAAAAATAGTCGTTTTGGTCTGTAAAGGAACATTTCCCCAGACCGTTGTCGATGCAGTTTGGCCGTGTTGTGTTAAAGTGTTAAGCAAGGGAGTGAAAGCCATGAAAATTACTGATTAAAATTGTCTTTCAATTTCTTTAAAGGTACGTTCATTACAGAACATGATGCTGGGTATGAGATCTGCAAAGAGTTCTTGTCTGATGAATCATCATATTTACGCCTGGCTAATCAGCTTGTTGACATTGCTGTCTACTACAACTTTGATGGATGGCTGATGAATATTGAGAATAAGGTTGATGTAAGGCGCAGGTCAACTTTATCATTAGCTTTTAGCATTTAGTTCATGAATCCAGTTAGTCGATCATATGATGTCATAATCAAATATGTAAGGTGTAGGCTGCCATCATAATCAACTACGTCATGAATAACCTGATTTAGTCCGTCTTAAACACCAAATTAGTTTCAAAATATTCAACAGCTTACCTGTATAGTTTTCTGGAAAGTGAGATTCAGAAAGTGCAGTGATGTATTGATCCTAACACGGGGCAAAGTGTGTGTGGAGCTTAGCTAGAGATGGGGGTGGGGGTGGGTGGTGGGGAGACATACATTAGCTAAAACTGGACTCCTCATTGTTCAGTATCTGGTGTCATAAACAAATACCTCGCATGCTAACTAATGTCGCATTTACAATGATGTAGTCTGTTATGTATATCTGTAAAATTTTAGCTGTTTCTGACAAAGTCAGCTACATCAGATCTTTTGACTTACACATGTACCCCTTTAATGGTCACGTTTTCTGAAGAAATTCCAAGTATTTGGTTATTAAATATCCATTTTCAGGACAAGAGAAGACTATTTTTGAAATTTTACCACTGGAATGACTGACTCAGTTATCGAGCCAGGCATTCCAGTGGTAAATTTTCAAAAATGTTCTCTTGACCTGCAAATGGCCATTGCTCAAAACAACTACAGAGGCCGGTTTTGGCTGGTATGACCATTCAAGGGTTAAGATGAGTGATCATTCTTCTACCAGAGTTCATGGACAAGCCTGGTAAGTTAGAAACTTGTATGGAGTTACATTGCATAAGAAAACCATTTCCAGGCCTTGAAAAGTATTGACAAGTGAAATATGCTTAGATGCGATTATCATTTGCGAAATTATATACACGTAGATAATAATCAAAATGTTGATGATCTCCAGGGCTCGAAAATTAGAAAAATACTTCGTTGCTCTCAGGTGCAAGTATGCCATTTAAATTAGGTTTCCCGACTGCACTTACAGGTTTCCCCATTAATTCTGTTGAAAATATGTATTGTTGTAAGCTATACAGGGTACAGAATCCTTGTAAATACCACTTCAAGCATTATAGTAACCCCTTTATCCCTCATATCAGCCAAAAACGTCTTCTGTAGTGGTCTTGAGAAATGTCCATTTGCAGACCAAGAGAAGTCTATTTTTTTAAATTTATCACCAATGACTGGCTCGATAACCGAGCCAGTCATTCCAGTGATAAATTTAAAAAAACAGTCTTTATGGACATCTTCTATGAGAAAATATAAATTTTCTTATGCAAATTTGACGGTGAAAGGGTTAAGATTGAATAAAATAAATACTCACTATGAGAACATATTGTGTTAAAATTTGGTTACCCTGCAGTAAACAGGTGGTTGCCCCAGACCGCAGGAACGTGTAATTTTCGTGGCCTGATCTCGACTACTAATACATATCGTCAGTTGTCTGAAAAATTCCAGTTTTAATATGTACATGTGCATTAATTGGAAACACACATGTACACATGTATCATAAAATGGCTCTGGAAAATGATTAATTATGTCTGCAAAAGGGAGCTATTTCATTCTGTAGAAAGTGTATGAAACGTGTTCCCCATCATCACACTCATGATTGTGATCTTAGGGGAGTGATAAATACACGAGTAGCACTACAGCTCATAATTAAATTTTGTCGGTACACATTTTATTTCTGAGCTGGACTGCTTGCTACACTCTGCGACAAGAAATTATCCATTCAAATCCATAATTGTTTTAAAACAGTAAGCAAATTATGTTACGTGTATAAATATGCATTTAAATCAGTCGGGTCTTTAGAACAATAACCAAAAGGACCTTTCCAGTTTTAGCTATTCCCCGCCCATCACTAGCTAGGCTCCATCTACACCTCACTCGTGTTGGAATCGATCGATCTCTGAACATCCTGACTCAATTTCCAAAAAACTACAGGTACATGTAAGCTGTTGAATATTTTGAAACTAATTTGACTGGGTGCTGTTGCTGCCCATGGCAGCAGCAACGTGCTGTTGCTGCCCATGGCAGCAACAACACCCAGTCAAATTAGTTTCAAAATATTTAACAGCATGTTTATTAAATAGTAGAGACATACAATTCTTACAACATGTCAGACTATTAAGAGTTGAAGACATGGCTAATAGAATCATGTATGACCTAATGGTTATGATGTCATCTTACATGCCCCTTAGCTGATTATGACATCAAATCATCTATGGATACTCTCGGAAGGTGAATTATGGTATAATAAATGTGCTTTGAAGTTTGAACATTTACTTTGAAAAGGTGTGTACAGGTACGTAATTACATGTAATATTACTGGACTAAGGGTGTGTGTGTGTGTGTGCGTGCGTGCATGCTCGAGCGTGCATGCATGTGTGAATCAACTCTATTCCATTCCAATAGGCACTGAATTCTATCTTGCTCAGATTCACCTGTGTATTTGTATCCTAAAAGGTTGACCGGTTGCCTGCCTTGATCAAGTTTCTGAGTGTATTACGGGCGACATTGAAAAGAAAGATTCCTCATGGACAGATGATTTGGTATGACAGCGTTATAAAAACCGGAGAACTCAAGTGGCAGGATGAACTCAATGAGAACAATGGGTCAGTGTTTTAAGTCATGCATGTACTGTTACTGTCATCAGTAAAGGTTAAGCCTAGATGTATAATTGGCATGCCAGCCAACATTGGCCATGTCAGCCTCTTTAGTGGTCATGAAGAATTCCCTTTTGTAGTCCAAGAGATGATTATTTTACAATGTATGATTACTGTATTCTGTGGCTGTAGTAGTAGAAACATCCTACATCTGCAAACAGTCCTTCTTCGCCTTTGCCTACTGTGTCTTGTCCTCAGCCAAAATCCTTATCTTCCTCAGGTCCATTCTTGACTTGAGTGTACCAGCCAAAATCCTTATCTTCCTCAGGTCCATTCTTGACTTGAGTGTACCAAGTTCTGTTTTCTTGGAGTCACCTCATAGCATGCTTACATATAGCAGATTTATGCAATGACGTCGTCTCCTGGCTTTGTATTTTCTGGCTCCGAGTAGGGCGAATTCTAAGGCTCTGTGCGGGTATGTCTTCTTGCATCCTTAGCACATGGCCAAACATGGATCATCATTGCTGGGCGACATTTACAGACAGCGGCTGTATATTACACATCTTGTATAGTGCATCATTGGAAATTACTCTGGCCATCGGTGTCCAGTGATGGTGTGTAGGTGTTTGCGGTGGCAGGCATCAGGTTTGTCTAAAGCTGCCTTTGGAGCTGCCCAGCTGTCTGGTCTTGTGGAACTTTCCCGCACAGATTTCAATACAGTTACAAGGTAATAGGTGATGGGCTCAACGCATGCTTGTGTCGCTAGTCATGTCCAAATACTGGGATTTCCACAAAATGGGCATTGACGTCACGAGCCTTCGGCACAAATAAATGCTCAAAGATCCTAGATGTACTTCGCCAGTTGCAATGAAGATGAGCTATAACTAGTGAGACTACTGCTTGCAGACACCAAGCTGAGAGTACGAGTCAAGTCAGTGAAGTCTGTAGAGTTTGAGACATTAATCGGCTCCCCACAGGGAGATGGTCTACCTAATGCGCTCTTCATCTTGTAACAGGTGACAATCTTTTTTGACAATCTACACCAGGAATGACTGGCTCAGTTATTGAGCCAGCCATTCCATTGATAAATTTTCAAAAATAGTCTTCTTTTGGCCTGAAATGGACATTCCTCAAGACAACTAACAAAGCTATTTCTGGCCAGCTTGACGATTTAAAGGTTAATGACCATGCCAGCAAAAAATGCCCTTGCAAGTGGTCATGAGGAATGCCCTTTTGTACAAAATGTGCATGTATAGTGTTGGGAATTGGTACTATTTTTGTGATCGATGATTGGTTTTATATACTAACCAATGATCAATTAATGATCGATCATAACATATTCTCATTTTTACTCATTCTCAAATTTTGAATGCAATAATTATTTCATGTTCATGGCTATTTAACCGTAATAATTTAAGAAATAATATGTTGAATGTTTTGAAATTAATTTGATTGGAAGCTGTTGCTGCCTTAGGCAGCAACAGTTTCCAGTCAAATAAGTTTCAAAATATTCAACAGGTTATTGGTATGGAGTTTTTGACAACAGCATACTACAGTTTGTATTTCAATATTGTGAAGGTTAATGTCTTAGACTATGGACTCGTATGGAGTAATACTATGTTATGTACTGTGTAGTTGTAAAAATGAAATTAAAATGGTATTGCCCCCAAAAAATAATCATCTGCAACTTTAATATCGTAAATTTAAAAACAGTCAAAATCGATTTCCTAAATCATGATCAATCTGTTGGTTGGACATGCAAACCAATCAATCATCGATCAAATCGATTAATTGGAACAACACTACATGTAGTCCAAGAGATGATTTTTTAACATTTACCGCTGGAATGACTGTGTTCTGTTGGCATGTAAATGGGCATTCAATAAGCACATACTTTAATTTCACTGACAAAATATGACCATTATTTGGTTTAAAGACAATGTGCGTCATCTTATACTATCCATTATTAGCTCACCTGGCCTGAAAGGCCAAGTGAGCTTACAGTATGTCGTGGCGACCGTCCGTCGTGTGACTGTCATCCGTCCATCCGTCAACTTTTCCTTTAAACGACTTCTTCTCAAGAACTGCTGGGCCAATTTCAGTTATATTTGGCAGGAAGCATCCTTAGGGCATAGGGGTCCAAGTTTATTCAAATGAAGCCGATCGGCGAATTAGGCCAGTAGCCATCTTGGATTTTGGCTGATTTTTAGAAACGTCTTAAAAAATCTGCTCCGAAACCGCTTGAGGGTTTGAAGGAAACCTCATGAAATATGATCTAGGGCAAGAGCTCCACCAACTTTGTTCAAGAGAACTTAATTGCTCAAATAGTTTGGTGGCCATCTTGGTTGACCTAGTTTTAGCGAAAATAACGTCTCCAGAATCGCTGGAGGGATCAGGCCGAAATTTGGCAGATATGATTAGGGACTAAGGGCCAGTAAAGTTTGTTCAAGAGAAGTTGATCCGTCAAAAAACATGGCCGTCGTGGGTCAATCAAAATATGGCATGTTTGTCGGCCATATTGGAATTTTTTATTTGATGGATTTTGAGGCCGAAATTGGTTTTATATAGGTTTTTCAGTATTCTGATCTCAAATTTGCAATTTTCGAAACTGTCGGATGAACGGTTTGGTGGCCATCTTGGATCATTTTCCTGCCAAAAGTTCCCATACTAAAGCAATGGGAAATTAAAAATATCTTCTCGAGAACTTCTGGGCCGATTTCAATTATATTTGGCATGAAGCATCCTTACAGCATAGAGATTCAAGTGTGTTCAAACGAACCCAATCGGCCAATTTGAACGGTGACCATCTTGGATTTCGGCCGATTTTTAGAAATGTCTTTAAAAATCTTCTTTTCCCAAATCTTTTGAGGGATCGATTCAGAACTCACGAAAGATGATTTAGGGTAAGAGCTGAATCAACTTTGTTCAAGGGAACTTGATTGACCAAATGGTTCAACGGCCATCTTGGATGACGTTGTTTTCACAAAAACAACTTCTTCCCCAGAGCCGCTGAAGTGATCAGGGCGAAATTTGTGATATATAATTAGCAACTAAGGGCGATTAAGGTTTGCTCAAAAGATGTTGATTCGTCAAAAAACATGGCCGCAGTGGACCAATCAAAATATAGTGTGTTTGCCAGCCATATTTTTTTTTTTTATTTGATGGATTTTGAGGGCGAAATTCATTTTATATAGATTTTTGGGTATTCTGATCTCAAATTTGCAATTTTCGAAATAGTTGGATAAACGGTTTGGCAGCCATCTTTGATCATTTTCCCGCCAAAAGCTCCCATACTAAAGCAATGGGAAATTTAAATTGTCTTCTTCTTGAGAACTACTGGGCCGATTTGAATTATATTGGGCAGGAATCATCCTTATGGCATAGAGATATCATTTTGTTCAAACGAAGCCGATCGGCCAATTTGGCTCGTGGCCATCTTGGATTTCAGCCGATTTTTAGAAATGTCTTTAAAAATCTCTAAAACCGTTTGAGGGATCAATTCAAAACGCATGAAATATCATCTAGGACAAGAGCTGCACCAAGTTTGTTCAAGGGAACTTGATTGACCAAATGGTTTGGCGGCCATCTTGGATAACCTATTTTTTCCAAAACAACTCCAGAACCACTGAGCGGATTTGGCCAAAATTTGGGAAATATAATTAGGCACTGAGTGCCATTAAAGTTTGTTCAAGGGAAGGAGCTTACTCAGAAACATGGCAGAAGTGGACCAATCAAAATGTAGCATGTTTGGCGGCCATATTGGACTTGCAAAAATGCCATCAAACTCATTTAAAAGACTACTCCTAAACCACCCACCAAGAATTTTGACAAAAATGCACAGGGCTCCAGGTGAGCGACACAGGCTCGTTGGGCCTCTTGTTTAAAAAAATGGAGGAATCCAGTTTTAACTATGACCCACCTATCTCTAGCTACGCTCAACCCACACTTCACCCATTTTTGGATCAATCGACCCCTGCACTCAGAATCTCAGTGTGTGCACTAAAATATTCCATTTACATACCTGTAAATATGGGTGAGAAAATGTGACATTTAGCCATCTCTCAGGCTGTCCATCAATTGTATCAACCATCCATTCATTTATCCAACTTTGCTGCTTTTTCTTCATTCCATCCATCCATCCACACAACCTGAAAATTACATATTCTAAAATGGAAAACTAGTATTGTCCATACAGTGTAATATACTGTTTGAAATGAGATTAGTACCTCTTTCAAGATTTTCTATCATTTGACTTCACAAGGGAGCTGCGATGCGTTCAGAAAGGTGAATATTTTCAGTTCGCTGAATACTTCTTAGGTCGTGCGGTACATGTGTACATTAGCCCTCATGAACAGCGTGTTCGCGTCAAACGTTTTGTGGCGAGGCAAATGTCTTTGATAGGTGACTCGCCATGACTCAGTATGGAAAGCAAGATGATGGCAAAATATACAGCATCGTCAATTGAGTCACGTTGATTGTCAATATAACCATAAATGATGCCCAACCTGCATTGTTGGTGATCATCGACTATATTAGTCTTCACTGAATGTGTGTAATATGTATGCTAGTGGATTGTTCCCGACACCCGTATGTTCATTATGGCGTAATAAATATGACATAGTGATCGCATCTGACAAAAAGTTAACCTCATAAATATTATGTGACGTAAAAGAATATTCGTCGAAGCTGGTACATATACGCGTGGCAACACATTCAGTAAGGTGAAAATATTTTCCATGAACGGCAAAAATAAATACATGTATGTGAGCATTTTCCGAATATTTGCCTCTCTGAACCCGCACCCTGGTAACAGTGATTTCACATCAAGAGTATACTTACCACCCTGATACTTCATGATATTTCCTAAATATCGACCTAGCTTCAATAATACTCAGAATTTACACAACTGACAGACCAGCGGATGTGCAGCCCAAACTCGCACATAATCGGGGCTGACTCATTCTCTTCTTAAAATATTGACCTGCCATTGCAACACGCTGTTTAGCCTTACTTTTGCTTTCTGTCTTTTTTAAGCTTTGAGTTGTTTTGCAACTTGTTTGACTGTTATATTAGTATGTCTGACGCTGCCAAGTCGCCGGAGGATGCTCCCGGTCCAAGCCATCAGGTGCACTTTAGTAAATTTATTGATAAAAAATTTGCGTGTTGACTCGGATGGTATTTCCGGGATTCACGCTATCTCGTGGATACGTCTTTATTAGGCTAGCTCTTATGAGGGAGGCCTATATATTAGCTAACGCATGTTGTGCTTTATTTTTCAGACACATCAGCTGATATTTGAAGGGTATCCTTTTATTTAAACAATATTTATACTTGGTTTCTGGGTCCTTCTATTTTATTATGAGTTTGCTGAGGGAGTTATTACCATAAGAAGTAATTTCTCCGCATTGTCCCCCCACCACAGGGTTTTTGGACTCAGGATCAGGTATTCCTGTGTTGTTTATCAGACTTCACTCGTCCTCAGAAGTCATCTTATGGGGTTATTTAGGAGAGAGAAAAAATTTCAGTCATTTTATTTCTAAATATTTTAGAAGTTTTTTGACTGAGTGTTGAGTTATTTATCTCTCTTGATGGTTTGCATAGGTTCATTGTGTTTATAATCTTCAATTACTAATGAATCTGTGTTTAGAGCTGTGAAGTCTAAAAAAGTTCACCTCTCAGGTATTCAAGTTCAAATTCTTATGTCTCCCTTGACTTCTTAAAGAAGTACATTGTATAACAAGGTTTTAGGATTTGTTTACTTTTTGTCAGGCCTATAGTTTTTTCTATGGGCCTGGCTTATCTTTCATTTGATGGTCAAAGGTTTTCCGTACGGATCTTATTAGCCTTCTGCAATTGGTTTTTTGGTTCGTCATAACTCAAAACTAATTGTTTCCGTTTGTGTCTTTTCAGAGGGTTATTGAGAACAAATGCCCTTCCTGCCACCATTTTGTGAAGGCCTGCTTTTCCCCTCATGACTGCACTAGGTGCAGTACGTGCAGGCCTGGGCCTCTTCTAAATTGCCATGTGTGTGAGTCGTGGCGGGTGGAGGTTTTAACTGATTTTTTAAATCAGCAGGTAAAGGACCGGGCGGCAGACGAGAAGAGGCGTCTGGAAAAGGAGTGTGGTAAGAAGAGGAAGGCGTCCATGCCAGCCATGGAGGCCTTCCGTCTTGAAATGATGGGAGAAATGATGAAGACGATCACGGATCTTGTCCCGAAGTTGCTTCGCAGCTTGCTTCCCGGGTCAAGTTTGTCATTGTCTTCTTCATTTGCTCCAGGACAGAGTGTTCCCGTCACTGGGTCTGGTTCTCTTAGCAAACCGGCTTTCGTTATAGACCCAGAGATGGCTCCCGTTGGTCCGGCGCTGAGGCTTGCCTCGCCCGTGGACTCGGGAGCGAAAGCCATGGCCTCGGGCGCTCGCTTATCGAGTGCTTTAGAGCAGCCTAAGGCTAAGGGTATCAGCGCCTCACACGATATCCCTCCTGCCCAGGCCGAGCTTGATCCCTTTTCAAGCTTGCTGTCTAATCTTTCTGGGCAGGAAGAAGAGGACACTCTGTTATGGCCTACCGTTGAGTCGATGGCCATGGAAATGGATTCCCATGGGCCCCCACGGGGGCCCATGGGTGACCTTTTCCATGGAACTACTTCATCGGGAGTGGGTTTCACGGCTCAAAGGCTAAGCCGGCTAGGAGCCGATGGCCGTCCATACCGTATCCCTCGGCTTGCCAAGAGTTACCGTGAGGAAGGCCCGGACTGTGTCGTCATGTTTTTAGCCTCCCATGACGCCGTAGATCCGGCTCCTGGAATAGCCATGGCACAAGCCATGCCGTCCCTTGCGGGTCCATATGGCTTCCATGGCTTTCCAGGAGTATCTTCAGCTCCGGCCATTACTCCACCAGTGAATGTGGTTGAGGACGATGAAGGCCCTGGGCTCATCGAACATTCACAGGTGGCCACCGAGGAAGACTGGCTGGATGCTTGCCAATGGCTGGTGAACATCAAACCAGAACTTCAGGTGGATCCACCGGCTTCCAAGCGGGACCAGTGCCCGTGGTTGGGAGGGAAACCGGTGATGAGCACCATGCCATCTCTGCCGTATGCGGAGCATATCGTTGATATGTTCGCTGCGGCAGAGACGTCCATTCTGCCGAAAGGACGCCTTGTGAAGGCCCCTCACGAGGTGGCATGGCGCTGCCGTATAGGTTCTGATCTATGTCATAAGTATGGCGTCATTCCAAAGCCTTGCACAGATGACCGTGCGGCTTTGGGCGAAGATACGCGGCCTGGGTCCCAGTCTGACACGGGACCCTTTAGCGCTAATTCCGCGTTGCGGGACACGGAGGAAAGTACGAGAGGAGCCATCTCGGCTCTCATGTTTCCCAGCTGCTAGGGGGGGTAGTAGCAGCATCCATGGCCTGCCAAATTTCTCCTCTTGCAGTCCAGAGAGCCATCCAGGATGGCATTAACCTGGCTCTGGACTGCATGACGAGATCCGTAACCAGGAGTTTACGGGCGAGGCGCACATTTGCCCTTGACAATTTGTGCCACTCGCAGGACCTGTACAATCGGCTTCTTCGGACGCCAATGGCAGATCCAGGGTTGTTTGGTGGTGAAGGATGTCTGCACCTCCAACAAACCGTAAACCTGGTGAACAATCAGAGGGCGCTGCGAGAGCAGTTTGAAGTGCTCCGCAGGGAGCGTGTTCGAGCAGCGCCCCCTGCCTTCCACCCTCAGAGGCCAACCACCTATGCAGCGTCGGCCATGGCAACGACAGCGTATGCCGGCTAGGGGGGGGGGAGCGCAGGCTCCTCCAGCGCAACCTGCCAGACAGCCTGCGTACCGAGGTACGTGTGGTGCTGGTAGAGGAGCGTGGGGTTCTGGTCGTGGGAGCCGAACCTAATGGGTCGCCTCTCAAAAAGACAACACCAGTGCTGCTAGGACAGCCACTAGAGACAGGGCTTGTCTTGCAGTTCTCGGGTCCACCTCAGTCCTTATCCTGACTGGATTTCAAATCAGCCATCACGCCTGTCTCTGGTTCCGATCTGGACTCAAAATCCATGAGATCTGTATCAATGGTTGTGTATAGAGGAAGAAATTCAATCCCTCATACTAAAACACGCTATTCAACCGGCACAAAAATGTCCGTGTTATTATTCAACCCTGTTCCTAGTGACAAAAAGCACTGGAGGGTGGAGACCAATTCTCAACCTCAAACCTCTCAACCGGTTTATCCTCACACCAAGTTTCAAAATGGAAACTGTGATAACGGTGTTAGCAGGATTGAGGAAGGGAATGTTGACAGCATCAATAGATCTAAAAGATGCCTATTTTCACATTCCCATTGCGAAGAGCTTTGTCGGTTCCTGAGATTTGCATTTCAGGGCCACCAATGGGAATTCAGGGTTCTCCCATTTGCTATATCGACGGCTCCTCGGGTCTTCACTCGAGTGGTCCAAGCTATGACATCATACCTCCGCAGGAGACACATAGCAATCCACACGTACATAGACGACTGGCTGTTAAAGGCACACACTCAAGAAAGTCTATCAGCAAATCTGGAGATAGTTTTGAAAACTCTTACAGATCTAGGCTGGATAATCAACTTTCAAGAGTCAGAGCTGACTCCATCCCAGAAGTTTGTTTACCTGGGCATGTTCTTAGATCTAGAGATAGGATATGTTTATCCATCTCAAGTGAGAGTAGAAACAATCATCTCAGTCATACAGTCAGTGTGAAACAGTCGTCATGTCCTGGCACGGGCCTACTTGAGAATGTTGGCGTTGATGGTTTCTTTGGAACCAGTCATTCCTCAGGCAGCCTTATGACGGCGGCCGATCCAATTATTTCTCATGACACAGTGGACCCAGAGTACGGGTTTCCTGGGCTAAAAAAGTGTCAGTGTTGGAACCTCTTATTCACCACCTTCAATGGTGGATGAAGAGAGAAAATCTCCTGGCGGGGGTGACGTCACCTCCTCACCCTCAGTTAACGATGTACACAGATGCATCAATGGAGGGATGGAGAGCTTGCCTGGAAGAAAACAAAGTATCAGGGCTTTGGGATCTGGATCAGTCAAGAGAACATATCAATCTGCTGGAAATGCGAGCAGTAGTCTTAGCCATGGAACACCTCCTAGAGAAGGTCAAGGGCCAAGAGTGTTCTGGTTCGATCAGACAATGCAACAGTAGTGACTTACATAAACCGCCAGGGTGGAACGAAGTCGCCCTGTCTCTGTATGATGACGTGGAAACTTCTTTGGTGGTGCCTAGATCATGGGATTTCCCTGAAAGCAGTTCATATTCCGGGAAGGCTAAATCTATTAGCAGACTCATTGAGCCAAAGAATGAGCATTCTTCCCATGGAATGGCAACTAAATCAATGTGTGGCGGATCGCCTGTTCAACCACTGGGGCAAGCCCAACATAGATTTATTCGCAACGAGCAAGAATGCGGAGATGACGACGTACGTCTCTCCGATTCCAGATCCGAGCGCTATCGCAATATGCGTTAGCTATCAGTTGGGAGGGATTGTATGCATACGCATTCCCGCCAGTAACCCTGATTCCAAAAGTTCTCCAGAAAATCAGGCAGCAGGAATGCCATGTGCTTCTGATCGCCCCAAATTGGCCAAGCCGATCATGGTATACGGATCTGCTGGACCTTCTAGTCTGCAATCCTGTTCCTCTGCCTCTGATGGACAACATAATCTTCCAGGACAAGGCCTTGCACAACAACCTGTCAATGTTCCAATTGACTGTGTGGATGTTGTCAAGGAATCAGCAGTTAAGGAGGGTTTTTCTGAGCAAGCAGCCATGTTTATGGCAAAAGCCAGAAGGGGGTTCAACCTCCAGAGCATATAATTATAAAATCAACAGATTTGCTGAATGGTGCTCAAAAAGATGTATTAATCCAATGGAAGCATCTATTCAGGTAGTAACCGATTTCCTCTGTCACCTTTTTGATGCCTATAGCCCCAAGCCTAACTCTATTGCTGGCTAGAAGTCAGCTTTAATGTCAGTTATCCCTTGCTTGGCTATTAGGGGAAGTGATGAAGTATGTAATCTAAATACTTTAATCAAAGGCTTGGGTAATCTAAGACCAAGGAATCCTCCAGTGATTCCGTCTTGGAGTTTATCGTTAGTACTTCAAGTACAAGTATTAGCAGATAAACCCTTTGAACCACTAAGCCTCATTTCCATGAAAATGTTGACGCTTAAAACAGTTTTTCTGATTGCTGCAGCTTCAGCCAGACGAAGAAGTGAAATACATGCTTTGTCAGCAGAGCCAGACCGTTATGTGGTGACAGGGGAAGGCCTTAGGCTTCTACCTAGAGTTAACTTTATGGAGAAGAACCAGTCTTTAAAATATCCTGGTCAGCCTATAGTTTTACCCACTTTGTCTAGGTTTGATCCTAATTCAAAGGCTTGGTGTCCAGTCCATGCATTAACGTGTTATAAACAACGTACACAGGAATGGCGGACGGACCCTAGTGCTTTATGGCTATCTTACATTGAACCCCATGGGAGAGCATCTAAAGATACCATTTCTAGGTGGATTGTGGAATGCATCCAGCATTGCCACAAAGCCGCCACGGGTAAACAAGTTGACATGGCCAAGGTTCACAGTGTCCGTGGCATAGTGACATCCACGGCTCTGTTTAACGGAGTGCCGGTGGATGACATTATGTCAGTAGCACAATGGCGCTGTGAGTCTAGTTTTACAAATCATTACCTACGTGACACGTCAAATCCACTTGCCTTATCGATTTTACATAAACGTTAAATCTGTATATAAATTTGTAAATATTGTACATAAGGCCGTTGACTCACACTCAGTACAATTTAGTGGGGGGAATCCCCGCTTTTCTGTACTGTACCAATCATCGCCAGCGGTGATCAAAGGGAATCTCGTCAAAATAGGTTAGTCCTATATTTGGTGATGGTTATTTTTTGTCATGTTTTTTATATTGCTTACTAAAATGGTGATGGTTTTGTGTTCTTTGTGGTCCCATCTGAGAGTATCCGAAATGAAGCTTTCGTCCGATGTCTTATAGTACTTTAGCACGAGTACATAGAGAGTGTATAGGACATTGAGGTCATCGCTCCCTCTTTAAAAGAGGGGGGGAGCGGATGTGAAACGGTCATTACTTTCAACATCGGTCGTGTTATCCGATGTCTAAATCATTTCCTGATTGTGTTTACATACGCAATTTCAGATGTTTGTTGTGCTCTAAAAGCAAAAGCCTGCTCTTCCAGGGATGAGCCGGTCTTCTGACCTTCGCCTCCCTCCCGCCGAATTCTCTTACGAATTCTGGCTATATCATGAAGTATCAGGATGGTAAGTATACTCTTGATGTGAAATAAACGAAATCACGGATTTCTTTTTTCACAAGAGAGTTGATACTTACCACCCTGATACGATCCCGGCCTTTCCACCCCACAGAGGCTCGGTCTATCGGTGTTTTATGTTGCAATTAGGTCAGCCAATATTTTGGAATAGAAGAGTCAGCCCTGCGCACATGCGAGTTTGGGCTGCACTTCCGCTGGTCTGTCAGTTGTGTAACCTGCCCAGTGGGGGCGGTTTCTTTTTAATTCTTAGTATTATTGAAGCTAGGTCGATATTTAGGAAATATGAAGTATCAGGATGGTAAGTATCAACTCTCGTGAAAAAAGAAATCCGTGATTTCGTTTATATTGAATTATTGTACTCATAACAAGAAAGGGATCCATTTTTATATGCCCACGTAATATAAGCGGGGGTCGTATTCTGTGATGGCATTCGCCCTCCGTCGGTCTGATTTCTTGTCCGGAGCAGATCTCGAAGAGTTTTGAACCTACACTCACACTTTTTTCCCGGTAAATGTGTTAGGTATAGATGAACTGTAATGATTTCATTTCGCCAAAATCTGTCCATATTTGCCTGAGTTATCGCCCCTGAAAGGCTAAAATTCATCAAAGTTTTCTTGTCCAGAGCAGATCGCGAAGAGTTTTGAACCTACACTCACAATGTTTTTATACATTACTTATTCATAAACAGTTTAGTCGAAGCCATGGGGGAGTACGAGCATTATGGTGTGATCCCAATGGTCACTGAGGATGACCGCTGGGTTCTTGGCGTCCAAAGTGCAGGAGTGGATGGCCCCGCTCAGGCGCTTGTGGACAAGAGCCAGGCACACTGCGATGAAGTCCTCTCCCTCTGCGATGAGGGGTTGATGGTGGCTATGAACTCTATCAATCACTCCTATTGCTTGCTTCAGTTGGTGTAGGTTGAAGCTGGGGCAGGCCACCCTTGACACCTGCAGCGCTTTCGTGCGTCAACGACGGCCCTGTGCTGTCGATGGACGCACTGGCCATGGTGCAGGCGCGTGTGACCAAGTCTAGGAGGCAGATGGTCCATGACCATATTCGTCTGGCTTCGGCTGTCGGGGTAGGGGCTGTAGCGAAAGCGCTAGCTGCTCAGCTTTCCTCAAAGAAGCAGAAGAACTGTAAGAGCAAGTTGAAAGCCAAGCCAGCTCCTACTGCTCTTGCTGGGCCTTCTCAGCCGCCTGCGGCTAGGAAGGTGAGGAAGGGTGTGGAGGCTCCTGCCCACGCTAGTGGTGGCCCTGATCGCCTGAGAGGCGGTAAGGGCAAGGGCAATAGGAAGTCCTCCAAGGGCGGGAAGAAGGGAGAGAATCGTACCTGAGGGTATTGTAGCTCCCTTCGTATCCATCTGGACCACGCCTGTGCGACAGGAACAGCGATGCCAGTCAAACCAAGACCAAAATGGTACTCTGTCTCGTTAAGAGGGGGGTGGGGGAGGGCGGATCACGAGCCAGACACCCGCATTAGGCGTCAATGCGTCTATAGTGGGTGGAAGGCTCATGCATTTCCTCGAGGTGTGACATCAGACAGTCTGGTCCTGGGAGGGATATCCCAGATGTACATGCCAGGGTGGTGGGATTTCCCACCACAAAATCGGTCTTTGGCACCTGTCTGGACTCCAGTACATTTTTGTACCAAGGGAGCCAGACAAGTTAGAAGCCATTCAAAACAAAGTGTCAGGTTTGCTTCTGAAGGGAGCAATAAGACCATCAAACCAGAATACTCCAGGCTTCTATTCAAATATGTTCCTTGTCCCCAAGAGCACAAGGGGATGGATACCCGTACTCAATCTCAGGCCATTGAATTGGTTTATCCATACGCCTCGGTTCAAGATGGAAACTCTGGCGTCTGTAATGGCAGGTTTGAGGAAAGGAATGTGGTGTGTCAATCGATCTGAAAGATGCATATTTCCATATTCCAATGAACAGGGGTTGTCACGGGTTTCTGAGATTCATGTTTCAGAACCGTGTTTGGGAGTTTGTAGTCCTCCGCTTCGGCCTGTCGACAGCCCCAAGGTTTTCACCAGAGTGGTCCTAGCGGTGACAGCGTTTCTCAGAAGGGAGATGTGGTGCTTCACACCTACATAGACGATTGGATTTTCAAGGCGACACGCCAGCCAGGTTAGAAGTGGATGCTGCTCTGACTCTGAAATTGCTTTCAGATCTAGGCTGGATAGTCAACAGGGGGAAATCTGAGTTGACGCCCACTCAACACTTCGTTTATTTGGGGATGCGATTCGATCTCGAGGAAGGCTGGGTTTACCCATCAGAGCCCAGAGTGGTGTCTCTGTTAGCCATCCTCAAGAGTTTTCGATTGGGAAACCACATTCAGGCGAGGAGGTTTCTTCAGATGCTGGGCATGACGGTCTCCATGGAGCAGGCAATCCCGTGCACTGCTCTAATGCGAAGACCTATCCAGTTGTATCTGATATCTGTGGAAAGAGAGAACAGAACTCCGTCAAAGTTGGTACCAGTTTTGGATCCAATAATGTCGCATCCTGTATGGTAGGAGGAGCATCATCATATCCTAGTAGGAGTTTCGCGTCACCTACCCCCAGCTGTCCATGTACATGGATGTATCGCTGGATGGGTGGGTGCCTGCCTGGGAGAACACCAGGTTTCGGGAACATGAACTCTCCAAGCGAGTCAGCTGCATATCAATCTGTTGGAAATGATGGCAGTGGAACTAGCACTGGAAAAGTTTCTTCCAGAGGTCAGGGGCAAGGTGATGTTGATACAGTCGGACAATTCGACAGTGGTATCATACATAAATCAGCAAGGAGGGGCCAAGTCACCCACACTGTGTATGAAGGTGTGGCACTTGATTCAATGGTGCAGGAATTACTCGGTTGTTTTGAAAGCAGCTCACATTCCTGGGTGATTGAACATTCAGGCGGATGCTTTGTCTCAAGCATTGAGGCAAACTGAACATGGACTTGTTCGCCCCAAAGGAAAATGTTCAAATCATGACTTATGTCTCGCCCATTCCATATCCAAATGCCGTCGATACAGATACTCTGGTGATAAGCTGGAGAGGGATGCATGCGTACGCGTACCCACACACCATCCTTCTACCGATGGTCTTGGTGAAGATTGGGCAGAAGCCGTGCCTGGTCCTGCTAATAGTGCCATATTGGTCCAATATGGCATGGTTCACGGATCTGCTGGTGGAGAGTCCAGTGCAGCTCCCCGAGATTTCGAACATAATCTCCCAGGCCAAGGGCCGCTTCCTACACGAGCGGCCCGAGATGTTCAAATTGACTGTGTGGATGTTATCAAACAATGTTCGACGTCGGAAGGCTTTTTTCAACAGGCTGCATATGTCGTCGCAGCCGCGAGAAGGAGGTCAACCTTCAAGTCATATAACCACACGGTTAACAAATTTGCAGAATGGTGTGAAGGAAAGGATATTTTGATCCCTTTCGATCTACTATTCAGCAAATACCAGACTCTGTGAGCTATTCTTTACAGGATTAGCTCCTGTCACGATTGCTGGATACAAGTCCGCTTTGGCATCAGTTATCCCTTGTTTAGCCAACAGGGATCGTCCAGATCTGGCCCAGTTAAACGTGATGGTGAAGGGAATGAGCAATCTCCGACCGAGACAACCGGTAGTCAATCCGGCCTGGAGTCTATCTTTGCTGCTTAATGTGCTAGCCAAGCACCTTTTCGAACCTTTGGGTTCGGCTAGTCTAAAGCATCTGACTCTTAAGGTAGTCTTTCTTTTGGCAGCTTCCTCAGCTACATTTGTAGAAGGCACAGTGAGATCCCTGTGCTTTCAGCAGAGAGGAACCAATTTATTGTCTCTGGAGAGGGTCTGCGACTGCTGCAAAGAGCGGAATTTATGTCAAAGAATCAATCTTTGAAATATCCCAGCAAACCGATCATTATAACAAAACTAGCTAGGTTTGATCGTGATGCCAGTGCCTGGTGTCCAGTCCGTGCTTTGACCAAGTACAAAAAACGGACGGATTCTCTATGGTCAATTGATAGACATCTGTGTGCTAGGGCTCACGATGTTAGAGGAATAGCCGTCTCGACTGCCCTATTTAATGGTGTCCCATTAGAGGACATCATGGCCGTTGCACAATGGCACTGTGAGTCCTCTTTCACGGATTACTATATGAGGGACATGTCAGACTCGGCCAATCCACTCGCTGTAGCTGTTTTGAAATGGTAGTCTAGTGGCCACACTGTCCATCTCCTTTTGGTAACTTTGAGAAGCAAAAGTAGTTAGAGCAGACATGTTTAGGCAAGAAGAGTTCAACCGTCGAAAGTGTGTTGGTTGGTGGCGTCTAGAATCCAAAATTCATGAGGTACATGTAATTCAAGTTTGATTGTTTTTTGTATTATGTTTATATACATCAGGTTCATTCATCTTATATATTCATGCTCATTTCCAGGGTTATGTGTGCTAAGAGCTGTTAGCCCTCTGGGCACACTTGTGTTTCAGGCGAGATAAATATTCGTTAGTTTTCTTCCCTTTTTAGGAGGAAGGGGAGGGGGGTTTGGTGGTGGTGGGGGGGGGGGAAGTGGTGATGCGAATGTGATTTGGTCCCAAACTTGTCGGTCCTTCTACCTCTCCGTGTGACGAGTTTAAGTGTAAGTTCTTTCTCTAGAGGCAAAAGAGGCTTTGTATGGCTTGCCTCTTCCCACCAGGTTACTGACTAAATCTGGTGTTATCCATACGTAATGTAATGGTAAGTATTGATTGAAAGAGAATGAAGGAAATTTCAATTTCCTTTTCTCTGAGATCTAACAATACGTACTTACCATTACATTACGGACCCTGCCTCCCAGCCCCATGGAGCCCAGCCATGAGTTGTCTCTTGTTGGTACATGTAGCTATGCAAACAATATGGCGGCTCTTGTTGGCGGGTACCTGTTTCTTGGGAACCAGGTACCCAGTTCCAGGAGTGGGTAGAGCTTTCTAAATCTGAAGATTCGTAGGGCACAGCTTCGACTAAGCTTTTTCTCAATAAGTAATGTAATGGTAAGTATTGTTAGATCTTGGAGAAAGGGAAATTGAAATTTCCTTCAGTGTGATGATTTCGTTTCTACAAAATCCGCCCATATTTGCCAGAGTTATCTCCCTTGGAAGGCTAAAATTCATCAAAATTTTCTTGTCCGTTCCAGATCTTGAAGAGTTTTGAACCTACACTATTTTTGTTCAGTAGATGTTTTAGGGATAGACGAAGTGTCATTTATCAAAGACAAACTGTTCACATTTAGCATTCCTCAAACAAGTATGCCTGCGGGCGTATGTTGCGTTTCACTAAAACTCTTGTTAGCTATGCCACGCCCATTTGTATTTAAGCTCCACCCACTGTTTACACGCATTGGAATCGATTTTAACCGTTGAAACCTGAAATCCTAGAATCTAAATTTCAAGGTAACTATACAGGTAAGCTTTTTGAGCATTTTGAAACTAATTTGATTGGGTGCTGTTGCTGTTCAGGCAGCAACAGCTCCCAGTCAAACTAGTTTCAAAATATTCAACAATTTTTTTTTTAAATTGTAAATTTATCAAAGACATACAATTCATACACTTCGAGCTTCATGACAGAGTTATATATGTACATGTAATTGATTGATTATGATGTCATACATAAGTGACACATTATATCCCTATATTATGTTTCAGCATGTTCTTTGAAGTGGCAGATGCTATCTTTCTTAATTACTGCTGGGATGAAGAGAAACTGAAGCGCTCTAAGCTATATGCATCTCAGACAGGGAGACAGATGGATGTGTATGTCGGCATTGATGTGTTTGGTCGCGGTTTGATTGGAGGTGGTGGATTTAAAACAAATGAGGTGTGTGATTTGTCTTAATACCGTTTGTACTGTAGTAGTAGTTGTCTTCGTCATACATGAGGTAGTAGTAGTAGTTGTCTTCGTCATACATGAGGTAGTAGTAGTAGTAGTAGTAGTAGTAGTAGTAGTAGTAGTAGTAGCAGTAGCAGCAGCAGCAGCACATGTAGTACATGTAGAAGTAATACTTAGTACAAATCTAGTAGTAGTACATGTAGTTGTAGTAGCTGTTGTAGTAGTGCATGTAGCTGGGCAGCAACAGCTCTACATACCCTGTCATTGACAACACACTGGCACTAGCATATATCTATACATGTAGCTCAGTCTGTCATCTGCAATGTAATTTTTTTCTTATTCAGTTTTCTATCTGAGCAGGGTGCGAATGCAGGGAGTTCTGGGAGACCATCTCTCTAGCATTTGGGAGCTGAGTACTCTGCCACCAGTCTACCTGCCAGAGTACATAGCTCTTTAGAACATATACAGTACAGCTGAGAGTCAACTTAACATAAACTGCTTCTGCAACACGTGCATGACGCATACATAGCGGGTCTATTTTAAAATAATGGATGCATCACTTTCCCGATGTGAACAGTAAAACAACGCGGTGTGAAAGTAAAACAAATGGGTTGGAAACAGTTTGACAACGTGTCAGAACTTATTACACAACGCATTTATGATATTGGCTAGACAAGTCGTTTGAAATCTGATAACGTGAAACGCATTCATAATTACGCCGCGCTGCTATAACGACATTATGCGAGTCGACCAAGAAGGGCAACCGATTACTCGGGCGTACACACATTATGCAATTATATTTTGCCAGGGTACCGTAAATTTTCGCGAAATTCCTGTCATGATTTTAGGGGGAGGCCTCATTCAATGTTGAATAATTGCCAGTATGTCGCATTATCAGTTCCGATACAGCTGCCTGGTAACGTAAACATTCCATTCTTACAGAACAAAATGAACCCGGTCACTTATTCACTTCCTAAATTCACCACTAATGAGAAATGCCTCGTGCGACTGGCTCGCCGATTGATAATTATGTGCAGTCGTAGATTCTCAGAAAAGCGTAGCCGTAATTTGATTGGCTTGCTGGACATCTGACGTCATTATGAATGAATGAAAATTACTATCATAGTAAAATTTTGATCATGTGTCTCGTCATTCATCACGAATTGATGACGTGATTTATTTTTACCAGTCTCTGAGCGACTCGCGATCAGCAATGGCGGAACGCAAAATGTACACGTATTCACGGTGGCGCTTTTAAAAGCAATAAAGCAATATCTTAACGCTCACTTTGACTTTTAAATTAATAAAACAAACAATGTCTGGTTCATGAAATATAGTGAAATTAGCTCCCTGACTATTTATAATATTAACTTTCACGGGTTTATTAAGGCACTATTTATCATCTAGCTATGTTATTGCTACGTAGAGGGGGGTGCGGCGATTGCTCATTTCCTCGGCCTGGTTCCCGAGTGAGGCAACAACAATGTGTTATACTCGGCTACATTACATTGCAATATAGTGAATCCGAAAGCTACCGAATGTCACAAAAAGAAAATCATTAAATCACAACGGGCGTTTTATTTTCGCGAAAAGCCAATGTGATATCGGTACATGTTACAGCTTTAGGGGCGCATAGTATTTCATAACTAACCTTGAACTAGTCTTTTTTCATGTAGAGCACCGATGGGGATATTGCGGTAGTGGACACGAATCTGCTAATTTGTGCGTCATATTATCAGTAAAAAACACACCATCTGCATGTTTTAATAAAAGGCGTCTGCATTAGTCGAGCATTGGTACACAGAAGCTATATTTTGACAGCGTTAATCCATAATTTTGCGTTTATTCGCTGTCTGTTCATCGCGAACACCGGTGATGCGTAGAAGTGATAATGAAGTTGCTTATGGACAATTTTCACTATGATTAACCTATGTCAAATCTCACCAGTCACCATGTTTCGCTGCGCTGGATGTTTATAAAAGTTAAATGCGAAACGAACGATGCTTACGATTCTTGCACTAGATGCAAAACTTTCAGGGGCGCATCGTTACATTAATTCTCAACTGGGAATCATGATTTTGTGTTTCGTAATATTTATAATTTTGATTTTTAATATCATGTCCCGCTGTCTTTTTTAGGAAAACTTTCTCATATTTACCTTTGCCCCTTCTAGGAAATGTAATGTACCGCTAAGTTTGATTGGATCCCGGGTAGTTGGAGCCGTGGAGTTGGTATGTACGCCAGGTTTTACGCAATGCACATATGAATCTTTTAAACGCATTTAAAATTTGGCGTCTGTCCCGTTTTGCTTTTAACAACGCGTTTGACACTATCTCTGGAGGACATCAAACAAGTTCAAACTTGCTTATTTACGCATTTAATGCTCGCCCTCAACGCATATATTTATTATTTTAAATGCACCCAATAAATTAACTAGATGCGTTGTGAATGCATTGTGTTTTTAAAACCGATGCGTTGGAAACGGGCCTTCAACGCATCATGCACGCATTTCAGACCCGTTCCTACATTTGTGTATGTAAGTTAACTCTGAGCTGTATTGTAGCAGCTGTAGCAACAGCAGCAACAATATTTTTTTAATAAAAAATACTGTCCAAATTTGAAATTATTGTTGTGTGACTGACATGGATGATGTGATCCAGGCATGGCAGGACTTACTTAATGGTCAAATTTGCTCAAGAAGATGTATATCAATGTAATATGTCTGTAGGAGCAGTGCTTCTGATAAACTTAGACATTTAATGGTCAAATTTGCTGATGAAAATTTTATTATCTGCCTATTAAATGTCCATTTACAGGCCAAGAGAGTACAATCTTTGAAAATTTATCACTGGAATGTTCCCTTGGCCTGTAAATGGGCATTCCACATGGCCAAAACAAACGTCGGTTTTGACCGGTAAGTAGTAGGGCCAGAGTCAAAATGATACCACTTCCCTCAACTGGCAGGTGTTCGGCAACACCATTAAAATCTCGACTCTTAGTACTCTTTATCGCTGAGCGTGAGTTCTGAAATCGCTGTTACTCCATTATCTCGAAGTGACGTCAAGATCTAGAGTGAGTCGAGCCTGATAGCTCAGCAACACAGCAATGTGTGAACACAGCTTATCAGCTATATGCATACATGGCCGAGATAATTAATGCGTTGTATTATACACTTTTAAAATCACAGGTTCAAATCTCGTTATGTGTTATTAGCAAATGGTAAGCTTTAAAATCACAGGTTCAAATCTTGTTATGTGTTATTAGCAAATGGTAAACATGTCTACAATTACTCTTTACCCGTTACCCGAGAAGCATGTCATCACGTCAAGACCAACTCGCACAGTCATTGACTGACCACATAAAACCCATGATTGCAGACCACAGACCCTCGACTGGGCCAAAGTCAGGAATAGTAGTTTATTTAGCCCACCTGCTATGCGTTAACACCCAATTAGACAGAGCATCCATAATGGTATACCGGCGATCATAAATTACGTGTGAACGCACAACCATACATGACGTGTAAACACTCAAACACTCAACTACGTTTAAACGCTCATCTACAAACAATGGGCGGGCCTGAAGAGCTATGGTCATGCATGCATGATGTAGGCTGTACGGCGCGACAAGAAAAAGTACCCGGGCCATTGCGTGATATAGGCAACTATGCAGATCGAAATCTTGAGAAATTGAGAAGCTCAGGGATCCCAACATTCCGCTCGTCATTTCTACTAACATGTCTTAGGTGTCGCGGACGTTATCCGATGACTGATAGCGATGGACAAACTCTTCAAGTATATGAATTATTTAGAAACGGTTTGCAGTCTTGATGTGGATGCTGCTATCGAGTTGGAACAAGAGTTGGAACAAGAAATGCAGTGATCCCTTGCCCACCAACCTCTCAATGCGCGCACTACTCCCACGTATCATATCAGCTCTCCTGAACATCGACCACATCTCACACAAACACATAGTCTCCGTCGGTATCACATCGACACGACGGCCCACCCACAGGTACTGATCGCCTTGTGATCAACCATACATAATAGGGTCTAAACGCCCATTTAGAGACATGCATCCACAGTGATATACACCATGATTACTGTTGCACAGCTTCGCGCTATTGCAAAGCAATTCTGCCTTAGAGGCTACTCTAAGGTCAAGAAAGCCGACCTGCTCCAGATGATCGAACAGGCCCGTGCCAAAGAGTGGCAGAGGCGACTCTCCCGAGCAATGAAGAAAGGAAGGTTTCCAGCGCTTACCAAAGGTGATCCTTTGAATCCCCACAAGAAAGCGCAGCGGATCCGTGAGCTTCGTCAGTTGGACGAGGAGGTGACTGCTAGCTTGCGAGCCAAGACTGTAGCGAGGCGGATGGCGAACCATCCACTGGAGCGCTTATCTCCCCTACGCAGGATCGCTAAGCGAGTGATGAAGGGGCCGAGGTCTGAACCCTTAGCCCGGAGCATGAGGCGAGAGGGCGAACACATTCTCGACCAGCGTCTCGGTGAAAGGGAGACAGAGGATAGAGGATGCCAGTCAGTACGCTGGACATTCTTCAGAGGTCTAGACGGAGACCTCACAGGCCGGATCATGCAAAAGATCCAGCAGACTGTCCAGAACGCCTTCTACCTCCGCTACACCCATACCTATCGCATCCGTCACATCGAAGACGGTAGGGTGATGCTCTTCCACAAGAATGCTCCAGGAAGCCTGTAGCCTGTAGCTGAACACGATAGGAGCAGCTCAGGACTGGGTGGCAGCAAGACAGCAAGCCCACCTCGACACAGACAATATCGATCTACCCAACACCAAGTGGGCTTTCGTTCGATCAATCAACGTTGAGGTCAGGGCTGTCATCGACCGCCAACCTCTGCTTGGGACTAGCCCCCTCCCAGACTGGCTACGACAGAAGAAGAGTATGACTGCCCTCAACACATACAGGGACAACATGTGTCTCTGAAGATGTCTAGCAGTCCACCGAGGAGCGAGAGCTGATAGAAATACGGCTCCTACAGGAGAGCTTGCCACACAGTTCTATGGCAAGACAGTGACAGTACCAGTAGTACAGCCAGTAGTAGAAAAATACCACCTTCCTCCACAGGCAACCGTTCCATGATCCGCGACTCCCACCACCCTCTCAATTCCTGAGGCATAGGGTCATGGGCCACACAAATACATACAACCGTTCCATGATCCGTGGCTCCCACCGCCCTCTCAACTCCTGAGGAAACCGTTCTGTGATCCGCGGCTCACACCACTGATCGCCATCAACCACAGGGCGGGCCTCTCTTTATTCTGTGTAGGCTCAGACAAACACGTAATCTCTGCCAGAGTCGCATCGGCATGATGGGACCACCGATAGGGGCTTCCATCTACCTTGACAACGCTCACCTGGGAGAAGGCTAAAGTGATTGGCATGTGAACCACGGCAGAGTCTGGCATGTTCACATGTTACGCAGAGAATCTGGTGCTAAGCAGGGGTCTCCAGCAGACAACCACGGCCTACCCTCTCCACTCTACGTGGGTGAAAGCGGTCGTAAATGTTTCTCCGCAAGGGGTCGACCCAAGGATTGTACTGGGGATCATCCCGGAAGTGGGCCCACTTGGCATCAAATATCATGGCAGTCTCAGCTCCCTGTGCCACTGCTGTAGATGCCAGCACGAGCAGTATGATGAGAATCATGGCTATATATGAAGAGTTAACCCCTAGAGAAATATCTGTGCCAGATCGAGCCCTGTTCCATCCGGATTGATAGTGATCTTCATCCCCTCAGGGGCAGGGGCTAGCTGCTTCACTCTGCTGCCAGCTAGGAAACGTAACTCTAGGACTATATGAGTCGTTTCCTGGCTAGTGAATCCAACTCGCTGAAGCAGTTTAACAGCACCCTTGACTTTGGAGACATGTGACACCCCATCTACCCATAGGGTGCCCTCCTGGAGGTTAACAGCTTCTTCTGGTCCATAGAATGGACGACGCAGCAGGAGCTTTCCACCTGTAACCCCGATCCGGTGACCCACCATTGTCAGGGAGACACCTTCATCTATGTAGGTGAGGAAGGATGATCCCCAATTGTAGAGCTTTCGAACTGTCCCATCCTTTTTCACAACAGTGGAGAGGGGAGTAACCTCTATGTCAATGACTGTGGGAGGCCTATATAAGGGCAACCATGTTTGCCAGTCACCCCCAGGTCCAGCGCGGTACCACACTTCATTCTTCTCAAATATGAACTGCAGGTTTCTTTTACCTTTGCTTTCCCAGACAGCAGAGCCTATAGTGGTGGTGGCAGCTGCAGCTGTGACGACAGGAGTCGTGCTCTACGCACGCTCAAGCTGAATACCTGATGTGTTAGACAAGCATACCTTAGCATAGCCAAAGTAAAGTACCATCACACCTAATGAGCGAGTCCCAGCTATGAGGTTTCCTATGTTGAAGCTGAGCCGGTTGCCATGATTAGGTGGGATGTCCTTTGCCCCGAGGTGGTGACGGCCCTCGAGTGCCGACTCGAGGTCGTCGCGTCCACTGGTTAGTCGCAGAAGCGCATATGACTTAGTTCTCTGTCTGTAGAGTTGGCAATCAGCCAGCTCGCGTACTTCACCAAGAACATTGGTCCCAGCAACCACAAGCTTGAAGTCGTCTAGCTTATCCACCTGCTGGATGACTCCTCCATTCTGAACCAGGACTGCAACAGCGACACAGTCTGATACACCACGATGCAATATCAGCTCTACCCGTTGGTTAGCTGTGGCTTGGACCTGCTGGTGTTCTCGCTCCACATGCACGATCCGCTGTTTGGAACCCGTTTGCTTCAGCTCCTGGTCATTCTCGTCATGCCAGACATGAGGGCTTGGAGCATTCATCGTCGCATCTGCGAGCTGCTCAGTGTATACCCGGAGGAACAGCCTATCCTGCATGGCAGCCGGATTCACGTGTGTGTTCTCGAGGAGGGTTAAGAGTGGCCACGGGCATCTCGACACCTACCTGTAGTTCAAATTCTGTGAACCCCTCATTGCACCCCACAGCGTACATGTAGTACCCCTTTCCCTTCGCATAGAAGCTTGGTCTAGCCAGCGGACCTAGGACTCAGTACTCATCGTTCACATAGGTGGTGTCCATGTTGCTGTTGCTCTGCACGATCTCCCACCTGTTCAGAACCTGCGGGAGCTCTACCGTCTTTTCTGTTGTGCTCTGAAGCTTGAACTCGAGTGTCATGCTCTTGATCTCATGGATCTGTGCCGAGATTGCAATGTCGATGTACTTCCCAGCAGCGGACAACGGGTTCTCATCATGTATACTGGGTCGGCCGGCCGGCCTACTGTCGAATGGTACAGACATGCGTGCGGAGGATGGTTAGCACTTGGTCGGCGGTAGCCTCGTCTATATCTGGGAGACTAAACGGCAGTACTTCCTGCACCAGCTCTTTCGCCTGCAGAGCGTGGAATCCTGCACCTCCGACGGCTGCGAAGGATGCGATGGAGGCATCAAGCATGAAATCCCAGCAGCAGCTGAGAGGATAGCGTAGAGGGCCAGTGTCAGCACCCACAGTGTCTAGTACATCCAGTATATGTATGATACATGCACGGGAGGCCATGACTATCCTGTGGTCTTAAATGGCAAACCAAAGAGCCCTGATTTCTTCACCTCTGGTAGCTGGAGGCTGGCGATAGCACCTTTTTTGCCATCGACAGTGATATTGCTCAGGCCGATGGTGCCTACCTTGAGATTCTCTCCATCCTGTTGGAATGAGCTCCGCGATTTCAAGAGATCCTTAACCGGGTCCTGTGCCATAACCTTGATGGCTCCAGCCTCATCGACTCCGAGACTACCTCGCATTGTCGCCCTCTCCTTGTCTTGGCCTTGTTAATGGCTGATTGTCCTACCGTATCAGTGTTCCCGATGAGATCTCGGACTGGGATGGTACCTCGGATCTCCTGCTTGTCTCCCTTCTCATCGAAGTCTAGGAAGGGGATAGGGGCAACAGTCTCCTCTGAACCGAGATGTGCCGCGCCCAAGTGAGCAAGATTGCCTAGCTCTTTGCTTTCTAGGTCTGTGAGTGACAGAGTCACATTGTTATATACAGATGGCTTAAACCAACTAGTCATACCCCCAGTGAAATAGTTGGGCATAGGAGGACCACGCAGTTGGCCAAGGGAATAGGTAGCAGTGCTCAGGGTACTGGCCCTCTGCAGGGGCACTCCTTGTGGGTGGTCCGTCCTTCCCGGGCATTGGCAATCCTCAGTCCGCGTGCTCGACTATGGGCTACACACCGCCCTCCGGCACGCCATGCCTCATATGCTGCAGTGGTCTCGTGATCCATCTCTCACTATTCAGAGGTTTTAAATGTAGGTGACGAGGATCTCAGTCATTGCACTCGTTGCTAGCCCTAGAACCGCGGCCTCCATTATTGTAACAGGTTCACCTATGATCTTGACGGCGGCAGTGTAGGAGGCACCACTGATGGCGATCTTTGGGATGGGATGAGTTATTCCGAGACAGTGCTCGGCCACCCCACTCACCACTGTAGCGAGGACAGCCGCAGTGGCGGCAGGAAGAACCTCATTTCCGCCTGTCATCTTTACCATGCCCACATTCGCCGCCACGTTGCTGGTGACATGGACTGCCAGAGGTTTTGCTTTGGTCTGTAACTTCTGTGTCTTCGTTCGCAGCAGGTTCTCCACCTTCTGAAGACTCGCCTGGCTCTCTGGCAGTTGCTTCACAATCTGTACAGTTAACGTCATTGTTTAAGCATTGAATATACAACGCGGTTAAACATCTGCGTCCCCTGTCGATAGAGCTAATAAGATCTTCCCAGTCTGCATCTGCCAGGTTTCCGGGTTGGTACTCAGGAATATATTTCTCTCTATTGAGACATCTTAAACATGTCCGGGCTCATGCTATGCGAGAAGTACTATGATGTCTTCCGGAGGGAGTTGAAGGACTACAAGAAGAAGACACCAGATGAGCTCGCTCAGCTCTCCGGTGCTGAGCTGACAGAGGAGCTGACCGCTGTGAAGCCCTATTTAGGATTTCGTAAGGGACAGATCTGCTTCCTCGATTACCTTATCATGGGCGGGAGTATCGTTGAGCAGCTCCGGCGAGCTAAAGGTTTCTACAAGGATCGGGAGTATCTGTCAGATGTGTTCCAGCAGTTGCAGACCGCCATGGCCTCACCTGACTCAGAGCTGAACAAGGCTGTGCAATACTACAAGCTGGAAAAAGGATGCGCTGTGGAACCATCCAACCCTTGGAGGTGCATGTTGGCAGCGTGTATAGGGACTGTAGGGCATGCCAAGCTGGTTCAGTGACTCACCGTGGTCCCCACTGCTACTGTAGAGAGTCAGGATAGTCTTATAGCTGATTTGCTAATGGCGGAGTAGGCTGATCCCAAGCAGCACGATAGCTAGGCCTGACACCACTCGTAGAGCTGCCACAGGAAGCGGTGTCGTGTCGACTGGCTGCAGTGTCAGGGTCGGAACGCCTTTATGTGGAGCTGCCATGGGAAGCGTTGTGTCGACTGGCTGCAGTGTCAGGGTCGGAACTACGCGTAGGTGCATTGATATCAGTGTTGAAGCCGAAGTGGACACTGGGGAAACTCCCCTCGACTATCATGTTGTTATATCCCCTGACTTGGAGGTCCTCGATGTTCACGATCATGTTGCTCGGAATCAACCGTAGGTGCGGTGAAATAGCAAAGTCAAGTTTGCGACGGGCCCTCTGCAACCCATGCTGGAACTTAGCAATAAGACTACTGGGGTCTGCCACGATGGTCATATCCTCAACGAGACTGATGAACATGGCCTGGACCTCTGCTCCGCTGACACCATCTATGGAATGACGCAGCTTGGTCTGTGCTGTAAGGAGGAAGTAGCACAGTGCCTCCAGGGACTGGTTGATCCGAATGATCCCTGCTGGTGTGGGGCCTGAGGTGGGGTGTGGGACAAAGTACTTCCACACGTCTGGATAGTCCTGCCGCAAGCCAGTGATGGGCACCATCGCTCCCGGGTCGGTGTCTGGATCGAACGAGAATGTCGCTGTCTTCTGACGCCCTACTCATCGGGGTACGGTGTTCAATAGGGGAATCCTGAGTAGTCACGTCTCGGGTCACTGTACATAACCCCTAGACCGCTGTTGTCACCATCATGCCACTGATAGTTTGGGTGAGCGCTGAACTCTCTCTGTAGTCTGCTGGCCGCTGAGACGCTATGACTGTTGAGCTGTGGGTCGAAGTCATTTGTATCAGGGAGGCTTGCACCCAGCTCATGGAGGATTCATCACACCGTGAAGTACACGTGGAATCTGAGACAGCTGGCGATGAGCACAGCTTCAGGAGTACCAGAATAGGAGTGAAGCAGGTTGGAACTTACTCCACATCATGCCATGGCACACCACACGGCAAAGTTCAGCTGCTAATTCCAGTATGAGAGGCTTGGAGCAGCCATCCAAGTATGGGCTTGCTTCGCATGCTTGATGGTGGTGGGGAGGTTGGTCAGCAGTCGTGGGTTGACGGAGAAGCTGGTTCGGGACCATCCATCCACTGTGATGGAGAACGGTGTTAGCTCTGGTATATCATCCAGTAGACCTCTCAGACCAGTCAAGGGTGTACCCAGGAGGGGCGGTTGGCTCCGGATGACTGTCGTGAGGTTAAGTGGGAAGGCCATCTATACTGGTGTTCTTAAAGCTACCATACAGGCAGCACACTATTTGTAGTCGTCTCGACTCCAGAGACCAGCGAGGCGACCTCGCCGTAACATCTCATTTTTTAGCTCCTCCATATCAACCCGCCCGCTGGAGCCTTTCGAGGTATTGCTGTCGCACTTTAGGTTTCTCCATGCGGTACAGGGCTTGGACCTTCAATATATGGTCGGACGCTTTATCGGTGACCTGGCCATCCTCGAGAGCTTTGCTGACAGACTCGTCGATAATCTGTAGCATACTCTGTGCCAGTGTCACATACTTACATGTAGCATACTTCTCCAGCCTCCTTGTGATCTGCCGCTGCCCCAGCCCCAAGCCAGTGGCCAAGTCAGTGGTAGCTAGTGTCACGCCACCCAGCGGGATGGCGACGATGGCCCCCACCCCTGTAGCAAAAGTGGCCACAGCTGCCATACCAGCACTAGCTCCAATCACACCCGCATCAGTGGTTGTACGTGCGAGGACGTTGTAGGCTGTCTTATATCGCCTGCTCGTTCTGCTGTACTTTTCTGCCTCATGGATGAGATTCCGCCTGATGGTCTCTATCTGCTGGAGTCGCCAGACATGGATGGTACCGCCCTCGTCAGCAGTCAGGGAGGGGTATAGTTCTGGTTGCTTCCGCCACTCTGATTTTGTCATAGTATACCTAGAGATTAAACCTGCATCACCTGCAGAATCTGCTCATGAGTCATAGAAGGGTTCAGTTTGGAGGGCGTGGCGAACCGTGCCAGCTTTTTAGTGTCGAGACAGATGTCTCTTAGAAAGTGGTCATCCAGCACTATGTCGGGTGCCAGTAGCTTTCTGAGACGTGACATTTGGAACTTCACCTTATGACCAAGATAATACCTCCGCCGCTGGATGGCTTTCTTGGTCTTACATTTTTGCGCCATCTCCTTTCCACTGTATGACATCTGGCTCATCCTCATCTGTGAAGACACCTGGCTCATCGTTGTATGTAAAGACATCTGGCTCATCGTCGTCTGTCAAGACTCCTGCGTCCCGCTTACTCTCCTCCAGGAGGGCCTGCCAGTATCGGGAACCTTCACTGTTCCTTTGCCTCCTTGCCTTCCTGGCAGCCTGTTGATACCAGCTCTCCCGCTGTTGTCGCTCTCCTTTATGTTGACAGATCTCTTGCTGTGCAAGCATCTGTTCGTTTAAGGCCTTTATCTGTGCATGGGTCATGAAGGGGCAACCCTCTATCGGGTTCATCATCTCGGCAAAAGTCAGATATTCCTGGTATGATATCATGTTGTCGTCAGGTCAATGAGTAATAAAAATGTAAACTCTATATGGGCGTCCGATATCCCATCTGTGCTGGCATATATGTTAACGGAGGGGCTGTCAAACAGGTGATTTACAGGTGTGAACAGGCTAGGACTGATAGCTTTCCATAGGTTGCTGTTGGCATCTGGGAGATACTCTATCACGTCCTGGTCGACTTCTACCAGTGAGCTGCTGTGTGCACTGCACGGAGGTTGATGTAGCACATCAGCATGTATGTATGTTGTGCCCCGCTGGGGCACCTCGAGGAGGACCATTCTACACGGTACTGTACCACTCGTCTCCCCTCTAGAGTGGGTGAGATTACATTCTCACCACTGGAGAGCAGCAGTCGGACAATCGGCATGGTTATATCTCCTGTTTAAACCCCTTCTATAGCATGCTATGGAACCCATATTTGCTCACTCGACTGGTCTTGCTGACCTGGCGGATGTGTACGCAGTTGATGTTGCCAAGGTAGAAGAGAGCGATGGCAAGTACGAAGCAAACTCAAAGGCATTCTCGCTCCATTGGTGGTGATGGGGTGGAGCCACTCACAGACCTCAAGGATGTGTCGAAGGAGCGCCTGGGTCGCAACATAGATGGCCACAAGATCGTGTTTCGGTATGATTTCCTGAAGAGGAAGTACATCCTCGAGCCATTGATTGAGGTCTCGGATACAGAGGTGGCAGACATCAACACCCTAAATGACGACCAGCTTTCATCTGGTCAAACCCTATTCGAGCAATGCCCCGCCGATGACACATGATGGTCTGCTATTGACCCTCACAAAACACATGCAGTTCATGTTTGAGAAGAATGAAGTGTGGTACTACGCTTGACCTGGTGGTGACTGGCAAACATGGTTGCCACTATATAGGCCTCCCGCAGTCATTGACATAGAGGTTACTCCCCTCTCCACTGTTGTGAAAAGGGATGGGAAAGTTCGAAAGCTCTACAATCGGTGATCATCCTTCCTCACCTACATAGGTGAAGGTGTCTCCCTGACGAGGGTGGGTCACCGGATCGGGGTTACAGGTGGAAAGCTCCTACTGCGCCGTCCATTCGATGGACCAGAATAATCTGTTAACCTCCAGGAGGGCATCCTACGGGTAGATGGTGTGTCTCATGTCTCCAAAGCCAAGGGTGCTGGGAAACTGCTTCAGGGAGTCGACCTCACTAGGCCGCAAACGACTCATATAGTCCTAGAGCTACATTTCTTAGCCGGCGGCAGAGTGAAGCAGCTAGCCCGTGCCCCTGACGGGATGAAGATCACTATCGATCCGGATTGAACAGATATTTCTCGAAGGGTTCACTCTGGTCAGTTTAACTCTTCATGTATAGCCATGATTCTCATCATACTGCTTGTGCTGGCGTCTACAGCAGTGGCACAGGGCGCTGAGACTACCATGATATCATAATTGGATGCCAAGTGGGCCCACTTCCGGGATGACCCCCAGTACAATCCTTAGGTCAACCCTGTGCGGAGAAACATTTACGACCGCTTTCACCCACGTGAAGAGATCGAGTCTGTCGGCCAGTTCTGTGGTGTGGAGAGGGTAGGACGTGGTTGTCAGTTGGAGACACCTGCTCAGCACCAGATTCTCTGCGTAACATGTGAACATGCCATAGTCTGCCGTGGTGCAAATGCTAAGCACTTTAGCATCCTACCAGGTGAGCATTGTCAAGGTAGATGGAAGACACTATCATGCCGATGCGACTGGCAGAGACTACGTGTTTGTCTGAGCCTACACAGAGTGCAATGCCTGTCCCGTAAGGGTGGGGGCCCCATCAGGGCGGGGGGGCCTAATGCGTTTTAAACTGTGTTTAAACTTTGTTTACACCGGAGAAAGGGTGGTGGGAGCCGTGGATTGCAGCGGGTCAGGGCCCAGCAGTTAGACTGGGTTTAGATACTACCTTTTTCTGTGAGCCGTCCCATTTAGAGACATGGGGCATTGTATGTATTTGTGTGGCCGATGTCTCAAATTCCTATGCCCCCAGGTATTTGAGATGGCGGTGGGTGCCACGGATCACCGAACGACTGCCAGTTGAGGGAGGTGGTATCATTTTGACTCCGGCCCTACTACTCTGGTATGACCATTAAAGGGTTAAGCGGAGTATTTTTGGACTCAAGTGTGAATTATTAGCTGCTGATTTTGGGCACCATATTCCTGCTCTACATGTAGGTGCCCCTGGTTCACCAATGTGGTCGCTGTGCACCTAGCTTGCGGGCACCTTTGACCGGCTACCAATTATAGTTACCGTATTGTTGCCTGCGGTGCCTCTGGTCACCTCAGTCATAGTGACTGTGTCATTTTGACCAAGCCAGTCATTCCAGTTGTAAATTTAAAAAAATAGTCTATTGGACTGCAAATGAATATTTTCAATGAGAAAATTAAAATTTTTCTGAGCAAATTCGGTGGTTAAATTGTAAATTACACCAAAGACCCATAATTCAGACACTTTAGTGACAGACCGTTTTCATTTAATTCTGATGTCATCTACAAGTGACATATTTTGATTATGGCATCAATCAGCCTTTTAAGATATTTGAGTGACATATCGGATCCTTCCATTTCTTTTATTTGCATGACTAGGCTGTCAGCTTAGCAAGAAAGGAAGTCATGTCAATTGCCATCTTTGCGCCTGGATGGGTGTTTCAGAACTTGCCACAGAAACAGTTTCAGCAGAATAATGACAGGTAGACAATTTTAAAACCCCATCATATACATGTATTACAAAATCTGTATTCATTATGAAAAATTCTATAATTTTCCTAATTGTATAATTTTCATTAAAATTAAAGAAAGTGGTATATTTAGGGACTATATTGCATAACTAGATACAATTACATAAGTTCTCAACATCCCCCAAAATTCATCGATGCATTTTTTGAATCACAATAATGCCAAAGATATGAGGTTACGCTCAATTTCCCCCTTGGAATGCTGAACTATACAGGTAAGCCATTGAATATTTTGACACTAATTTAACAGGAACCTGTTAGTTACCAACAACTTTCAGTCACATTGTTTTCAAAATATTCAGCATATCCAGAGTTAAATCCCATGGAAGATGTTTAAATAAATTGAGCAGGCAGACAGTTAAATATGAGTCTAATGTAGACTTGTGTGAGTCAAGTTTGAGTACAGTAGATCTAGTTTCAATGTCAACTTTCAGAAAAGCTGTTTCCAGTATGTTATATATGGCGTAAAAGACCTCATTTGAAAGGGGTTAATGGAGGAATCCAGTTGTAGCTAAGCCCCGCCCATCCCTAGATATGCTCCACCCACACTTCACCCATGTTGGAATCGATCAGTCCCTGCATTCCCTGAATCACAATTTCCAGAAAACTATACAGGTAAGCTATTGAATATTTTGAAACTAATTTGACTGGGTGATGTTGCTGCCTATGGCAGCAACATCGCCCAGTCAAATTAGTTTCAAAATATTCAACAATGTTTATTAAATAGTAAATACATACAATTTATACAACCATTCTTAGTCCTTCATCAAATCTGCATTCGTGATGAACGTATCTGTCATTAATGATGTAATTAATTATGATGTCAGCCTACACGGCACGTAGTTGATTATAACATCACATGATTGACTGAGAAACTGGAGTCCTCCATTACATGTATATAATGTAAGAATATTAACCATTTGTTTACAATCAATTAATGTACTTATCAAAACTGCAGAATTTTGCAGACCAGAAATGACAAACTCTTTATGATGTTAAGAATACTCTGTTGAATATTTTGAAATTACTTTAGCTGGAACCTGTTGCCAACAGATTCCAGTCAATTAAGTTTTAAAAATATTCAACACCTTTGTGGTATACATGTACAATGTAGTTGTCTTGAGATTTTAAGGGCTAGCTGTGAATAATAATATCTTCGCTATTTCATTATTGCTTTACTCTACCATTGTACAAGCGAAAGCTTATATTTATGTCTCGAATTTTGTCATTTCCTAGGTTTTGGAATCTGTTGTCTGACTGTATGATTACACATGGAGTTGAGAGCCAAGTTTTGTCAACACATTTATGCCAGGGATATGGAAAGAAATTCCATTGGAATGGGCAGGTACATGTACCCTTTAACACTCATATCAACCAAGAACGGCTTCTGCAGTCATCTTGAGAAGACTATTTTTGAAAATTTACCACTGGAATGACTGGCTCGATAACTGAGCCGGTCATTCCAGTGATAAATTCTCAAAAATAGTCTTTTGGTCTGCAGATGGACATTTTCTATAAGAAAATTAAAATTTTTAAAAACAAATTCAAGGGTTAAAGGGTTAAAGTATGCTCGAAAGTGGTGATAATTTCACTGATATTTTATAAAATTCTGCATTATCTTTATCGCCGTTTTAACACGTATCCAGTGAAATCTGGGTCGGCCACCTGCCTGTTTTGATGACCTTATTCTGTAACCTTTTGACCCAAATTGCATTCTTCCAAATTTGGTAGAATGGACCTTTCAAGTTTTAGTTATGCCCCGCCCATACCTAGTTCATCTCCATTCACACTTTGCCCGTATTGGCATCGATCGATCCCGGAATGCCCAGACTCAATTTCCATAAAACTATACAGGTAAGTTGTTGAATATTTTGAAACTAATTTGACTAGGCCCTGTTGTTGCCAATGGCAGCAACAGCGTCCAGTCAAATTCGTTTCAAGATATTCAACAGAATGTGTATTAAATAGTAAAGACATACAATTCATACAACGTGTCGGACTATTAAGCATTTAAGATGGATTAAATCAGGTCATTCATGCTGTAATTGATTATGACATCAAACTACACATCACGTAGTTAATTATGACTTCATATGATGGATGGATAAACTGGAACGGTCAATCAGTAAAGTCGCTTCACCATTTAACCCTTGAAATTCCAGTGTCTCAACTCCAAGACACTTATGCTGGAAAGGTGTTGTTGAATATTTTGCAACTAATGTGACTGGAACAGGCAGCAACTGCTTCCAGTCAAATTAGCTTCAAAATATTCAACAGAATGTTCCTGACATCATAAAGAGTTGCGTCTTTAATGAGCAAGATTTATGTTAGTCTGTGTTTAGTCAATGTCCATTTGTAGGCCAAGAGAAGAACATTTCAAAATTTTGTACTGGCTCGTTTATCGAGCAAGTCATTCCAGTGATGAATTTTCAAAACATTGTATTCTTTTTCTGTAATTGGACATTTCTAAAACCCACTGCTGAAGGCATTTTTTGCTGGCTTGATGACTAAACAGGTAAGCGAGGTTGTTCTGTGTTTGCACAATGTTAAGTGAGAATCTAATTTGCATTTTACCTATAGCCTGTGTTCGCTGAAGAATGGTTTAACATGAGTCTACAGTCACTACAAGCAACATATACAGAGTCGCAGTTTCACCATCGTGGTAGTGATGTCATCAGCAACAGCCCACATAACAGTACCGATATCGACATGATTTCTACAGATTCCGACTCTTTCATCGGCGGATCCTGTCTCCGATTATCCGGCATGATATCATCACATAGACCACAATTGGAATTTAAGTATGTGTTTGCGGCATTTGAAATTAATGCTACATGTATATCCTTCAGATTTTTCCATGAAAGTTGAAATTTTCTTATAGAAAATGTCCATTTGCAGACCAAGTGAAGATTATTTATGAAAATGTAGCACTGGAATAACTGGCTCGATAACCTTGCCTCGGTTTGGAAATGTTGCCGTGTATAACTAATTATTATTATTAGTCCTCTACCGGTAAAACCGGGGGTGGGTGGGGGGGGGGACTATAGGTTTGCACTCCATCTGTCCGTCTGTCTGTCCGTTCATCCGTATGTCCATCTGTCACAGTTGGTTTTTCGCAGTTCTTCAAGGTATTCAACTGAGAATTGGTATATTGCTTTGTTATGAGAAGTTACAGAACAAGTTCGAGTTTTAGGCATATGCGTCAATTTTTGATGGAGTTATGCCCCCTTTCAAATTAAGAAATACGAAAAATATCAGCTTTCCGCGCTTTTTCCCCGCACTCCTTCAAGGTACTTAAGCGAAAATCGGTGCATCGCTTTAGTATAAGGACTTACTGAGCAAGTTCGAGTTTCATACATTTTCGTCAATTTTTGATGGAGTTATGCCCCCTTTCGACCTATGAAATATGAAAAATATTGGTTTTCCGCCCTTTTTCTCGCAGTCTTTCAAGATATTCAACTGAGAATTGGTACATTACTTTGTTATGAGAAATTACAGACCAAGTTCGGGTTTCAGACGTTTGCGTCATTTGTTGATGGAGTTATGTCCCCTTTCGACTTATGACATACAAACATATCAGCTTTCAAAATTTGTTCCTTCTCCTTCACCATATATAACTGAGACTTGGTTTATTGCTATGTTATGAGAAGTTACAGATCAAGTTCGAGCTTCAGCTGCTTTTGACAATTTTTAATGAAATTTTTGACTGTCAATCTCGAAAGATTTATATCACCAGGTAGGGGACCTGTATTGCAAAGCAATACTTACAGAATGCTTGTTATTATTATTATTATTATTATTATTATTATTATTATCGATTTAGGAAGTACAGTACAGCTCATAAATAAGTTAACATGGCGCAAAAACTAAAACAGAAACAAGATACTTAGGAAGAAATGGTCTGTTGAGTATTTTGACCATACAGTACAGCTCAGTAATTACTTAACATCTTTCCAAAACAAAATAGAATGTACTGGTGAATGTTTTGAAATTAATTTAATTGGAAGCCATTGCTGGGTGAGGCAGCAATGGCTTCCAATCAAATTAAGTCCAACATACGCTTTGGTCGAGAAAATCTAAATATTTCCCTTTTGAATGTCCATTTGCAGGGCAAGAGGTCTATTTCTATTTTTGAAAATTGACCACAGGAATTACTGGGCTCAGTTGTAATTTGTCATGTACAAAAATGTACATTTGTATCCACAGTATATTTTTTAGTTGTTTTCAAAATGTTACTAACTAACATGTTTCTGTTTTTGTTTTGGAAACATTAAGTTATATATTTCTGTGGTGTACTCTAATGGACCATTACAGTTTTAGCTATGCCCCACCCATCTCTAGCTAGGCTCCACTCACACCTCGCTCGTGTTGGGATCGATCGACCTCTGAACTCCCTGACTATCAATTTACAGAAAACTATACATGTAAGCTGTTAAATATTTTGAAACTAATTTGACTGGGAGCTGTTGCTGCCATATTGCTGCCTATGGCAGCAACAGCGTCCAGTCACATTGGTTTCAAATTATTCAACAGAATGTTTATTAAATGGCAAAGACATAGATTTCGTACAAAGTGTCAAACTATTAAGCATTAAAGACGGACTATATCGAGTCATAACGTCATGATTATGACGTCATCCTACATGTTACATGATTGGTTATGATGTCATATGATGTCATAAGAAGGATGGAGATACTTGGAAAGGTCCATTGCATTGGAAGACATTGCTATATTTTGGAAATAATTCGACCTAAAACAATGACTTCAAGCCAATTTTGTTTCAAAACACTCAACAACTCACCGGCTTTAATTTTATTGTATAATTGTCTTAAAGTTTAGGTACAGTAATGTGTTTCAACCATGAGAGTTACATTGCATTCATGACTTATGTTTTTAGATTGTTCTCCTGTGATATCTTGTTACAAGAAGATTTCCTGGTGTGTTATACAACGAAAACTGAGGCCGCTGCTGCTGAAATCTATCTCCAACTCGACATCGTAGCGACATCAAATAATTCAAAGTCACGCTCCATTGTTTTATGTTCAAAAGAGCATAAGAGAGTTTGTTTGCACAACCTTGAACGAATGACTGCAGGCCAGTCTGATCTATTGGAAAATGGTGGATATGTGGCGTATGATGAGCCATGTTCTGATGATGAGGTGGTTACAGCATTGAAGGAGCATAGCTGCTGTCTTAATACTGATGTACGTGAAAACTGGAATAAAAGGTATAATAGAGACATGATAGATATGTGAATACAAGTTTTACAATTATTTTATGAGGCGTGGCGTGAGTGATGGGAGGGGGGAGAGGGTGAAGTTATATTTTTGTGAAAGAACTATATGTTTGTCTCGTCTAAAATATACACATGTAGGTATCACTTTTCCGATGACATTGGCAGCATCAATGTTAGGTTCAACTTCTTGGCTTATATTTCAATTTCAAGTTAGCTGACATTGCAAATCAAAATGATGTCACTGTCACGAAAATCAAAATTTCTGTCATGACAGAGTACTCATTGTATGTCTTTAGTGAGTTTACAATTTAATAAACATTCATTGCATATTTTTAAACTAATTTGACTGGGAGTTGTTGCTGCCACAGGCACCAACAGCTCCCTGTCAAATTAGTTTCAAAATATTCAACAGCTTACCTATATATATATAATTATCTTGAAATTGCGCATTCAGGTGTCAAGGTTTTATATCGATTCCAGTACAATGAGTAAAAAAGTATGAGGAGCTTGGCCCAAATGGTTTCATCTTCTCTGATCTGCTAAGTAGAAACTGAGACATTGGTATCATTTATCCATCAGTGGTTTCAACGTTAAGGCGTTATACTTAGAAAAGCGTCTCAACAAAGAGAACTGAACTTGAGACATTTAATTCCACGGAATTCTTATTATTTAAGTTCTGTCTAAACCAATGAATAGATGATTTGGTATTTCAGATATTTTGTCATGCGATGTGATGAGACAAAGAAAGGTAGCCGGATAATGGATGTTTCTATCTGTATGGAAAGAGCACTGTCTCAGAACGCAATGGTCTCCTGTTTGCTTGGTCAACTTCAGGTATTGTAGTTCACGGTAAACCTATCGTTACCGGACACTGTATGTGCCAGCAGACGATAGAGACTTCGCAACTGAAAAAAATACAAGAATGAGGTTTTATGAAAGTACTGAAGCCAAACCAGTGTCCGAGATTCTGGTGGGTGCTCTCTAAGAAAATTTTGAAATCTCAATACTCTCAGGAGTGATCTCAGAACCAATATTTTAATAAAAGCAACAATTTTATGGAGTGAATTTTTTATGGGGCGAGGTTTTCTGTAATCACTAAGATACATGACATTTAACAAATAGTTTAAGATTTTAAATTATTTACAGATTTCGACATATTTTAAAACAGATTTCAAATTTATTGCTCGACCGGTATGAGTCTGCTCTGACCCTGAACCAGCCCTGTGACAGATATTTAGATAGACTGATAAACCCATCGGGCCCTAAATATCTCATTTGGCTGGTTCATGGTCAGAGCAAACATGGTCTATTTTTTACCAGAGGTTCTCAAAATGGGTGAAATTTACAGATAGATCCATGAGATGGAAGCCAAATGCATAAGTTGATAGGTCTGAAGATGGTCACTAAAAACAGGTGGTCCTTTTATTGGATATAACCTGTGATCATATAATGGTGGTTCATTTAGACTGGTTATCTTAAGAAACCACAAATGTGATGATGTTTTGGAACGAAAGCAAGTGTCCATTATAGACAAGTGTGAAGTTTCTGGCGCTTTGTGATTTATAGATTAATTTTATTTGTGAACTTAGTGCGCAGATCTGATCTGTCACTCGCATATACAGTATGATTTCATAATCAAATAAATCATATGCTAGCTGATGTCAGAATCAAAATGACGTATGTCTGTCACGAAACTGGAAAAGTCTGTCACGAAAATGTAATTATCGCACATCTTGTGAATGAATCCACAATATAATAAATATTCTATTGAATATTTTGAAATTGTTTTAATTGGGAGTCAAATTAGTTTTAAAATATCCAAAATCTTAACAGACGTGTATATGTATTAGATAAATTTAGATTGGGAATTCAGGCTTCAAAGTTTCAAATCGATTCCAACACATGTAAAAAGATGTCTGAGGAGTTAGAAATGGGCGGGGCATGGCTAGAAATGGGCGGGGCATAGCTAGAAATAGTTCCCTCTGCTTCTGTTTAACCCTTTCATCAATAAATTTCCAATATCTATCTCATGACAGGAAAGCAGTTGAATATTTTGAAATTAATATGACTGGAAGCCATTGCTGCCTAATAGGCAGCAATGGCTTCCAGTCATATTAATTTCAAAATATTCAACAAAATACGCTGAACATCATAAAGAATTTACTTTTTTTTAGGAATTTGTCGTTGAAATTGTTAAAAATTACAATTTCTTTTGTTACAGATCATTCCACTGTCAACGTTTGACCGGCCACTACCCACAATCAGAAACCTTCACTACACACATACGCAGCAGTGTAAAAATATGGAAGACCACCATTCTAAAGCTGTGCTTCTGCGTCTCTGCCAACAGAACATGCCAGTACATACAGACACGGACACAGACAATACCCGTAATACTCCGGTACAAGATGCTCATCACGACCAGTGTACCCAGTTAGATGGCTGGCTGGTGTGGGATTGTGATAGGCCTGGCGATATTGAATTTTACAATGTTTACGTATATTACAAGAGTGATGATGCGTGGGAGTATATTGGTAGTGTTGAGAACTGTATGTATAAAGTGGCCACTCTACAGCACAGTATTTTAGAACGGGGTAATATATCATTCCGGATTCAACCATTGTTTTTTACTGGTTTTTGGTTGCCGTTAGAAATGTGTTCTTCATGTACTGTTACAGATACTGTTGCGCAATAATATGTATTGCCTATTGTGCCAGGATTGATAAATACTGAGACTAAAGATCAATGTCAATGTGACCTTGGTACAAAAGTAGGTTGTTTCAACATTAAGTTTATGCATTTAGCAAAACCTATCTTATATTTCGTGATTGGTTGGCGCTATGGCTTGGATACTTGCTTGGCTATGCGGTTAGGATTCAGTATTATTTTGACATTAAGCTCACAAGGTCAAAGGACATTTTATTCTTACTGGCTATGAGGATGATCTCAAGCGAGACATTTAATTCTGCAGAATTGAGGAATCCGATCTGTCACTCAAGTATATGACGTCATAATCAATTACATCACGGTCAAAATGCTTAACGATGTATCTAGATCTGTCATGAACATTGAATAGTCCGTCAAGTGTACGAATTGTATGTTTACTATAAATTAATAAAAAGTTTGTTGATTGTTTTGAAACTAATTTGACTGGGCTCTGTTGCTGCCATATGCAATAACAATGCCCAGTCAACTTAGTTCAAAATATTCAACAGATTACCTGAGTGTATAGTTACATGTGTTTTGTATACCTTGAAATTGGGATTCTGGGAATTCAGGATTCAAAGTATATAAATCGATTCCAACGTACACAAAGCGTGGGCGGATCTTACTTAGAAATCACTAGAAATAGATCCCTCTATTCTTGTTTATCATTGGTGCTTTTCCTTCATGGGATTAAGGCCATGTTTATTTGAAAATAAATTAAAATCCTTTATAAAGATATTGATATCATGTACTGTAAATCACAGATTTGAAGCTGCTCTTTCTAGTAGGACAAGGGCAGCTGTTCTTTTTCTAAAGCCACATCTCTGAGAATGTGATGGAATTGAGTATGACATCAGATTGTTGAGTGACAAATTGGGTCCCTCCATTGTTATCTCACCTGGCCATTCTCACCAGAATCCGTCGTCCGTCCGTCGTCTGTCAACTTTTGCTTAAAAACACTACTACTCATTAACCCCTTGGCAGATTTCAACCTACATGTAATTAAGCTGGAAGAACCCTATGAGTGTAGGATTCAGAAAATTATACAGAATTTTGATGGGTCAATTTTTTGGTGGCCATCTTGCATTTTCCTAAAGAATTGCTGGAAATCGGTTAAAACACTACTCATTAACTTCTTGGACAATTTCAACCAGGCTTAGCTGGGAGGATAGTACGCAGGTATATTTCAGAACTTATATACAGAATTTTGATTGGTCAATTTTTCCGGTGGGCATCTTGGATTTTCTGTAAAATGGTGGGAAATCGTTTAAAAAGGCAATTCCTCGATAACCAATGGGCCGATTTCAATCAAACATGGATGAAAGGACCCCAGTCTGGTATCCTTCAGAACTTGTATACAAAATTTTGATTGTACCATTTTTCCGGTGGCCATCTTGACTTCTAAACAATGGCGGGAAATCATTTAAAACGCTAGTCAATAACTGCTTGAGCAATTTCAATCAGACTTGGCTGGAAGGATACTAGGCTGGTAGGTTCCAAAACATTTTGATTGGTAAATTTTTCCAATGGCCATCTTGTATTTTCTAAAAATATCTGATAATCACTTAAAAGCCTACTCGATAACCACTTGGCCGATTCAATCAAACTTGGATGGAAGAACTCTAGGGTAGTACATGGATGCTTCAGAACGTATATACAGAATTTTGATTGGTCAATTTTTCGTCGTCCATCTTGAATCTTCTGAAAAATGGCGGGAAATTGTTTAAAACGCTACTCATTAACTGCTTGAGCAATTTCAACCAGCCTTGGCCGGAAGGATACTAGGCTATTATGTTTCAGAACTTGTATACAGAATTTTGTTGCGCCAATTTTCCGGCGACCAACTTAGATTTTCTGTAAAATGGAGGGAAATCATTTAAAACGCTACTCATTAACAGCTTGAATGAGTTCAAGCAAACTCGGCTGGAAGGACCCTAAAGTGCTATGCTTCAGAGCATGTATATAGAAATTTGATTGGTCCATTTTTCCAGCGACCATTTTGGATTTTATGAATATTTTGGGAAATCAGTTAAAAGTCTACTCCTCATTAACTGCTTGGCCGAACCAAACTCAGCTGGAAGAGCCCCAGGCCGGTATGCTTCAGAACTTGAATACAGAATTTTGACGGCTTGATTTTGATGGTGGCCATCTGGGATTTTCAGAAAAATGGGAATTCATATAAAATGCTACTCAATAATCGCTTGGACAATTTCAACCAAATTCGGCTGGAAGGATCCTATTGTCGTACCCTCTAGAAAGTATATTCAGAATTTCGATAGGTCAATGTTTTGGCAGCAATCTCTGATTTTATGAAAGTTTTCCGGAACCATTTAAAAATGGTACTCCTATCAATAGCCCGATTTCAGCAAAACTGTGGTGGAACGATCCTATGACGGTAGGCTTCAACATATTAAACGAGATTCTTGATTGGTCAATTTTTTGGTGGCCATCTTGGTTTTTTCGAAAATCATCCATTATGTATATTTAAATGCAAATGGTTTAAATGCCAATGGTCCAGGTGAGCGCCACATGCCCTTAATATATAATATTTAGCTGATCAAACAAGTTCATATTTAATATTACAATTATCACTCACCTTTGGTATAATTGTTGTCTCATCTGTGAAGCCAAATGTGAGATAAAGATATCACTTTTATGATGGCTACAAAGGTGTCAACATTAAGTTTCTGCATTTACCAAATCATCTTTGCCTATATTTTAGGATTTCTTCATCCTACTGGAACCAAACTTGAACACGTTGTTGTCTATAACATAAGAAGCCAGTATGATGATGGGGAGATCATTGGGTAAAAGTTCAAGGTCGGCATGATCTTGTTATTTGACCTCCAACATTAAGTTTTTGCTTTTAGCAAATTATTTACATACATATTACAGGATTGTTTAATCTTATTGGAACTAAGCTAGGATACATGGTTACCTATGCTATTAGGAAGAAGCATGATGCGTTGAGGTCAAAGTTCATGGTCACTGTGACAGGTGAGACATTTATCTCTGAAGAATTCTTGTTAACTTTGGTACGGCTTGTTCAAAATGATATTAAATTCTACTTCGAATAATACTTACCAGATGTACTATTATGATAATGTCTATTATCTAGCCTAGCTCAAAATAAACAATTAAAACTCCGCACTCGCCTGGTCCTGCCCATACTGTGTCCGGGAATTACCATAGCCGCAGGTACCGAGTCAATTCCCAATCACAGTCAGATTCGTCTATTTTGCGACTTTGTCAAGTCACGTTTTTCTAGAGCTCTTAATTTTCAATTTGACTGCGTATCTAGAGTTGTTTGGAGTGCGTCGTCTGTGACATCATGGAGGACAAAGGGAAATCATCACAGGGGCAGGTTGTATCAATCTAGAATTTATACATTTGTGCCATAATGACTTGAAATTTCCTTAAATTGGCACATTATTCTAAAATGGTAGCCATTGTTGGAGTCGCCCGGTACCCGTTAGCTTATTAGTGTTAATCCGGGTACTCGGTTCTTTCTCTCTGCGACTCGGTTCTTTCTAAGATGGATGCGCTCTTAGCCAAGATGGCGGTGCCCATGATGTTTATTCCGCTTGGCTTCGCGTGTCTATGCACTCTATTTATGCCGATTTTTAGCCCTCGCTTCATTGTCGAGGGTGTTTGTAGCGATCGGCAGTTATTTCCTGGTCATTTTAACGTTAGTTAACGTCTAGGTTGTGTTTTTAAAAAATTTCACTCAAAAAAAGTTTCAAATATTTCCTGCCTGAGGCTTGATTATCATTAATTGAGAGAAAGTTAATCTTTTCCTAGTAATTCGATTTTACTATCAGGTCTATTGTGCGTATTGCTCGTCATCTGTCATGTGCAGCGTTTTAATTCTTCTTTGTGTTCGCAGAAAGCCAAGAACCAGGACACTATGTCAGAAGTGCAACAGGTTCATGAAGCGCAAATACTCTGGTCATCACTGCGTAGCTTGCGCGAAGTGTAAAGTGGGAAGCCCATGTGATGTGTGCGCCAAGTGGTCGTCGGAGATGGTGGCAGAATTTGATCGGGATCGACGTGCGCGCTTGGAGAGGATCGCGAGGGACAAGGCGGCCAAGCTGGATCAGGCGTCGTTGAGAGGACTGGAAGGTCGTCTAAATACACGTATGGATTCAGCCCCGGGCGTATGAGCGGCCCAGTTCACGGCAATGTTTGACTCATTGCAGTCCACGGTCCCGTTGATGCAAGCAGGTGCAGCGCAACCTTTAGGTGGTCCGGCTAGTTCTGCGGAGGGACACGCACCTGCCCCTTCTCTGTCCTTGGCTCAAGAGCCGCCGGTGAAGGATGAAGATCTCATGGAAGATTCCGGCATGCCAGATATTTCGATGAGGCAATGCCCAGTACTTCCCAGGGGTCTCCCTCGGGATTTGTACGGGTTTGCCAGGTGGATGGTGACGTCGACGTTCTGTCAGGCATTTTCCATCCGGGGTTTGTGCAACCCGTGGTGTCGGTGGAGCCGTGTTTTGTGTTTCCTACCGGCATTCCGGCGGCGTTAGGCGCGGCTCCTATCGGATTGCCGTCGCGTGCCGTAGGCAAAGCGGTCGTGGTCCCGCCTCCCGTGTTGGAGCCGATGGACTGCGGGGAATCCGTGTCTGGCGATTCGCTGGACACCGGTGCTGGTGGTCGGGTTATGGATGCGCCCTATGTTAGTAGAGGTGCGTCCCATAGCTCACAGCATGGATCGTCGGTGGCCTTCTCATCCAAGGGGGAGAGGGAAGATGAGAGCGGTAGTTCTTTAATGGATGAATCCGTTTTCTGCACCGAAGCTGAATGGGTGCAGGTCCTTGACTGGATGTCCGACCGTCTCGGGTTGGCATCTGAGCTTGGATCTCAGTGCGATCCGGCGATGGAACGGATGTCACAGCGAGCGGCTAGCGCTCTGTCAAGTGGCTCTTCTGCCATGCCGACACTCCCGTTGGACACGCAGACTTCCGACATGCTGGAAGTTGTGGCATACCGTCTGGTTCAGCCGGAGTATGCACTGCCCAAAGCCCCCAAGGGGGTGAGGAGTAGGGTCCGTTTTCCGGAGCATGCCTACCATCAGTATGCCCGGGTTCCACGGCTTTTCGTTGGGGAGCGAGAGGCGCTGAATAGGCCGTTGGCTGGGAAGTCTAAGGGGCGTTCTTGTCCTTTGGTTTCCCAGACCAATAAAGATCTGTTTAATGAGCTTACGCTCATTGAAGATGCGGCGAGGGCAGCCATGGCTGCGCTCTCGCATGGGTGTACCCTCCTGCAGGGAATGCTGTCCTGCGCGGAGGATGGTGGGCAGGTGCCAGAGGCTGTTCCCGGAGTTATTCGGGACACCATGTGCCTGTCTCAAGATTGCCTGGCCATGGTGATCACCAGGACATTGGCAGAGCGACGGAGAATGGTTCTCGATTGCGTAGAACCAGGACCAGAGATGAGGGCTGCGTTGTCGTCTGCGCCTTTCATCGGTCCAGGCTTGTTCGGCGGCTCGGCACGACAGGCTCTCTCCAAGGTCGCGTCAATGGTTGCAGAGCAGGAGGTAGTCGGCAAGTCGTGGAAGTCGACTAAGAGGACACAGCCGCAGCAGTCCTACAGGCAACATCGCCAGGAGCAGCAGAGACAGCGTCCAAGATCGCCCTTCCGTCCTTCAGGTCGTGATGCCCATCGGCCATCCAGCTCTCAAGGACCTGGCCGTTCATCTTCATACAAATCCTCTAATAAGAGGCCGTATGAAGATGACAGGAAGGGTGGCGGTTCGGGCCGCGACGGTTACCGTAAGGATAACCGTGGCGGCGGTTCCGGACCGTCATTCCAAGAAGCCGCGGGGCGGCTGTGGGGGTCGGTCCTGACGGGTTTCCGGCGGGACCAGTTCCGGTGACGTCAGGAACGAAGGGAGTCGAGAATCTTCACCCAAGCGATTTAGCGTCTTCACGTGCACTCTTGACCGCCAGCTGTGTGCAGATTCTTTCCGTCGGAGGCAGACTTCAACTGTTCTTAAGCCAATGGGAACAGGTCGTGCGAGATTGTTTAGTCTGTCAATGGATAAGAAACGGCTACGAACCGGACTGGCTCATCCATCAATCGTTAGTTCCGTTAACATCGACTCCAATATGGACTCCTGTTCCAAGGGAATCCGATCGTCTAGATGCAATTTGCTCAGAAATAGAATCACTTCATCAGAAGAAGGCGATTCATCTAGTCCGCAATCCGTCATCTCCATGCTTCTATTCGATGATGTTCCTCGTTCCGAAACGTACCAGAGGTTGGAGACCAATTCTCAACCTCAAACCGTTGAACAAATTTATTCTTTCTCCCAAATTTCAGATGGTAACTGTGGCAGCGGTAATGACAGGGCTGAGAAAAGGCATGTGGGCAGTGTCGATAGATCTGAAGGATGCTTATTTTCATATTCCAATGTCAATTCCTTTTCAGAAATATCTTCGCTTTGCTTTCCAAGACAATGTTTGGGAATTCAATGCGCTTCCGTTTGGCCTGACCACAGCACCGAGGGTCTTCACCAAAGTGGTTCTCGCCATGACTTCTTTCCTTCGCAGGAGAAACATAGCTGTTCATACTTACATAGACGACTGGCTGCTAAAGGCGGGGAACCCAGTCACTCTGCGCAACAATCTGCAGGTAGTCCTAGCCTTATTAAAGTATCTAGGATGGATTGTGAATCTAGAGAAATCAGAATTGACTCTATCCCAGGCGTTTATTTATCTGGGAATCTTTTTCAATCTCAGGGATGGCGGAGCTTTTCCGGCGGAGAGCAGAGTCAAGAGCCTGATTGCAGTTTTGGAGTCGGTTTCTCTAGGAGCCTATCTGACGGCGCGCCAATTTCTCAGAATACTGGGTTTACTAGTATCTCTGGAGAAGGTGGTTTCATATGCGGCACTCAGGAGCAGGCCAATTCAGATGTATCTAATCTCGTTCTGGTCTCAGACAACGGATCCGTTATCTCTGAGGATACCAGTGAAAGAACCATTGATATTCCACCGTCAGTGGTGGTTATCGGAACAGAATGTCCTGCGAGGTGTTCCTCTACAACCTCCTCAACCTCAGATGTCCATCTTCACAGATGCATCGACGACGGGTTGGGGAGCAGTATTGAACGATCAGTCAGTATCAGGGGAATGGGATCGGACCAATGCGCAGAAACATATCAATGTTCTCGAACTATTAGCGGTGGTATTGGCACTTCGAAAGTTCGAGAGTCTAATTCAAGACAAGATTGTCCTAATAAGACAACTCAACAGTGGTGTCTTATTTGAACCGCCAAGGCGGGACGAGATCACCAGGGTTGTGTATGATGATTTGGAACCTTCTGCTGTGGTGCCAAGAGAGGAATGTTATTCTTCGGGCAGCACACATTCCAGGAAGATTGAACATCCTAGCGGATGCTCTCAGTCGAAGGACAGTTTGTCGTCCGACGGAATGGCAGCTCAACCAGTCGGTAGCGGAGGTTCTATTCAAACATTGGGGCAAACCAAATGTCGACCTGTTTGCGATGAAACAAAACGCAAAGATGGTCACTTATGTGTCACAGATCCCGGACCCGCTAGCTCTAGCGGTAGACGCACTGGGGATAAGTTGGAAGGGAATGTACGTGTATGCGTATCCTCCAACAATTCTCATCCCAAAAGTTCTGGCAAAGATAAGAGAGGGAATGTGCCAAGTGCTACTGATCGCCCCTTATTGGCCTGGCCGATCATGGTTTACGGATCTGCTGGACCTTCTGGTCTGCAATCCAATCCCTCTTCCAGACAGAAGAGATCTAATTTCTCAGAACAAGGGTCTGTACATTCAGACAGACCAGAAATGGTCAAATTGACTGCATGGATGTTAGCAAGCAGCGTGCAGTTGAGGGTGGCTTTTCTGAGCAAGCAGCGAAGTTTGTTGCTTCAGCCAGAAGAGGTTCAACCACGAAAACATATAATTATAGAATCAACAAATTTGCAGAAAGGGAAGAGATATCAATGCCTTTTCTGCATCTGTTCAACACGTAGCAGATTTTATCTGTCATTTATACGAAGTTGACAAACTTGTACCTTCAACCCTAGCAGCGTATAAGTCTGCATTAGCTTCAGTCATTCCCAGTCTGGCCATAGAAGGAGTGGAGAATGACACCTTGAATGAAGTTATTAAAGGAATGAGCAATCTGCGACCTAGACAGCCAATTCCTATCCCAGCATGGAATCTATCTCTTGTTCTACAGGTTTTAGGGCATGCTCCCTTTGAACCAATTAGATCTATAGACATTAAACTGTTAACTATTAAATCAGTTTTCTTGGTTGCATCAGCGTCGGCGAGAAGGAGAAGCGAAATACATGCGCTTTCTGCCGAACAAGACCGTTTTGTCGTCACGGGTGAAGGTTTAAGACTACTTCCATGTCTTTGTTTCCTGGCAAAGAATCAGTCACTTAAATATCCAGGACAGCCGATCAATTTGCCAGGTTTAACTAGACATGACCCAAACTCTTCTGCTTGGTGTCCTGTCAGATGTCTGAAAATGTATAAGAAACGTACTGAGGAGTGGAGAGATGACCCGAAATCTCTGTGGTTATGTCTCAAAGCTCGAAAGATACTATTTCTTGGTGGATAGTTGACGCTATTCAGATGTCGCACAAAATCGCTACAAGAAAGCAGATTGATCGTGCGAATGCCCATCAGGTCCGAGCACTAGCAGCATCATCGGCCCTTTATAAGGGTGTCTCATTAGAGGAGGTGATGTCTGTAGCACAATGGCATGCCGAGTCGTCATTCACTGATTTCTACCTTCGCGACATCTCCAGCGCACTTAATCCGGTAGCCGTCGCCAATTTATCGAATCTAAACTAAGCCACATCCGACCACTACTTCGCACACATCACAGTCTTCCACTTACACTGAACAATGGCTATCCACATGACTTGAGTACGACCGTGGATTGGGCCGAGCTCCTGTGATGAACAAGAAAAGATCAAGCACTCAAAATGGTGAGTGTTTACATTAATTAAGTGACTACAAATATATTTACTTACAGTCGAAATACCAGACTGCTTAGGTAAATAGTCTGGTACAAGAGTATACTTATCCTCTCAAACAGACATTAGATTCATTCCAATTTGAAAATCTAATTGATATACTGATATTTTTTCAAAATTAGAAGTTGTAGTGGCTTCTTTGCACTCTACTGGACTGCCCTAGCTAAGACTTGGGGCTGACATGGGTCTGGTGGGTGTTGCATCCCCATTGACAGCCCTCTGAATCTTGTGCGGACAAAAGAGGGGGGGAGCGCGGTCTAGACCATGGAAGTTTAGCACTCTATGAGTCAGATGGCAGAACCCAAGCGTATGCCAGGGTTCTAGTCTCTTCACAATCTTATCTGTTTGATGGTAGATGAGTGCTGGTTCGAGCCTCACCTCCTCCCACCGGTATTTCCTGGCTGTCGAAATCTGGAGTTTATCATAATAGTACATCTGGTAAGTATTATTCGAAGTAGAATCAAAAAAGCATCCGCTTTTGTTTCTACGAGAATTCTTAATACTTACCAGATGTACTATGGCCCTGCCTCAGCCGCCCCGCTGAGGTGAGGCTGAGCTGCTTTTGCTGTTTGTCAAGGCAAATATAAGACGAATCTGACTGTGATTGGGAATTGACTCGGTACCTGCGGCTATGGTAATTCCCGGACACAGTATGGGCAGGACCAGGCGAGTGCGGAGTTTTAATTGTTTATTTTGAGCTAGGCTAGATAATAGACATTATCATAATAGTACATCTGGTAAGTATTAAGAATTCTCGTAGAAACAAAAGTGGATGCTTTTTTTATACTAATCTATATGTTGATAATAATGATATCTACTATGAACTTGTTTAACAGGCTCTATATCTGAGATCTATTTCTGCTAGAGTGTATGTGAGTCGGTTTTGGTCTTTAATATTTAAAGAGCCATCCTGATCTCATTATTATTAACCCCCTCCCCCCCTGTCCTGAACATCTTGTCACTGCAACTGCTACAGTTTGACAGGACATTGTTTGAAACTTAACAGAATGATTCTACACCACGCAAATATGTGGGTAATGGTAAAATAATTTCGTCGGCCCATTCCATCTGGTCATAAGTACGCACATCTGCCTGTACATCCTGAAAATTTTGTCACTGCACCTCCTACTGTTTGAGAATTATATGAAACGTAACAGGATAATTGTACACCACCCCAAGATGTGCCTACTTTTACCAATTTTTGCATCGGTCCATCCCATCCATCTGTAAGTATTAGGTGCATACGTACATCCATCCATGTTGTTACTGCAATGCCTACAGTTTGAGAGAGAATTGTTTGAAACTTAACAGGATGATTGTATACTACCCAAGAATGTACATAATGTTCGAAAATATCTATCTTTTCATCCCATCCATCAGTAGCTATGTTTGCCCATGCGTACATACCAAACATCCTATCGTTGCAACTCCTACAGCTTGAGAGAGAATTGTTTGAAACTGGAGAGCATAATTTCACTTCAAGAGATATAGTTACCGGTACCTCCCTAACACTATGATATTTCATAAATATTGACCTTCAATCAATAAGCCGAGATTAAAAAAGAAGGTGCCCTTACTGGGCGGGTAGACAGGTGACAGTCTGCCGGATACCGGCCCCAATCTCGCGCATGCGCAGCCTGGCACTGCCTCTTTCTTGACTATTGGCCTGAACCACATGCTTATGTTTTTATACTACTTGCTCAATTATCTATCAAAGTCTGTTCTAGAGTGTTTGTTATCATGTATGATCATCATAATTCGTCTGGGGCCACTTCAGGACCGAGTTATCAGATGAACTCTAGTACAATTATGTCTTAATTACATCTTAATTATGCGGTGTCACCTATTTCCCTGACGTGATATAGACGTTATAGGTGCCCAGAAAACTGTTAATTTTATTATCTGGTGCCATAAATGTTAATCTGTCTTTATGCTTGTGTCCACAGGGTCCTGTAAGGAGGTTTGTACACATCTAAGAGGGTTTGTCTCCACTATTTCCCTATAAAATGTTAGGAAAAAAAGAAGACTGCCCAGAGTGATAGACGCCCCCATAAGAGAGCGTGTCATTCTGCCCACTGGTCCCACCCCTCCCTTTATAAGTAAGTGAGTGGTGATGAAGAGTGGTTGTCTAGTGGAGCTTCCAAGAGCAGGATGTGGTGTGGTATGCCTCGCTAAAGACGCAGGTACTCTAGTTACATGTATGCTTTATGGAACTAAAATATTTGTGATTATTTGCTGCCAATATTTTTTCAGTCATGCTGTTTATCTGTATCATTGTCATGAGCTATTACTGTGTTCATTTACTGTTTAGTATGCTCTTGTATTAATCCAATTCGTCTTACACCTGGATGTGGTTCGTCTGTTTCTATTTATGGAGATTATGATGTCATAATCAACATTATTATTATTATTATTATTATTATTATTATTATTATTATTATTATTATTATTATTAATATCCTCCTTGAGGCTGGTTGTTCATCTTTCTCACCATCCTGTTTAGGCCTATAAGTGATTTCTCTTTCCTTTATGGCTTAATTTATTTAATTTCAAAGATTTAATTATAAAAGAAACTAACTCATTGTTGTCCGTCTTGTCACATTTTTCAGAAGCCTTCTTGTGCCGGTTGTAAGCGATGTATCAAGCTTAAGTTTGCTCCTCACCTATGTGTTAACTGTTCACCTTGCGGTCCATTATTGAAATGTGATGTCTGTAAACAGTGGGGGCCGACGTATTCTCTGAATTCTATCGCTACAGGCGATGGATAAGGCGTCGGAGGAGGAGAAGTGTGCAAAGAAGAGTAAGTGGCAATGGTAAGAGAAAGCATCTGTTTCTTCAGAAATGGAGTCTTTCAGGTTAGAAATGATGGAGATGAAAAAGACAATAAAAGATTTGGTACCAGAGCTGCTTCGCAGCATGCTCTCTGAGCCGAGTACTTTATTGTCTTCTTCATCTGCTCCCGAGCAGAAAATCTCCACTGCTGATTCTGGTGTTCGTCGTGGTCCGTGGTCTGAAAATGCTTCAGAATCAGTGGAGTCTTCAGTAGATCGTGGGAGGCCCGCCACCTTGCCAATGGATCCTGGAGCAGGCCTAAATGATCCAGGCTGGAGGCTTGCCTCGTCGTTTGATCTTGGGCCGGGGCCGCTGGACACAGTTTCGCACCTAGAGTGTCCGCGCCTGAAATGTACCGCCACCTTACGGTACCTTCCCTGGCCAGCCCAGTTTAGTGCTCTTTGCTTGCCCAGAGACAGTGTATGATGGTCAGGAGGAAGAGGATTTTCTGCTGGGTTCACCCGTTGAAGCTATGGACATGGAAATGGATGAACGTGCACCCCTTCACGGGGAGCACGGGTGATGTTTTCCATGGGACTACTCCCACAAGGGTAGCCTTCAAAGGGTGGCCCGGGTTGGAGTGGATGACCGCCGTTACCGTATATCTCGGCTTGCCGAGGATATGATAGTGGCTGGTCTGGGCCATGGTGTGGTGAATTACACCCCACATGCTTCCATGGCGCCGGCTCCTGGCTTTACGGCCATGGCGCAAGACATGCCTGCTCTCTTGGGCCTGCATGTTTTCCATGGCCTGCCAGGAGTATCCACGGCTCCAGCCACGTTTACAGCTGCGAGTGGTGTAGAGGGTGACGAAGGCCCATGCCTTGTCGAGCACTCACACGTGGCCACAGAGGAGGACTGGTCTGACGTGTGCCAATGGCTGGTAATCATTAGGCCAGAGCTCTGTGTGGAACAGTCGGCAAGCCAGCGGGACCAGCGCCTGTGGTTGGCTTAAAAGCCGGTAGTTACCACTATGCCATCTCTGCCGTTAACAGAACATATAGTTGATATGTTCATGGCGGCAGAGACGTCCATTAAGCCTAATGGATGGCTTGCGAAGGCCCCCCCCCCCCTCCCCCGAGGTGGCGAGGCGGTGTCTTATCGTTGCTGGCCAATACCAGAAGTATGGTACAGTGCCAAAGCCGAGCACTGATGATTGTGCAGCGCTTGGCAAGGACATGTGGCTAGGCTCCCGTTCTGACACCGGAGCGCTGAGCTCGAGTGCGCTGGGCTCAGCAAACACCGCGTTGTGTGATGCAGAGGAGAGCTCTAGAGTAGGTAGTAACCTGGCTCTGGACTGTATGGCTAGGGCAGTGACTAGAAGTGTCATGGCGAGACGCACATTTGCACTAGACAATTTGTGTCCATCCCAGGATTTGTATAACAGGCTGCTGTGGACGCCTATGTTAGGTCCTGGTCTCTTTGGGGTGAGGGATGTAGACACCTCCAGGAGACAGTCACTAGTCAACAAGCAGAGGGCGCTACGCGAGCAATTTGAGGTGCTTCGTAGGGAGCACGCTCGCACAGCGCCCCCTGCGTACTGTCGACAGCAGGCCCGAGGTGGCGCTGCTCAAGTCCGAGGCCAGCCACCGGCGCAGCGTAGGCCATGGCCACGCCAGCACCAGCCTGCAGTTGGGTGTGGGTGGGGTGGGGGTGCGCGCGCAGGCTCCTCAAGCGCAGTCACCCATCTGCGCAATTCCCATGCACCGAGGTGCACGAGGCGCGAGCTGTAACGCGTAAGGATCTGGTCGTGGTAATCGTGCCTGATGAGCCGATTTCCACAAGAACCAAACCAATGCTAGGACCGGAGACAGTACCGCTCTTGCACTGCTTATGTCGACCTCGCTCCCTAGGTGGACCCGTGGGAGAGGTCGATTGGCCCTCCACAAGCAGGAGTGGGAGCGGTTATCCCAGAACCACTTAGTCTTGCGATGGCTTTCAGCCGGGTACCAGCCTGACTTGGCGATAGGCCCACTATCGCATCTCTCTCTGGTTCCAATATGGACTCTAATTCCAAGAGATCCAGATCAATGGTTGTGTATAGAGGAAGAGATAAATTCCCTCATATAAAAAGGAGCATTTCAGCCAGCAAAAAATTGCCCGGACTTCTAATCAACCTTGTTTATATTGACAAAGAGCACTGGAGGGTGGAGACCAATTCTCAACCTCAAGCCATTGAACAAGTTCAGAGACACACTGAGTTACAAGATGGAAACAGTCAAGACGGTGTTGGAGAAGGGAATGTGGACGGCGTCAATAGATCTGAAGGATGCTTACAAATGTATTTCCACATTCCAATTGCGAAGAGTTTTCGTCGGTACCTGAGATTCGCATTCCATGGTCGACAGTGGGAATTCAAAGTTCTACCATTTCGAATTTGCACGGCTCCTCGGGTCTTTACCAGAGTGGTTCTTGCGTTAACAGCATACCTCTGCAGGAGAAGCATAGCGGTCCACACTTACATAGACGATTGGCTGTTAAAAGCACACAATCAGGAGATAGTTTTGAAAACTCACAGACGTTGGCTGGATAATAAACTTTCAGAAATCAGAGCTGACTCCATCCCAGATGTTTGGTTGCCTGGGAATATTCTTCGATCTAGAGATAGGATATGTTTATCCTAATCAGAAGAGAGTAGAACTACTCATCTCAGTAATACAGTCAGTGTGCAACAGTCGTCAGGTACTGGCACAGGTTTACTTGAGAATGCTGGGGTTGATGGTTTCTTTGGAACCAGTCATTTCACAGGTGGCCTATCCAGTTATTTCTCAGGACAGAGTGGACCCAGAGATATATCTCTAGACGTGAAATAAACGAAATCACAGATTTCTTTTTCACGAGAGTAGTTATACTTACCTCCCTAAATCCCCATGGACCCTGCCTCTCCGCCCCACAGAGGCTCGGTCTTCAGGCTTTTAAGTTGCATGTGTCGGCCAATAGTTAAGCCGAGGCAGTGTCAGTCTGCACGTGCGCGAGGTTGGAGCCGGCAGATTGTCACCTGCCTACCTGCCCAGTAAGGGCACCTTTCTTTTTTAATCTGGGGTTATTGAGTGAAGGTCGATATTTAGGAAATATCATAGAGTGTTAGGGAGGTAAGTATAACTACTCTCTCGTAAAAAAACAATCCGTGATTTCGTTTATTGTACAAGACGTGCCTAATATTAAATTTGCATTATTATTATTATTATTATTATTATTATTATTATTATTATTATTATTTATTGCATAAACATGAAGGAAAATGTGTGATAATATTTATTAAGGCTCATGTGATTATCTTAAACATATCCAAAATATATACGTATTACCCAAAATAGTGTAACTTGTATATATTATCCCTGTAACCTTTCCATGACGAATCCAGCCATAACCAACCTCCGCAGTGGTCTTGGAGAATGTTCATTTGCAGGCCAGGAGAAGGCTATTTTTGAAAATGTATCACTGGAATAACTGGCTCGATTTTCAAAAATAGTATTCTCGTTGCCTGCAAAGGGACATTCAATAAGGAAAAGTGTAATTTCTTGATCAAATTTGGTTACTAAAGAGTTGGTAGCCAAGTCCGCCAAATGGCTTCCACTATGGCCTTGAGAAAATAAATTTAGTGCATATCCATCCGCAGGAGGACTATTTATAAAATTTTACCACCGAAATGACTGGCTCGATTATGAAACTAGGCTTGTACGATTATTGAGGTGAGTGATCGTGATCGATTATTAAAAAAATGATCATGATTACTCGATTAATCAGCTTGGGTACAAATTACCAAGATATAACAACAACAGAATATCAATGACGAAAATTGCAATGGTGTTTAGAAAAGTCCATTTGTAGGGCAAGACTAGACTGTTTTTGAAAATGTATCACTGGAATTCCTGGCTCGAGAATCGAGCCAGGCAGGTATTCCAGTATAACATTTTCAGAAATAGTTTTGTCTTGTTTAGAAAAGTCCATTTGTAGAGCAAGACTAGACTTTTTTTGAAAATGTATCACTGGAATTCCTGGCTCGAGAATCAGGCAGGTATTCCAGTATAACATTTTCAGAAATAGTCTTGTCTTGCCTTGCGAAAGGACATGCATTCACTAAGCAAAATGTCATATGTCATGACGGATCGCATTAAAAAGCAATTGAAAGTTAGGTTTTGAAATATTTTATGCAATAGAAAATAGTCTCGATTATTTGATTATTTAATTTTTAATCATATTAATTCATGATTTAAAACATAATCGCGATTTTCGATTTAATCACGTGATTGACCAAGCCTATATGAAACCAGTCAATTCTGTGGTAAAATTTGAAAAATAATCATCTCTTGGACTGGAGCTCAAGCTCACAGCAGATGCCGTTGTTTGACTGGCTTGACCATTAACATAACAATGTCTATGGGTTGGTTGGGTGGATGGAATACACATATAGAGTGTATATAGATTCCATTATAGGGTGGGTGGTCAGGTAATATTACATTGATCTTGAGAAATGCCCATTTGCATACCAAGAGAAGACTATTTCTAAGAATTTACCATTGGATTGGTTATCTCGATAATCGTGCCAGTCATTCCAGTTGTAAATTTTCAAAACATAATTTCTTGGTCTGAAAATTAGCATTTTCTGTGTGGAAATTAAAGTTTTCGTGACCAAATTTGAGTCATGCGATCATAAAGTTGCTCAAATTAGCATTTTACCATTTAATGGCTAAATTTGGTCAAGAATATCAAGATATTTGCATTATTGAATGGCCATTTGCATAACAATAGAAGAAAGATTTTAAAACTACTACTGGAATAACCGTATCAATTATCGAGCCGGTTATACCAGTGGCAAATTTTCAAAAATAGTTTTATCTTCGCCTGCAAATGGACATCCCTCAAGAGCACTGCCGAGGCCAGTTTTGGCTGGCTTGACCATGAGAGGTAAAATTATCTGAATATATTTGCAAATGAGCGGAGTAAAAGTCCTTTTATTTGCAGGATTGTGAGGAGTCATCCATCGCCCGAGTGTTCTTGCGCTAGTGTTCTTGCGCTGGTGTTCTTGCTCTAGTGTCATCGCGCGAGTGTTCTTGTGTGAGTGTTCTTGCGCTAGTGTTCTTGCGCTTGTGTTCTTGCGCGAGTTTTCTTGCGCTAGTGTTCTTGTGCTAGTGTCATCGCGCGAGTGTTCTTGCGCTAGTGTTCTTGTGCTAGTGTCATCGCGCTAGTGTTCTTGCGCTAGTGTCATCGCGCGAGTGTTCTTGCGCTAGTGTTCTTGCGCTAGTGTCATCGCGCTAGTGTTCTTGTGCTAGTGTTCTTGTGCTAGTGTCATCGCGCTAGTGTTCTTGCGCTAGTGTCATCGCGCGAGTGTTCTTGCGCTAGTGTTCTTGTGCTAGTGTCATCGCGCTAGTGTTCTTGCGCTAGTGTCATCGCGCGAGTGTTCTTGCGCTAGTGTTCTTGCGCTAGTGTCATCGCGCGAGTGTTCTTGCGCTAGTGTTCTTGTGCTAGTGTCATCGCGCTAGTGTTCTTGCGCTAGTGTCATCGCGCGAGTGTTCTTGCGCTAGTGTTCTTGCGCTAGTGTCATCGCGCGAGTGTTCTTGCGCTAGTGTTCTTGCGCTAGTGTCATCGCGCGAGTGTTCTTGCGCTAGTGTCATCGCGCGAGTGTTCTTGCGCTAGTGTTCTTGCGCTAGTGTCATCGCGCGAGTGTTCTTGCGCTAGTGTTCTTGCGCTAGTGTCATCGCGCGAGTGTTCTTGCGCTAGTGTCATCGCGCGAGTGTTCTTGCGCTAGTGTTGTTGCGCTAGTGTCATCGCGCGAGTGTTCTTGCGCTAGTGTTCTTGCGCTAGTGTCATCGCGCGAGTGTTATTGCGCTATCCATTTTCAGGAAGGTAAATATGAACCATTTCACTGATGAATTCACCACATCGCATTTTCAAGGCAACCATACAGGAAAACTTGAATATTTTGAAATTAATTTGACTGAAAGCCATTGCTGCCTTAGGTTTATTTTGGATTTTCCAGATTTTTCCGGCATCACGGCCAGCGTTGTGGAATCCTAGCGTATGGTCGCACCATTTCATGTGTTGATATTTGAACAAATCGGAGATATGCACTGATCCAGAATTTAATCCGATCCGGATCTGGGTTCCTTTATTCAAATCGCAGCCAAAGTTCGGAAAGCCTCTTACACCGCACGTTCCTTCATTATGTTTAAATTTGGTCCAAATCAGATCAATTGTTTTCTAAATACATCTCCGGACACCCACCCACCCACCCTACTCATGCACGGGCGCACTACGGGGCGAGGGTAATAATCCCAGATTTCCAGCTGCAATCTGCCATTTTTGCTCAAGAAGATCACTCGACTATAGACTCTACTGAATGCTTAAGCTGTATGCTCTTGTGTTGTGTATAGTCAGTCTCTTGAGCTAATTTAGAGAGCATTATGTCCCGTGAAGTAGCACTTCTTAGTCTTGAGTGCCATCCATCCTCCCATAATAAACATGGAGGTCTGGAAGATATAAAGCACCTCACTTGGTCACGTATCTAAGAGAAATGAATACATGACACAAGATGACCGGAAAATAATGCGATATGTGGGTCACTATAATTCACTAAATAGCATGCGTCTATTCATAGACTGCTGTTTCTGTCTGGGATCCCTGCTGCTTTTTGTACAAATAATAACACGTCTGTCCGATTTGGTTCAATTTCTAACACAACAAAGTAACTTGCCATGCAACAGGGTTTCCAGACTGGAATGGTAAAAGAACCGAGATTCTGGATCCATGGATAGCTCAGAAACTACTGATCCAATTTGGCTCGCATAAATAACACAAGAAAGGGTGTGACTACATTAGGATGCTACGATGCTGGGCAGGTTAAAGAAATCAGAGAAAATTAAAAAACATTTTACAATTTGACAAAAAGCGTGATGTTGATGATCTGCAATCCCCGAATGGCCAAGTGAGGTTATGTCACGGCGACAGTCCATTGTCTATCATCCATCATCAACCAACTTTTTCTTTAAACAACTTCTCAAGAAGCAATGGGCAAATTTCAATTATATTTGCCATGAAGTATCCTTAAGGCAGAGATTCAAATTTCTTAAAATGAAGCTGATGGTTTGAATTGGTCAGTGGCCATCTTGGATTTTGTTTTATTTTTATAATCGCGGTTTACAAATCTCTGAAACGGCTAGTCCGATCGATTTGCAATTCAAAAACACGTTATCTAGGCCAGTAGCTAAAGTATGTTTGTTCTAGAGAACCTGACTTAGTCGAGTTGCCCGGATATGGGTGTGGGGTTGCATCTTGGACGGCTTCTCCAGAACCGTTGATGAGATCGGGCCGAATTTTGGGGAAATTTGATTAGGGCCAAAGGGCCAATAATTTGTGTTCAAAGGAATTCGATACGTTAAAAAATTTCCCCCCCCAGGTTATCTAATAAAAAAGTAGTTTTTTGCCAGCCATGGTGACCTTTGAGCTGACCTGACCAGGATGGCCAAGTGGGCGTATGATGAGGTGACTGTCCGTCGTCATGCAGCATCCATCTGTTTATCCGTCCATCAACTTTGTCTTTAAACGACTTCCCAAGTACTACTGTGCGGCGCAGCGAACAAATCAAAATACAGTGTGCGTGGTGGTCCTATTGGATTTTTTATTTAATGGATTTTGAAGCCGAGATTGGTTTTATAAATGTATGTAAGGTTATGCTGATGTCAGATTTACTGCTTTCGAAACTGTCAGATAAATGGTTTGGCGGCCATCTTAGGTAATTTCCCCGCGAAAAACTCCCATACTAAAGCAATAGTGCGTGCGTGCGTGCGTGGTGGGTGGGGGGGGGGGGGTGCTGGTGGTGGTAGTCCATGAGTGCGTGAGTGCTCCATTCGAAAGTAGCGAGCCGTTCTGAAAATTTGTCTAGGACATCAAAGGTTCACATTTAATTGGATTACCATTTTAAAAATGGATACTACGCGTATTTGGTTCGGAATTCGCGTATTTGGTTCGGAATACGTGTCGTATGAAATCGGTTTGATAATGGTGACCTAAATGGTATTGTATTCGGAAACAGAATGTACAGAGAGGGGATAACCTGGAATAGAGTTCCTTCACATAAATCTTTGCAAATCAAAATCACTGATAACGCACATCTGGCAAATTTAGTTATAAGTTTTTAATTTACCAATGTCTGATCAATGTATGTTAGCGATTCTCTTCCCTTGATTTTAGTTAGAAAGTTAGACGATTCATCGCCATGATTGCTGTCTATTAGGTTTTGGATGTCGCCCCACATACGCACATCAGTGTGCGTGCGTGCGTGCGTGCGTGCGTGCGTGCGTGCGTGCGTGCGTGCGTGCGTGCGTGCGTGCGTGCGTGCGTGCGTGCGTGCGTGCGTGCGTGCGTGCGTGCGTGCGTGCGTGCGTGCGTGCGTGCGTGCGTGCGTGCGTGCGTGAGTGAGTGAGTGAGTGAGTGAGTGAGTGAGTGAGTGCGTGCGTGCGTGCGTGCGTGTGTGTAAGAACATACACCCCTCCCCTCTCCACCACCGCCCCCTCTCCACCCCCACCCATTATCAAGCTCCTTGCGCTTTGATTCTAAAATTTGTTCAGGAAATTTTTAAATCCCTCATAAAAATGCCCATGATCACACGATCCCTGAACATTTTTGAAAATTTACCACTGGAATTACTGGCTCGATAACCGAGCCAGTGATTTTAGTAGTAAATTTAAAAAAAAAAAAAAAAACCTCATGGTCTGCAGACCATGAGAAGTTATTTTTTTTTTTTTAAATTTACTACTAAAATCACTGGCTCGGTTATCGAGCCAGTAATTCCAGTGGTAAATTTTCAAAAATAGCATTCTCTTGTCCATCAAATGGACGTTTCTTAAGACCACTGCATAAGCAATTTTTATCCAGTTTGAGTATTAACGGGTTAACAACGCTTTCACCAACAAATACGTGAAAAATACAATTCTTTCTGAAGCACAGAATATTTTGTTGAATATTGTGAAGCTAATATGACTGGAAGCCAGTCATATTGGTTTCAAAACATTCAACGTTTTTTACTTCATTATTGTCTTGAAATTAAGATATATGGAATTCATCGATAAAATGGGTAATGTAAGATAAATTAGAGCATTTCTATTCGCTTCCTCTTTGTGATTACACCACCCCACGAACAAAGTAATACAATGGCTACTGATACCGGCGGACATATGTTCAGCCATCTATAAATACAAAGACGCATACAAATAGATCACGCGATCCCTGAACACATCACAGTCGTTATCAGGAGACAATCAAAGATAATGTACAAATAATGACAGACTTTGCTGGAAATACATAAAAGTATATCATCCTTGTCGATTATTAATATTGTCCGCGTGATTTTTTTGTGTGGTTCTGTTAAAGCGCAATTGATTTATGCGGTTTGTCAGAGTGTCTGTAGGCCTATATATATATAGCATCGTACTAACATGCGCCCACCCACATAGCTACGCTGTTACTGGAACATAGTGGGAGGGCGCGGATCGTGCAATAGGACGATGATACGCAATGTATGTAGAGGAATGTGTCGGACTTTGAAGTCAGCGGTATAAGAACGTATTTTAACACGGGCGTGTTGGGTGGTAGTGGAGCGTGGGGCCAAAACCTAGGGGTCGCTATGGGGATACATTATGAGAGAGGCAACCCCTCGGAGCTTTCATCCCCACCCTCTCTCCCCTCCCCCATGTTCAAACCGCTTTCCTGCATAGGTTAGTTCCCTTGAAATTGAGATTCCTGAAATTCTTAGGCCAAAGCGTTAAAATTAATTAGGAGCATACATAGAAATGGATGGCGAATAGTTAGAAATGGGTGGCGAATAGTTAGAAATGGGTGGCGAATAACTAGAAATGGGTGGCGAATAGCTAGAAATGAGTGGCGAATAACTAGAAATTGGTGCCGAATAGCTAGAAATGGGTGGCGAATAGCTAGAAATGGGTGGCGAATAGCTAGAAATGGGTGGCGAATAGCTAGAAATGGGTGGCGAATAACTAGAAATGGATGGCGAATAACTAGAAATGGGTGGCGAATAGCTAGAAATGGGTGGCGAATAGCTAGAAATGGGTGCCGAATAGCTAGAAATGGGTGGCGAATAACTAGAAATGGGTGGCGAATAGCTAGAAATGGGTGGTGAATAGCTAGACATTGGTGGGGAATAGCTAAAAATGGGTGGCGAATAGCTAGAAATGGGTGGCGAATAGCTAAAATGTGTGTGTGTGTGTGTGTGTGTGTTGTGTGTGTGCGTGCGTGCGTGCGTGCGTGCGTGCGTTCTGTTGCGTGCGACTCAAATAGCGCAGTCTCATAAAACATAATATTACTACGCAGATGTAGGGGCCTATTTACATTTATATAGATTTTCTACAAAGGTTTCCAAGATCGACATTTTGTTAGGGATAACCCACATTATAGGGCAAACCTGTTGTTTTTCTTTTAGACAGTTGATTAAAAAAAGCCACATTTATCTTTACCCCTTTAAAATAAGCCAAATGAATATATATATATATATTCATGATAGATAACTCTTCTGAACAATAGTTTCTAACAGCCAATGCCCTCCCTTGAACTGTCACAGATTCAACAACCGGGAAGCCTAAATGGCTAATTAGCGCACACATGTAAGCCCTTAATATGTGCCAATATAATGGAGAATTCCAGTTTTAGCTATGCCTCACCTATCTCTAGCTAAACTCCACCCACACTTCGCCCGTGTTGGGATCGATCGATCCATGAACCACCTGACCATCAATTTCCATAAAACTATAATACGGATTAGCTGTTGAATATTTGGAACTAATTTGACTGGGTGCTGTTGCAATAGTGCCTAGTCAAATTAGTTTCATAAAATTCAACAGAATGTTTATTAAATAGCAAAGACATACAATTCGTACAACAACGCTTAGTCCGTCATCACTTGAACATTCGTGACCAACTTATCCGCGTAATTGACCTTTCCATTTTTAGCTATGCCCCACCTATCACTAGCTAAGCTCCACCCACACCTCGCCGTGTTGGGATTGATCGACCCCCAAATGCTCTAGCTATCAATTTCCGGAAAACTATAGAGGGAAGCTGTTGAATATTTTGTAACTATGGCAACAGCAGCGTCCAGTCAAATTAGTTTCAAAAAATTCAACATAATATTTATTAAATAGTAAAAGCAAACAATTTGTACAACAACGCATAGACCGTCTTCAAATATGCGTTCGTGACGTACTTATCGACGTCATTCATGATGTCATTAAATATGATGTCATTGTACACATCACGCAGTTCATTATGCCGTCATATGATGGGTGGGTACTCTGGAAAGGCGAATTGATTATGAAATACGTCACCCTACACGATACCTAAGGGATATTTTGTAATGGACCCTTCCAATTGATTGATGGATGAACTGGAAATGTCCATTACAGAATTTCCCTCAAGATTCGGACGTCATAATTAATCACATGTTAGCTGACAGCACAATTAAAATGACATAGCTCAGTCGCGGTGGGACTTGGGAAGAGCGCACCTACGCACCATCTCTGGACACCGATGGCCAGGCAACATAATTTCCAACGATGCATTACCGGCGACCATCTAGTTTTGGAGATAGATTACATGAAGTTGGAAAACACGCTTATAAAAACCGCTGGCTTGCTAGGAGGTGACCGTGGTCAGCAGGTCATTACTCAAAACTCACTAAGCCTATAAAAATATTTTAGTGCGTCATATTTAGGAGTCATTTTCACATTGGCACAGCAAATTTGGTGACAATCGACCAAGTGGTTATGGAGATATTCTGCCTCAAACTTCTTTTATTACCGTTTTTCCCGATCTGGCTCGCACTTTATACCCAACCTCAACATATTCAACATAACCTTTTTATACCGTGCTAAAATGGTTCTTTTGGAAACAAATTGACTTATTTATGAGCTGTAGACCTACTATAGGTGTGGTATGTATGCGTGTAACTTGAAGTTATACAAGGGCTTTTTAAAAAATGTGTCACTTTTTCGGGGCCCTTAAAATTTGATGGTGCTGTGCAAATGAACATGTGCCAGTGCTGTAAGTTCTGTTCAGCCAATTAGGCATTAATCTGGAGAAAAACCTCTCTGAGTTCTCCAACTCTCATTTGCCCTCAAAGATTCTAACGTCACGCATGAAACCGCGCCATGTCAAAATCTTTATAAGTCAAATTCAACAAACCCAGACTACTGATATCAGCGATTGTTGCTCATAACTGATTCTTATTATTGATTGCGGTCAAGTGGAAAACGCCGATGTTGCAATATTGAAGCCATGGAAGGAAAAAACGAGACAGAAGGAAATTGCTTTTCCTCTCCAACGATGTCGTCAGATGGTTTCGGATGATGATAGCGTAATTCCATTCATCCCTCTAGTCTGTGAATTAGTTAAGGCAAGATAGTGTAGAGTGTGTAGCATAGGGACCTATAACTATGATCTATTCCATCAGGAATCCACGCGCAAACTAGAGGTAATTTAGCTGAACATCGCGCTGCCTATAGGGTAGGTATAAGACGCTATTATTAATGGCCTCGAGTGATCTAGAAGTGCTGGGACGATACCGGGCCGATACTGCAATATTCACACCAAAATGCTTCAGGAATCAAATTGTTAAAATTATATACTGATAGCGACTTAAATTATGTGCCTCGACGTAGGGAAACGAAATAAATCTTAATGTATGATGATTTTATTTTGTATAAATTAATATAATTTTATAACTTGTGAAATTGAATTAGAAACACGAGTCCCTAATTCAAATCCACAACTAATAAATTATATTAATTTATATGAAATGAAACCATCATATCTTAATATTTAATATCGTTTCATTACAGGTACACAATTTAAGCCTCTAAAGGTATACAATCTAAATTATTTTAATTTTAAAGCATTTTAGTGTGAATATGCACCTTTAAGAGGTTGGTTGGTCGAGGGGTACCATTCCACTGACGAATGCGTACGAATTATATATTTGTTGAAAGTGACACGCTACTACAATTTGATACACATCCTGTTGAGTATTTTGAAAGTAATTTGATTAGGAGTTGCTGCTGCCAAAATAGTCAACAGTTTATCTGTAAAGTAGCCTATACCTTGAAATTGATATTCTGCGTTGAAAGTGTTAAAATCAATTCCAGCGCACGTACAAGTGGTCGAGGATTAGCAAGAAGTAGGGATGGTTAACCACCGCCTCCCCACCCGCACTCCACCCCCTATTTCTAGATTACATAGGCTACTGCGCCTTGGTAAACAAAAACTTCTCTGTTATTTATGCGTTTAGTTGTTGTTGTTGTGGGGATGGTGATGGCGGTCGTCGTCGTCATCGTC
>CM067372.1:159053879-159095624 GCA_034401795.1 Chaetoderma sp. LZ-2023a | reverse complement strand
TATATATATATATATATATATATATATACACGAACGAACTCCCTTGACAACTTGGACATTAAACTGGCAGTTACCATTCAACTTAGTTTCAGAATACTCAACAAGATAATTATTACATGACATCACACGCTGTCCCTTGAGGGGACATTAATGCAATGTTAAACAGCAAATAATATACTCTATTTCAAACATTTTGGTGTGTATATGCACCTTTAAATTCAGTCTAAGTAAATCACGGACGACCGCGTCCAGTAAGATATTGACGAGACCTCATGATAAAGATAAGTTAATTTACGAAGCAATAACCATTGGTAATGATGGCCCAAGATCAAAACTCGTTTCCTCCTGGTTCCACGACCCGAGTCAGCAATTATTTCTTATTTAAAATGCAGGGATAACGAACTAAATAATTTAATTACGTACTAATTCAGTGACGAAAAGGTACCACTAATAAGCGTTGATGGTACCATTGTGCTTCGTACTAATGATGCCAATCTCAGTTAGTCAGCGATCAATGGTTGCATTGATTGAACTCTCCAGTCACTCACTCTATGCTATTGATTTAGAACAAAACAGAAATAACTTCGAACGTTTCCAAACAATACACTTGAACATAATGTAGGAAATGTCTTGTTGAATATTTTTGCCTCCTCAGACAGCAATGGCTTCCAATAGAATTACAAAAAACAATGTAAGTTCAAAATATTCAAAAGTACGTCTTATTCTGTTTTGGAAACATTTTACGTTGTTTCTGATCTATACTGTGCCACGCTGCTAATTTTCTTTTGATGATTCCAAGCCATCATGTCATCGATAATTTAAATGGTAATTTGTAAGCATTTTCGCCATATACTGTGAGTAATTAGGTTCCTGGGTGTAAGTTAGATTACTTTATTGCTACCCGCGGATAGTCACCACAAGTATCACTAGCCCCAATGATGGTACTATCAAACCACGCGTGGAGACAGGAATAGTACGGCGCAATCCTTAATACAGAGCATCCTGTAGTAGCAACTATTATTAGGTGCTCGATGGTAGGGCGGGACGTAAAGAAATAATTAATTTATTCATGATAGAGACGATGACGAAAACACTTACATGTACATGAAGATGAATGAGCTGATCTCCATGGGACTCCAGGTGCTGTAAACCCTCGGCTGAGGACACTCCATGGGGTGGGGTGCAGGTGGGTGGGGGTGAAGTCTCTCCTCTTATTCACAAACGCAAGCGCGAATAGGGCCTATGTCTTAAAGGTGCACCTTCACACCATAATGCTTGAAAATAATATTGTAAAAAATTGTAAACTTTTAGAGGCTTAAATTATGTCACGAGGCCCTATATGTATGGAACGAAATAAATCTTAAAATATGGTCATTTCATTTTGAATAAATAAATATCATTTTTTTTAAATTGTGAATTTGATGTAGGGACTCGTGTCTTTAATTCAAATTCACATGGAATGAAATCATCATATTTCTTCAATTATGATTGTGACGTTATATACTTGAGTGACAGATCGGATTCATCCAGTGCATGCTGTTCTGGCTATTCCCTCTAAAATAAATCAATGTTCTTTTATTTTCTTCGTGGTTCATAGAAGACCACAGCCGTTAGTGTGCATATGTAAAATATTCTGGCTGAATAACGGATTATGGCTTCAACGTGTGCCACCTCAAACGACTATTACATATTCAGAGTATAATACTACTCATTGTAAAAGTCTTCTAGTCGTGTGGTTTATAACCAAGTGGCAGCACGTGTATATCATTTGATTGAAATACATTTTTATGGTGAACAAAAGCAATCCAGGATTGCAAACTCTCTCTCTCTCTCTCTCTCTCTCTCTCTCTCTCTCTCTCTCTTTCTCTCGTTTTTACTCACATTACCGTGACCCCCTTCCCTACCCACCCACCCCTACCCACCCCACCCCTTCCTGTTTTCATGTTTAAGCCAAATCGGACAAGTAGATTCACGGATCGATATTCATGGGTAAAAAACATCCGATCTGGAACATGGGACATGTTGTTCTCCCGATAATGGACACATATGGAAATACTTGGAGAGTTAAGGGTCTTTATCGTGCTAAAATTTGCGCCAAATCGGATGAGTAGCATTTGAGGTACAGCTTCGGACGCACAACTAAAAACAGAAACGTACAGACAGAGAGACCCGAATGCGATTCCCCTTACGTGGTGAAGTGTAAATGCTGTGACTTTCCCAAATGCTTGGAACCATGCATTTCTAGAAACTCAATTTCATGTTAATTAAACAGGTAAGCCGTTGAGTATTTTGTAAATAATTTAGCTGAGGGCGTGGGTGCGTATTCGGATATCACTCATACAAGTCAGATTAGTTTCAAAATATTCGATAACATGCCTAGTAAATTGTAACTTCGTCAAAGACATACAATTCGTAAGCTTTGCTGACACACATTTCGATATTCGTGGCCGGGCTACGTCATTTTTCATGTATGTATGATTACCGTATTCTGCTGCTATAGTATTAGAAACATCCTACAGGTGCAAAGAGCCGTTCTTCACTTTTACCCTTTGTGTCTTGTCCTCAGCCCAAATCTTTCGCTTCCTCAGATACATTCTGAGTGTACCACGTTCAAGTTCACTTTATTATACTCAGACCGTGTATCGATTCCTGCTTTCTTGAGGTCACCTCGCAGCACGCTTAGCATATTTATAAAATGCCGTTCTCTCCCGTCTTTATACTGTGCTGCTGTGTCATTTTGATAGAGTCGTCAGTTACCATTTGCTGTATACCTATCTGATAATGACGTATGATACGTAATTGAGCGATAAATCGGATCACACCATTGTATAAATGCTATTTATTTCCGTAATTTCATGTGAAGGTCGACTGGGCACCTGTCAACCCTAACCATCACGTCGATTAGATCAGCTCTATTTTCTGAAAACGCTATGTATGGAGAGTCTAAAGGTAAGAAAATTATCAACCTATCGCATTAATGATGCAATTAATATGTTCGAGGATCGTGGCAAGTCTTCCGTAATCGTCAACATTAAAAAACCGTGGGTGCGAATTTCCGCGTATACCATATAATCAAACCCATGAACCATGTATTATACAACTAACACGGCGACGTACCGGTTCAAAAATTTGCAGCAAATAGGTACTGTAACTACGAAAACATGTGTATTATTGAGCAGTGAAATAGTTATCAAATTCAATTGGTGGAAATAGTATTATATGTACTAATCAACTCAGCGCAAAGCACACAACTCATTTGTTATCTGTCATACATGATCGCTATGATCCGAATAACAGACCTTTCCACTGTATCCATCCATCATATGCCGTCATAATCAGCTACGTGACGTATATAATGACTTTACAATCAATGCCGTAATTATGACGTCATGAATGACGTAGATACGTACGTCACGAACGCATAATTGAAGACGGACTATGCGTTAATGTACGAATTGTGTTTTTACTATTTAATAAATAACCTGTTGAATATTTTGAAGCTAATATGACTGGCTGCCGTTGCTGTCATAAGTAATTTTAGAATATTTAACAACTTATCTGTACAGTTTTCTGGAAATTGATAGTCATTGAGTTCAGGGGTCGATCGATCCTGACACGAGTGAGGTGTGGGTGGAGCTTATCTAGAGGTGGGCGGGCTTAGCACAAGCGAAAATGCCCCCTTCTGCGTGACGCTGGCTGCCAGAGCCATAACAGACACGTATTTGCACGGTGGACATACGTTGCAGCCCATATATAGGCCTACTAAAGTAGACTTTCATTTTCCTTCAAAATATGTACTAATAGATGAACCGATCTGTCACTATAGTATATGACGTAATCAATTAAGTCACAATATAGGCTGACGTCACAATCAAAATGCGTTATGAATGACGTATCTAGGTCTGTCATGAAGAAAGAATCATGTTCGTTAATTGTACGAATTGTATGTCTTTAGTATTTAACAAACAAACTGTGACTTAAGATTTTATGACACTTTGCAGACTTTTTATAAAATTAATAATAACACATATATTTGACATTGTTACAAGGGTTAATGGAGGAATCCAGTTTATCCATCAATCATATGACGTCATAATCAACTACCTGAAGCGTAGGCTGACGTCATAATCAATTACGTCATGAAATGATGGATATAGTCGGCTTGTACAAATTGTAGGCCTCTGTTTTGACTATTTAATAAGTATGCTGTTGAATATTAACCCCTCTTGCGTCAACTTAACCTTTTAATGGTCAATACGGACCAAAACAACGCTGCCGTGGTCTTGAGGCATCCCTATTAGCAGTTCAAGAGAAGAGTATTTTTGAAAATTAACCACTGGAATGACTGGCTCGGTAACCGAGCCAGTCATTGCTGTGGTGAATTCTCAAAACTACTATTTTCTTGACCTGCTAATGGATACTGGGTAAGCGAGAGCTTGAATTTTCTTTACCATTACCCCTTTAATGGTCAAGCTGGTAAAGAATTTCAGAGGTAAATTTGCAAAAATATAGTCTTCTAATATTGAAATTTCTCTAAAAGTGTTGACCATTAAAATGCTTAGTTGATATAAGTAGTATTTTGAGCGCTTTGAGGTGCTGTTGACACAAGAGAGGTTAAGTGCTTTCTCATACAATGATTTAATAGTTGATGCTATATTTATTCGGGAAACGTGTTTATTGGTGATAATAAAGGAACACATTTCTAACAGGTTTTTCTGTGGTAATAGAGGGACACATTTCTAGTATGGTTATCTGTGGTAATAGAGGGACATATTTCTAGCCGGATTATCTCTGGTAATAGACGGACACATTTCTAACATGTTTAGTTGTGGTAATAGAGGGACACATTTCTAGTAGGGTTATCTGTGGTAATAGAGGGACATATTTCTAGCAGGTTTATCTGTGGTAATAGAGGGACACATTTCTAGTAGGTTTATCTGTGGTAATAGAGGGACATATTTCTAGTAGGTTTATCTGTGGTAATAGAGGGCCATAATTCTAGTAGGTTTACCTGTTGTAATAGAGGGACACATTTCTAACAGGGTTTTCTATGGTAATAGAGGGACACATTTCTAGTAGGGTTATCTGTGGTAATAGAGGTACATACTTATAGCAGGTTTATCTGTGGTAATAGATAGACACATTTCTAGTAGGTTTATCTGTGGTAATAGAGGGACACATTTCTAGCAGGTTTATCTGTGGTAATAGAGGGACACATTTCTAGTAGGTTTATCTGTGGTAATAGTGGGACATATTTCTAGCAGGTTTATTTGTGGTAATAGAGGTACATATTTCTAGCAGGGTTATCTGTGGTAATAGAGGGGCATATTTCTAGCAGGTTTATCTGTAGTAATAGTGGGACATATTTCTAGTAGGTTTATCTGTGGTAATATAGGGCCATATTTCTAGCAGGGTTATCTGTGGTAATAGAGGGACATATTTCTAGCAGGGTTATCTGTGATAATAGAGGGACTTATTTCTAGCAGGCTTATCTGTGGTAATAGAGGGACACATTTCGTGCAGGGTTATCTGTGGTAATAGAGGGACACATTTCTAGCTAAGCTCTGTCCACTTTGTCAATTGGCTGGAATCGGTTTGAAACTATAAAAACGAAATTCACATAATTTTAATTCAAGGCAAACATGTACACTCTTGACTATTTTGAAACTAATTTGACTTGGGGATACTGGGAGCTGACAGACCTAGAGGCATACGCCATTTTAAATGCGACGTCAGCTAGCAAGTGGTATATTTCATTATGACGTCATATGCTTGAGTGACGGATCGGATATGTCCATTCAGTTAGCGATACCTTGGTGACCGAATTACATATGTTGACAAACGGCACCGCCACCAATTCTACCCCAGTCAGTGTTATTGAAACCTTTATTCCAGAATCACCTCTTACGAAAAATAGTTCTCAATACAGGCCTAACAAACGTTCTGATGATTATTTTGAAACTGATTGTGCAGGAACCTGTTGCTGTCTATGGCAGCAACAGATTTATGTCAAATTAACTTCAAAATATTCAGTAGATTACCCATACCCTACCATATATTTGCCACTTCACCGACATTGAGTTCACCCACTTCTGTGTAAATTTAAATAGTAGACATTTTCTTGTCCATGAAGTTCGTTCATACCATCACCTAATGCAGCTTTGATGTTATCATTGCGTATGCGGCTAATAATGCCAATTTGGCAATCTCATTTACTCTGAAATCGATTGTTAAATTACTTCAATGCTCCAATCACGTCCACAATATTGAGAAACTAGTGTTCGTTTAGTTGTCATAATTCGAGCACACAAACGCCTTAATAATAATAATAATAATAATAATAATAATAATAATAATAATAATAATAATAATAATAATAATGGATTCTTTGAGACGGAACGTGCCGAAAAGTGAGTTTGTGTGTGTATATGAAAGGCTTTGATTATTCGCTTCGCCGGCAATAATTATGAACCATCCGCTGGCCTTGAATAAAAGGCTGTTTAGAGCACAGTCGCTAACTTTCCTAGACCAAACGCTAATGATTTATCAAATTCAAGCAAGCAGACCAGATGCAACACAGTATCCAGTCCACGGTATAGAATAAGGAATATATGGCTTAATATTTAGAATCTATTGTAAATGTGCATTTCTATTCATTTCTCAGTCAAATTACTTTGTCGAATACTGGTCCATACAATTGCAGTATGTATTTGGCGATGTGCCATTTGAAAAAATAATATGGCAGATGGACACGCTGCAGAGGGACACACATCTTACAACAATCACCAAGTCACGTGGCTTTGCGTTATTTTTCAAGGTTACAAGTGCATAGTGAAGAAAGCACAATGTTTCATGATACCACAGGTGATTGGGCTGGTACTGTGCCGCTATTGGGCTATTACAGACTCTTTACAGAGCCGTCTTTTTTAATTCACTCTAGTTTTGACAAAACCCATGAAAAATCCAAGATGGCACCAGAAATTGGGTATAAATATATAAACCTCTATGAATCCGCTTCTATGATTGGTTGGATAGTCAATTATGTTCTAAATCTATGACGTAGATTACGTATTTAAACATGTCGAATAATAAAATGTAATGTCTGGTAGATAACTTTAATATGTATCAAAATAAATGCAAACATGGCAATCTAGTACACGGTTATTTGTTAAATTATTTGTGCCGGTTGTGATCCGCTGAAGTTGTTTGTGTGAGGTGACGTGCAATTTACATGTGGTTATTGCAATAATTGCAGAGCAATATAAGGCACACATTTTACTTCAGCCAAGGAAACATGTTACACATTTTATGAGGACTCGTAATTGAGGACGTTTTCATAATATGTGCGCCAGGGTAATTTGCAAAAGAAGAACAAAGAACAAATGTAAAATAAAAAGAGACTACCATTTACTATGCATTTGAGTGGGTCGTCTCCTTTTAAACCTATGCAATGGACCTGTTTTACCGATGACCACACCCCCACCCCCACCCGCCCCGAAGCGATTATGGGTTATGATTCTTGACGCTTTCATCAGTTGCGGGTTCGATTCCCTGTCAATCTGTTATTAGAATAGTGACTTACAAGGGGCGAGTGTACCTAGATATTGGACAAACATTAAACTCAAATTCTTTGTAGACAGTCAGAAAATGAATGCCATATTTGGTGATTCTACCTTCTTGAATTCAAGCGATAAGAGCTAGAGATACGCCGAAAGACATGTGGCAGTGACGCGATAACGGACAATGGTTTCTAGCAGATGCACGGGGTATCAATTAAATCAAATTAATTCCAAATAAATCAGCATGTGCTTAACTATAGCACGTATAATTCCTTCACATTTATTATGATCAATACATATTACATTCCCTTTGGTACCAATTACCGTTTCGAGCTGGTACAAAATGAAAAAAAAAATGATTTTATTGGAATTGCTAATTTGTATGATTTTAATCGCCTCATTTTAATCGCTGTTACGGAATTGTATCAGAAATAAAATATTCACCAGCTCCTTCCTTCAGGTACCCATTCCATTCTCCCTGCATTCAATCGATTTCTCTATCAGTAAATTCTCCATTTGTTGCTTCGTTGTTTAGTACCTCTGTCTATCCAAACATAGACCCATCTATCTGTCTATCCATCCGCCCATCAGCCAATCCACCGAATTGTATGTCTGATGAATATAAAATTTAATAAAAACCTTGTTAAATACGAATTTGACTGGGAGCTGTCAAATTATTCAACAAATTACCCGTATAGGTACCTTAAATCTAAAGCCGTGTTCCCACTACCGATTTAATCAGGAATAACACCAAACTTCAGTATGGCGCTATGCCTGATTAGGTCTCTTGTGAGAACACGGCCTTAGATTCTGGCAATTCAGGTTCAACGTTTTGGAGGGATTCCGACACACGTAAACAACGAGCGGAGATTACGTGGAAATGGACACGGAAATGGGCGTGAGTAGCTAGAAATGGGCGGGACATAGCTAGAAATGGGCGGGACATAGCCAGACATCGGCTGGATCATAGATAGAAATGGATCTCTTTAATATCTTCAAAACGACGGAAAATATGACATGTGACACTCTCCCGAGCAGATTGATTCATGTTTTATATTTCAGTACTATTCCATCAGTAGTTTGTCAATTAACTATCTGCCTTCTGCAATCCACCATACAGTAATGCCAATGTGCAGTAACATGTTGAATATTTTGTAAACAGGTTTACTGAACGTTGTTGGTGGCTTAGCCACCGACAACTTTCAGTCAAATTATTTTCAAAATATTTAGCACATCTAGAGGAAAATGGAAAATAATCTGCATAAATTTAGCTTACATGCAGATAAAGTAACTGATGTCACGGGGCATAGCTAATAAAGATACTGAGATAAACTGATTCTTATGATTTCGAGCAGTCAAGTGGAAATTGGTGATGTTGTAATATCGAAGCCTTAGAAGGACAGTGAGATGGAAGGAAATTGCATTTTCCTCTTCAACGATGTCCGGTGATTGTTTTGCATTGTAGCTACCTCTATCAACCCGTATTTTTTAGAATACAATTTTGGGTAATATATATTTTAGTATGCAACACGTGGTATGTTTACAATCTGTTTTTAATGGAGGGATTTGATCTGTCACTCAAGAGTATGACGTCATGATCAACGTACATCACTTGATGTCTGATGTAACAATCACATGAGGTAGGGATGCGGTCCGACAGTATCGATTTGAATGGCCCTTTCCTGTTTTGCTAAGCCCGCTCACTGATAGCTAAACATCACCGACACCTCGCCCGTTTTGGAATCGATCGATATCCGAACTTCCTGACTATCAATTTCCAGAAAACTATATAGGTAAGCTGTTGAATATTTGGAAACTAATTTGACTTGGCACTGTGGCTGCCTATGGCAGCAACAGCTCCCAGTCAATTAGGTTCAAAATATTCAACATAATTTGTATTAAATAGTAAAGACAATTCGTACAACAATGCATAGCCTGTCTTCAAATATGCGTTCGTGACGTAATTATCTACGTCATTCATAAATTCATTGATTAGGATGTCATTCTCACGTCCCGCGGTTAATTATGACGTCATTTGCTGGATGGATAGATTGGAAAGGTTTATTCTAGATTCTTTCACATATTTTGAATCAAATTTGACTGGGAGATGTTGCTGCTATTTGTAGCCACAGCTTCAAGTCACGTTAGGTTCAAAATACTAACTGGTTTACCTGCCTATGAACCTTGAAATTATGATTTAGGGAATTGGTGGTTCAAAGTAGCAAAATGGATTCGATTATGTGTTTGGCTTGAGCCACGATTTCAAATGCTCGGGAAATAACTACACATAGATGCCTCTATCCGTTTGCCTGTGCTCTTGCCAAAATACCTTAAATTTATGTTAGAGAGTCTACCTCAAAATTGCAGGTAAGCTGTTAGATATTTTGAAACTAATTTGACCGTGTGATGCTGCTGCATATGGCAGATGAAGAAGATAATGATGAAAAACAAGATTTTGCACAAGGACAATAAACACGGTTTTCGAAGGTGTTCAACTAGAGGTTGGCAAAATGCTGATGAACCAATTGACGGAGGGAAACCGATGGATGGACAGACGAGCTACCATTAGAAAGCTCATTTACCTGAGCTAAATAACTACATATAGTACCCTATGCTAGAAACTCAGTTTCTGAAGTCATATCCTTGCAACTGTGCACATTCCTTGCAGTGCGCCATTGTAGTGTATAACAATAGTATACCTTGTTTTCTTAAGAATTGGGGGTCATGTGTAAAACGACCATGTTGCGTCAGTATACATTTGCACTCCTATAACTAACACATAACTGCAAGCCCCAATATTGTATTTGGCAATATTATGGATATAAATAAAATATTGGTAAAGAACCCCTTAGTGGAGTTACGTTTGTATATCTGGTTAATAAGCAATGGCATAATACTAGCAACGTTCATCAGTGTCGAAAGGAAAAACGTCCCTAACATACGCGATTGGACAGACCATGGACAAGGCTGTCTACGTGTTCATTTAAGCAAGAACATAATATGTAACCTTTCCCTAATGTTTATGGCAAATATTGCCCAAACATGTTTACGCATATAATGGTCTGGGACAATATGCTTTTACTGCATGGCAAAATAGAGCACAAATTAGCATGGGAAACCTGACAGAGAAGAGGAATAGAGAAGATTTCTGATCACCTCAGAGACATTTTGTGTGGCTGTGTTTCTCCGCGTAGACAAGAACACAGGATTCAATTGTAGTGCCTTTTAAGACTGGCTTAATTTATTTTGAGGATAAAGCACATTTATGTGCTAAAGCTCATTAAAATAAACTAAGTTCGTCTCATAAATGCTACCTTTTAGTTTCTCCTTTACTGATAACATCAGTAAGCATTTACTAGGGAATCAATCACATACTTTCATTGTCCACATGCAACAGTTTAACATGGCACATTATTCGAATATTCAAGAGAGTACACCTTAGAACCCCTTTACTTTAGCTTTATAATAGGATTACGTATGTATTATATGTTGGGAGTTTCGTAATGTGTCTCATGATCCAATGATGGGCCTTGTGTTTTCCATGCAATGTTATCACAAACAAGCTGCCTTGACATTGTAGAGAAATCGATAATTAATGCATGGCTTTCATGACGTGTAATTACCCCAGTGATCCCATCACATTAATTATTCATTGCATAGCTGATGGGTCTGTGGATGAGATTTACATTAACGAAAGCATAACATGGTAGATAGGAATGGGAGACTAGAGGCAGTTATACAATCCGTTTATCCGGATTAGAGGAGACCAGTGCAAATGGGGCATTTGTGTTACTTTTGTTCATAGCTCACATCGCTTGAGTCTATGAATCAATTTTCATAGTTTAATATAGTATGTGGTATATTCTTTAAGATTTACCCACATTTCCACAGCTCTCATCAGCGCCATCAAAGGAGAAAAAACTTCGAATGTTTCCAAAGAGTACACTTTTGAACATAATGTAGGAAATGTTCGGTTGAATATTTTGGACTTAATTTAATTGGAAACCACTGCTGCCCAGCGGCAGCAATGGCTTCCAATCGAATTACGTTCAAAATATTCAAAAGTACGTTTTATTCTGTTTTGTAAACATGATAAGTTATTTCTGGGCTGTACTGTACTACGCTGCTCACTTTCTTTTGATGATTCCATCCCATCATCTCATCGATAATTTAACGAAGAATTTGTAAGAAATCTCAGCGTATACTGTGGCCAATTAAGTTCCTGGGTGTACGCGAGATTTCCTGATTACTACCCAGAGATACGTAGCTCGCGAGGTAGTGTCGGGTTGTTCCGGTGTCTGGTGTCAACTCGCCACACTGCAAGTGCATGACGAATGATGACGCTGGTTAGCTTCCGGTCTCCGGGTTACGGATCCTGTGCGATACTGCCCTACGGGTAACAAAGACCGGCTTCTAAGGCCAGTGGAACTACAGTCTCATCCCAAGAGTTTGTGTCACCAGTATGCCTGTCCACAGCAATTTTGTGATTTATGGACTTACAAGATTTGATTTGGTGACCTAATTAACATAAGTCTATACAATATTTTTATCTAAACAGACCATACGAAAATACAAGACGTAGAGACAGCCTGATGAACATTTAAATGTGTGGTGCCTGGATGTACCATACAGACTCATAGGTCCGCAGTGGTATCCCCGTAAGGGAGGCTCCCACACACGAGATAGCTAATTAACTTAATATAAGCTGGTATATCTCTAAGCTGAAAGGAAATAAAATTATCTTTTGTAGTGTCGGAAAATCATGTGCCTCGCGCGGGCGCTACTCCTAGTGCTAGTTTGGGTGAGGAGTATTATCTTCGCGTGGGCCATCGTCACTGAATCCTTGCGAGAGGCAAGTGCCTCACACGGGCCTCTGTCACAGGAAAATGTCACTTAAAGCGGGAGAAGAGTATGGGCCGAAAAGGCTTATTACAATATTCAACCAAAATGCTGTAAAGAAAAGATTATACCTAGTGAAATTATGATGATAAGGTTGCGTGCTGTTTAACGTGAAGACGGGATGAGCGATTCCCGAAGGATTCCCACGTCACTGTCGTATGTAGTTTCCAATATGCTGAATTAGTAGTTGCTGCTTTTATTTATGCGGGCCTTCTATGCCTAACCTAATATTTAGTTTTTAGAGACAAGAACTATCTTATGCCGCAAATGGCCGGAGTCTACCTAGCTTTTAGATATGGCTGTCATTGAGAATGTATGCCCTAAGACATCAATACTGAAGACAGCATGCATACATTTTACTTTGCAAGATCTCCGAACTGGGTAAGAATTCGGACATCTCACTCCGTAACCATATAAAACGTCACAGGACATTGGTTACTTTTCACAAAAGCATTTTTAGGCAACTGATCTATGGTTATGGTGGGGGTAAAAGAGACGAATACCCACCATGAATGTCCTTCCCGTGAGGGTGTGGCAGATCTGAATATCGAGCCGAGACATTCTTACGCAATTCAGTGGGGATGCGCATCTCGCCCGTCACCAGGCCCTACGGAGCTAACGTTTTAACCTGACGTTAGGTTTAAACGCATGTTGCCCAGTTATGCACTGCGGTGCGGGAGGATTGTTCAGCAGATAAAAGAAAATAATAATTAAGATATGTTTTAGCAGTGCTTCCTACATTGGCAAGGGTAACTAACTACTAAGTATCCGAAGATATGCGGTGAATGTGTGTGACGCCACACCCTGGCCATCACCACTCAGAATCCCTATTAGTTTCCCATGGTCAGATCAGTTCTGGTGCGGATAGGGACATCCAAACAATTAAGAAGCCATAGAGAATAACTTAGAAATATGAGACTCATTAGGTATGTTGGCCAATCTTACACAACCTTGTCGGAGTGCGGGGCTAAATTATCGCAACTACCGGAAAAGAGGCATATGCTATGCGTCTCCTGCCGAAGAGATTGTCTCTCATAATATTAATCCTATTCTATCGAGCTGAATAGAAATGTTTTTAGCTGGTATCATGCCAGGCTAAACAGAGTTATAGCATGGACAGCGACCTCAGTGAAAAATTGTTGGTGGCGGGAGAATGCGCTGCATATACGAATGTTGCTGTATAGTGTTTCCTACATGCACTGCAGTCCTATATTTTTCTATAACTAAACAAAATTAATGGCCACTTGCCATATATAGAACTAACCAATTTAACAATACAATGTAAAATGATCAGAATAATATGTAAAGTACAGGCAGAGGAACCTACTACGGTGCGGTTAGTAAAACACCTTACAGAAAATAAGAATAACTATAAACAGATACAGAAAGACCGTTACGGTGCCTTTTAGTCATCAGGACCGTTTATACAGATACGGTATAATTATTAAAGATGTAATTATCGGAATAATTAAAATGTCAAGTATAATTACTTGAATAATCAGTAGCCATTCTTAAGCATGGGCTATCGTGTTACTGAAATTGGTACGTCATCCTTGGTTTGAGGTGAGTTGATGCGTTCTCTGGAAGCTGGAAAGTTCCCGCATGTGGGTTTCCGCAAACAGGATTCCCATAAGCAGTCCATGACGGGAGCGGATCGAACTCAGGACTGTAATCACAATATAGAATGTCTAACGAGTGGTCAGTAAGAGATACAATAACATTACTGCTAAGATGAAAGGTCCCGTACACCGATGGTATGGATGGAAGTTGCCAACAACCCGATCATAAGCTGGGGTTGCTGAATACGGATGAAGATACATAACTAAACTTAACGGTGCGGGGTATGTCAGTTAGCTCTTATGATGTACCGGGTAAAGTTTACTTGCTGCGGTCAAAATGTTTAGGTAAACCTGCACGACATCAATGTGGAGACGGTTGAATAACCACTTTTTGGCGTGGCCGGCAGATCCGGCGAGTCATCCACCAAAGAACATCGCTGCCTCTACATCTGTAGAATCACATTTTCAGGCCGGGAAAGGCCTCACAACAAGTTGGTATTCCGAGTTAGTTCTTGATGTATTCGTGAACAATATTCGAAAGTTCCAAAAATGCTTCCACACAAACGGGAGATACAAAATTGTATTAGTTCGATGGGTTGGATTACCGCAGTGGCTACGGAAGAGAAACCTTCGAGACCGAAGTCATCTGCTTAATGACTGTCTTGCTGGTAGTATCCAACAGATCCAACCTATTCGGCCCCTGGCCGAGGATACTCTCGAGTTCTGGATTTCGTCTCATTTTATACTACTCGTGACGTCGTAGGCGCAGGCTTCAACCAGTCATCGGTCGAGCAATAGCCAATCAGCGCGTAGCTAATAATAACGTAGTTGAATGTTCTAGAACATTCGAGAAGTTCTGCGTACACGTGGTTACGACGTCACGGCAATATTTTGAAGATAATCAAAAGGGATTTTCCGTGGATAACTCAGCCATTTCTGAACCGATTTTGAAATGGCTCACAGATTCGGAAAGCCCGTCGAATTCTTGTCTTGATTAATGCCAGATTTGGCGGGAACAAGTAATTAAAAAGGATTACAATGTAACTACTCGGTACACTAAAATCGTCATCCTATCTCGGTCGTAAAATACTCTCTCTGTCAAAAATAGCATTAAGCGCGCGCATGCACGCTATGTGCTTTAACGAACTTAGTCGTTTTTACAATGCGAGCTCACTCATAGGCTCATATACGCTTATAGCTCTACCCAGGGGGGGGGGCGTGTTCAGGGAACGAATCCAGGACGGACGGCGTGTACCCAGCTTAGCTGGTACGGCCAGTATCCGACCAGTTGATCCGAACTACAGACCATCACCACAAGGGGATCACTACCCCCACTAACGGTACTATCAAATAACGAGTGGAGACAAGAATAGTATGACACATTTCATAATACAGGACGACTCGTAGTAACATCTACTATGGAGGTGATCGATGGGACGGCGGGAAGAAAATAAATAATTTATTTATTCATGATAGAGACGTGATGAATACACTTACATGTAAATGAAGATAACTGATTTGATCTCCCTGGGACTGGATCCAGGCGCTCCAAATGCTCGTCTGAGCGCCCTCAGGGTGTGAAAGCCTCTGCTCCTATTTACAAATGCAGTTGAGAATACGTCTTAAAGGTGTAAATTCACACCAGAATGACTGAAAATACACTTTTATGGGCCTAAACTGTGAAACTAGTCCCTATATGTAATGAAGAAATATACATCTTAAAATATGGTGACTTCATTCTGTATAAATAAATAAAAAATTTTAATTGTGAATTTGATGTAGTGACGCGTGTCTCTAATTCAATTTCACAACTTCACAAAATCTAATTTTTATATGGAATGAAATCATCATATGTCTACAATTATGATTGTGACGTCATATACTTGAGTAACATATCGGATTCATCCACTGCACGCTGTTCTGGCTATTCCCTTTAAACTAAATTAATGTTCTTTTATTTTCTTCACGGTTGTAGAAGACCACAGTCATTAGTGTGCATATGTAAGATATTCTGGTTGAATAAGGGTTTATGGATTCCAGGTTTGCCTACTCAAAGGACTATTACATATTCAGAGTATAATATTATTAATTGTAAAGTCTTCGAGCCATGTAGTTTATAACAAGATGGAAGTACGTGTATATCACTTGATTGAACTCACGACATACAACTTCATGGTAAACAAAAGTGATCCGGGATAGCAAACTCTCTCCCGTTTTTACTCACATCATCATGATCACCCCACCCACCCACCCCCCATCCATTCAATCGTCAGCCCCACATAGTCCTGGATGATATTCAAAGCTGTAGAATCCTACTGTACGGTCAACTCGTACTTCTTTTAACGTTTAAGTCAAATCGGACAAGTAAACTCAGGGAGAAAATTCCGATCTGGGATCTGGGACAAAATATGGAATCCTCTGAGAGTTAAGTTTGTGCTAAAATTTGTGCCAAATCCGACGAGTAGCATTTGAGGTACAGATCCGGACGCACAACTGAAAGCACAAACGGACAGACAGAGAGACCCGCATGTGGTACACTTTTCCCTTACGGGCTGATGTATAAATGCTATGGCTTTTCTTAATGCTTTTGAGCCATGAATTCCTAGAAACTCAATTTCAGCATAATTATAACTGCAAGCCAGTGAGTATTTTGTAACTGATTTGGCGAAGGGGTGGTTGAGGTGGGGTGGGCGTTGCTCCCAATGACAGCCACGCATCCCTATCAAATTAGATTCAAAATATTGAACAACATGTTTGATAAATTGTAACTTTGTCAACGACATACAATTAATACATTTTAGTGACAAACATTTCAATTTTTGTGACCGAGCTACGTCATATTCACGTATGCATGATTACTGTATTCTGAGGCTGTGGTTGTAGACACATCTTACAGCTGCAATCAGTCCTTCTTCGCTTTTACCCACTGTGTTTTGTGCTTTTGGTCCACACCCTTAGCCTCCTCAGATCTGTTCTTGATCTGAGTGTATCAAGTCATGCTTCCTTGAGTTTACCTCGCAGCATACTTAAAATATTTATGCAATGCTCTCTTCTCCTGGCTTAATATTATGCTGCAGTATCATTTTGATTGTGCCGTCAGTTACTATGTGTCATAGACCAATTTAACAATGACGTCTGATACTTAGTTGAGTGACAAATCGGATCTCTACATTGCATATTTATCTCCATAGTTTCATATGAAGGTCGACTGGGTACCTACCAACTCTAACCATCATACCGATTAGATCAGCTCTATTTTCTGATAACGCTATTTATGGAGAGTCTAAAGGCAAGAAAACGAGCAACCTATCTCATTAATGAACATAGATGCAATTAATGCTTTCTAGGATCTTGGCAAGGCTTCCGTCATCATCAACATCCACGTCAGTATTGAAAAAAAATGTTCTTGTGAATTTCTGCATATACCATGCAATCAAGGCCACGAACCATGTATTATACACCAAACACAGCGACGTACGTTTTCAACATTTGCAGCAAATAGTTATAGTAACTACGAAAACATATGTATTATTCAGCAGTGAAATAGTTATCAAATTCATTTGGTGGAAATAGTGTTGTATGTACTAGTCAACTCAGTGCAAAGCACATAACTCATTTGTTATCTGTCATACATGAACGATGTGGCGATAATCCGGATAACAGACGTTTCCACTGTATCCATCCATCATATGACATCATAAACAACTACGTGACGTATATAATGACATCACAATCAATGACGCCATTATGACATTATGAATGACGTAGATAAGTACGTCACGAACGCATAGTTAAAGACGGACTATTCGTTATTGTACGAATTGTGTGTCTTTAATATTTAATAAATATCCTGCTGAATATTTTGAAGCTAATTTGGCTGGACCCAGTCAAATTAGTTTCAAAATATTTAACAGCTTATCTGTAGAGTTTTCTGGACATTGATAGTCAGTGTGTTCAGGGATCGATCGATCCTAACACGAGTGAGGTGTAAGTGGAACTTGGCTAGCGGTGGGCGGGGGTGCTGGCATAGGGAGCTGACGAGGGCTACGACAGTAGGACTGCTTACATAATAATGATAACAACAATAATGAATGTATTATTCTATTTCGGGATACATGCCCTTGCGGTGCTTCAAGTGGTATTAAAGTATTACTATTTAATAAACTTGCTATTGAAAATTAATCCCTCTTGAGTCAACTTAACATTTTAATTGTCAAACTGGCCGAAACATCTCTGCAGTGACCTTGAGGCATGTCTATTAGCAAGTTATGTGAAGAGTATTTTTAGAAAATTAACCACTGGAATGACTGGCTCATTAACGGAACCAGTCTTTCCAGTGGTAAATTTTCAAAAATACTCGTTTCTTTACCTGCAAATTGATGCTGGGTAAGACACAGCTTGAATTTTCTTTACCATTACCCCTTTAATGGTCGAGTTGGTAACAAATTTCTGAGGTAAGTTTACAAAAATATAGTCTTCTAATATTACAATTTTTCTATAAGTGTTGACCATTAAAATGCGTATTTGACATAAATAGTATTTTGAGCGCTTTGAGGTGCTGTTGACACAAGAGGGGTTAAGTGCTTTCACATAAAATAATTTAATAGTTGATGCTATATTTTTTGGGAAATATGTTTATTGGTGGTAATAGGGCACAGATTTCTAGCAGGTTTATCTGTGGTAATAGAGGGGCACATATCTCGTAGTTTATTTCTAACATGTTTATCTGTCGTAATAGAGGGACACATATTTAGTAGTTTATCTCTGGTAATAGAGCGGCACATTTATAGCAGGTTTATCTGTGGTAAGAGAGGGACACGTTTCTTGCAGGTTTATCTGTGGTGGTAGAAGGAGACATGTCTAGCTAAGCTCTATCCACTTGTACACTCTTGAATATTTTGAAACTAATTTGACTGGGAGATACTGGGAGCTCACAGACCTAGAGGCCTTGCCGTTTTGACAGCGACGGCTGCTAGCAAGTGCGAGCTTGAGTGACAGATCAAATAAATCCATTCAGTTAGCAATACCTTTGTGGCCGAATTCCATATTTCGACAAATGCCATCGCCACCAGTTCCAACTCAGTCAGTGTTATTTAAACCTTTATTCCAGAATTACCTCTTACGACAAATCATTCTCAATATAGGCCTAACAAGCATTCTGATGTTTAGTTTGAAACTGATTGTGCAGGAACCTGTTGCTGTCTATGGCAGCAACATATTTCTATCAAATTAACTTCAGAATATTCACCATATATTTGCGCCTTCACCGACATTGAGTTCACCCACTTCTTTGTAAATTTAATTAGTAGACATTTTCTTGTCCATGACGTTCCTTCATACCATCACCTAATGCAGCTTTGATGTTACCATTGCGTATGCTACTAATGATGCCAATTTGGCAATCTCATTTACTCTGAAATCGCTGGTTAATTGACTTCAATGCTTCAATCACGTCCACAGTATTGAGAAATTAGTGTTCGTTTAATAGTCATAATTCCGGCGCACCAACGACTTAATAATAATGTGGTGCTGGCGGTATCCCGCAATTCCGTAGTTCGTGTTTCGCGACTGCCGGGCTAGCTGATTCCCGCCGTTTCTACGGATGCCCGGCAGTCGAACCTTGGAATCCGAACGGCGCACATCTGCCGCTGGTTCCACGGGCCGATTCGAGACCTCTGTTGGGTGAGTAACCTTTTATACGTAGCTAAGTTACTACAAATGGTGTCAGGAGTACTTTGGGCCCTAAATTAAAAATTGTTATTAGTTATTTCTAAATTCTACTCACGATTTTGCTGTTAAAAATGATAGAATTCTCGGAAATATAAAGACTACTCTAGTCCTTCCCGAACGTCAATTTTACAGACTCTGGCCGCCATTTTGATTATGTTATAGTTATTTTTGTATGATTTAACAATCACAGATGATAGGTGAGTTATAGTTAAATATATATTATTTATTTATACTATAGCAGGCAAATGTCGGGTATATAGATTAATATATCTTACATACATACGTCATATACGTCATAAATTCAAGATTCAATGTTATTTATTTGAACTGTAATGAATTGAGGTATATTTTCGTGCTAAGTTTCTATCATCTATGTCAGTATTCCGTGGAATGACAACCCTATAGTTTCTGGATTGTTATTGTTAGTTGTCTTCAGTGTCATATGTACGCGATTCTGAGCTGTAATTCAACCGTCGGTTTTTTTTATATTTCTTTATACTTTAATTACAGTTCAATTTATTTCAGAATTATTTGAAATAAAGAAGTGATATAAATCACTGTTGTTGTTATTATTATCATTATTATTAACTCTTTGAACATTAGAGGGTAATCTCCCTTCTAATCAACAAATATGTTTCAATTGTAATATTAGGTTTACTAATTACGCTGAACACTATTTGTTTTGGTCTTTTTTCTTGTTATTATTAATTCAAAAAGTTCATAATCACATTGCTAGTTACTCCGTTAAAACGCTACTCAGCTTATGCCTTCTTTTCAAGTTAAATCTGAGGAATTTTTGGCTCGCACCCAGTTTTCATTGGATCAATCCTTTACCCACAAAGCAATTTTGTTGGGTACAAGTAAAGGTTTCATTTTGAAAAGAGCTGATAAAACTGGGTTTGTTGAGTATTGGTGTAAAAGCGCTGGTACTACACAAGACTTGGTTAATATTTTGTAGTCGAGAATAGCCAGCGCCGTTCAGAAATTTCAACGTATCGTTTTCTATATCTGGGCCGGAACGTGCGACCTTACCGAGAAACGAGGTGACGGTTTTGTCTATTTAAGGACGGCCGATGATGAACTCGCAGTAGACCGCATTTGCCAACACTATCAACGTGCGATAGACATAGTTAGGCATTAGGCTAAACGGTGAAATTTATCGATATCCCGGCGTATTCTCTGGTCCTGTATAATGAACAACTTCACCATTTGAATCCCTGTTCCTTCAAAGACCAAGAGCTGCAACTGCATGACCAACTCTCTCTTCTCAATGATAGAATTGAGAAAATTAATGCAGATATTGGTGTACACACCATCAAATGCAGTGTAGAGTTAATACTCCGTAAAAAATCTAGTGCACGTAAACGCGTCCGTTATCATTATACTTTGGAGTTTCTGAAGGATGGTTTGCATGCAGGTATGCTACTGAATCTGGTTTGGCTTCGGAAGATTCATTTAGACATTCTCCGGAGTTGCACCACCATCACTACTCAGTGAGTTATATTTTTCAGTAAGCATATGCTTACGACTTATTTCAGTAAGTGATATTACTTTTTTAGCGAATATTAATTTCGCCTCCTTGGTATAAATCAACAGGTGACCCATAATGACGAAATCTTTGTGTATTAACACTGCAACCGTGGAGGAACTTAATGCACTCCATAATATTGGTAAAATTCGAGCTGCTGGCATAGTAAGTTTTCGTGAGTCCAGAGGAGGTTCCATGTCCCTGGCCACCATTAAGGCAGATTCTGATCTGCCTGCCACAGCTACAGTCCTTGCACAATTGCACCATGCTGGCGACGTCGTATTCGACATCAATGATGAAGGTGCTGTTGGTGGGGTCGACTTGCACCCAAGGGAAGAATCACTGGAAGAGCAAGTAGCTAGACTGAACATGGAACTGCTAGCTCAAGGTATCAAATACAAGGCACTCCTTAGCTCAACTAGTCAACAAAGGGGTGATCAGACCCTAGTTGATAACCTGGCTCCTAGGGGGGTATATACCCCTAGAGAACCTAAGAGGGAGTCGCGATCAGTTTCTCACCATGACACTAGGACGTCATCACCAGTTCGTAGAGCTTACTTGGATGGCTCTTCGTACAATGACTCTAGAATGTCATCACCCGGTCGTAGAAGCTACTCTGATGGTCCTCCTCCACCTAAAATGTCAACTTTGGATGAAAAATGTGAGTGGAAACCATTTTTCATACAGTTTGAGCATACTGCTTCAAGGTACCGTTGGTCTGATACATATACATTAGACATGCTCATCTCAGCTTTAAGGGACAAGGCCTTAAAGTTTTACTGCATCTGTTCTGTGCAAGTCCAGAATGATTACTTTAGTTTATGTGACAAATTAAATTTGCGATTCGGGAAGAAAGATCTGCCCCACATCATCAGAAAAAAGATGCAAGATATTCGACAAGAGGGTAACTCTTTAGAAGAATTTGCAGATATCATTCAGGAGCTCACTTTAGATGGTTACCCTGATGCCTCAGAGAGTTTGGGCGAGACAATTGCCATTGATGCATTCCTACGGGGTGTTGAACATAAACGACCCGCTCTGATAGCTATGGATAAAGATCCGAGCACCCTGGAGGAGGCTGTACAAATGGTCAATGCAGCTATCCATAATCAAAGATTGATCATGGGTTCCAGAAGACCTGAGGTTCGAAAGGTCCGTTTTCCGGACGATGCTTCTGGTTTGATGGAGGCAGATAATCCTGAGCAGTTGAGAGGCATAACGGCTCCAAGAAGGATAGATAAATTTGAGAAAGATGTCGAAGGACTTAGGAAGGATATGGCGGAGATGAAGGTAGATGTTGCCGTGAGTGTCCAGAGCCGAGGCGTACATGGTCGCCATCACCTTCTGCTTCACCAAGATCTTCGCCTGTGCGATCATATGATGTTCGCATGTATGAGTTTAATCGTGACCCTATGACACTAGTCATTCCCATTAAAGTAAATGGTGTTTCCATTGATGTAGTGGTGGACACTGCGGCACAAGTGACAGTAATTGGCAATTTCTTTGCAAATAAATTACCTTACCCTTTAAAGAAGTTGGAGTCTATTACATTGAAAGGTGCAGGTAGAGACAATAGTATCCCTGCGGAAAGTGTTGAGCCAGTCACAATTGCATTAGGCTCTATGATGTTCAACTGGCCATTCCTTCTTGCCAATATTAATGATCCGATTATATTAGGTCTGGATTTATTGAAGGAACACAAGGCACCATTGATCTGACTAGACTGTGTCTGACAATTAATGGAGAACCGGTTCAAGCATCAATGTTGAGAGCCATGGGAAGGAAGCCCAAGTAGCTCGGGTAACATTGAAGCAGAAAGTGGTCGTTGGTCCTTTTGAGGCCGTGAAGACCACAGGTGTTTTGGATCAGGAGGTACAGAATGGTGTTGTGCTCCAGCCCTCATCTAAACTGGAGGGTCTGGTAACACCTCATACTGTGGCCACTGCCAAAGATTCGCAGATTCCTATTTTGTTAAGGAACCTGTCGGCCCAATATATTACTCTGGAACAAGACCACAACCTTGGTATTGTCACAGAAATTGAGGAGGTTTTAGACCCTAGAACAGAATTTCAACTTGCTGGTAATCCTATAAACCAGGACGGTTTACAGACTTCTACAGCCACTGAGGTGGACACCCCTGTGTTCATACAGGAGCTGTATGAGCGGTCGACATCAGGTTTATCAGAGACGCAGTCTTCGCAAGTTAAATCCATGTTAATCGAGTATCAGGATGCATTTGCAAAAGATGATCTTGATTTGGGTTTGTTCAAGGGGATAAGACATAAGGTTGACACAGGTAATGCACAACCTGTTCGTTCTAAACTTAGATGAACTCCTCTTGGTTTTGAGAATGAGGAAGAGAAACACCTTGCGGAAATGTTAGAGAAAGGTATCATAGTTCCATCAAAATCTGAGTGGTCGTCAGCTCCGGTATTAGTTCGGAAGAAAGACGGTACCGTGTGGTACTGCATTGATTTTCGAGCTCTGAACAGTCTAACTCGCAAAGACCGTTACCCCCTACCAAACATTGAGACATGTCTGGATGCACTTGGTGATGCTAAGTTCATCAGCACACTTGATATGGCAGCCGGGTATTGGCAGGTCGAGTTTGACCCAGCGGACCGCCACAAGCTCGCATTTATCCCAAGATATGGGCTCTTTGAATTTGTCCTGATGCCATTTGGTACGTGCAACAGCCCGGCTACCTTTCAGAGGTTGTTCAGCTGGTGTTGCTAGGTCTTAACTGCTGTGAGTGTCTTGCGTATTTAGATGACGTGGTAGTGACAGGGACTGACTTTGACAGTCATATGACCAACTTGAAAGCTGTCCTTTCCCGATTCCTGTTGCACAACCTTAAATTAAAACCTAAGAAGTGTAATCTGTTCCGTACAGAACTCTGTTTCTTAGGCAAGTTGGTGAGTGATAAGGGAATCACTGTTAAGCCAAACAATATGGAAAGCATCGCTAATTGGCCTGCTCCTAAGACCAGGAAAGAGCTGGAATCTTTCCTAGGGTTCATGAATTACCACCGAGAGCACATACAGGGTTTTGCTGGTATTTCTGCTCCTCTCTCTGCACTTACCAGTTCCAAAGTAGAGTATGACTGGACTCTAGAGCATCAGGTAGCTTGCGAGACACTTCAGGGTGCTATGGCCAACCCTGCAGTGTTAGGTTATCTGACACCGGATGGTACCTTCATACCGGATACTGATGCTTCAGCGGCTGCTATTGGTGCAGAGTTATCCCAAATTCAGAATGGGAAAGAGGTGCTTATTGGTTTTGCGAGCCGAACGTTGACACTGGCTCAGCGTAAATATTGTGTTACACGCAAAGAGTTTCTGGCCGTGGTAGCATTTACTAGGCAGTACCGTATGTACTTGCTAGGACGGTCATTTATTGTGTGGACTGACCATCACAGTCTCACGTGGCTGCTCAGTTTCAAGCACATCGAAGGACAACTAGCTAGATGGCTAGAAGAACTGTCCTAATATAATATGACGATGCAGTACAGTCCCGGTAAACAGCACTCTAATGCTGATTGTCTATCACGAGTTCCAAGTGATTCTTCACCTTGCCACTGTTATAAAGCTGGCCAATCTCTTAGTTCATTACCATGTGGTGGGTGCAAATATTGTACCAAGCTTCAGCAGCAATGGTCTCAATTTGATCAAGATGTTGATGATGTAATTCCTTTGGCTTTTCAAACCATAAGGGCCCTTCAACTGAGTAATAATGACCTATCAGACAGCGACACAGACAGCGACGATCCAGATGGACTGCTGAATGGTGTCCCCCAAACAGACCAGGTTATCGGAAGGTCAAACTGGTTAGACGCATTCTCTTCGGAAGATCTAAGGGAGCGTCAGTTGGAGGATCCTGATCTGAAGACAGTTGTATCATGGATTGAGCAGTCACACACACCTTCTGACGCGGAGCTATATTTAGCTAGTCCAGCTGTCAAGTTTTGGTGGGCTCGTTGTGATCACTTGATTTTTGTCGATAGCATTTTGCACTATCTCTGGGTAGAAGCAAATACCACACGGAATCTGCTGGTAGTCCCAAAGTTTCTCCAAAAGCTGGTTTTGGAGAATTGTCATGATTCCAAGCTTGCCAGTCACATGGGTGAGCAGAAGACATTAGAGAGAGTGAAGGCAAAATATATCTGGCACGGATACTTTCGTGATGTGGTGACGTATGTGAAATCCTGTCGGATTTGTAGCTGTAGCAAAAAAGCTTCCATCCGACCTAGAGCTGCTCTGGGCGAGTTCCATGCTGGTTTTTCCATGGAACGGGTAAATATGGACATTTTGGGCCCCTTTATCACATCTGCACTGGGAAATAGATATGTGTTAATGATCAAAGATCAGTTCACTAAATGGGTTGAGTGCTATGCGCTCCATGAACAAGGGGCAGAACTGGTAGCCAAAACGTATATGGAGCGTTTTGTCACCACATTTGGCTGTTCATATTTCTTACACACCGACCAGGGTCATAACTTTGAGAGCAACCTATTTAAGGAACTGTGCCACAGCTTATAGACCATGTTCGAATGGACAGATTGAACGTATAAACCGTACTGTCTTGCAGTGTATACGGTGTTACCTGCAAGAGCATGACAGACAGAAAGATTGGGACAAGTGTATTCCTTTCATGCTGGAGCTATACGATCTACTGTAAGCCACCAGACGGGGTATACTCCCAACATGATGATGCTTGGTCGAGAAGTACTACAGCCTATTGACATAATGTGCAAATGCCCTGTGTCTGTGACTACAGAGAATGCCCCTTCAGATGCCAGTGACTTCGTCCAACAGTTACAGCAAACGTTGCATGAAACTCATGAGATAGCACGGGATAACCTTAAAATGGCTCAGAAGCGCCAGAAAAAAAAGTATGATCTACGTTTGCATGAGCGTGCCTATCATGTTGGTGATGTAGTTTATCTTGCTACTTCTGCAATTAAAATAGGCCAGTCCAGTAAACTACAACCTCCTTGGACTGGTCCATTTATTATTTATAAAAAGTTGTCAGAAGCACTGTTCGGTAGCAAAAACCAACGCCGGGAACTAGTTGTTCACCATGATGGATTAAAGCTGTGCAGAGATCGTGATTTACCTCTCTGGATATTGCGAATGAGACGTGCTATAAGCTCTGAAGATCATGCCGATGATGATGACTTATTATCCTCCGATAATGGCGTTAGGTTATCTGATGATAACCATGCTTCCATTTTTGAAGAGGATTCGGATGAAACCATTCCATATGGTATTGATCCATCCTCATCAATTCTGCATAATGATCTAGATGCTGTTTTGACAGATGACCTGGATATCGACTCTGTTTTACCTGTCCCACAAATACAGCATCACTCTCCTAGGTGCATGAGGTGTCATGTCCGAGGAGAAACGCATAACACTTCCCCTAGGCGCATGAGGTGTCAGGTCCGAGGGGAACCGCATCACACTTTTTCCCTAGGCGCATGAGGTGTCAGGTCCGAGGGGAAATACATCACACATCTCCTAGAGATGACCAACTCCAAACTCACACCATTCAGAGTCGAACAGGAAGGCAGTGCCGTCTTCCCAACAGGTTCCTAGATTATGAAATGTATTAGAATGATCTTTAAGCATTCGTGAATTAGACTATGTAAGTCTTCATGGACCCTACTTGTCCAACTGAATAAACGTTCCTCTGGTTTCGTCTTATTACGGATTCATTTGGTCATGGTATTGTTGCCGACTGCAGTTAGCTTTTCGGTCGTAGTACAGTACTACAATAGTAATGTGATAATGTACAATGGTAACAGTAATTCAACATTAAAAGAATTACTGTAATCCAGATGATATGAAATTATGACTTCAAATTTTAACATTCTGAAGGACACTGAAGACATTCAACTTGTCCGGAAAACATTTATAATCATTGGCTTATGTTCCATTTCCATCTTAGCTTTAATTTCAGCAACAGCAAAATCGTGATGTTCTATTCTTTGTAAGTTTTTGGGAAACTAAATTAGTTGGACACATAAGCACATAGTGGCTTTTTCCAGCAATAATACTCCTTGAGATACCAAAAACCAACAGGGGTCCATCGCTGTATGACTCACAGAACGCGTTATTATAATTACGCATTTTTCAAATGACGCGTGAATAATTGCGCGTAGTAATGCGTGGTTATATTTACGCATTTCTTGATCACACATTACAAATATGCGTTGTCAAATGATGTGTAAATTGTTACACATTAATCATACGCATTGTATTGTTAACTGTATTTATTGTCCGTCATGACGTGTGGTCATAATAATGTTCTCTGTTTATGTGTATATGGATTAAATCCATGTACGCGCTTTTTATAAGTATATGCATCATATGTTATGATGCAAACTCATCTATGTATAGTGAACTTCAGTTTAGGTTAGCTATTTAATGCCAGTTCTACATTTGTCAGCTCAGATATTTTATAGGGTAGCTTAACTATATTATATATAGTTTTATTAGGTCAGCACAGATATTTTATAGGATAGCCCAGGTATATTAATTCTACATAGGTCAGTTCAGATATTTTATATTAGGCCAACATATTATATACTGCCATACCTAGGTATTTCATTTATTAAACGTGTAGCAATTACAAGTTAAAATGATGCAATGATGCATTATTACTCTATAATGCATAACTCATGCATATTTATTATGTGCATTACTCTATAATGCAGAAGTCTTGCATATGACAGCAAATTTATAATATGCATTTAGTAAAGACTGTATAAATCGTACAGATGCATTTCTTGCGCTTATCATTTCATAATGCGCGAAGTAATTGGCGCGTTAGTCATAGCGCAAATTCATATGTTTCTTTCTTCTGCTATTGTGATAGGGATAGTGGTTTTCCGGATTTCCTAAATTTGTGGATTCAGATCCGTTTCAATTATATAAGAGGTATATCATAAATGTTAAGGTTAAAAATGTCCACAAAATTAAAAAATATGCAATATTCATAGGTTTTCCTAGAATCTCACATATGTTAATTTCAGATCACACTTCCACTAAATTCATGTGAGATTATTTTTATTACTTCTTTATCAATTCGGCAATTCCGTAAATTCTGTCAGTTTTTTGCTGTGGTGGAAAACCACTGTCCTTAATGTTAGTTAGGATGCTATGCTATTTTAAATTCTGTAACGATGGCCCTCGTCCGGCAGCTGTTGATCTATCCATCTGTTTTATTATTAACAGCTCATTCTTTCTGGATGGATTAACACCTATGGGAAATTTTTTTTTTAATTGGTAAATTCAAATTCTACATTTAGCAGTTGAGCGTCAATGCCTGTGTGTTTTTTATGGTATGTAAATTTTTAAGGATTAGATTTTTAGATAAGATTTTCAATTAAATAACCATGTTTTTATAAACGGGGGAGAGTGTGGTGCTGGCGGTATCCCGCAATTCCGTAGTTCGTGTTTCGCGACTGCCTGGCTAGCTGATTCCCGCCGTTTCTATGGACGCCCGGCAGTCGTACCTTGGAATCCGAACTGCGCACATCTGCCGCTGGTTCCACGGGCCGATTCGAGACCTCTGTTGGGTGAGTAACCTTTTATACGTAGCTAAGTTACTACAATAATAATAATAATAATAATAATAATAATAATAATAATAATAATAATAATGATGGATTCTTTGAGATGGAACGTGTCTAAAAGTGAGTCTGTGTGTGTATATGAAAGGCTTTGATTATTCGCCTCGCCGGGAATAATTATGGATCACCCGCTGAGCTTGAATAAAAGGCTGTTTAGAGCACAGTCGTTAACTTTCCTAAACCAAACGCTAATGATTTATCAACTTCAACCAAGCAGACCAGATGCAACATGGTATCCACGGTATGAATAAGGAATATATGGCTTAATATTTGGAATCTATTGTAAATGTACGTTTCTGCCACATATCTCAATCCGTACCATTCATTTCTCAGTCACATTACTTTGTCGAATACTGATTCATACAATTGCAGTATGTATTTGTCGATTTGTCATTTTAACAACAATATGGCAGAGGGACGCGCTGCAGAGGGACACACATCTTACAACAATCACAAAGTCACGTGACTTTGCGTTATTTTTCAGGGTTACACATGCATAGTGAAGAAGTCACAATATTTCGTGATACCGCAGGTGATTGGGCTAGTACTGTGCCAGTATTGGACCAATACAGACTCAGTAAGCTGCGTTTTGAGAAGTAGTGAGAAAATGTTGCCTCGTCGTCTTTATTGAATTCACTCTAGTTTTGACAAAACCCCTGAAAAATCCAAGATGGCCACCGAAATTGCGTATAAATATATAAACTTCTATGAATCCTTTTCTATGATAGGTTGAATAGTCATTTATGTTATAAATCTATGGCTTCCAGGTCGTCGATGACGTATTTTAACATTTCGATTAATAAAATGTAATGTCTGGTAGGTAACTTTAATATGTATCAAAATAAATGCAAACATGGCAATCTAGTACACGGTTATTTGTTAAATTATTTGTGCCTGTTGTGATCCGCTGAAGCTGTTTGTGTGAGGTGATGTGCAATTTACATGTGGTTATTGCAACAATTGCATAGAAATATAAGGCACACATTTTACTTCAGCCAAGGAAACATGTTACACATTTTATGAGGACTCGTAGTTGAGGACGTTTTCATAATATGTGCGCCAGAGTAATTTACAAAAGAAGAACAAAGAACAAATGTAAAATAAAAAGAGACTACCATTTACTATGCATTTGAGTGGGTCGTTTTCTTTTAATCCTATGCAATGGACCTGTTTTACCGATGACACCCCCCCCCCCCGCCCTGCCCCCCCCCCCCCAAACATCTCTAGCTAAGCTCCACCCACGCTTCGCTCGTGTTGGGATCGATCGATCTCTAAACACTCTGACTATCAATTTTCCAAAAAATACACGGGTAAGCTGTTGAATATTTTGAAATTAATTTGACTGGGTACTGTTGCTGCCTGGCAGCAACAGTGCCCACGCAAATTAGTTTCAAAATATTCAACAATATGTGTATTAAATAGCAAAGAATTACAAAGACACACAATTCATGAAACGTGTCGGAGTATTTGAGATTTGATGACGTCTATATGGAACTGTTTGTGACGTAATCATTGTGACGTCATCATACACGCGCTGAGCAGATTGTGACGTCATACGAGGTCAGATGATGGATGGATACTCAGGAAAGGTGAATTATATCTCATGCACATATTATGCTGAGTGTTTACATGCAAACTTCATTTAAATTTTTCATATTTTCTGGGTGTGAATTCATAAAATAGAGTTAGACTGGACGCCCTGCATCGATTGCCAGCAAGTTAGCTCTGACTCTTGAAATACATATTGCAGAGGCCTAGAACCAGCGGCGCCAGGACAGCTGCATGCACGCTAAACATTAAACAAATTTTTCTGTGAAAAAGGAAAGTAGGATGGCAATCTCTATCAGATTTTAACATTTTCTTTTCTGACTTTCATACTCGAACCATGATCACTGAGCCACAGAATAGCATATAGCCGGTTTCTGAATCGAATGGATTAATCATGGCATTGGTGTGGTCGAAGAGATTATGGGTTATGATGCTTGACGCTTTCATCAGTTGCGGGTTCGATTCCCTGCGAATCTATTATCAGAATAGTGACTTACAAGCGGCGAGTGTAACCTAGATATTTGACCAACTTTAAACTCAAATTATTTGTGGACAGCCGGAAAATGAATGCCATATTTGGTGATTCTACCTTCTTGAATTCAAGCGATAAGAGGTAGAGACACGCCGAAAGACAAGTGGCAGTGACGCGATAACGGACAATGGTTTCTAGCAGATGCACGAGGTATCAATTAAATCAAATTAGTTTCAATAAATCAGCATGTGCTTAACTATAGCACGTATATTGTCTTCACATTTATTATGATCAATACATATTACATTCCCTTTGATACCAATTACAGTTTCGAGCAGTTACAAAATGGCGAAAATTATTTTATTGGAATTGCTAATTTGTATGATTTTAATTGCCTAATTTCAATCGCTGTTAGGAAATTGTATCAGAAATAAAATATTCACCAGCTCCTTCCTTCAGGTACCAGTCCATTCTCCCCGCATTCTATCGATTTCTCTATCAGTAAATTCTCCATTTGTTGCTTCGTTGTTTAGTACCTCTGTCTATCCAAACATAGACCCATCTATCTGTCTATCCATCCGCCCATCAGCCAATCCGCCGAATTGTATGACTTTGATGAATATATAATTTAATAAAGATTTTGTTAAATACTAATTTGACTGGGAGCTGTCAAATTATTCCACAAATTACCCATATAGGTACCTTAACACTAAGGCCGTGTTCCATTTACCGATTTAATCAGGAATAACATCAAACTTCAGTATGGCGCTATGCCTGATTAGGTCTCTTGTGAGAACACAGCCCTAGATTCTGCCAACTCAGGTTCAACATTTTGGAGGGATTCCGACACACGTAAACAACGAGCGGAGATTACGTGGAAATGGGCGGGACAAAGCTAGAAATCGGCGGAATCATAGATAGAAATAGATCTCTCTAATGTGTTTAAAACGGTGGAAAATATGACATGTGACACTCTCTCTCGAGCAGATTGATTCATGTTTTATATTTCAGTACTATTCCATCAATATTTTGTCATTTAACTCTCTGCCTTCTGCAATCCACCATACAGTAATGTCAATGGGCAGTAACATGTTGAATATTTTGAAAACAGTTTGACTGAAAGGTGTTGGTGGTTTAGCTACCGACAACTTTCAGTCAAATTATTTTCAAAATATTTAGCACATCCAGAGGAAAATGGAATATGTAATAAGAAGCTGATATCACGGAACATAGCTAATGAAGATATTGAGATAAACTGATTCTTATGATTTCGATCAGTCAAGTGGAAATTGGTGATGTTGTAATATCGAAGTCTTAGAAGGACATTGAGATGGAAGGAAATTGCATTTTCCTCTTCAACGATGTCGGGTGATTGTTTCGCATTGTAGTTACCTCTATCAACCCGTATTTTTTAGAATACAATTTTGGGTAATATATATTTTAGTATGCAACACATTGTATGTTTACACTCTGTTTATAATGGAGGGATTTGATCTGTTACTCAATTATATGACGTCATGATCAAAGTACACTTGATGTGTGATGTAAAAATCAAATGAGGTAGGTTCGACAAGTAACGGAAGAGGTCCGACTGTATCCATTTGAATGGACATTTCCTGTTTTGCTAAGCCCCGCTCACTGAGAGCTAAACATCACCCACACATCGCTCGTGTTGGAATCAATCGATCTCTGAACTTCCTGACTATCAATTTCCAGAAAACTATATAAGTAAGCTGTTGAATATTTTGAAACTAATTTGACTTGGTGCTGTGGCTGCCTATGGCATCAACAGCTCCAAGTCAATTAGGTTAAAAATATTCAACATAATTTGTATTAAATAGACATACAATTCGTACAACAATGCATAGTCCGTCTTCAAATATGCGTTCGTGACGTACTTATCTATGTCATTCATGCTGCCATTGGTTATGATGTCATTCTCACATCCCGAAGTTAATTATGACGTCATATCCTGGATGAATAAAGTGGAAAGGTTTATTCTAGACCTTTGTGGTGAATTTAAAATGTATTAAACATTCTTTCAAATATTTTGAATTTAATTTGACTGGGAGATGTTGCTGCTGTTTGTAAGTCAAGTTAGGTTCAAAATACTCAATGCTTTACCTGCCTAGGAACCTTGCAATTATGCTTTTGGGAATTCGTGGTTCAAAGTAGCAAAATAGATTCAAACGTGCGCTTGGTTTGAGCCTTGATTTCGAATGCTCGGGAAATAACAAGAAATTGATGCCTTTATCCGTTTGCCTGTGCTCTTGCCGAAATACAGTAAATTTATGTTAGAAAGTCTACCTCAAAATTCCAGGTATTAGATATTTTGAAACTAATCATCGGCGCCGGAAGCAAATTCGAGGGGTGGTGCAGGTTCCACTAAACTGGCCACTGGATGGCATTGTCTGGAGGAAGATATGCAATGGGTGTCCTCGCCACCCCCCCCCCCCCCCACCCATCCCCACCCCATCATCGTCCCCTCTCAAAGAAGGGGATTTGTAAAGACCCACCTACCTAATCACCATGAGAAATAAGCCTTGTAAGGTGCAGGCTAATGACTCGCTTTCCTGCATTCTGAGTTTCTTATGATTACGTATAAATGTTAGAGTCATGTTAATCGAAGAACGTGTGTATTCTTTGGTCAATTGAACCTATTTCCAATTCACAATGTCGGCGAGCGGGCGAGCGGGTTGTTGTGTCAGATGCACACGTTGAGTGCGAGTGCATTCGTGCCTTTACGGTGGACCTGCACAGTTTGCCTTGAAAATATTTAATTAGACCTTAGTTCCTAATTATTTTTGCAATCAGCGGGATTCAGAGGAAAGGTGTTTTTGTTGTGAAAACTAGGTTATCCAAGACAAATCTACCAATCATGTTGAAAATGTAAACAAGGATGATTTCGCAGCCTCTTACTAAGCCATATTGGCAGCGTGGGTGTCAGAGGTAGACCTACATTTGGCCTGGACTATTCAAAGGAGGCCTTCAAATGTCTGACTTTGTTTACGTATGGATAGTGGCATAATCTTATATGGTTACTCTCAGATGGCTTGATATATCACGATCATACGAGTTGGTAGGGGTGAGGTGGGTGGGGTGGGGGAGCTCATACTCATATAAATAGTACAGCATTAAAAATCTAACATGATGATATGATTGTTACTTAGAGATGCAGGAGATATAGAAGATGCCTTCTAACCGCATCTAACTTTTACATTCTTTCGATGGAGGCCTCAGCCACACCCTCCTCCGATTCTATATATGTGTGTGTGTATATATGGGGCGGGTGGGGTGGGGGTGGTGGGGATCTGGAGGGGGTGGGGGTGGGGGTGGGGGGTGTAGGGTTGCGGCAACAAATCATAGACACATTCCTCAAATACTCCCGCCGACATTGCACTTCGAGTATGTGTATACACATTATTTCTACTGTTGCATCTGCTTCTCACGTCAATTTAAAATTTGAGTTTGCGAGTTGCAGTTGATTCTAATATCCCTTATTGGTTTCACATTGCTGCAGGAAGCCACCCATCATCGCACGTATATTCTGTTCTAACCACCACGCAAGCCATTAACGGAGTGTGGACCAGTATCACTTAAGAATTCAAATAGCCTATGATTATGTATCTTACCTTTACTTGCAAATATACATGAAACGTTTACAGAAAAAAGCCGCCACTTAATTAGCGTTTGCATTGATGATTTGATTCGGCCAAGAAGCAGACCCATATTCCTATATGGACTTGTGTTAATGCCAAAACATCCAGACTTTAATACAATTGCTCAGTCTACTCTATATATTCAAGAAATCTCGGGAAAAGGCACAGCTGCCCCCACCGCCCCCTGCCCAAAGGGCAACGTGGTGGGGGGGGGGGCAGCTGTCCCCGCTTCCCCCGTGCTTCCGGCGTCCCTGGAACTAATTTGACTGTGTGGTGATGTTGCATATGGCAGAAGAAGAAAATGATGATGAAAAATTAGATTTTGTACAAAGACCATAAACCCGGTTTTCGAAGGTGTTCAACTAGAGGTTGGCAAAATTGACGGAGGGAGACCGATGGATGGACAGATGAACTACCATTAGAAAATATAGTACCCAATGCTAGAAACTCAGTTTCTGAAGTCAAATACTTGCAACTGTGCGCATTTCTCGCAACGCGCCATTGTAGTTTATAACAATAGTATACCTTGTTTTCTTAAGAAATGAGGGGCATGTGTAAAACGGCCATAGTGCGTGTCAGTATACATTTGCAATCCTATAACTAACACATAAATGCAAGCCCCAAAATTGTATTTGGCAATGTTGTAGATATAAAAAAATATTGGTAAAGAAACCTTTATGGAGTCACATTTGTATTTCTGGTTGATAAGCAATGACACAATACTAGCAACGTATCAGTGTCGAAAGAAAAACGTCCCTAGCATACGCGATTGGCCAGACCATGGACAAGGCTCTCTACATGTTCATTTAAGCAAGAACATCATATGCTACCGCTCCCTAATATTTATGGCAAATATTGCCTAAACATGTTTACGCATATAACGGTCTGGGACAACATGCTTTTCCTGCATGCCAATATAGGCCACACATTAGCATGGGAAAGCTGACAGAGAAGAGGGCATGAGAAGAAGATTTCTGATCACCTCATAGACATTTTAGGCAGCTGTATTGCTTCGCATAGACAATAACACAGGATTCAATTGTAGTGCCTTTTAAGACTGTCTTAATTTATTTTGACAAGCTTTCGCACATAAACGTGCTTCATCACACGATAAAGCACATTTATGTGCTAAAGCTCGTAAAAATAAACTAAGTTAGTCTTCAAAGATGCTACCTTTTAGTTTCTGCTTTAATGATAACCGCAGTAAGCTTTTACTAAGGAATCAATCGCACACTTTCGTTGTCTACCTGCAACAGTTTAACATGACACATTACTCGAATATTCAAGAGAGTACGCTTAAGAAGTCCTTTACATTGGCTTTATTATAGGATTACATATATCTTATCTGTTGGGCGTTCCGTAATTTGTCTCATGATCCAATGATGGGTGTGTGTATTTCGTGCAATGCTATCACATTGTAGAGAACTCGATACATAATGCCTGGCTTTCATGACGCCAGTGATCCCATCACATCAAGTATGCATTGCATAACTGATGGGTCTGTGGATGAGATTTACATTAACCAAAGCGTAACACGGTAGATAGGACTGGGAGACTAGAGGCAGTTATAAGATCTGTGAATCCGGATTAGAGGAGACCAGTGGACAATGGGCCATTTTATGTTACTCTTGGTCATAGCTCACATAGCTTGAGTCTATGATTCAACTTTCCTAGTTTAATATATTCTGTGATCTATTCCTTAAGATTTACCTCCATTTCCACAGCTCTCATCAGTCGCCATCAAAGGAGAAATAACTTCGAATGTTTCCGAACAGTACACTTGAACATAATGTAGGAAATGTCCTGTTAAATATTTTGGACTTTGAATTAATTTCAAAATATTCAAAAGTACGTTTTATGCTATTTTGTAAATATATTGAATAATTTCTGGGCTGTACTGTACTACGCTGCACACTTTCTTTTGATGATTCCAACCCATCATCTCATCGATAATTTAAAAGATAATTTGTGAGAAATCTCAGCGTATCCTGTGGGTAATTAAGTTCCTGAGTGTACGCGAGATTTCCTTATTACTACCCAGAGATCGTCAGCACACGTGCATCAATAGCCCCACTAATGGTACTATCAAATAACGTGTGGAGACAAGAATAGTACGACACATTTCATAATACAGGACGACTCGTAGTAGCATCTACTATGGAGGTGATCGATGGGATGGCGGAAGAAAATAAATACTTTATTTATTCATGATGGAGACGTTGACGAATACACTTACATGTAAATGAATATGAATGATTTGATCTCCTTGGGACTGGCAGCAGGCACTCAAATCTCTCGTCTGAGGGCCGTCCTGGTGTGAAAGTCTCTACTCATATTTACAAATACAATTGAGAATACGTCTTAAAGGTGTAAATTCACACCATAATGCCTGAAAATAAAATTGTAAAAGTTATACACTTTTATAGGCTTAAACCTTGTAACTAGTCCTTATATGTAATGAAGAAATATACATCTTAAAATACTGTGATTTCATTTTGTATAAATAAATAAAAAATTTTAATTGTGAATTTGATGTAGTGACTCGAGTCTCTAATTCAATTTCACCGCTTAAAAAAAATGTCTTTTTTTAATATGGAATGAAATCATTATGTCTTCAATTATGACGTCATATACTTGAGCAACATATCCGATTCATCCACTGCACGCTGCTCTGACTATTCCCTTTAAACTAAATTAATGTTCTTTTATTTTCTTCACGGTTTTAGAAGACCACAGTCATTAGTGTGCATATGTAAGACATTCTGGTTGAATAAGGGTTTATGGATTTCAGGTTTGCCTACTCAAAGGACTATTACATATTCAGAGTATAATATTATTAATTGTAAAGTCTTCGAGCCATGTAGTTTTCAACAAAATGGCAGTACGTCTATATCACCTGATTGAACTCGCGACATACAACTTCATGGTAAATAAAAGCGATCCGGGATAGCAAACTCTCTCCCGTTTTTACACACATCATCATGATCACCCCACCCACCCACCCCCATCCACCTAACCGCCACCCGCACATATTCCTGGATTATAGTCAAAGCTGTAGAATCCTAGAGTACGGTAAACTTGTACTTCTGTTAACGTTTAAGTCAAATCGGACAAGCAGACTCAGGCAGAGATATTCATGTAAAAATATCCGATTTGGGACCTGGGACAAAATATGGAAATCCGCGGAGAGTTAAGGTTCTTTGTTGTGCTAAAATTTGCGCCAAATCGGATGAGTAGCGGTTGAGGTACAGATCCGGACGCACAACTGAAAGCACAAATGGACAGACAAAAAGACCCGCATGCGATACACTTTTCCGTTACAGGGTGATGTATAAATGTTGTGGCCTTCCTTAATCTTTTTGAACTATGAATTCCTAGAAACTCAATTTCAACATAATTATAAATGCAAGCCGGTGAGTATTTTGTAACTGATTTAGCGAAGGGGTGGTTTGCGTGGGGTGGGCGTTGCTCCCAATGACAGCCCCGCACCCCAGTCAAATTAGATTCAAAATATTGAACAACATGATTTGTAAATTGTAACTTCGTCAACGACACACAATTCATAAGTCTTACTGACAAACATTTCGATTTTCGTGACCGAGCTACGTCATATTCACGTATGTATGATTACTTTATTCTGTGGCTGTAGTTGTAGACACATCTTACAGCTGCAATCAGTCCTTCTTCGCATTTACCCACTGTGTTTTGTCCTTTTGACCAAAAACTTTAGCATCCTCAGATCTATTTTTGATCTCAGTGTTTCAAGTCCTGTTTTCTTGAGGTCACCTAGCAGGATTCTTAACATATTTATGTAATGCTGTCTTCTCCTGGCTTTATATTGTGCTGCAGTATCATTTTGATTGTGCCGTCAGTTACTATGTGACGTAGACCTATTTAACAATGACGTCTGATACTTAGTTGAGTGACAAATCGGATCTCTACATTGCATAAATGCTATTTATTTCCATAGTTTCATATGAAGGTCGACTGGGCACCTGTCAACACTAACCATCATACCGATTAGATCAGCTCTATTTTCTGATAACGTTATTTATGGAGAGTCTAAAGGTAAGAAAACGAGCAAATGCTTTCTAGGATCTTGGCAAGAGTTCCGTCATCATCAACATCCACCTCAGTATTGAAAACGTGCTTATGAATGTCGGCATATACCATATAATCAAGCCTATGAGCCAGGTATTATACAACAAACACAGCAACGTACTTTTTCTACGTTTGCAGCAAACAGGTATAGTAACTACGAAAACATATGCATTATTCAACAGTGAAATAGTTATCAAATTCATTTGTTGGAACTAGTTTTGTAGGTACTAATCAACTCAGCGCAAAGCACACACATGATTTGTTAGCTGTAATACATGATCGATGTGGCGATAAACCTGATAAATCACGTTTCCACTGTATCCAATCATCATATGATATCATAATCACCGTATATAATGACAGCACAACCAATGGTGTCATTATGACGTCATGAATGACGTAGACAAGTACATCACGAACGCATAGTTGAAGACGGACTATGCGTTATAGTACGAATTTTGTGTCTTTACTATTTAATAAATATCCTGTTGAATATTTTGAAGCTAATTTGACTGGACCCAGTCAATTTAGTTTCAAAATATTTAACAGCTTATCTGTATAGTTTTCTGAAAATTGATAGTCAGTGAGTTCAGGGATCGATCGATCCTACCACGAGCGAGGTGTAAGTGGAACTTGGCTAGCAGTGGGCGGGGTGCTGGCATAGGGAGCTGACGAGGGCAGTAGGACTGCTTACATAATAATGATAACAACAATAATGAATGTATTATTCTATTTCGGGCTACCTGCCCTTGCGGTGCTTCAAGTGGTATTATAGTATTACTATTTAATAAACTTGCTATTGAAAATTAATCCCTCTTGAGTCAACTTAACATTTTCATGGTCAAACTGGCCGAAACAGCTTTGCAGTGACCGTGAGGCATGTCTATTAGCAAGTTATGTGAAGAGTATTTTTGAAAATTAGCCACTAGAATGACTGGCTCACTAACCGAACCAGTCATTCCAGTGGTAAAATTTCAAAAATATCCTTGACTTGACCTGCAAACGGATACTGGGTAAGCCAAAGCTTGGATTTTCAGACTTAATTTTACAAAAATATAGTGTTCTCACATTAAAATTTCTCTAAATGTGTTGACAATCAAAATGCTTAGTTGATATAAGTAGTACTTTGAGCGCTTTGAGGTACTGTTGACACAAGAGGGGGTAACTGCTTTCTCATACAATGATTTAATAGATGATGCTATATTTTTTGGGAAATGTGTTTATTGGTCGTAATAGAGGGACACATTTCTAGCAGGTTTATCTGTGGTAATAGAGGGACACATTTCTAACAACGTTTCTCTGTGGTAATAGAGGGACACATTTCTAGCCGGATTATCTCTGGTAATAGAGGGACACATTTCTAACATGTTTAGCTGTGGTAATAGAGGGACATATTTCTAGCAGTTTATCTGTGGTAATAGAGCGACACATTTCTAACATGTTTCTCTGTGGTAAAAGAGGGACACATTTCTAGCCGCATTATCGCTGGTAATAGAGGGACACATTTCTAACATGTTTAGCTGTGATAATAGAGGAACACATTTCTAGCAGTTTATCTGTGGTACTAGAGCGACACATTTCTAGCACGTTTATCTGTGGTAGTAGAGGGAGACATTTCTAGCTAAGCTCTATCCACTTGTACGCTGTGGAATGTTTTGAAACTAAGTTGACTGAGGGGGGGGGTACTGGGAGCTGACAGACCTAGAGGAGTACGCCGTCTTGACAGCGACGTCAGCTAGCAAGTGACATATTTCATTATGACGCCACATGCGTGAGTGCCAGATCGGATACGTCCGTTCAGTTAGCAATACCTATGTGGCCGAATTCAATATTTCGACAAATGCCATCGCCACCAGTTCCACCTCAGTCAGTGTTATTTAAACCTTTATTCCAGACTTACCTCTTGCGAACAATTATTCTCAATATAGGCCTAACTGATAATTATTTTAAAACTAAGTGCGCAGGAACATGTTGCTGTCTATGGCAGGAACAGATTCCTATCAAATTACCTTCAACATATTCAGCAGATTACCCATACCCTAACATATATTTGCGACTTCGCAGACATTGCGTCCACCAACTCCTGTGTAAATTCAATTAGTAGAAATTTTCTTATCCATGAAGTTCCTTCATACCATCACCTAATGCAGCTTTGATGTTACCATTGGGTATGCTACTAATGATGCCAATTTGGCAATCTCATTTACTCTGAAATCGCTGATTAATTGACTTCAATGCTTCAATCACGTCCACAGTATTGAGAAATTAGTGTTCGTTTAGTAGTCATAATTCCAGCACACCAACGACTTGACAATAATAATAATAATAATAATAATAATAATAATAATAATAATAATAATAATAATAATAATAATGGATTCTTTGAGACGGAGCACGCCTGAAAGTGAGTCTGTGTGTGAACATGGAAGTCTTTGATTATTCGCTTCGCCAGCAATAATTATGTACCACCCGCTGACCTTGAAAAAAAGGCTGTTTCGAGCACAGTCGTTAACTTTCCTAGACCATACTCTAATGATTTATTAAATTCAACCAAGCAGACCAGATGCAACACAGTATCCAGTCCACGGTATAGAATAAGGAATATATATCTTAATATTTAGAATCTATTGTAAATGTACGTTTCTGGCGCATATCTCAAGCCTTAACATTCATTTTAACAATAATATGGCAGAGGGACACGCTGCAGAGGGACACACATCTTACAACAATCACCAAGTCACGTGGCTTTGCGTTATCCTTCAAGGTTACAAGTGCATAGTGAAGAAAGCACAATATTTCGTGATATCGCAGGTGATTGGGCTGGTACTGTGCCGGTATTGGACCAATACAGATTCAGTAACCTGCGTTTTGAGAAATACCGATAAAATGTTGCCTTGCCGTCTTCTTAAATTCACTCCTGACAAATCGAAGATGGCCACAGAAATTGCGTATACATGTATAAAGTTCTATGAATCCGCTTCTATGATAGGTTGAATAGTCATTTATGTTCTAAATCTATGGCTTCCAGGGCGTCGATGAACACACGTGTCATGC
>CM067372.1:159017078-159053379 GCA_034401795.1 Chaetoderma sp. LZ-2023a | reverse complement strand
CGCATGACACGTGTGTTCGATTTGGGACCTGGGACAAAATATGGAAATCCTCGGAGAGTTAAGGTTCCTTGTTGTGCTAAAATTTGCGCCAAATCGGATGAGTAGCGGTTGAGGTACAGATCCGGACGCACAACTAAAAGCACAAATGGACAGACAGAAAGACCCGCATGCGATACACTTTTCCTTTACGGGGTGATGTATACATTTTGTGGCCTTTCTTAATCCTTTTGAACCATGAATTCCTAGAAACTCAATTTCAACATAATTATAAATACAAGCCTGTGAGTATTTTGTAACTGATTTAGCGAAGGGGTGGTTGGGGGTGGGGTGGGCGTTGCTCCCAATGATAGCCCCGCACCCCAGTCAAATTAGATTCAAAATATTGAACAACATGATTTGTAAATTGTAACTTCGTCAACGACACACAATTCATAAGTCTTACTGACAAACATTTCGATTTTCGTGACCGAGCTACGTCATATTCACGTATGTATGATTACTTTATTCTGTGGCTGTAGTTGTAGACACATCTTACAGCTGCAATCAGTCCTTCTTCGCATTTACCCACTGCGTTTTGTCCTTTTGGCCAAAAACTTTAGCATCCTCAGATCTATTTTTGATCTCAGTGTTTCAAGTCCTGCTTTCTTGAGGCCACCTAGCAGGATTCTTAAAATATTTATGTAATGCTGTCTTCTCCTGGCTTTATATTGTGCTGCAGTATCATTTTGATTGTGCCGTCAGTTACTATGTGACGTAGACCTATTTAACAATGACGTCTGATACTTAGTTGAGTGACAAATCGGATCTCCGCGTTGCATAAATGCTATTTATTTCCATAGTTTCATATGAAGGTCGACTGGGCACCTGCCAACTCTAACCATCACACCGATTAGATCAGCTCTATTTTCTGATGACGTTATTAATGGAGAGTCTAAAGGTAAGAAAACGATCAACCTATCTCATTAATGAACATAGATGCAATTAATGCTTTCTAGGATCTTGGTAATAGTTCCGTGATCATCAACATCCACCTCAGTATTAAAAACGTGCTTATGAATGTCGGCATATACCATATAATCAAGCCTATGAGCCAGGTATTATACAACAAACACAGCAACGTACTTTTTCTACGTTCGCAGCAAACAGGTATAGTAACTACGAACACATATGCATTATTCAGCAGTGAAATAGTTATCAAATTCATTTGTTGGAACTAGTTTTGTAGGTACTAATCAACTCAGCGCAAAGCACACACATGATTTGTTAGCTGTAATACATGATCGATGTGGCGATAAACCTGATAAATCACGTTTCCACTGTATCCAATCATCATATGATATCATAATCACCGTATATAATGACAGCACAACCAATGGTGTCATTATGACGTCATGAATGACATAGACAAGTACATCACGAACGCATAGTTGAAGACGGACTATGCGTTATAGTACGAATTTTGTGTCTTTACTATTTAATAAATATCCTGTTGAATATTTTGAAGCTAATTTGACTGGACCCAGTCAATTTAGTTTCAAAATATTTAACAGCTTATCTGTATAGTTTTCTGAAAATTGATAGTCAGTGAGTTCAGGGATCGATCGATCCTACCACGAGCGAGGTGTAAGTGGAACTTGGCTAGCGGTGGGCTGGGTGCTGGCATAGGGAGCTGACGAGGGCAGTAGGACTGCTTACATAATAATGATAACAACAATAATGAATGTATTATTCTATTTCGGGCTACCTGCCCTTGCGGTGCTTCAAGTGGTATTATAGTATTACTATTTAATAAACTTGCTATTGAAAATTAATCCCTCTTGAGTCAACTTAACATTTTCATGGTCAAACTGGCCGAAACAGCTTTGCAGTGACCGTGAGGCATGTCTATTAGCAAGTTATGTGAAGAGTATTTTTGAAAATTAGCCACTAGAATGACTGGCTCACTAACCGAACCAGTCATTCCAGTGGTAAAATTTCAAAAATATCCTTGACTTGACCTGCAAACGGATACTGGGTAAGCCAAAGCTTGGATTTTCAGACTTAATTTTACAAAAATATAGTGTTCTCACATTAAAATTTCTCTAAATGTGTTGACAATCAAAATGCTTAGTTGATATAAGTAGTACTTTGAGCGCTTTGAGGTACTGTTGACACAAGAGGGGGTAACTGCTTTCTCATACAATGATTTAATAGATGATGCTATATTTTTTGGGAAATGTGTTTATTGGTCGTAATAGAGGGACACATTTCTAGCAGGTTTATCTGTGGTAATAGAGGGACACATTTCTAACATGTTTCTCTGTGGTAATAGAGGGACACATTTCTAGCCGGATTATCTCTGGTAATAGAGGGACACATTTCTAACATGTTTAGCTGTGGTAATAGAGGGACATATTTCTAGCAGTTTATCTGTGGTAATAGAGCGACACATTTCTAACATGTTTCTCTGTGGTAAAAGAGGGACACATTTCTAGCCGCATTATCGCTGGTAATAGAGGGACACATTTCTAACATGTTTAGCTGTGATAATAGAGGAACACATTTCTAGCAGTTTATCTGTGGTACTAGAGCGACACATTTCTAGCACGTTTATCTGTGGTAGTAGAGGGAGACATTTCTAGCTAAGCTCTATCCACTTGTACGCTGTGGAATGTTTGAAACTAATTTGACTGAGGGGGGGGGGGGTTACTGGGAGCTGACAGACCTAGAGGAGTACGCCGTCTTGACAGCGACGTCAGCTAGCAAGTGACATATTTCATTATGACGCCACATGCGTGAGTGCCAGATCGGATACGTCCGTTCAGTTAGCAATACCTATGTGGCCGAATTCAATATTTCGACAAATGCCATCGCCACCAGTTCCACCTCAGTCAGTGTTATTTAAACCTTTATTCCAGACTTACCTCTTGCGAACAATTATTCTCAATATAGGCCTAACTGATAATTATTTTAAAACTAAGTGCGCAGGAACATGTTGCTGTCTATGGCAGGAACAGATTCCTATCAAATTACCTTCAACATATTCAGCAGATTACCCATACCCTAACATATATTTGCGACTTCGCAGACATTGCGTCCACCAACTCCTGTGTAAATTCAATTAGTAGAAATTTTCTTATCCATGAAGTTCCTTCATACCATCACCTAATGCAGCTTTGATGTTACCATTGCGTATGCTACTAATGATGCCAATTTGGCAATCTCATTTACTCTGAAATCGCTGGTTAATTGACTTCAATGCTTCAATCACGTCCACAGTATTGAGAAATTAGTGTTCGTTTAGTAGTCATAATTCCAGCACACCAACGACTTGACAATAATAATAATAATAATAATAATAATAATAATAATAATAATAATAATAATAATAATAATAATGGATTCTTTGAGACGGAGCACGCCTGAAAGTGAGTCTGTGTGTGAACATGGAAGTCTTTGATTATTCGCTTCGCCGGCAATAATTATGTACCACCCGCTGACCTTGAAAAAAAGGCTGTTTCGAGCACAGTCGTTAACTTTCCTAGACCATACTCTAATGATTTATTAAATTCAACCAAGCAGACCAGATGCAACACAGTATCCAGTCCACGGTATAGAATAAGGAATATATATCTTAATATTTAGAATCTATTGTAAATGTACGTTTCTGGCGCATATCTCAAGCCTTAACATTCATTTCGCAGTCACATTACTTTGCCGAATACTGATCCATACAATTGCAGTATGTATTCGACTATGCGCCATTTTAACAATAATATGGCAGAGGGACACGCTGCAGAGGGACACACATCTTACAACAATCACCAAGTCACGTGGCTTTGCGTTATCCTTCAAGGTTACAAGTGCATAGTGAAGAAAGCACAATATTTCGTGATATCGCAGGTGATTGGGCTGGTACTGTGCCGGTATTGGACCAATACAGATTCAGTAACCTGCGTTTTGAGAAATACCGATAAAATGTTGCCTTGCCGTCTTCTTAAATTCACTCCTGACAAATCCAAGATGGCCACAGAAATTGCGTATACATATATAAAGTTCTATGAATCCGCTTCTATGATAGGTTGAATAGTCATTTATGTTCTAAATCTATGGCTTCCAGGGCGTCGATGACGTATTTTAATATTTCGAATAATAAAATGTAATGTCAGGTAGATAACTTTAATATGTATCAAAATAAATGCAAAAATGGCAATCTAGTACACGGTTATGTGTTAAATTATTTGTGCCTGTTGTGATCCTCTGAAGATGTCAGAAATCAAATTAGTGCTTAACTATAGCACGTATAATTTCTTCACATTTATTATGATCAATACATATTCCATTCCGTTTGGTACCGATTACAGTTTCGAGCAGGTACAAAATGCAAAAAAAATCTAACTGATTTTATTGGAATTGCTAATTTGTACGATTTTAATCGTCTCATTTCAATCGCTGTTAGGAAATTGTATCTGAAATAAAATATTCACCAGCTTCTTCCTTCAGGTACCAGTCCATTCTCCCTGCATTCAATCGATTTCTCTATCAGTAAATTCTCCATTTGTTGATTCGTTGTTTAGTACCTCTGTCTATCCAAACATAGACCCATCTATTTATCTATCCATCCGCCCATCAGCCAATCCACCGAATTGTATGACTTTGATGAATATATAATTTAATAAAGCCTTTGTTAAGTACTAATTTGACTGGTAGCTGTTGCTGGCAGGTTAGTTTCAAAATGTTCAACAACTTAACCATATAGTCACCTTAAATCAAAAACCGTCTTCTCACTAGAGACTTGCTCAGAAATGGCGACATACTTCAATATGGCGTTATTCCTGATTAAGTCACTAGTGAGAACACTGCCTTATATTCTGGGAATTCTGGCTCAACGTTTTGGAGGGATTCCGACACGCGTAAACAGTGATAGGAGATTACCTGGAAATGGGCAAGGCATAGCTAGAAATGGGCTGAATATAGCTGGAAATGGGCAGAACATATCTAGAAATGGGCGGGACATAGCTAGACATGGGTCTCTCTAGTACCCAATGCTAGAAGGTCAGTTTCTGAGGTCAGATACTTGCAATCCTGCGCATTCCTTGCAGCAGGCCATTGTTGTAAATTTATAAAAAAATTAAACCCTGTTTGTTAAGAAATGAGGGCCATGTGTAAAATGCCCATATTGTATGTTAGTATACACTTGTAGTTCTACACCCGGGTGAAAAATAACTGCAAGACCCAAGATTGCATTTGACAATGTTGCAGATATAAAAGCTATATTGGTAAAGACACCCTTAATGGAGCCACATTTCTGGCACAATACTAGCAACGTCCATCAATGTCGAAAGATAAAATGTCCCTCATATACGAGATTGGCCAGGCCATGGACAATGCTGTCTAGGTGTTCGTTTAAGGAAGATGAAGTGTACATCCTAAGCTACCTCTGCATAATGTCTATGGCAAATATTACCCAAACATGTTTACGCATATAACGGTCTGGGACAACACGATTTTCCACATGACAATGTAGGCATTAAATTAGCATGGGAAAGATGGCAGAGAAGAGGAAAAACGAAGAAGAACATTTCTGATAACCTCAGAGATATTTTAGGTGGCTGTGCTAGTCCGCGTAGACAACAAAACAGGATTCAATTGTAGTGCCTTTTAAGAGTATCTTAATTTATTTTGACAAGCTTTCGCAAATAAATGTGCTTCATCACATGATGCAGCACATTTATGTGCCACATTTATGTGCGAATACTCGTTAAAATAAACTAAGTTAGTCTTCAAAGAAACTACCGTTTAGTTTGTGCTTTACTGATAACCGCAGTAGACATTTACTAGGGAACCAATCACACGCTTTCGTTATCCACTGACACCAGTTTAACATGCAACATATTCAAGAGAGTACACCTAGAAAATCCTTTACTTTGGCTTTATAATAGGATTACGTATGACTTACCTGTTGGACGTTTCGTAATGCGTCTCATGATCTATTCATAGACTATTCATTGAAACAGGAAGGTGGCACAGACCTATAGCAATACCACTAAAAGAACGAAAATGTCAGACATGTGATGATATAGAAGACAAATATCACTTCTTAATTCTATGCCCAATGTAGAGTGAATTGCGAAAGAAAATATAAAACCATATTATTGGAAAGACCAAATGTTTATAAATGTACCGAACTGTTAAAAAGTAGTAGCAGCTCAACAGTGCAAATGTTAGCAGCTTTTGTATATAATGCTTTTCTTCTACGCGATCAAAATAGGTAAACTAAATGCATTTTCTCCACCTCTTTCTGTTCTTTTCTTTCAGCTTTCTTTCTTTCTCTTTCTTTCTTTCTCTTTCTTTCTTCCTTCTTCTTTCTTCCTTTTCTAGTACCTCCTTTCTCCTCCCTCACAGCCTGCCATAAGTATGATGGTATTGTTTGGGATTTTGTGGGTGGGGCATTGGAGGGCGCTAATAGATAGTGTCTGCTAACACTTTGATGTCCAAATTCAATCAGGAAAATCAAATTACTTGCTCTTTTGCAGGCCCGGAGAAGACTATTATTGAGGGTTTACCGCTGGGAGGGTTGGCTCGCTTATCGAGCTAGTCATTCTAATAGAAAATTTCAGGGGTAGTCTTCTCTTGGCCTGCAGATTGGCATTCCTCAAGACAACTACAAAGGCCGTTGCTTGCCGTCTTCGGTACGAAAGGCTTAAGAGATCCATGTCCTGTTGTGGGTAAATGAATATTGTTAAACAAATGTTAATTTTTAATTGTATAGTAATTTAATATTGTATTATGCTAGTGTTCCGCCAAAAGATGCTTACGTGCTATACACTCAAGGGCCATCGACCTATTGAGGAAAAAAATCTATCTGTCATGATCCGAGGATGGGGGCTTGTGTATTCCGTGCAATATTATCACAGACAAGCTGCCTTGACATTGTAGAGAAATCGATAATTAATGCCTGGCTTTCATGACGTGTAATTACACCAGCGATCCCATCACATCAATTATGAATGCATAACTGATAGGTCTGTGGATGAGATTTACATTAACCAAAGCATGATAGATAGGAATAAGAGACTAGAGGCAGTTATAAGATCTATGAATCGTGATTAGGGGGAGACCTTCGCACAACTAGCCAGTTGTGTTACTTTTGGTCATAGGTCATTTATGTTGAGTCTATCATTCACCTTTCATAGTTTAATAAAATCTGTAATATATTCCTTAAGATTTACCTACATTTCCACTGATCTCATCATGTCACCATCTTATCACAATATGTCATCAAATTATTGACTCCAACGTGGCTTATTGGTTCCCGGTCCGGAGCAGTGGGGTCCATTTCAAGGGCCACACTGGATCATTTTCTGAATAGACAGAAAAATGCTATTAACCCCTCTTGTGTCAACAGTGCATTAAAGCTCTCAAAATACAATTTATTTCAATTAACCATTTAATTGCAGATATTATTCAGGGAAATTTTAATTTTTGTAGACAAAAAGAGTATTTTTGTAAATTTATAAAGAAACTTGACAGAAAATAGGTTGCTGTTATCCTATAAATGGACATTCAGCAAAAGGGTAATGGTCAAGAAAATTCAAATTTCTGCTTAGCCAGTGCCCAATTCCAGACCAAGAAGAGTATTTTTGAAAAGTTACCACTGGAATGACTGGCTCGGTTACCGAGCCAGTCATTCCAGTGCTAAATTTTAAAAAACATCCTTCTCTTAGCCTGCAGATGAACATTTTCCAAGATCACATTGCAGAGGTCGTTTTTTACCAACTTGACCATTAAAGGGTTAAGTTGACACAAGAGTGGTTACGCACATTGAAATTAATTATATTAGGACCATCAGGAAAATATACATAAATGGACATCTTACTGCAATAGACAGAAATAGTGACACGTCAAATTAGTTTCAAAATATTCAACTTCTTGCTTGTATATTTACCTTGATATTGATATCCTAGGAATTCAGGGCTCGATGGATCCCACTACAGACACAGCGAGGTCGTATCTTAGTTAGAAATTAGCCAAGCATAGCTAGAAATGGATCCTTCTATTAGAATGTGGGGTCAATGGACCTTTCCAGTTTTAGCTATGCCCCTCCCATCTCTAACTAAGCTCCACCCATACATCGCGCGTGTTGGGATCGATCGATCTCTGCACTCCATGACTATCATTTTCAGAAAACTATATAGCCAGCTGTTGAATATTGTGAAACTAATTTGCTTGGGTGCTGTTGCTATCTATGACAACAACAGTGCCCAGTCAAAGTAATATCCAAATAATTCTACAGCATGTTTATTAAATAGTAATGACATACAATTCATACAATCTGACGGACTATTAAGCGATTAAGACACCTAAGACACGTTGTGACGGACCTATGACATCTTACACGACACTTAGTTGACTATAACGTCATGTGATTGACTGAGGAAATGGATACACGAATTCGCTGTAATTTTGTCAGCGAGTTCTTGGGCTCGATTATTACCGGTAGCCTGATATACTAGGTATCATTTTCCACATTAGCTTTATTCATCATTTAGCTATCAATCAATGGATGGATCCGATCTATCTGTATGTGACGTAAACAGAAATAAAACTGACCTTACCATCAACGTGCACAATCGAATAGTCCATCACGAAAATGTACGAATTGTATGTCCTTCAGGAATTTGCAATTTAATAAAGATTATGTTGACTATTTTGAAACTAATTTGACTGTCATAAGCAGTAACAGATCCCGGTCAAATTAGATTCAAAATTGTCAGCAGGATGTTACTTAAATTAAAAATTAATCAAAGACATACAAATCTATACACTTTCGCGACGGAACATTGCACACCTCGTGACGGGCCTACGTAATTTTGAGTGTCAAAAGTTCGTAAATTGATTCTAATGCAACTCATTTGAAACCGTTGGACGGAATTCAAACACATTTGGTATGTGTGTTACCCATATGCCTACGAAGTGCAAGATGACATTTACATTTGGCTACGCCCCCGTTTTGTGTGGTGTGGCGTGCTGGTGGCTAGGGGTGGGTGGGTGGCTGGGTAGGGGAATATGTGTGTATACAGGTCAAGAAATTGATTGTAGGGCAACTCCTCCGAATCCAACGGACGGAATTCAACCAGATTCTGTATGTGTGCTATTCACATGATTGCGGATTACACGTGAACATGTATATTTCGCTCTGTCCCAGGGCTGGGATGGGTGTCAACACCTCAAGAAATTGATTGTAGCGCAACTTCTCCGTAACCATTTTCACGGAATTCTTGCAAATTTGCTATGCGAGTTACCCATATGATCGCGGAGTGAAAGATGCCATTTATATTTGATTCAGCCCCTTTTCCACGGGCAGGTTGCGGTTGTGTCAAAATGTCAAAGCCATGAATGTGGGGTGTGGGTGTATGGGAGTGTGGGGTTTGGGGTGGGTGTGGGTGTATGTGCGTGGGTGTGGGTGGAGAGGTAGGGTGCGATGACGCATCATCGACCTAGCAATCCGTGTGTGTGTGTGATCTAAATGGAATCGCAACTAGACACATGCCTTATTTATGCCAAGTAAATACAGCATATCATCAACGATCCTGCTATATCGTCATTTCCATTTTTGGAAACTGCTAAACCCTTGTACGGCGGCTATAACTATGGCCCTTGACGTATGGGCGAGTCTAGCAGTAACCATAGGTGTGAAAATCATGACTTCCCGATGATAATCTATGTTTTAGCCTCTATTTCAAGAGTACTTAACCAATGAACCGTTCCACTTCATCCACTCACAATCTAATGTCTTATGACGTCATAATCAACGAAGGGGCGTGTAGGATGACGTCATAATTAATTATGGCATAAATGACCCGATTTAGTCCCTCCTTAACGCTTAATGGACCTACACGTTGTACGAATTGTTTGACTTTACCATTAAATAAAGATTTTGTTGAATATTTTGAAACTAATTTGACTGGGCGTTGTTGCTGCTATGGGCAGGGTTTGGCTAAAATGGAAATGTCCATTATGTCATTTAGACATCCAGTGCCATTCTTGGAAAACACGTATATATACCTCGAATCGAGAAATTAATGCTTTTCTAAGAAAAAGGGGTATGAAATATTATCTTCTCCGCAGAGCTGTGTGATCTTAACATCCTGTCCATAGATCAATAGAGCTAGATCAGTGCTGATACAATGTGTGCTTAATGGTAATGATATGTTAAAGGACTTTACTTCTCAGTAGTATTATGAGAATGATTTTCTAGATAATATATGTATCCCATTCTGTGACCTTTTTGGATCTATATAATTGTCATTACTGGACCTAGAAAAAATAGGGAGACGATTGGCAGTGGTGTTGCCGCGGTCGATTAGTAATCAAACAGCCGGGCGGGGTTCGAATCCTGCTCAACGGGCAGACATAGGCGGAAACATAGGTAATCTCCTTCACTCCTCTCCTTCACTCCTCGTTTCCTCTCTCCACCCATGAGTACAAATGGGTATCGGTGGAAAAGCTGGGGAATTTAGCAATCGGTAGACTGAAGTAAGAAACCATCCTAGCCTGGCCTGGAATCGGGGACTCGATAGACGCCAATCAAACCAATAACATCTTATTTGGATGTATATAATCATTTTGTTAATAAGCCTAGAGAAAAATCTAAGGCACGTTTCTAACTATTCCCCGCCCATTTCTAGCTATGCACCACTCATTTCTCGCTATGCCCCACCCATTTCTAGCTATGCATCACCCATTTCTAGCTATGCACCACCCATTCCTAACTCTGCACTAACCATTTCTAGCTATGACCCGCCCATTTCTAGCTATGACCCGCTCATTTCTAACTCCGCATCATCCATTTCTAGCTATGCACCACCGATTTCTAGCTATGCACCACTCATTTCTAGCTATGCACCACTCATTTCTAGCTATGCATCACCGATTTCTAGCTATACACCACCCATTTCTAGCCATGCACCACCCATTTCTAACTCTGCACCATCCATTTCTAGCTATGCACCACCCATTTCTAGCTATGACCCGCCCATTTATAGCTATGCACCACCCATTTCTAACTCCGCACCATCCATTTCTAGCTATGCACCACCAATTTCTAGCTGTGCACCACTCATTTCTAGCTATGCACCACTCATTTCTAGCTATGCATCACCGATTTCTAGCTATACACCACCCATTTCTAGCCATGCACCACCCATTTCTAGCTGTGCACCACCCATTTCTAGCTATGCACCATCAATTTCTAGCTATGTACCACCCATTCCTAGCTATGCACCACCAATTTCTAGCTTTGCGCCACCAAGTTCTAGCTATGGACCACCCATTTGTAGCTAAACTTCGCCCACGTTTTGTGCGTGTTGTGATTGATTTATATACTTTGAACCCTGAGTTCCCAGAGTCCCATTTTCACGATCGATATACAGCTAAGCTGTTGAATATATTGAAACTAATTTGACGCCCAGTCTAATTTGTTTCAAAATATCCAGCGGATTGTTTATTAAATAGTAAATCTATCACAGACATAGTTTACTATTGGCACATTTCTTTCCAGGTTGGGTTCCAATGAACCTTTCCAGCTTTGATTTAAACAGGGTTTATTTTTTAATCTATGTGGGAGCACAATAAGACATGTCTTATGAGCGTGTCTCCCACTTACATACAAATATATTCCATTAAATAAATCAAGAGGCGAATAATAACATTGCCAACTGTCACAACCTTTCCAGCTTTGGCTAAGTCCCAGCCATTACTAGCTAAGCTCCACTTACACATCGCTCATGTTGGGTGCTGTTGGCGTCATGTATGACGTAATGATTATGATGTCATCCTACACGCCAATTATCTGATTATGACGTCATATGACGTTAAATCAATGATGGATACTGTGGAAAGGTGAATTGCTTTTGCGCGTATAACGTAACGCACAGCACAGCACAGCTCAGCGATATTTAATAACCTAACGCTTACTGTTGAATATGTTTTTGAAAATTGCGTTTGAAGATATCACTGCCTACTATATATATAGAGAGATATGGGAAGTGATCCTGCAACAAGGAAAGCATCCCGATGTGCAGGAAAAAATTTTCAATACATGAATTAAGAAGTGATATTCGTCCTCTATATCACCACATGTCTGCCATTTTCGTTCTTCTAGTGGTATTGCAATATGTATGTGCCACCAACCTGTTTCAATGAATAGTCTATGAGACCCGCTATGTAATTTACATAGCGGGTCTCATAGACTATTCATTGAAACAGGTTGGTGGCACATACATATTGCAATACCACTAGAAGAACGAAAATGGCAGACATGTGGTGATATAGAGGACGAATATCACTTCTTAATTCTATGCCCAATGTACAGTGAATTGCGAAAGAAATATATAAAACCATATTTTTGGAAAAGACAAAATGTTTATAAATATACCAAACTGTTAAAAAGTAATAGCAGCTCAACAGTCCAAAAGTTAGCAGCATATATAGTAAGTTAATATTGTAATATGCTAGTGTTCCTCCAAAAGATGCCTATGCACTGTGCATTCAAGAGCGATCGACCTATTGTGGAAATAATTGTGTTTATTATACTACTTTCAGGTAGGGGATGTCACCAATCAGAGTGGTTAATATCAACTTGGTCCATGCTGTGTAGCTGATGGATCCAGAAGATGTGGCTTCCGTAGAATCAGGATCGCGATGGAACACTTCAAAAATTCTGTAGTTGACTGAAATGATATTGTGGTTTGGGAGATTGAAATGAATGGCTACTGGTCTGTCTTTCTTATTTTTGATATCCCTTAAATGTTCTTTAATACGTATTTGAAATTCTCGTTTAGTGTCACCAATGTATTGTTTAGAACATGTATTACAAGTGATTAAATACACAACATTTGTAGTGTTACAGAATGTTCTTGGTTTGATTTGGTAGTTGAGCCCTGTGTGTTAGCATTTGAATGTGTGTTTCTTGTCCATTTGTTGGCAGAATGCGCAATTATCGTTTGCGGCTCTGAATTTCAGAACCGACTCTGTCAATAACAGCATTATTCATCATGTCTACAATGGTTTCTGTAGATGCAATTCTTCTTCTTGCGTTCATCTTTCTCATGACAGTAATCTTAGACTGTTTTCCTTATTTGGTGCATGAAAGCTGAATTGGTCATCAAACTGTCTCTGTCCCCTGTGATCTTCTCTTCAAAAGATACTTCAATAGGCCAGAAGCTTCTCCTCTCCAGCGCCTGGAGCGCTGAGAGGGAGTCTGTCAGTAAGACAATATTTTCATTTCTGGTTTTTCGTGGTTTCAGTATTTGGCCAGCTCAGATCAGTGCCTGGATTTCTGCAGTGTAATTGCTACAGTGGTTCCCTGTTGGCAAGCATGAGTATGTTATATCTCCACATGGAAAGTGAATGATGCAATTGATATAGCAGAAGTTGCTGCAGTTGGTGTGTCCATCTTGAAGTTCTTTATGTGAAAATCACGCTTTTCTCAAAGAATAATTGAAATATTTTTAGAAAAACCTATAAGATGCTATGTAAAATTTCAAATTAAATTAAAACATGAATGGGTGTTCAATTTTCAACTAATTTTTTGGAAGATGTTAGTGTCATTGACAGGGTCATATTCCACAACACATTTTGAAAAGTGTGAACAGTTTCTTTGCTATTGGCACAGTAAAAGATATAATATTGACATCAGAGTGGTAAGGGTTAATGCGGAAATGGATTTTAGACCACAAAGTTCTGATACAGTCCGTCTTAAACGCTTAATAATCCGTCAAGCTGTACAAATTGTATGTTTTTACTATTTAATAAACACGCTGTTGAATATTTTGAAAATAATTTAACCTGTCAAATTACTTTTAAAGTATTCAACAGCTTACCAATGTAGTTTTCTGGAAATTAAAATTCGGAGAGTGCCCCGCGGAAGTGTTGAACTGGCAAACTCAATTACAATTTAATTAATATCATGTTGCAACTAATTTGAGTGACACAGTTTGTTGCAATAGTTTTCTGTAAACTGTCAACAGGCCACCTGTCTAGTTACCTTGACATTGACGTTCTGAGTATTCAGGGTTCACAGTTTAAAGACTTGATTGTCAGCAACAATGCATGGATTGACTATGAACCCTGCAATTGTGGACATGCTGCATAAAGTATCGATTGACATATGCTACCAAGATATCCTGAATCCCGATGAGGCATAGGCCAGCCATACCAATGGTATTCGAGGCATGGGACTGTATGTATACAATTCTAGTAAGTTGGTTTATATTCGATGCAATATGCTTCACGCAAGATGTCATTTGGATCGCTATGTCTCGGGGGCCTCCACTTCATGTATGCTTTGGCAGAAATGATATATGTCCTGAAGTACCTGCTGAATGAGTGCGTGAATCAGGATTTCTAGTGCATACTGGTCTGCAAGATGAGACACTTGACCAGGTAGAAACACATCCATTGCATACATGTAATAGGTTTTTATATAGCCATGCAACGCTCGTCTCCTTAACTATATCGGGAACTTTGGAAAATATTACAATAGTGTAGTATCCTGTTGAGAACTAGAATAGAAGAGCATTAATCATGGCACACATGCTCTCTATGCAGATTGTCAATGGAGGAGTCCAATTTTAGCTATGCCCACGCGGCCAATCTCTAGCTAAGCTCCACCCACGCTTTGCAGGTATTGGGACAGATCGACCCCTGCACTCTCTGAACCTTAACCTCCCGAAAATGTACATGTATGCTGTTGAATATTATGAAATTATGGCAGCAAAAGCGCCCAGACAAATTAGTTTCAAAATGTTCAACAGCATGTTTATTAATTAGTGGACATACAATTAATAAAACCTGACGAATTATAAACGGATTAAGACGTAATTGAATATACCGTCAGCCTACTCGTCACGTAGTTGATTATGGCGTCATATGATTAACTGCGAAACGGGATTCCTCAATTAGTAAACCATGCTCATGTGTGTCATTGGACACGTGGATAGAAATTGCCATGGAGCAATGTTAAAATGAGAGCTGGGTAATGGGCTAGCTTACTTACTCTTAACTAGGGGGGTGGTGCTAAGGAAATTACCATTCTAATGGAATGGAGCGCGTGATTAAATTGGAAGCACACAGTTAGAAAGCATGATACCACCAAGTGACCAAATATGGCCAGTTCGTAAATACAAAAGAGCACCGTATCTCTGGTTTATCATGCTTCCGAGACACCATTCTCTTCAAAGTAATTAGAGGAGGACGTATCTGAGTAGGAGCAAAATTGGCAGGCAGGAATAGTATCCCTTCAAACGAAGACGACCCGAATGGAATTGGGGCAGGACCTGTTGAAGGAGCCTTAGACTCCAAAACCACCCTTTCCCTTGCTCAGACACCTCTGGCTTCCTGTTCTTCACATTAAGAAAAAAGGAATGCCACACATACCACGACGCTCACAACAAACATCGCAGTCGCTAAATCAACACTGTTGATAAATCATATCTTTGTTTGCACATAGCTCTGTCTACCCAACGAACTACGACTCTCTCAACCAGTAGGCATAGGCCGCTGACAATCTCTTTCACTACACATTTTTGAGTCTGGTAGGTGGGAAAAATCTGGATATTGTAATAGCAAAAACGGCCACATCACAGACCGCTGGCTAGACAACCACATATAACACGTATTCAAAGAGCTGAATTCATTAAATTAATGAATGAATCCAGTTTTAGATATGCCCCGCCCATCTCTAGCTAAGCTCCAACCACGCGTTGTCCCTGTTGGGATAGATCGATCCATGCACATCCTGAATCTCAATTTCCATAAGACTAAACAGGTAAGAAGCCACCTGCAACCCCCACCCACGCCACCCCCTCAGCCAATCTGCGGTCCATTGTTCTCCCCAACAGCATACAGACAATCCTATCCAGTGTTAGTCTATGCCGCATCCGAGACAAGATCGATGACTTCACCGGATCATATCAAAGTGGCTTCAAACGTGGACGCAGCTGCGCAGACGTTGTATGGGCTACACGCATGCGTGTATCGGTAGTCATAGCCAAACACTGGGATTTTCACAAAATGGGAATTAACACGCCACGAGCCTTCAACACAATTACACGCTCAAAGATTATAGATGTACTACGCCAGGCCAGTTGCAATGCAGATGAGCTACGACTAGTGAGACTACTGCTGGCAGACACAACGCTGAGACTACGAGTCAAGTCAGTGAAGTATGTAGAGTTTGAGACATCACTCGTCTCCCCACAGGGAGATGGTCTATCTCCGGTGCTTTTCGCCATTTACCTTGCTGCTGCACTGACATACGTTCCACAAGACCAACCGCGCACACAGTGTCAATACTGGGTTTGCCGCTATAGATGGAATATGCCGACGATGTGGGCTTCATAGACGAGGAAAAGAATCCCTTGACGAACTTCTCCCAATAGCTGCAAGCAAACTAAAAATTGACAATATATTTATGAATGACTCCAAAACAGAGTTCACTCACATATACCTATCTACAAAGCATGAACCTAAAGAAAATGCGTCATGAGGAACATAGATTTCCAGTCCTTCTGGAAGCTATGGATTCGTAGATCAAAGATGCCCTTGATAAAAAGATTACGTTTATACAATTTAGGCCTAAATCACGAGACGCACCAACCGCAACTCTGTGGGTATAGCATAAAGCCGGTCACAGACGATCCAACATAAGATTATACATGTATGATTATACATATTTATATGCCATACATGTTCATCATACACGATCATACAGCATCGGACATTGTTGAATGAATTTCCTAAAACCAGTGATACCAACAAAATCACGTGATTTAAATTTCGGTATATGATTGGCTGGTTCATCCAACATGTTGTACGCTGTCAGACGAAAGTTGAGCATTTTCCGACTTTTTGCGTGTATGGTTGACTTGACACACGATCAAACATCGTCCGACTTTGTCGAATCATACGTGTATAATCATATATGTTGGCTCGTCTGTCATAAACTTTAGGATGGCGAAATCACTAAGAATGTCTGGACAAAAAAAATTGCAGTTTTTATTGCTTTGTTCTGCCTAAGACATACTCAACACAGTACTCGTGATGAAAGCAGCGTGTACAGGAAGTAATGCGATGGTAAACACAACCTACTTGGATGATGAGTATCGGGTGCGCTATCAGATGATTCTCGGAAATGGAATGTACTTTTCAAGTGTTAGCTATATCCCGCCCATCTCTATCTAAGCTCCACCCACACCTCGCTCGTGTTGGGATCGATCGATCTCTGAACTCCCTGACTATCAATTTCCAGAAAACTATGCACGTAAGCTGCTGAATATTTTGAAACTAATTTGACTGGGTGCTGTTACTCAGTCAAATTAGTTTCAAAATCTTCGACATAATGTTTATTAAATAGTAAAGCCATACAATTCGTGCAACGTGTCGGATTATTATGCATTTAAGGCGGACTAAATCATATCATTCATGACCTAATGATTATGACGTCATCCTACACGTTACGTTGTTGATTGTGACGACATATGATTGACTAAGGACATGCATCCGTGAATAATGACGTGGACTGCAATGGAAAAGCTCATACAAATCAGCTTAATCATCCAGTGGGCCTGGGCATAGATGTGTGAGCCCGTCCTTTCTCGCATAGACATTCAACGAGTGGATCCGTGTATGATATGTGCACACGGAAAATCTTACTGATGTGACTATGCCTGCTCTTGACTTCATCTCTACCATGAGCGTATCGTCGCCATTTTCCTTGCTCAAGTCAAGTTTACGTTCGGAACATGCCAATGAACACTCATTACCTTGCCCCCTGCTTTTACAGCACATGCTACTACAGCAGAATCTCCATTGTCACCTAAGGGGTTGCAGGAGCGACTTCGTTGCATGATAAAATGACACAGCACTGCAATGTGACGAATGCAACTTATGGTATCACACGAAATGTCAGGGCATTAGAAACAATGACTATAAAGTACTGCAAAAGAATTACATTGGCCTAATTTGGAAAACTCTCTGCAGGTGTAGTAAAAAAATAAAACTGAGGATAGGTTGACCAAACTTGAAGCAAAAATTGACCAGAATCTGTCGATAATGGAGTATCAGATCACCATTAAAGATGACAAAACTAAACATATTGACGACGAAGTCAGAGAAAGTTTCAGTGAGCTAGCTGACCGGAAGAACAGGAAATGGAATGCCATAATCATAGATATAAAGGAACGTGAACAGGATACTGACACAGTCACAGAGAGGAAACTTAACGATGCCATTAAATAGATCAAACACTAATGGAAATGTCAAGAGATGGAACCGGTTGAGATCAAATATTTTGACAGACTGGGAAAGTAAGATGAAGACCGTCAACGAACACGGCCAATTAAAGTTGTGGTATGAACAGAATCAACCAGAGACAAAATAATGCGCACAGCCATTAAATACAATACGAGAAAGGAAGGAAAATCAAGATTTAAATTAATCCAGACAGGACACCACAAGAACAGAAATAATTTGCAGAGCTAACTGAACGGACGGATTCAAAGTCCAATGGCATATTCTCACTACGTAACGATAAAAAAGTTAAATTGTACCACAAGAATGAGGGATCAAAGATACTGACGGTGTAAAGATTCCAGACATCTATGTACTTAGAACTGAGTTGCAGTGCACACCTACATTTATATGCACAAACAGTGACAGTCTGAGGACAGTCTGTAAGAACTTGTTTAAGTATAAACTGGACATATATCTTACACGATACTGCATTCACTTTAAACTAAATTGTAAAGAATCTACAAAGCATTTCAACGGGTCGTGGTAACTGGGCTGGTCCTAATAGAAACAACCTGTAAAATGTGTGGTCTTAACTAGATAAAGTTCCAAGTGAAAGGATGAGGTGTGGTAAGCATGCGAGTCCTTTCAATAACAACCTAGCTTAGATTGTGTACTTAATATAAAAAATCGGAGTGTAAGAGCGCGGTGTCGTAACCATGCCAGTTCTTTCACAAATAACCCGGCTTAATATGTGTACGTAATCTAAAACAGTAAAATGCAAGGGCGAGGTTTGCCAGCCCTTAAAGATTGCACATAAACACACGTTAGTAATTAATTTTTCTGTTTCTTTGGACTAGGTGTAGTAACCATGCTAGTTCAGAAACATTGCAAATCTTCCAAATCTTTTAACATAGTTTAATGTAATATGAAACTCTATCAACTTTTTCACAACATCTCTTTCGTGCATGCAACAAGTACAGTTGTAGATGTAAATACCAGACAAAACTAACTCTGGCTTATGCCCCATGAAATGATGACGAAATGATGATGACGATCCTGATCTCTACAAATAGGAATCAGACATAAACCACCAAATTCATATCCCACACTTCTTGATTGCGCAATCTTTCACAAATATCAGCCACAGTATAGTTTCCACCGCTTAAAAGATTGGTAAAAAATTCCTTAAATTCGGAAATGTGCGCATGTGGAAATATGCCGCTTCCTATTCAACCGGACCATACTCCGGCACCAACGTCACTCCTAGAACATGTTTGGTGCCAAATTAAAAATCTGGCTGTAGTACCATGCAGTGAAAATACAGGCAACAAGGGCAGGATTCTTCAATGGCATGCTCAGAATGCATAAGGGTTTCTACACACACGATTTCAGCAGGTGGTTACTGTAATGACAACGACTCGCTTGAGTTGGTCATATGAAAATATACGTTTCATTAAGGAAATCACGTGCACTCCGGTTAATCATTATGTATGTAAAGATGCACCGGATAGATACGAAAATGGTGACGATTATGATACAATACCCTCTAGATATGTTCAATTTCCATGCCCATCTGTAACCAATGATCCAATTTGATTTTAACATCGAATGGCATATTTCAACTGTGTAAATTGACATTTTAATTAATTGTTCTAATCATTCAGAAGCCTTTTAAAAATTATTAGATTTGAATTTTATCGTGTATATGTTGTTAATTAAAATGTAGGCCTATGTATACATATTGCTGACAGGTTCAACAGTAGTCAACACGCAATGTGGGGCTAGAATAAACCGCAATATTTCTATGTTCTGGACAGATACTACTACTACTACTACTACTACTACTACTACTACTACTACTACTACTACTACTACTACTACTACTACTACTACTACTACTACTACTACTACTACTACTACTACTACTACTACTACTACTACCACTACTACTACTACGACTACTATTACTACTACTACTACTACTACTACTACTACTACTACTACTACTACTACTACTACTACTACTACTACTACTACTACTACTACTACTACTACTACTACTACTACTACTACTACTACTACTACTAATACTGCTGCTGCTGCTTCCGCCGCCGCCGCCGCCGCCGCCACCACCGCTACTACTACTACTACTACTACTACTACTACTACTACTACTACTACTACTAATACTGCTGCTGCTGCTTCCGCCGCCGCCGCCGCCGCCGCCGCCGCCGCCGCCACCACCGCTACTACTACTACTACTACTACTACTGCTGCTGCTGCTGCTGCTGCTACTATTACTACTACTACTACTACTACTACTACTACTACTACTACTACTACTACTACTACTACTACTACTACTACTGCTGCTGCTGCTGCTGCTGCTGCTGCTACTATTACTACTACTACTACTACTACTACTACTACTACTACTACTACTACTACTACTACTACAACCACAGCAGCAGAAACATAAGCTATGCTTAGATTCAGTATAATTCATCTGAACCTTGGATTTGAGTTTGTCCTGACATATTGGGCTGACTACGTAATCTTCATCTAAGCTCACTAATCTGGCAGACATACATATTCTAAGTTCACGAGCCGGGGTCGATGTGCGTCTAATCAGACCCATCAGAATACTCTCGGATTTCTAATCCACAGACGTCTAGCGTGGATAATTAGAACAGAGCATGTCCAGGAACTCGTACATTACTCTAGGTAGAGGTTTATTCAGCTTGACAAATTAGAGACATAAATGTATTATGCTACAACATGTCATTCTCATTATACATTCTCTAACCGCATTAGGTTATACTTAGCTTGGCCCTTTGACTACCAAAGACCGAAGGTGAAAATTTGTTTATAATTTAATAAACCTTGTGATGACTATTTTGAACTAAATCAACCGGAAACTGTTGCCGCCTAATTAGTTTCAAAATATTCAATACGTGCTTATCTGGATTATAACCATAAAATAGAGAATCTGGGGGCTTGGGGTTCAAAGAGGTTAATCTCCAACGAGAACGTCTATCTTTATTTATTGATAATTAACACTTTTGCCACGAAATTCCGAACCCGTAATCTCATTTAGAATTTTATAATTATTCTGTTTCATATTCTGAATCTAATTTGGCCGGGAGATTTTATTACATGTTAACACAGGATTTCTGTCAAAGTAGTTTCAAATTATTCAACAGTATATCTGTAGAGTTACCTTAGATTTTGGAATATGGTAAATAGGCGTTCGAGGAGTTATGAGGCAGTGGCGTAATTGATCAAATATGTTATTTGTATTGAAGGCAAACATGTATTGCATTTAAATCCATAATAGTACCATCTAGTTAACACGATTAAAGACATTTTAAATGACTCCATTCTTACATGGAATTTCAGAAACGTGTACATTCTAATTGCAATATTAAAGAAAAAATTGCCACTATGTTAAACTAATTTTATTGCCTGAAAAGCAAGAATAGTTGCCAGTTAATTTAGCTTTAGAATAGTCAAAGTTGCCCATCCTCTACCTCCCAATCCGAATAGTCGCCGCTGAAAGAATTATGTGCGATAACTCGTACTGGCAAATGCGAAAGTCCATTGTTGGGTATGATTCGCGTTTATTTTTCAATGAACGCCAATATTATTGATATAACAGCAGATGCTTAGAGGAACGAGTACTATTACTTGTCTTTACCTAAGACTGAAAATTAAAATAATAATTGCATTAGTTAATTTCGGATATGCACTCAAAGCGAACATTTTCAGCAATGTCTGCAAATATACTTATTAGTGTATTGTGGTCTTATGTAATTATGTGAAATTACCTGTAAATTTATGGCACCATATCGAGGCGTCATATATTCCTGAAAGTGAAACGTTTTGGTGCCAGTATTTCTTTCGTGCTTTGGACCATTTTGTTCAAAATATTTATTTTAATATGCGCACGGTATGCAGAACTTTAAGAAAAATGTGATTACTATGAAAGAAGTATATCATGCTGCCATTTTCTAACGCAGATGTGCCTAAGCGCATTCATTTAAAGTTACATAAAATTTAACATAAATTTATTCTTAATAATATTAATATCATTACCCATACTGTGTTTGTGCAATGGAACTGCGATACTTTATACTTTATAAACACCATCAGATAAATTATCATCCTCGTGATCATCGCCATCACTTTGACCATTTAACCTGCTATCAATAATCTCACACGCCTCATTTGCCGCTTCACAGCTGCACACCCCTGTATTTACAAAATTTACCTTCCTGTATGAACATAAGTACGTACTACACTTGATATTCCGGCAATCACATCGTACTACCTCTATGGTAGCCTCTGGTGCTGGCTTTAAATTAGTGATTATTGGGATATAACTATTGTTGCCCAGCTTGCATGGGGATTATAAATCTGAACAAGCCTGCTCATCATGATACCATAGTATACCCATCTCCATTTACAGACAAGAAGATATTTGAAAATTTAACACTGGAATGACTGGCTCGGTAACCGAGCCAGTCATTCCAGTGGTAAATTTTCAAAAATAGCCTACTCTTGACCTGCAAATGGACATTGAAAAAGCAACTACTTTTATGTTCTTGAGCAAATTTAGTCATTAACTGGTTAAGACGTATGGACAAGAAAAGACAAATTATTTACGATGCAAAGAATATTCTGTACAATATTTTGAAACAAATTAACATGTAGTTATTGCAGCCTGTGACAGCAACAGGTTCCAGTAAATTTAGTTAACAAATATTCAATATCTTTCCTGAATAGCTGTTGCCTCGATGATGAGACAATGAACGTTCAAGAGTTAAACGGTTTAACCCGTTAACACTCAAATCGTCCAAACAGAGGTTTTGCAGTGCTCATTAGAAATGCCCATTTGTAGACAAAGAGAAGATTATTTTAGAAAATTGACCCATAGAATGACTAGATCGATAACCGGGACAGTCATTACTGTGGTAAATTTTCAAAAATAGTCTTCGTTTTGTCTGTATAGGGATACTTTCTATGAGAAAATTGAAATATTATTGATCAAATTTGAGGTTACAGGGATAACATATTTCTTAATTTATAATGCTATGTATTCTCTCAATTAATGGAGGGATCCGATCTATCACTAAAGTATATGACGTCATGATCGATTAGATCACATATAGACTGACAGTCGCAATCATTATGACGTAGTATGACTCGTCACGAAGCAGGAAAATCAGTCAAGTGTACGAATGGCATGCGCATCAATAGCCCCAGTAAAATTAGTTTCAAAATATTCAACAAATTTACCTTTGTAGATTGGAATTCTGGGAGCTTAAGGTATATAAATGGAAAGCACGCACACACCACGCGTGGGCAGAGCTTCGCTAGAAATGGGCGGGGCGTAGCAAGACATGGATCTTTTTTTATGAGACTCACAGCTCACAATAACTGTACTTAACCCATTTTAACCCCTCAAATGGCGACTTTTATCAAATGAGCATTTAATTTGTTAAGAGTTTTGAAGCAGATTAAAATTTTTGCTCAGTGAATGACTTGTTTTTTTGTAAGTTTATAACTGGAATTTAGGAAAATCGTTTTTTAAGATGCTTTTTGACGGGTTTGATGACTAAAAGGTTAATGGTCAAGAAAATCTAAATTTTTGTTTACTCAGTGTCCATTTGCAGGCCACGAGAAGACTATTTTTGAAAATTTACCACTGGAATGACTCCCGTGGTACATTTTCAAAAATATTCTCCTCTTAGCATGCAAATAGACAGTCCCCAAGACAACTGCAGCGGAAATATTGCCCGGTTTTATCATTATAAATCACAGGTTGGAACAAGAGGGTATAAGAAAGGAAATTAAGTGTGAACGTCTGATAAATCCAAAATAAATTGTGCTCCAATGCAATGATTCTGCTTTTCTGAAAGAGTAAATATTCTGAGAAATGCACAATGACCAAGATGTTATAGAGATATCTCACACCTAGGCCGTCTTTATGATTTCATTGTGCTAGTCAATTCAATTCAATTTATTATTGCCAGACTTTATACAAAGTATGTGGGGAACATTTACATTTGTATAGATATATACTAGTGGTGTACATGTGGTGTACATGTGTACAAGTTTATAGCAGTTTTTTTGTTTTGTTTCAGCAATAACAGTACTACTGCTAGTAGTAGAAGTAGAAGTAGTAGTAGAAGTAGTAGTAGTAGTAGTAGTAGTAGTAGTAGTAGTAGTAGTAGTAGTAGTAGTAGTAGTAGTAGTAGTAGCAGTAGCAGTAGCAGCAGCAGCAGCAGCCACCGTCGTCGTTGTCGTCGTCGTCGTCATTGTTGCTGTTGTTGTTCAGTTCTAGGTCATGGATATTGCGACTAGTGTCTCTGATGTCATTGTATAACACACCTCGGCATACAGAATGCGAAAAATTATTCTATTTCTGCCCAAAGTGCGCTATAACCTTTGCAGCAAATTGGCATAGTTTTCTTTGAGTCGTTGAGGAAAGATACAATTTAGTCCGGACGACATTCAAACTGTCTGGCTAACGTTTGATAGATGTTAAAGGGTAATGGCTTTTTGTAACTAATAGATAGAGTTGCGACGCTCTGGACAATGATGCCCGTCAGAAATATGGCATGGCTTCAGCTTGTCCACATTAAAGCAGTGTTTTGGACTTAACCTCACAATGATGAAGTGACGTATGCTGGCAAAGCGGCGTGGAGAATGGATGCTTAACTGTTTATATCTCGCCCATGGTTAACTATGCAATGATATGTCTGACATCCGCTTACGTTCACTGTTATTCTAGAATAAGCGTATCACAATTAATTAGTGGCATGGATGATAGATTCACAATCTCTGCGTAGCATATTATTTATACATTATCGTGTTTCAATAGGTTTAACTATAATGTGCCAAAGCTTCATAGAAGAACTATTCGGAAGTTGGTTGGCCAGGCTGACCTCAAAAGTTTCTTTTTGCGGAATTAGACGGTTTAACCGATGGAATATTATGTACTGTGGTAGTATTAAAATAACATCACTGAGTGGACAGAGATGTGAATGCTTGGTTGAGTGTGCTTGGTAGGAAACAGAAATGATGACTGAATGGCATGTTAGTGATATGTCGTGAATCGAGTTGATGAATCCAGTTTCTCAGTCAATCATATGAAGTGATAATCAACTACTTCACATATATAGGCTGCCGCCATAATCAATTACACCATGAATGACGCGATTAAGTCCGTCTTAAACCCTTAAAAGTCCGTCATGGTATACGAATTGTATGCCGTTACTATTTAATAAACATTGTGTTGAATACTTTGAAACTAATTTGATTTCGTCGAGATAGGTACTTAAGCTGATGCTTGTAGAGTCATAAGTAGCATGACTCGATCTGTCGCTTTTGTCTTTACCGGATGATCAGTTTTCTAGACAGTTGGTCGGTTGAATCTCAGCTTAAATTACAGTGCGCAGTATGTATATAACAAATATAACATCATAATGAAAGAAACCCCCATCCTTACGCTTTATAAACCCGAAATTAAAAATTGTATTTGATGCAAAGGATATGTAATAGAATATTTTGAAACAAGCTTAACTGTGATATGTTGCAGCCTATGGGAGCTACATGCTCCAGTTAAATAAGTTTTTTAAGATTTCACCAGTTTTCCTGAATGGGTGTTGCCTTGAAGTTAGTTACTGTACATACATTCAAGCGTTAACATGTTTAAGCCTTGAACACTCAAGTTGCGTAAAGACGGCTTCGGCAATGGTATTGAGAAATTTGCTAAATAGAGGAAGACTATGTTTGGAAATTTTCAACTGGACTGATTGGCTCGGTAAGAACATCACGAATTGGTAATAGATTTGATTAATTGGTTGAGAGTGCTGGTTGGGAAACATTTTTCACGAATTTTGCTCTAAATATATACTCTTAAATCACAACAGTGTTTTCTAGAATAATCGTTATTGCCAAAAGCAACAAAACCAAACATCTCATATGGCATGGCATTTGTCTAGAAAGCATCTCGGCGCAAGGCCAAGCAGAGAAAAAACCTAATCATGGGTTCAAAGCAACGCTCTAGGAGTCACATTTAGCATATCTCGTTATGCTGTTTTCCATTTTGGCACATGGCGAGTTTTCCAGACATTTGAAGAGTTGGTCAGTAAGTCGATCAGTTAGTCAATCGGTAACCATTTTGTCGTTTCTGATTAGCAGAATAGCACTATAGTAGGTATTAGTCGGCGGCCAGAGATGATCAGGGTCAGTCAATATTTTACGTCTGCTGTGCATTTTCTTAAGATGATGTTATAATGCATACGTTGATTTATTGTTGTAATTTGAACATGGTTAGTGAAAGACAATACTGATTTTGTAGATCTTTTTTGTCAGCCATCGAAGCAAACACGACTACCACTACCAATACCTCCGTCCATCTCAGTGCTGAAGCTAACACCAACTCAACCTCTGTCTCAAATGACACTGTCTCAGCAACTTCAGTTATCGATGATATCACCGTAACCCTATTGTAACTACAACCATCAACATTGTTTCTAGAATAGATTTTAACCAGCTTTATATCATATACATGACTATTATAAGAACCAACCATTTCGGTATATAGACACACATATATGGATCTGAGGATCAGGGTATTATCAGATATGTGTGTTCATAAAAGCATATCCGATTTATCACTATTATTCTACACTATATAACATCATCTATGAATGTATGAGTCCAAACACGTTACCCAAGTATATGATGCTGACGTCTCAATCAAAATGCGCAATGAATGACGTAGCTTTTAAATCTCTGTCATTTGTACGAATTGTATGCCTTTACTATATAATAAACATTCTCTTAAATATTTTGAAACTAACTTGACTTGGCGCTGTTACTACCATGCGCAGCAGCAGTAACCAGACACATTAATTAAAAAATATTCAACAGTTTACATGTATACTTTTCTGGAAATTGGGATTCAGGGAGTACAGGGTTCGATGGATCAAAACACGGGCAAAGCATGCCCAGGGCTTAACTAAAGATAGACGTGGCAAAGCTAAACGTGGATTCATCAATTACCTTCTGTAAGCTCCATAAACCAATGATAACCTCTGAATGGAATGAATCATATTCACTCCGTTGAAGGGGCATACCTTGAAATAGATTCATCTGTTTAAGTATTTAATCAATCAGGGCGGAAACATATTGGGCTATCTGAAAAGTGGCATTGATTTGGGTAGGGATGGCTTAGTCCATCCTATTTACTGCTTGACCACTTTACCCACAGATCCAAGCAATGACAGATCCTTTTAGATGTAGGGAATGTTTTATTGCGGGTGATAAAACTAATTTGACCGGAAGCTGCTTCTGTTGCGATTTGCAGCAGCAGTTTCCAGTCGGATTAGTTTAGAAATAATCAAGAGCGTTCCTGTATAACCATCCTGAAATTCAGACACGGGGGCATTAAGGGTTACAGATGTATATGTATAGCGATATATAAACACTTAAGCATCCGGTCTTCACGGCGTGCTGCCAACACATGCCACTTTATCATTTGGAAGGTAATTCCGAAATCACTGCTTTAATAGAATGCGGGAAGACACGCCATATTTCTGACGGCCTGCATTGTCCACAGTATCACGATTCTATCCATTTGTTACAGAAAGTTATTACCCTTTGACATCTATCAATCATTACCCAGACAGTTTGAATGACTTCTTGCCAAATAGCATATTTCATAAAGGACGAACACAATGTAATCGCAAAGAAGGCAAAGGTTTTATACGTTTCTATCACATCTTAGTCGGTGCGCTTTTATCAGCATATGCCATCTATCAGAAACGTAGACTTATTGAATTGGAGCACCATCTATTTTAGGACATTCACACTTAATGGCCCTTTCCCGTTTTAGCTATGTCCCGCCCATCTCTAGCTAAGCTCCACCCACACCTCGCTCGCCTTGCGATCGATTGATCCCGGACCTCTCCCTGACTATCAATTTCCAGAAAACTATGCAGGTAAGCTGTTGAATATTTTGAAACTAATTTAACTGACTGCTGTTGCAGCCTACGACAGCAACAGCGCCCAGTCAAATTAGTTTCAAAATATTCAACAGAATGTTTAGAAAACAGTAAAGACATACGATTCATACAAGCAGCGCTTAGCCCGTCTTCAATTATGCGTTTGTGATGTACTTATCTACGCCATTCATGACGTCACTGATAATGAAGCCACACCACATGTCACGTAGTTCATTATGATGTCATATGATGGATGGATAAACTGGAAAGGTATATTTAGTTTCTTTGAGATATTGTAAGTCTTGCATACTTAAAGGAGAACTAGCCCTGACTAATAATATGCAGGCGATATAACATGCCACTAATAATCTATGCATGGAATGTTAAGCTCTTTATCATGCGGTTGGAGAAAGTTATTCAGACTTTAAAAACAAAGTATTAATACATTTCTACAGCCTATGGTGGCTGTCATGATTTACTTTTCAACCAATCAGAAAAAGCCTAGCGTGTCTGCCTCGGTATATACACTCAGTCATAAATGTGCCATCTAAAGATTGGCATTGTGGTATAAAAGCAAGCATACAGGTAAGCTGTTAAATATTTTGAAACTAAGTTGACTGGAAGTTGTTGCTGCCATTTGATTATTACGTAATAGAGAATGTAACGCATTGGCACCTACATGACATAGCACACTAGCGCTTGAGGAGACAAAATGGAGCGTCCACTGTTCAACATGTATGCGATATTACAAAGCAAATACACTGTCAAACGGATAAGGGAATGTGACAGGATATGAATGATATTGAATCTATAATCCATACTCTATCGGGGCAAAACAACATTTCAGATGGGATTAGCGTCCCTTTAACAATTCCATGAAAGAAAACATTGCATAAAAAATCAACAAGAGGAATCAGAGATGGCAGAACCGCGCTCTCCCGTTTTTTTTGTCACATTGTAAAATGGATTCCTATCGTCACGATTTTCAAGTTTTTTTTTAATTTTCGAGCCTTTCGTATCACGCCCTACGCTATGGAATCTTAGTGTATCGTCACGCCCTTTCATCTGTTAAAATCTGAGCCAAAGCTGACCACTAGTTTCCGAGGTATTCACAGATCAAAAAATTGATCCGATCCAGATTCGTGTACTCTTACCCGGATCATGGCCAAAGTCTGGTTATCCGCTTGCACTGCCTGCTCATTTATTGTGTTAAAATTTTAGCCAAATCAGTTCAGTAGTTTTCGTAGATACAGCTCCGGACACGGACAGACAGAGAGACATATAGACAGATAGACAGATCCGATCGATCGCAATACCCTCTTCCCCATACCGAGCGATGGTAATCAATAAACATTTTAAAAACCTTTATCATTGACATTCCCGTGACCAGTGTCTCAAATTCAAAGGCAAACATCAAAGGATCCTCTTGATAATTTAGAAACTAATCTGATTGGAACCGTCCACGTTTTGCTTGTATCAATCAAACCGTGAATTCCCAGAATACCAATATCGAAGTATACATGCAGGCTGTTGAATATTTTGAAACACATTTTACCGGGTGCTTTTGCTGCCTATGGCAGCAACAACGCCGAGTTAAATTAGTTTCAAAATATTCAACAGCCTGCATGTATACTTCGATATTGGTATTCTGGGAATTCACGGTTTGATTGATACAAGCAAAACGTGGACGGTTCCAATCAGATTAGTTGTTATTAAATAGTAAAGGCATACGACTTGTACAACTGACGAGCAATTATGACAGACCTTAGACTCCATTAATTACGTATTTTCATTGTATCGTCAGCGTCCCTGTGATGTAATTCATTATGACGCCATATACTTGAGTGGATTTCTCTATTCAAAGATGGGGTAATGTATGGATAATACTCGTGATCAATTATGTATTCCTTTATCAAAATACACAGCTCTGACAATAATGAGGGATCAGATCAGTCACTCTCAAGTACTTGACGTCATTATCAAACTTACTTCACTAGCTAGATGGCGTTACAATCAAAATATCCTATTGCTCCGTCACCAAAATCGAAAGCACAGTTCCTGGTGTACGAATTGTATGCACTTGACGAATTTACTATTTAATGACGATTCTATCGAATATTGTGAAGCTAATTTGATTGTCATATGCAGCAACAGTGTGTAGTTGAATTAGTTTCAAAATACTCATCATCTTACCTGTTTAGTTACTTTGAAATGTAGATATCGGGAATTCGAGTTTTAAAGTATCAAATCGAATCGAACATGTGCACGCAATGGGCCGAGCTTAGCTAGAAGTAGACGGGACAGGGCTAGAAATATAGAGGGTGGAACCATCTTGCGCTAAATAACTAGTGGGAGATAAATGACACATATGGATTAATCTTAATTGGAACAATCTTAGGTAATAGATTATCACCAAACCCATGGGGAAATGAGATATAATGACTTATGCACTATTATGTATGGGCTATTATTATAAGGCCTATATGATAAAATAAAAATATATTGAAACAATTGTTAGTCACTATATTAGATTTTCCTTGAATTTTGATTGATCATGAAATATTCATCAACATTTCTTCTAATTCTCAGTGACTGTTTTAAAGTATTTTATGAATTAATATGTTTCGAAATACTCAGAGGATGTTCTTCAAATTGCAAAGGAATGACCGTAACCTTTATGGAATGAACTTGTTTAATCATGCTTTTATCCATGGAGATAATGATCGAGACGTAGATACTATTAGGTTATTTAACATTTCCGAGTACAATATGGATTTTTATTGTAGGCCTACTCGCCGGCGTTGTGTCTAAAAATCTGTATTGAACTCGACGCCTCCTGCGTCTCGTCCAATACTGATTTTTAAACACAACGTGGACTCGTACAATACAAATTAATATTGTACTCGAAATGTTAAATCATTTACTTATTATACAGCTATATATTGAAATAATTTGAAAATAAACGATTCAAAGCAACATGCGTTGAATTTACTATTTACCTAATGTACAGCGTGTATGATATGAGATAGCAATTCATTTATGACGTAATACTGCATTGTTGTTGTTGTTGTTGTTGTTGTTGTTGTTGCTGTTGTTGTTGTTGTTGTTGTTCGTATGTCCCTCCTCTTCATAGGAGCACCCAAATGTGTGGTTACGTAAACTACAGTTTGATTTATGAACATTATATAATTGTAATTTTAGTCCGCAATTATGGATTAGCTGAATATGTTGTCTGAATACAGTTCAATAATAATAACACAAACACTGTTCAGCACCAGAGTGCATGGACAACTATATATAAATACAATTCTGAATCAGGATATCAGTTAACAGCAGTTACTGTTGATTAATGTTGTTGTGCAAGCTTGTTAAAGAGGACGCTTCTACCGCAATGCAGGTTGTAACATAGTTTTCTAGTTATACATTCCAATTCACATAATAATGAGAAGTTGTTAGGTAGTAATCCAGCCCTGACTAGACTTGTACAGTCGATAATAAGTTTTACGAGGTGATCTTCTATGCTGGATATATATTTCCAGGAATTCTCGGCAAGGCGGTCGATGATGGTTTTCTTGAGCAGTGATACATATTGATTTCTATACTGATGGAGTGCACCACAGTGTAGCAAGAAGTGTTGATCATCTTCAGAACTCAACTGACAGAGACGGCATGTGGGGTTCACAATGTTTTGGTTGAATTTACTTAGTGTTGCTTGTACTTTGTAGGTTCTTGTGTTGAGCCTGGCTTTAATGACACTACGTTTTACATCCTTGTTGTCATTGTCTACAGTGTGCACGGATATATGGCATTTCCCAATACAAAAGTCTTTAGTGTTACAGTTTTTTAGTGTAGTTTTGGTTTCACACGCAAACTGTAACTCCTCGTTCCATTGGCTGTCCACGGCAGATTTTACTACTGATTTCCATTTTAACTTATAGGGTAAATTCAGTATAAGCTCTTGGATGTTTGATAAGTTGTATCTCTCTAGCAAATTCTTAATATAAATAAACCAACTGCCCGATTTTGGAGTCTCAAACACTAACTGTCTTACTAGTATGTGGTTAAGTGGCTTGTTTTGGCATGCCAGGATGTTCCTCAAAAGTGTTAGCTGACGTATGTGTAGCTCTGCAGTGATTGGTCTAACGCCATGTAGAAGGAGTACAGCACATTTCGCGGTCCTCGTTGGAAGGGCTTGTATCTTCCTAAGTATGTCAATAAAGAAGCTTTCTAGTTGATCAAGTTCTTGTTTTTGTAGTACAAGGATCTCTAGTCCATAGAGTAGTCGAGCGATGACATAAAGCTGGATGATATGGTATGCAATATTTGTTGATATACCATTCGAGCCATGCAAACCTGTGCCAGTGAGATTATAGAGTGTGCGTCTAGCACAAGATATACGCTCTTGAACATTGATCTTCGTTTCTTGTTTTGTAGTTCGAGATAACCCTAAATGGGTTGCTGTTGTAGAGACAGATATTTCTAATTCGCCAAGACACCATTTAGGCAAGCGCGGAACAGATTTTGTGCATACTGAATTGTGCAGTATTGTAGACTTTTGTGGATGTATTAGGTATCGATCACGAGTTGAGTAACGATATACAATATCAAGCATACATTGCAGTTTAAATTCTGAGTTGCTCATTAGGGTGAGATCGTCAGCAACTGTTGGGCATCCTGTATACTGAGTTCCCATGAATGTTCCTGGTTGTGAAGATTCTAATTGCTGCAGCAGGTTGTTAATGTAAACTTTGTACAACCCAGTGGAGAGGATGCTCCCTTGTCGGACACCTTGCAGTATCGGGAATGAGTGGCTTAGAGAACCTCCCCACTTCACTTTCGCAGTAAGATCCCTGTAGAGCAGATCAGTAATTTGCAGTAAGTGCATTTAGTAATACTATTCTGACTTAATGTTGGCGTGATGTGAACAATTCTGATACAAATGACGTCATAAACCACGGTGACGTAAAATTATTATCAGTGACAAATAGCACCGAGAGTCCAATAATACTTTTAGACAGAGTCCAATATCACTTTTTAGAGTCCAATAACCCTTTTTATTGGACGGCCATGTGGTAGTAATGCAGCAATTTCATTGACTAATATATACAGGTGTATAATAAAGTACATTATTATTTTCTGTTCACATAGCTGTAAACATGTCCGGTTTAAGGAAATAACCAATTCAATATTTCAATATATTTGTTTGAAATTTGTTATCCGCCCTACTATTGTATAAACAGTTGTAACACGGCAAGAGCATCTTGACTAATAGTGTAAATAAATAAATTAATACAGAACTGGAAGACTTTAGTGATCATTCTCTCACGCTGAATGTTGTGTTATGTTTTCGGATATTCCTCCTCTTTTCAGGAGCACCATCTAGGTCGACATCCTAGCCGCTCAGTGTGACCCATTCTGTGCTATACAGTGTGTTATTTACAGGTTCAGATCTGGAGCCACTGGCCACTTAAGCTTTTGCCAGAGACGTAGATACAGTACAGTATTTTAATGTATTTACAGTATTATTTACACTATCAGAGCATATTCACAACTGAGCTCACGATACAGAGCCTGAGACTCAGAGTGAGTTCTTTTACGTCACCCATGGCGCAGACACCACACGATACGGGACCGACGGATTTACGTCCCCTCCGAATGGCCAGCTTGTTTTATTCAGGGCTTTTAGTATGCTAACTAATGTATATTTTATAAACAATGCTGCCGCAATCTATTGCTGTTTAAGACTGCGAGTGCCCATGCGACAGCGAGAGCTTGCGGTAGCATTGTTCATATTATTATACTCCAAACAACGTGTATGGCACTGTAACCTATATGATTGTGATCTAAGGAAAAATAAAACCTGGGTTGTTGACTATGCTAACCGGCGCGGATATAGTTGAGGTTTAGGCGCGTATGGTTAGGCTGTGCGTGCGTGCGTGCGTGCGTGCGTGCGTGCGTGCGTGCGTGCGTGCGTGCGTGCGTGCGTGCGTGCGTGCGTGCGTGCGTGCGTGCGTGCGTGCGTGCGTGCGTGCGTGCGTGCGTGTGTGTGTGTTTGCGTGTGTGTGTGTGTGTGCGCGTGCGTGTGTGTGTGCGTGCGTGCGTGCGTGTGTGTGTGTGTGCTCTCGTAACTGGTGTAAACCGGGGACATTTATATGTATATACACCTTTACAACAGGGACACACAGAAACCGGGGACGTCCCCGGTTGTTTTAAGGCCAAAAACGGTTATCTCACGCTATTTCTATCACCCCCTTAATGCAACGTCCCATTCCGAGTGTCGTCCCCATTTAGTCCGATTAGTGCGGACCACAGTATGCATACGGTGCTGATGATCATTTCTGCACAATACACACGCATTTATTCGCATTTGTCCCCGGTTTATGACTGGTCAGTCAGAGTGTGTAAAGCGTCCCCAGTTCATCGGCAATCAACATGGCACCAGATGTTGTGGCATACATCGTACACTGTAGGCAAATAAGAAGCATGACGTCCCAGTTACAACTGCACAGCAAACCTATCTGCGCGGGTATGATTGCCCTGCCGGTACCCGTATACCGGCGGGTACCTGCATACCCACATGGTACCCGCATACTTGCATAAATTAAGTAACAATTGAATTCTGCTACCTATTTTGAAAACTAATTTGACTGCATAAAGCAGCAATAATATCATGTAAAATTAGCTAATTGCCTAATTTGATTTGATAGCATTGCTGCCTTACGCAGTCATATTAGTTGCAAAATAGTCAAACAGCTTATTTATATGATTGGTTTTAAAATGAAATACAAATAAGCAACAACATTCCAAACAAATTAGGCTCAACATATTCAACAACTTCCATGTAAACTCACTCACTTACCCCTTATTTGATGATGTGTTGAATATTTTGACACTAATTTGACTGAAAGGTATTGGCGCTATAGGCAGAAACAGCTTCCAAGAAATTAGTTTCAAAATATCCAACCATTTTGCTGTGAACTGTTAGAGACTAGATATCACACCTTTATGGTGTAGCAAAATGGTTAATGTTTGGACTTTACTCAGTTACCTACTGCTATCTCACAAGGGTACAATGGCAGACATTCTGAGCGGTGGGATTCAATAAGGTCATTTAAACCTCGGTTTAGCCTAAACCAGGTAACAAATCTCTCCTTCAACCGAGTAATAAAAGATTTGTTACCCGTTTTATTCTTAAGCCGAGTCCGCATTCAATAAACGAGTTTACACCTGGTAACATCCAGACCGAGTATAAACTGGTTTACACCAGCCCTACACCACGATTAAATCATGTTCAGGTATTTAGTCTTTAACTTATTGAACCCTGAGTCACCAGATAGGAAGAATCATATACGATGTAAGAAACAAATTGTTGAATATTTAAAATACTAATTCGCCTGAAAATGTTGTTCTATATGACAATACAATGGTCCATTCTAATTATTTTCGAAACAGCAATCTGTATGCCTGTATATGCAAACAAGCCGCGTACCTATGTTGGTTCATTTACATTAGCTGATTTAGACTCGATTTGTCGTTGACGACATGGTCACCAGAGAAAACCATCGTATACGACAGGCCCGTCTACATTAACCGATTTTAGTCCCTTGGTTGTGCTCGAATTTGAGCCAAATTGTATTAGAACATATTAGATACAGCACAGCACGCGCACAGCACATATACGTGCGCAGACTTACAAAGCAATATTAAATTTACAGTTTCAATTGTAGATATGACATGCAAATTGCCAGGTGCACATAATATTCTGAAATTGCCCGATTATTAGGGGCCGATAAAACAATGACTGATAGAGTATTCACACTACTCTATTCTGTCTTCGCGCACATCAAATCTGGTCTAAAATCACCTAATGAGACCTTTGTTTGCGCATGTCAGACACACAGCGAGTGCCGAAACGATCGGAAGATGAATAGAAACCTACATTATTAAACATCATTAAGGGACAGGGCAATGTTATCGAAAAGGAAAATGTAGAAACACACGTGTCATGC
>CM067372.1:158948039-159016578 GCA_034401795.1 Chaetoderma sp. LZ-2023a | reverse complement strand
CACGACACGACGATGTTACTCGATCTGTCGCTTTTGTCTTTACCGGATGATCAGTTTTCTAGACAGTTGGTCGGTTGAATCTCAGCTTAAATTACAGTGCGCAGTATGTATATAACAAATATAACATCATAATGAAAGAAACCCCCCTCCTTACGCTTTATAAACCCGAAATTAAAAATTGTATTTGATGCAAAGGATATGTAATAGAATATTTTGAAACAAGCTTAACTGTGATATGTTGCAGCCTATGGGAGCTACATGCTCCAGTTCAATAAGTTTTTTAAGATTTCACCAGTTTTCCTGAATGGGTGTTGCCTTGAAGTTAGTTACTGTACATACATTCAAGCGTTAACATGTTTAAGCCTTGAACACTCAAGTTGCGTAAAGACGGCTTCGGCAATGGTATTGAGAAATTTGCTAAATAGAGGAAGACTATGTTTGGAAATTTTCAACTGGACTGATTGGCTCGGTAAGAACATCACGAATTGGTAATAGATTTGATTAATTGGTTGAGAGTGCTGGTTGGGGAAACTAATGTGGATTTTCACGAATTTTGCTCTAAATATATACTCTTAAATCACAACAGTGTTTTCTAGAATAATCGTTATTGCCAAAAGCAACAAAACCAAACATCTTATATGGCATGGCATTTGTCTAGAAAGCATCTCGGCGCAAGGCCAAGCAGAGAAAAAACCTAATCATGGGTTCAAAGCAACGCTCTAGGAGTCACATTTAGCATATCTCGTTATGCTGTTTTCCATTTTGGCACATGGCGAGTTTTCCAGACATTTGAAGAGTTGGTCAGTAAGTCGATCAGTTAGTCAATCGGTAACCATTTTGTCGTTTCTGATTAGCAGAATAGCACTATAGTAGGTATTAGTCGGCGGCCAGAGATGATCAGGGTCAGTCAATATTTTACGTCTGCTGTGCATTTTCTTAAGATGATGTTATAATGCATACGTTGATTTATTGTTGTAATTTGAACATGGTTAGTGAAAGACAATAATGATTTTGTAGATCTTTTTTGTCAGCCATCGAAGCAAACACGACTACCACTACCAATACCTCCGTCCATCTCAGTGCTGAAGCTAACACCAACTCAACCTCTGTCTCAAATGACACTGTCTCAGCAACTTCAGTTATCGATGATATCACCGTAACCCTATTGTAACTACAACCATCAACATTGTTTCTAGAATAGATTTTAACCAGCTTTATATCATATACATGACTATTATAAGAACCAACCATTTCGGTATATAGACACACATATATGGATCTGAGGATCAGGGTATTATCAGATATGTGTGTTCATAAAAGCATATCCGATTTATCACTATTATTCTACACTATATAACATCATCTATGAATGTATGAGTCCAAACACGTTACCCAAGTATATGATGCTGACGTCTCAATCAAATGCGCAATGAATGACGTAGCTTTTAAATCTCTGTCATTTGTACGAATTGTATGCCTTTACTAAATAATAAACATTCTCTTAAATATTTTGAAACTAACTTGACTTGGCGCTGTTGCTACCATGCGCAGCAGCAGTAACCAGACACATTAATTAAAAAATATTCAACAGTTTACATGTATACTTTTCTGGAAATTGGGATTCAGGGAGTACAGGGTTCGATGGATCCAAACCCGGGCAAAGCATGCCCAGGGCTTAACTAAAGATAGACGTGGTAGCTAAACGTGGATTCATCAATTACCTTCTGTAAGCTCCATAAACCAATGATAACCTCTGAATGGAATGAATCATATTCACTCCGTTGAAGGGGCATACCTTGAAATGAATTCATCTGTTTAAGTATTTAATCAATCAGGGCGGAAACATATTGGGCTATCTGAAAAGTGGCATTGATTTGGGTAGGGATGGCTTAGTCCATCCTATTTACTGCTTGACCACTTTACCCACAGATCCAAGCAATGACAGATCCTTTTGGATGTAGGGAATGTTTTATTGCGGGTGTTAAAACTAATTTGACCGGAAGCTGCTTCTGTTGCGATTTGCAGCAACAGTTTCCAGTCGGATTAGTTTAGAAATAATCAAGAGCGTTCCTGTATAATCATCCTGAAATTCAGACACTGGGGCATTAAGGGTTACAGATATATATGTATAGCGATATATAAACACTTAAGCATCCAGTCTTCACGGCGTGCTGCCAACACATGCCACTTTATCATTGCGAAGGTAATTCCGAAATCACTGCTTTAATAGAATGCGGTGAAGACACACCATATTTCTGACGGCCTGCATTGTCCACAGTATCACGATTCTATCCATTTGTTACAGAAAGTTATTACCCTTTGACATCTATCAATCATTACCCAGACAGTTTGAATGACTTCCTGCCAAATAGCATATTTCATAAAGGACGAACACAATGTAATCGCAAAGAAGGCAAAGGTTTTATACGTTTCTATCACATCTTAGTCGGTGCGCTTTTATCAGCATATGCCATCTATCAGAAACGTAGACTTATTGAATTGGAGCACCATCTATTTTAGGACATTCACACTTAATGGCCCTTTCCCGTTTTAGCTATGTCCCGCCCATCTCTAGCTAAGCTCCACCCACACCTCGCTCGCCTTGCGATCGATTGATCCCGGACCTCTCCCTGACTATCAATTTCCAGAAAACTATGCAGGTAAGCTGTTGAATATTTTGAAACTAATTTAACTGACTGCTGTTGCAGCCTACGACAGCAACAGCGCCCAGTCAAATTGGTTTCAAAATATTCAACAGAATGTTTAGCGCTTAGCCCGTCTTCAATTATGCGTTTGTGATGTACTTATCTACGCCATTCATGACGTCACTGATAATGAAGCCACCCCACATGTCACGTAGTTCATTATGATGTCATATGATGGATGGATAAACTGGAAAGGTATATTTAGTTTCTTTGAGATATTGTAAGTCTTGCATACTTAAAGGAGAACTAGCCCTGACTAATAATATGCAGGCGATATAACATGCCACTAATAATCTATGCATGGAATGTTAAGCTCTTTATCATGCGGTTGGAGAAAGTTATTCAGACTTTAAAAACAAAGTATTAATACATTTCTACAGCCTATGGTGGCTGTCATGATTTACTTTTCAACCAATCAGAAAAAGCCTTTTTCTGATTGGTTGAAAAGTAAATCATGACAGCCACCATAGGCTGTAGAAATGTATTAATACTTTGTTTTTAAAGTCTGAATAACTTTCTCCACCCGCATGATAAAGAGCTTAACATTCCATGCATAGATTATTAGTGGCATGTTATATCGCCTGCATATTATTAGTCAGGGCTAGTTCTCCTTTAAGTATGCAAGACTTACAATATCTCAAAGAAACTAAATATACCTTTCCAGTTTATCCATCCATCATATGTCTGCCTCGGTATATACACTCAGTTTAAATGTGCCATCTAAAGATTGGCATTGTGGTATAAAAGCAAGCATACAGGTAAGCTGTTAAATATTTTGAAACTAAGTTGACTGGAAGTTGTTGCTGCCATTTGATTATTACGTAATAGAGAATGTAACGCATTGGCACCTACATGACATAGCACACTAGCGCTTGAGGAGACAAAATGGAGCGTTCACTGTTCAACATGTATGCGATATTACAAAAGCAAATAAACTGTCAAACGGATAAGGGAATGTGACAGGATATGAATGATATTGAATCTATAATCCATACTCTATCGGGGCAAAACAACATTTCAGATGGGATTAGCGTCCCTTTAACAATTCCGTGAAAGAAAACATTGCATAAAAAATCAACAAGAGGAATCAGAGATGGCAGAACCGCGCTCTCCCGGTTTTTTTGTCACATTGTAAAATGGATTCCTATCGTCACGATTTTCAATTTTTTTTTAATTTTCGAGCCTTTCGTATCACGCCCTACGTTATGGAATCTTAGTGTATCGTCACGCCCTTTCATCTGTTAAAATCTGAGCCAAAGCTGACCACTAGTTTCCGAGGTATTCACAGATCAAAAAATTGATCCGATCCAGATTCGTGTACTCTTACCCGGATCATGGCCAAAGTCTGGTTATCCGCTTGCACTGCCTGCTCATTTATTGTGTTAAAATTTTAGCCAAATCAGTTCAGTAGTTTTCGTAGATACAGCTCCGGACACGGACAGACAGAGAGACATATAGACAGATAGACAGATCCGATCGATCGCAATACCCTCTTCCCCATACCGAGCGATGGTAATCAATAAACATTTTAAAAACCTTTATCATTGACATTCCCGTGACCAGTGTCTCAAATTCAAAGGCAAACATCAAAGGATCCTCTTGATAATTTAGAAACTAATCTGATTGGAACCGTCCACGTTTTGCTTGTATCAATCAAACCGTGAATTCCCAGAATACCAATATCGAAGTATACATGCAGGCTGTTGAATATTTTGAAACACATTTTACCGGGTGCTTTTGCTGCCTATGGCAGCAACAACGCCCAGTTAAATTAGTTTCAAAATATTCAACAGAATTGTTATTAAATAGTAAAGGCATACGACTTGTACAACTGACGAGCAATTATGACAGACCTTAGACTCCATTAATTACGTATTTTCATTGTATCGTCAGCGTCCCTGTGATGTAATTCATTATGACGCCATATACTTGAGTGGATTTCTCTATTCAAAGATGGGGTAATGTATGGATAATACTCGTGATCAATTATGTATTCCTTTATCAAAATACACAGCTCTGACAATAATGAGGGATCAGATCAGTCACTCTCAAGTACTTGACGTCATTATCAAACTTACTTCACTAGCTAGATGGCGTTACAATCAAAATGTCCTATTGCTCCGTCACCAAAATCGAAAGCACAGTTCCTGGTGTACGAATTGTATGCACTTGACGAATTTACTATTTAATGACGATTCTATCGAATATTGTGAAGCTAATTTGATTGTCATATGCAGCAACAGTGTGTAGTTGAATTAGTTTCAAAATACTCATCATCTTACCTGTTTAGTTACTTTGAAATGTAGATATCGGGAATTCGAGTTTTAAAGTATCAAATCGAATCGAACATGTGCACGCAATGGGCCAAGCTTAGCTAGAAGTAGACGGGACAGGGCTAGAAATATAGAGGGTGGAACCATCTTGCGGTAAATAACTAGTGGGAGATACATGACACATATGGATTAATCTTAATTGGAACAATCTTAGGTAATAGATTATCACCAAACCCATGGGGAAATGAGATATAATGACTTATGCACTATTATGTATGGGCTATTATTATAAGGCCTATATGATAAAATAAAAATATATTGAAACAATTGTTAGTGACTATATTAGATTTTCCTTGAATTTTGATTGATCATGAAATATTCATCAACATTTCTTCTAATTCTCAGTGACTGTTTTAAAGTATTTTATGAATTAATATGTTTCGAAATATTCAGTGGATGCTCTTCAAATTGCAAAGGAATGACCGTAACCTTTATGGAATGAACTTGTTTAATCATGCTTTTATCCATGGAGATAATCATCGAGACGTAGATACTATTAGGTTATTTAACATTTCAGAGTACAATATGGATTTTTATTGTAGGCCTACTCGCCGGCGTTGTGTCTAAAAATCTGTATTGAACTCGACGCCTTCTGCGTCTCGTCCAATACTGATTTTTAAACACAACGTGGACTCGTACAATACAAATTCATATTGTACTCGAAATGTTAAATCATTTACTTATTATACAGCTATATATTGAAATAATTTGAAAATAAACGATTCAAAGCAACATGCTCGTTGAATTTACTATTTACCTAATGTACAGCGTGTATGATATGAGATAGCAATTCATTTATGACGTAATACTGCATTGTTGTTGTTGTTGTTGTTGTTGCTGTTGTTGTTGTTGTTGTTCGTATGTCCCTCCTCTTGATAGGAGCACCCAAATGTGTGGTTACGTAAACTACAGTTTGATTTATGAACATTATATAATTGTAATTTTAGTCCGCAATTATGGATTAGCTGAATATGTTGTCTGAATACAGTTCAATAATAATAACACAAACACTGTTCAGCACCAGAGTGCATGGACAACTATATATAAATACAGTTCTGATTCAGGATATCAGTTAACAGCAGTTACTGTTGATTAATGTTGTTGTGCAAGCTTGTTAAAGAGGACGCTTCTACCGCAATGCAGGTTGTAACATAGTTTTCTAGTTATACATTCCAATTCACATAATAATGAGAAGTTGTTAGGTAGTAATCCAGCCCTGACTAGACTTGTACAGTCGATAATAAGTTTTACGAGGTGATCTTCTATGCTGGATATATATTTCCAGGAATTCTCGGCAAAGCGGTCGATGATGGTTTTCTTGAGCAGTGATACATATTGATTTCTATACTGATGGAGTGCACCACAGTGTAGCAAGAAGTGTTGATCATCTTCAGAACTCAACTGACAGAGACGGCATGTGGGGTTCACAATGTTTTGGTTGAATTTACTTAGTGTTGCTTGTACTTTGGAGGTTCCTGTGATGAGCCTGGCTTTAATGACACTACGTTTTACATCCTTGTTGTCATTGTCTACAGTGTGCACGGATATATGGCATTTCCCAATACAAAAGTCTTTAGTGTTACAGTTTTTTAGTGTACTTTTGGTTTCACACGCAAACTGTAAGTCCTCGTTCCATTGGCTGTCCACGGCAGATTTTACTACTGATTTCCATTTTAACTTATAGGGTAAATTCAGTATAAGCTCTTGGATGTTTGATAAGTTGTATCTCTCTAGCAAATTCTTAATATAAATAAACCAACTGCCCGATTTTGGAGTCTCAAACACTAACTGTCTTACTAGTATGTGGTTAAGTGGCTTGTTTTGGCATGCCAGGATGTTCCTCAAAAGTGTTAGCTGACGTATGTGTAGCTCTGCAGTGATTGGTCTAACGCCATGTAGAAGGAGTACAGCATATTTCGCGGTCCTCGTTGGAAGGGCTTGTATCTTCCTAAGTATGTCAATAAAGAAGCTTTCTAGTTGATCAAGTTCTTGTTTTTGTAGTACAAGGATCTCTAGTCCATAGAGTAGTCGAGCGATGACATAAAGCTGGATGATATGGTATGCAATTTTTGTTGATATACCATTCGAGCCATGCAAACCTGTGCCAGTGAGATTATAGAGTGTGCGTCTAGCACAAGATATACGCTCTTGAACATTGATCTTCGTTTCTTGTTTTGTAGTTCGAGATAACCCTAAATGAGTTGCTGCTGTAGAGACAGATATTTCTAATTCGCCAAGACACCATTTAGGCAAGCGCGGAACAGATTTTGTGCATACTGAATTGTGCAGTATTGTAGACTTTTGTGGATGTATTAGGTATCGATCACGAGTTGAGTAACGATATACAATATCAAGCATACATTGCAGTTTAAATTCTGAGTTGCTCATTAGGGTGAGATCGTCAGCAACTGTTGGGCATCCTGTATACTGAGTTCCCATGAATGTTCCTGGTTGTGAAGATTCTAATTGCTGCAGCAGGTTGTTAATGTAAACTTTGTACAACCCAGTGGAGAGGATGCTCCCTTGTCGGACACCTTGCAGTATCGGGAATGAGTGGCTTAGAGAACCTCCCCACTTCACTTTCGCAGTAAGATCCCTGTAGAGCAGATCAGTAATTTGCAGTAAGTGCATTTAGTAATACTATTCTGACTTAATGTTGGCGTGATGTGAACAATTCTGATACAAATTACGTCATAAACCACGGTGACGTAAAATTATTATCAGTGACAAATAGCACCGAGAGTCCAATAATACTTTTAGACAGAGTCCAATATGACTTTTTAGAGTCCAATAACCCTTTTTATTGGACGGCCATGTGGTAGTAATACAGCAATTTCATTGGGTAATATATACAGGTGTATAATAAAGTACATTATTATTTTCTGTTTACATAGCTGTAAACATGTCCGGTTTAAGGAAATAACCAATTCAATATTTCAATATATTTGTTTGAAATTTGTTATCCGCCCTACTATTGTATAAACAGTTGTAACACGGCAAGAGCATATTGACTAATAGTGTAAATAAATAAATTAATACAGAACTGGAAGACTTTAGTGATCATTCTCTCACGCTGAATGTTGTGTTATGTTTTCGGATATTCCTCCTCTTTTCAAGAGCACCATCTAGGTCGACATCCTAGCAGCTCAGTGTGACCCATTCTGTGCTATACAGTGTGTTATTTACAGGTTCAGATCTGGAGCCACTGGCCACTTAAGCTTTTGCCAGAGACGTAGATACAGTACAGTATTTTAATGTATTTACAGTATTATTTACACTATCAGAGCATATTCACAACTGAGCTCACGATACAGAGCCTGAGACTCAGAGTGAGTTCTTTTACGTCACCCATGGCGCAGACACCACACGATACGGGACCGACGGATTTACGTCCCCTCCGAATGGCCAGCTTGTTTTATTCAGGGCTTTTAGTATGCTAACTAATGTATATTTTATAAACAATGCTGCCGCAATCTATTGCTGTTTAAGACTGCGAGTGCCCATGCGACAGCGAGAGCTTGCGGTAGCATTGTTCATATTATTATACTCCAAACAACGTGTATGGCACTGTAACCTATATGATTGTGATCTAAGGAAAAATAAAACCTGGGTTGTTGACTATGCTAACCGGCGCGGATATAGTTGAGGTTTAGGCGCGTATGGTTAGGCTGTGCGTGCGTGCGTGCGTGCGTGCGTGCGTGCGTGCGTGCGTGCGTGCGTGCGTGCGTGCGTGCGTGCGTGCGTGCGTGCGTGCGTGCGTGCGTGCGTGCGTGCGTGCGTGCGTGCGTGCGTGCGTGCGTGCGTGCGTGCGTGCGTGCGTGCGTGTGTGCGTGCGTGCGTGTGTGTGTTTGCGTGTGTGTGTGTGTGTGCGCGTGCGTGTGTGTGTGCGTGCGTGCGTGCGTGTGTGTGTGTGTGCTCTCGTAACTGGTGTAAACCGGGGACATTTATATGTATATACACCTTTACAACAGGGACACACAGAAACCGGGGACGTCCCCGGTTGTTTTAAGGCCAAAAACGGTTATCTCACGCTATTTCTATCACCCCCTTAATGCAACGTCCCATTCCGAGTGTCGTCCCCATTTAGTCCGATTAGTGCGGACCACAGTATGCATACGGTGCTGATGATCATTTCTGCACAATACACACGCATTTATTCGCATTTGTCCCCGGTTTATGACTGGTCAGTCAGAGTGTGTATAGCGTCCCCAGTTCATCGTCAATCAACATGGCACCAGATGTTGTGGCATACATCGTACACCGTAGGCAAATAAGAAGCATGACGTCCCAGTTACAACTGCACAGCAAACCTATCTGGGCGGGTATGATTGCCCTGCCGGTACCCGTATACCGGCGGGTACCTGCATACCCACATGGTACCCGCATACCTGCATACATTAAGTAACAATTGAATTCTGCTACCTATTTTGAAAACTAATTTGACTGCATAAAGCAGCAATAATATCATGTAAAATTAGCTAATTGCCTAATTTGATTTGATAGCATTTCTGCCTTACGCAGTCATATTAGTTGCAAAATAGTCAAACAGCTTATTTATATGATTGGTTTTAAAATGAAATACAAATAAGCAACAACATCTTCCAATGAAATTAGGCTCAAAATATTCAGCAACTTCCATGTAAACTCACTCACGTACCCCTTATTTGATGATGTGTTGAATATTTTGACACTAATTTGACTGAAAGGTATTGGCGCTATAGGCAGAAACAGCTTCCAAGAAATTAGTTTCAAAATACCCAAACATTTTGCTGTGAACTGTTAGAGACCAGATATCACACCTTTATGGTGTAACAAAATGGTTAATGTTTGGACTTTACTCAGTTACCTACTGCTATCTCACAAGGGTACAATGGCAGACATTCTGAGCGGTGGGATTCAATAAGGTGATTTAAACCTCGGTTTAGCCTAAACCAGGTAACAAATCTCTCCTTCTACCGAGTAATAAAAGATTTGTTACCCGCTTTATTCTTAAGCCTAGTCAACATTCAATAAACGAGTTTACACCTGGTAACATCCAGACCGAGTATAAACTGGTTTACACCAGCCCTACACCACGATTAAATCATCTTCAGGTATTTAGTCTTTAACTTATTGAACCTGAGTCACCAGATGGGAAGAATCATATACGATGTAAGAAACAAATTGTTGAATATTTAAAATACTAATTCGCCTGAAAATGTTGTTCTATATGACAATACAATGGTCCAATCTAATTATTTTCGAAACAGCAATCTGTATGCCTGTATATGCAAACAAGCCGCGTACCTATGTTGGTTCATTTACATTAGCTGATTTAGACTCGATTTGTCGTTGACGACATGGTCACCAGAGAAAACTATCGTATACGACAGGCCCGTCTACATTAACCGATTTTAGTCCCTTGGTTGTGCTAGAATTTGAGCCAAATTGTATTAGAACATATTAGATACAGAACAGCACGCACACAACACATATACGTGCGCAGACTTACAAAGCAATATTAAATTTACAGTTTCAATTGTAGATATGACATGCAAATTGCCAGGTGCACATAATATTCTGAAATTGCCCGATTATTAGGGGCCGATAAAACAATGACTGATAGAGTATTCACACTACTCTATTCTGTCTTCGCGCACATCAAATCTGGTCTAAAATCAGCTAATGAGACCTTTGTTTGCGCATGTCAGACACACAGCGAGTGCCGAAACGATCGGAAGATGAATAGAAACCTACATTATTAAACATCATTAAGGGACAGGGCAATGTTATCGAAAAGGAAAATGTAGATGGCTAACGAGAGCAATAATAGATTGCAAACCTTCGCCACCCCATCCCACCTCCGTTTTTAACACATAGAAATCGGGTTTTTCGGGAATCCTACTCTTTCTTGTAGTAAAATCCGAGTCAGGTCTGACAAGTAGTTTCCAGGAATAGATGTTAAACATTGGTCCGATTCGGCTCCTGTTTTTTCCCAGATTAAAGCAAAAGCCAGAAAATTCTCATCCATGGTAAGTTCGTTTGCTGTGTTAAAATCTAAGGCAAAGCAGACACGCAGTTTCGGAGATATCCATTGTTTCGAAAATCGATCGGATTTGGATCTGGATTCTTTAATCCGGATCAGGCCCAAAATCAGGGATCCCAACGATAGGGCAACGCTCTTTCATGTGTTATGAGCGCAAACCTTTCAGTAGTTTATAAGCTACCGCTCTGGGCCTACCCACCCACCCGCCCGCCCACATGCCCACCCGCCCGCCTGCGCATCCACGCCAGCCCGCCTGCCCATCCGCACGCACGCACGCACGCACGCACGCACGCACGCACGCACGCACGCACGCACGTACGCACGCACGCACGCACGCACGCACGCACGCACGCACGCACGTACGCACGCACGCACGCACGCACGCACGCACGCACGCACGCACGCACGCACGCACGCACGCACGCACGCACGCACCCACCCACCCACCCACACACTCACCCACGCACTCGATCACAACACCTTCTTCGCCGAGAAAAATCAAAGCTCGCCTCGGTTACAAATATATACAGTACATTGGAGGGAGTGATGGAGGGATGGAGAAAGGACATATGGAGGGAGTACGCTAGAGAAATGTGGGGAGGGAGGGAGCGAGAGAGAGAGAGAGAGAGAGGGAGGGAGGAGGGAGGGAGGGAGGGAGGGAGGGAGGGAGGGAGGGGGGAGAGAGAGAGGGGGAGGGAGGGAGGGGGAGGGAGGTATGGAGGGAGGGAGGGAGAGAGAGGGGGATGGAGGTATGGAGGGAGGGAGGGAGAGAGATGGAGAGGGAGGGAGAGAGAGAGAGAGGGCGAGAGGGAGTGAGAGATGGAGAGGGGGAGGGGGTGGAGGGAGGGAGGAAGGGGGAAGGCGGGATGGAGAGAGAATGGAGTGAGGGTGAGAGGGAGATATGGTCATGAAGAGAGGTGGAGAGAGAGGGTGAGAGGAAGAGGAAGATGGAGAGGGGGGGAGGAGGAGTAGAAGAGGGAGAGAGGGGGAGTGTGAGATATAGAGGGACGGATGGGGGTGGATGGAGGTGGGATGAGATAGAGAGGGAGAGACTGAGGGGAGTGGGGATATGGAGGGACGGAGAGAGGCAGAAGTGGGTGGGGAATGTGCAAGCAGGGGAGCTGAATACGGGAGAGAGAGGGGTGAAGGGGAGGGGTGAAGAGGGAGGGCAACGGAGAAGGGGGGGGGAGCGAGTCAGAATGGGGATGGAGAGAGAGGGTTGGTAAAAGATGGGGAGAGGGAGATTGAGAGGAGAGGAGAACGAGATATGGAGAGGTAGTGAGATAGGAGAGAATGGTGGGAAGAAGAAGAAGAAGAGAGAGAGAGGGAGAGAGAGAGAGAGAGAGAGAGAGAGAGAGAGAGAGAGGGGGGGGGGATTGTAGCAAAGTAGCCGAGAGCCGGTGTATGGGGTGGGTGGGTAGTGGAGTGGGGTGGGAATTGGGAGGGAAAGAAAATGAGAAAAATGCCAAATTTTATGGGTGCATAATTAATTTCATACATAAACATGAGCATCAGAGAGGAGAACCCATCGCCATTTTCGACTTACACAGTGCTAGATTCCCAGTTATTGAACACGGGCAATGATACCAAGCCATTAACCTCTTAAAGGACGTTACCAGAACGTTTATATACGTGACCTCTTAATGCGTAGTTCATTTTTAGATTCCAAGCTTAAGTATAAATACCTGCCAGAGACTGAGGCCGATGACGTTAAATCATATATCCTTGACCAGAAATCGATGCATGTACATAAACAAGCTGAATGGATCGATACAGCTAGTTCAAGCACTCCTAAGAAATGAACTCTTGGTAGTCTGTTCTCCCGAACTGCTAACGAGGTAACTAACGATGATTAGCTTAACGTAATAGTAAAATCAGACGTCCAGGTGGAACTAAAGACATATTTGTCATCTGTCCAACCCGATGAAGATTCGAAGACTGGTGGCGCATACACTATTAGACATTCCCCACGTTGGCTAAGTTTGCGAGAAAATATCTTTGCGTAACCACTACCAGCTGTCCAGCTGAGAGACGCTTTACGAAGTCAGGACAAATTGTTTCCGCCAAACGAGTCACTCTAAAGCTGGACAAAGTTAACACGCTGTCATTCCTGGCAGCTAATCTACCAAAATTTGCTCTGAAATAATTGTAAAGAGAATTGGAGATATTTGCTTGTAAACTGTTTCTCTTAGAAAATGGCCATTTACAGAGCAAGAGTCTATTTTCTTTAAATTTTACCACTAGAATGACTGGCTCCATAGTTACGCCAGTCATTCCAGTTGTAAATTTTCAAAAATAGTCTTCTTGCTCTGCAAATGAACATTTCTCAAGACCAATGCAGAAGCCGTTTTTGACTGTAGTGTTAAAGGGTTAATTAAATGAGTTACATTTGTTTAAAGCGATGTTAATCCCATCTCAAATGTTGTACTGCACCGATAGAATATGTTCTATAGATTCCATATCATTCATATCCTGATCTGTATCGCAATTATCTGCTTTGTAATATCGCGTAAATGTTAAACGGTGAACGCTACTATTGTGTCTCCTAAAGCTATAGTGTGTGATGTCATGTAGGCGCCAATGCATTACATTCTTTATTATGTAATACTCATCACGTTGAATATTTTGAAACTAATTTGACTGGACGTTGTTGCTGCCATAGGCCAACGTCCAGTTAAATTGGTTTCAAAATAGTCAACAATTTACCTGTAGGATTGCTTTTATATCACATTGCCAAACTATAGCTGCCACCTCTATGACCGAGCATATATACCGAGGCAGACACCATTTGTTTTTTCTGATTTGTTGAAAAATAAATCATGATAGCCAGAATAGGGTGTAAAAATGTACCAACATTTAACAACTAAATCCTACATATCTTTCCTTAGCGCCGTGATAAAAAGCATAAAATTACCTGCATAGTTTATAAGCAGAATGTTAGATCCCCTGAATAGCTATCAAGAGCTGGGATTAGTTATCCTTTAAGAGTTAATATTTACGCTGATATTATTGATATTTACGTTGATATTATTGTTGAAATAAAATGATTCATACCGGCTTAACACGCCCTGTTGGCCAATGCGGCATTTGGAGTGATCTTATTAATTGCCCATTTGTAGAGCAAAAAAAGATAATTTTGAAAATTTTACATAGGAATGACTGTCTCGATAACTGAGCGAGATACCCCACTGATAAATGTTCAGGAATATGTTTCTCTTGGTGTATAAAGAGGCATTTCATGAAAAACTGAAGAAATGTGTGGGTCAAAGGGTTAAGCCTGCTTAGTGCTGTCTCCGAGTTCTAGTGATTAAATAAATATAAATAAAATATTGATTTTAAAAAACGTTTTCATCTTTTGCAATTATTATTAGCCGCGACCGCAATCAGCGAGCGGCTGTAGACGAGCATGTGTTAGTCTGTTCCTCCGTTCCGTTTCCCTACGTGACCAAACCCTCAAAGTGTTAATTTTTTCAATTGGTATTTAATTCATCAAGGTGTTTTCCGATCACAATGAAACTTCACAGGATGCTTCTACACCATCATTACATCTATCCTCCACCATAGGATCCTTTGTTAGTCCGTCTGACTGTCCCTCCATCCCTCCGTGAGCAAACCCTCAACGTCAAGGTTTTCGATCAAAATGTTAAGTTTTTTCAAGTGGTACTTAATTCATCAAGGGGTTATCGTAATAGTGGCGAAATGAAAGTTCACAGATGCTTCTATACCACCATTACATCCATCTTCCACCATGAGAAATATGATTTACAAAAATTTTCAACATTCTTTCACGGTCTGAACATAGTCTATTGTCTGGCTGTTATTCACCAAGAGTTAGGTAAATGTTAACATTTTTCAATTGATATTTCATTCATCCTGGCGTTATCCGAACAGTAACAACATTCATTTAACTTTGTTGTTAAAGATTTATTTCTGAAAGATACATTAGCTGTAAAGTGTCCACGCAGATATACTCCACCCACCACTGACCTAATACTAGTATGACGGTTATACCGGCATGGAAATTCATATCATAACCACTATCAGCTTTTCCAACACCGCCTACCCTTACTTGCATCATTGTCTTATTGAGGCAAATAGGCCTAGGCTAAATAGTTTCTGAAAAATCCATATGATCCGAATACAGATCCGGAAAATCCGAATCACAACCAACGTTTCAGAACTCTAGGTTGTCACATCAACCATTTTCAGCTATGCTAGGATTACAGACAAATCAAACCTGTTGTTTCCGAGACAAAGCCGTGGAGAGACAACCAGACATACTGACAGACATAGATTCATCACATTCAGTTGGGAGAGGGTAACTCACAAAATGTACTTTCGCCGAATCGCCCATCTAGCAACGTGTACATTACGAACATCTCTCAATGCTTCCATCATTTGTCTCAGCGATGTGATTTAAACCCGATTCCTAAACTAGGCCCTATCCCCTACGTGGTTTAAATGTTCGCAATATGTGTTACCTGGTTACTGTTTTAAACCACCTTACGCAACTCGGTTTAGCTTGTTAGCAGATTTATTACCTATTTTGGTACTGGGTTTAAAATTTGTGAATCTTTTAACGGATAGCTATAGGTCACATCGAATAAATTTAGGTTTATAGGCATTTATAATTATATTACTTACGTGTACTTTAAACAATTTTTTTTTTTATCTCAAAGCGATATTTGAACTAGTTTTTAATGCATGTTTAAACCTAGTAATAGCTAGACCAGGTTTAACTCCCTAAACCACGTCTAGCTAAATCGCCTTATTGAATTCCCCCCTCTAGCTATTCAAGTTACTGATGTTTTAGTGAACAATAATAGCCAGTGTCTTACATCTTAATAGTTTATGGAGGAGATTATGTGCACACTTACTGCTAACTATAACAACAGTTAGAATCGATATGACTTGTGGGCTTACTTATTTTAAGTATGCACACTAGTTTCAATAATAGCACCTTTGAAATAATTACACAGTTACAGTCAAACGTTCTCTTAAGGACACCTATATATAAAGGACACCTCCACATAAAGACACTTAAATAGTCCGAAAACAAGAGCAATAATTGATTGCAAACCCTCGCCCTCCCTTTTTGTCACATTGAGATGCTTCAGCATATTCAACTGAAACTTGGTACATTGCTTTAGTATTAATAGTTACAGATAAAGTTCGCGGTCCACACGTTTTCATCACAATTTGACAGAGTTTGACAGGGTTGTCTTAGGAGACGACTGTGATTTTCAAAGCACCAACTCACTCACTGTATTCTCTTGTGCTCATTGTGTATGCACCTGGCCACTCATAGCCACGGGTGTGGGCTATGAAGGAGAGTGGCCGTGAACGGGGTGAGGATTGACTCAACGATTCTGTTTGTTCGTTATTCTGTCCATCCAAAATCAGTTTTTGGGCATTAACGTGGACATTTTTACCATCTTTTTTTGGAATTTGATTTCGATATACACACGGTAACTGAGAGTGGATGGGGTTTGTTTTATTGCAATTGTATTATAGGCATGCCATCAGCAGGAGAACACATTTTTCTTCTACATTTCTTTTTGTGTTTTGCATATAAATACAGTTTTCATAACTAAATTGCCACATCCTGTATAAGCGAGTCTATTTTTTCATCAGATTAACACTAAATTAAAACATGAAATATTCTCTTTTATTACTATATTAACATCTCATAATTTATTATTATTCCTATTTTCTTCAGCTATGCATGTCACAGGTTTTATCAAACATTTATGTCGTCTCCTAGCTACTGTACATGCACCATTCTTGGCATAAGCACGCCTGTCTCCTTGCATGGTCCTACCTGTACAGCTACGAGTTTATCTAAGCTAACATATGTACTGTGCAACGTGACTTTCTTGTCTCAGCTCCACACAACCATCCTTGGGTTTAGACACATTTCTCGATACAGTTACAACAATTTGTCCTCATTTAGATACTGCATTACATGCAGTTATCAATCACTAATGTATTCCTTCTCTTAGTTCAAACATATATTTTCGCTTTTATATGAATGTCCCCATTTATGAAGCTACAACTACTTGTCATTAAATAGCATAGGTACTGCAACGCATATATTTATCTAACGCAAAAACCCTTCCCTCTCTCAGCTACAACAACTAGTTTTGGCTTTAACACGCATGTCCCCATTTATGCATCTACAGTTAGTTGTCTTCAGTCAGGTATTTAAAGCGGGCCGGTAGACACAATTAAAAATTATGCGTTAAAGTTTTCGCACCCGGGGAGGAATATGGCTCCATATTTTCCCTTGATATTTTCCTGGTCAAAAATGATATTTGACCGGCCAAGACGTACCGTATCCAGGCATATATGATCATAGTATGAAATAAAGGTTAATATCTGCCAGCTTCCACTATGCGCATGCTTTGCGAATGTACACCAGTGGTCGAAATCGTCTGCTAATGTAACCAAAATGGCTGATGCCTATGTAACGAGTGTTCGCTTGGTAAATAAAATCGACGATATTTTTTATATCGCTTTCTCCAATTATATGAATCTTTCACTAAATTCGCTAGAAAGTAACGTGTGTTTTGATAAATAGTGATACGGGCATAGTATACAAATATTCAGCAAATAATCTGTCTTTGAAGCTTTGAAGCGTTTGCAGAATTCTGGCTATCACTGATTAAGTTTCTGGTGTCTTTGTCCAACTGACATGTACACATGTGCCAGAATTGACATCAGAAATCGACAACAGTAGATTATTGGACAATTGCCACCTGCTGGACCAGACAGGGGTCAGACTATGAAATAAACATCCAATGACCACCGCCTGTACACACACTACACAAATGGTCTATAATGTGTTCGGTTTACTCCAGTATTCATGACTTTACTATGAATGTGCCAATTCATGCAGCTACAACAGCATGTTCTCAGTTAAGCTAGGTACTGTAACATATGTGTTTTATCTAACACGTTGCCCCTTTCTCCTGTCAACTACAACGAATGTCCTTGGCTTTAGAACTTGTCCTCGGTTAGGTAGTGTAGAACATATGATCATGCCATTCTTTTCTCGGCTATAGCAACCATTCATAGTTTTACCATACAAATCCCGACCTATACAGCTTTAACATCTTGTCTTAGTGTACAGCGCTTGTTTAGTAAACATGGCTTTCTCCCTCCAACTACGTGTACAACAACGAATCTTGGTTTCAGCATGCATATCCACATTTGTACAGCTACAAGAACTTATTCTCATTCGAATACTCTACATGTATTTAATAAACACATATTTCTTCTTCCAGCAACCTGTACATCAAACATTCTTAGCTTTTGTGTGTATGTCCCCACTTCTACAGCTATACTAATATTTCATCTGTCGCACAATGAACTACATGTGTTTACCCAACTTATCTTTCTTCTATCAGCTGTCACATGTATTCTCGTTTTTAATTTACATGCCCCATTAAATGCAGCTACAGTATCCTTTCCCCAGTTAACCTAGGTACATGTGATACATGTGTATATTAAACTCATAAACCATTTTTCACAGCTACAACAGATGACATTGGCTTTAAGATGCAAGTCCCCGCCCCACCCACCCCCAACACCCACCCCTCCCATGCATGCCGCTGCAAGAACGTGATAAGTTTGCCTTTAACATGTTTCTCATTGTGTAGCTGCAGCAATATGTCCTCATTTAGCAACTGTAATACATGTGTTTTTCAAACATGATTTTATTCTCTCGGGCTAAGCAACTGGCTTGGCTTTATCAGGTGTATCTACACTTATGTAGCTACAAGCAGACGTATGGTTAGATGGCTGCATATGATCCAGCAGGACACCATGTGTGACGTCAGTTTTATGCTTGAACCTGAAGGTGCATCCATATAGGAGTCCAAAACCATGTGTTGCCACTTTCAAAAGGTGTCCATTATGGCCACCATCTTGAATTCAAAATGTCCCCCATTTCTCATAAATTGGCAACGTAATATCCCACGCCCATTGTGCATCCGTGCATTATCTATCTGTTCATATACCCACTCATGAAAATTAATTTCTGAAGGAGAAATCTAGGAATACAGCGTGGATTCGCATCAAATTTGGTATGTTTATATCTTATCGGAATGGGTTGCTTTGGATTGCATTTCATCAAAATGCATTCATATTTGCTAGGGTTACCCCACCCACCCACCAGTCCTACCAAAGCCCACCTCACGCTTGCGCATCCATGAAACCGTTAGGTTCGTCAATAATCCGGTTTCAGCTGGGTAAAATGAGACAGTTATCGCTAATATAACTACTATTAAATAAGTTCTAAACATTTATATTTAAGATTACTAATTTTTATTGTAATTATCAGATATTCACATCAGAGATTATATATTCAACACATGTTGATACTGGTGAAGTGATTGAGTGCGGTGTCTTAGGACAGATTGAGGATGATAGTTCTCTACAACTAGTTGAAGGCTGCACACCTGTACGAGAGAATGCTCTAAAACAGAATCACCAAATGGGTGGCCGCAAAAGGCCGATAATATATGCGAATCTAAAATTAACATCGCCCCCACTGCTGCATTGTTTGAATGGATTATGTTTGCAACAACTATAGCTTAATTGTTAATGTGACTATTAGAGTAGCAGTTTGTCAAGTGCTGCAAAGAAGGATCCTGAGTCTTGGATAAGAGATTATATTGTGTGCATCAAATAGAAAGATTGTTACACCAAAGAGCTTAGTATTATCTTGGACAGTTAGGAAGGTTACATTGTACGCATGTTTAACAGATCATGGTGCATGTAATGAAATCATCAGAGAAACAGTAACAGCAACTGCAGAGAAAGCAAGCAGTGCAAAGAATTTAGTTCCGGTGTCATTATCACCAGGTGTGCCACTTACCATTGCATTTGCGAACACGAAGATCAATTAAGAGACCCTTACTGGCGATATCAACTTCCAGGGTACTAGTGGGTGTCTAATGCACCAACAATCACTCTAGAGGTAGCAAAGACTGACAAATTAGCTATGTCTTGTACAAAACAGTGCTGCTTTAAGTCATGGCAAAGTGACATCCAGACTTACTATGCTGGAAAACGAATTCCTCCTACATGAGTTCCAGATACAGCAACAACATCTGTTCTTAATGTTAAAGAACTTTAACACTCGCAGGAGAGAAATTTCGCATTTATATTGCAGCGTCTTTCAAGTGTAGTATGAATTTAAACTCTGTCATCCGAAGAAATAGTTCCCTCAAGGTCAGGTTTCAACCATAACACCTCTGATGTCATCTACGAAAAAGCTTTAATAGAACACATCCCAGTAACATCTCGTCACCAACCGAAATGTCAGTCATCTATTCAATGTTGTGCAGAAGTGATAAAATCTGCAAAGCACTAAATCTTGATTTAATATTGGTAATCCGTGATCATGCAATATATTACAAATGTTGGAAACACACGAAAGAATTACTTTTGAAGGATATTGTACGTTGGGAGGTTTTCACATCATAATTATCTTTACGTCTGTAATTGGTACCCGATTTGGAATTGCAGAGATTGAGAGATCTCATGATAGAATCGAGTATAGGTGTATCTGGTCATGTTGATGATGTCCTTAATTTTAAACATCACTATAAATGCATGAGCTCTCTGAAATTTCTCTACAAAGTAATGATCAGAATGGAACTTTGTGCTTTCGTGAACATCTCCTGGCTAGAACACAAAAGTTCAATGGCATTACTGTTACACAGAATGATATAAACAAAGATGAGCTACAGTATATGCTTGAAAATATGAGAACAAATCCCTCTCAAGATTCACTACAAGATCTACTCAATTCGGACAGTTTCAATGTTCAAATTTTGGAACTCATTTTGCTATATGTGTGATTTTTTACTCAATCCTATCAGATCATTCAGACAGCCACCTGGATCCTCTACCTGCTAGGCATTTGCAAAATAAGTTGGACAACACAACTATGGCAGGCATCTGCCATACTAAAATGGTGGAGTTGCCAATATCAAATTTAGCGCCATCAGCCATTTTGGTTACATCAGCTCATGGATATTTGGTAAACGGGGGATTTGGAGCTCAACCCATTGCAGCCTACAGATTTGGCAAAGTTCCACGTACCTATGTAGTAGAAAAAGAAAACAGACCAATGATGGTCAAAGGTGGCATTGTTAAATTCAGCCGAAACACGGGAGCTGTTGATAGGTGGATATTGTTGGAGCATGTTAGAGGCAGCGTGGCTCTTAAATGCCATGAGACGGTTGGTAAAAATATTGATGAGCACGATTCCACTCATAATTATCTGAGTCCTCTTTGAATGAAACAAGATGACCCTGATATGGATACAATTATTCAAACTGGCATGGACGGTGGTCTAAATGCCTTTGCACCATCAAGTAGCATAAATATAGTGAGCTCTGGCTTCGAAATTGATGACACAGCAACCAACACACCTATTCGCACTGAGGAGATAGGTGAGCTGGCAGTGACATCGTTTATTATCAAGTGCATTCTTTATGCAGAGAAAGACTTCTATTCTCCTATAAAGAAGACATGAATTGAGTTATTAATCAAACCAACAAAGGCAAAATTACAAGTTATAATTGCGAAATGGTAATGGAAAGCAGGTTGGAAACTAATTCTTCACATAACAATCATTGGGCAAAAACCAAACTTGGCCATGAGAGAAGTCATGAAAATATTGGCGTAGCCCAGTTGCACCCTCATTCACTACAACAGATCGAATCGAAATTCAGTTTTAGTTGGTGCATTAAAGAAATATGCAAAGGATCCAGGAACAAACGTACACAATGAATGCATGGTCAGTGATACTGTGGCCATACTTCACAGTTTGATTCATCTTCCATAAACATGTAGCGAGCTGGCTGCACAGATATTCCAAAACTTCTTAGTGCCACATTGCAGATAAAAAGAACAATCAGGTAAATTTTGTAGCTGATGTGCACAGCTCCAATTCTATCAAAAATGCTAAACGTAGTCAGCGTATCAATGATGTAGGAATGATCAATATCAAATTATCGGACAGAGACCAAAACAGCATCAAATAATCAACGCTGGATACAATATCTGGCTTGTTGGAGGGAACGAAATGTTCCTAATGGAGTTCCAGGCTAATGAGTGGCCAACCACTAAGTGCGCTGCTACTTTATCAGGAAGACAGCTTCATATGAAAAGTTTTTTTAAGATGAATGGCAACACTGGAAATGCACAAGTGTGCGAATATCTTTTCTGCTTTCAGGAAGAGGTAGATACCAGAATGATCGTACAGCATACAAGCACTCATGGACACAGGAGCATACATATAACTGCATGTCTATAGGCTATCAATTTGTATTTCTTATATGTGATCAATAAAAACGCAGAAAGGTGTCTGGCCTTACAGTTCCTCAATTAGCATAACAATAGATAAAAATCACTTTCATAAAAATGAGTTAAGTCAAACTGTCTCTCACTGACATCTGTTTTTCGGGGACATAGACGATGGTTCTTTAGGATGGTCGTACGTCGAGCACTCAGATAACACCACATTGTGCTCCCAAATGCTATACACTATGGTAAATAGCATTTGTTAAACAAGCATGTGTCTTTAGTGATCATTCTTTGATGGCCCATAAAGTGTCCCTTATAGACAAGTTTTATTGTTTAATTATATAGAGTATTTGCATTACATTTCTACTTCGTAATAAGGATACTAATACTACAATACATACAAGCGTCGTCGATCTATGACTGCTTTTGTTCTTAATATAAATCATTTGATTGGTTGATTCATTGAAGTAACTGAGTGGCATAAATGCCCTCCTTTATATATTTTATATTCTTCTATGCATATTCCCAGTGATTGATGTGATTTAATTATATTTAATATTTACATGATGGATGAAAGAAGCTAGAATATGTTTAAAAAACATGTTAACAACATATTTTAATTAGTATTCATTATCTTAAGATGGAATTCCTGTTGATTATATACAAAATCCGATTTTCAGGCATTTAAATGGCGGCCATTTTGAATTCAAGATGGCGGCCATAATGGACACTTTTTGAAAGTTATTTTGGACTCTTCTGGTGTTGCACTTCGAGGTTCAACAATAAAACTGACGTCACATAGGGTGTCCCGCTGGGTCATATGCAGCCGCCCTTCTAGTATCTTCTCTATGCTAAGTGTAAAATAATCATGCTTGGCGTTTGCACGAATTCCTCCACTTTAACAGCTTCAAAAACTTGTCCTCAGTTAGGTACTGCACTACATGTGTTTACCCAACGTAGCTTCTCTCAGCTACAATAAGTATTGTCGCCATTAATATGTACGTCCCCATTTATGCAGCTATAACAACTTGTCCCCAATTAGCTTAGGCAATGTAATACACGTGCTTATCAAACACACAGACATTTTCTTTTCTCAGCTGCAACACTCCTTTGCTAAATTTACCATACATCTCCACATGTGTGCAGCTACAACAACCTCTCATGGCTTAGGTATTGTACAACATGTGTTTTGTTTACACATCTCATTTTCACTCAGCACAAAGATGCATTGCGTTAATATGCATGGTCCCATTTATACAGCTACAACTTGTCGTCATTTAAATACTGCACAGCTTGTGTTTATCAACCACGTTTGTCGTCTATTTTTGTCCACATCTTTTCAGCTATAACTGTTGTTCCTCATTTATGTATGTACTACATGCGCGTATCAAGCATGTTTATCTCTCTCGGATACAACAATCTGTATTGGCTTTATAATGCATTCCTTCACTTATACAGCTACAGGCCATATCTCTTCTCTAAGCTGCAACAACCATTCTTTGCGTTAGCATTCATATCGTCATTTAATGTAATGTAGATCGTGTGTATATCAAACCCTTTCTTCTCTCAGCTGCAATTGCAGGTGTGTGGCTACAACATCTTGACCACTGATGGGTACTGTTCAACATGTCCTTGCCACACAGGTTATTTTATCTCAGGTGCATCAAGCAAGCACAGCTTTTCCATACATCTCCCCATTCATACAGCTTCAACAACCTGCTATATGTGGTTAGCAACCATGATTATTTTCTGTCAACTACAACTTGATGATGTACAACTGTAACAGCTGGGTTGCTCCAAAGGAAGCTCTAGACAAACTTGACTCCTGCCACTGCAAACACCTACATACCATCACTGGACATCGATGGCCAGAGAGCATAATTTCCAACGATGAACTATACACGATGTGAATACGCCACCGCTGTCTGTAAAGATGGTCCATGTTTGGCCATGTGCTAAGGATGCCAGAAAACACACCAGCACAGAGAGCCTGGGAATTCTCCCTACTTGGAGCCAGCAAATACACAGCCAGGCGAAGACGTCATTGCATAAATCTGCTAAGCGTGCTACGAGGTGACCTCAAGAAACCAGGATTAGGTACACTCAAGTCAAGAATGAACCCGAGGAAGCTAAGGATTTTGGCTGAGGACAAGACACAGTGGGCAAAAGCGAAGAAGGAATGATTGCAACTGTAGGATGTGTCTACTACTACAGCCGCAGAATACAGTAATCATACATACAACTATTCCCTCTTTTAATATGTTTCTCCGCACTTACGAAGATACCAGAATTTGCCCTTATTGGCATTTAGTTACAGTACTACATGCGATTATCAAACGCGTTCTCATCTTGCGGGTACAACAGCCTGTCTTGGCTTTATCATGCTTTTCTCCGCTTATCTAGCTATAAAACATTTCTTTTCTCAGCTACATTTCCAACAACAATTCTTGGCTTAAGCATGCATGCCTACAGTTCCACTGCTGCAACAATTTACCATCAGTTGTGTTCATCAAACTTTTCTTTCATCTCTTGGCTACAGGATGTACTCTTACCTCTCAGAACCGTCTTATTAATTGGACAAAGGGGTGGTTGCCCCAGGTGCACTTACACCAGGGCTTCACATCGTGTGACAAACAATAGTAAAACTGATATAAAAACTTTAACTAAGCCAATATACTTAAATGCGAAGTCAACTCTGAAAGTGTTAATCGAAATGACAAAAGTCTTGTTTAGGACATCGCAAAATCAGTCAGAGCGACTGCAGTCGCAGCTGTATCGTGTCACACTAAAATCTAGAGCAGCTCAGATGGAATCTCATGTGATTCAAGAGGTAAATATGGACCCTAGGTTGAGTGCCAAATTAGTTTGTTAATGAGGCTGGGTGGGGTTAATAGTATATCCTAGAACTCTGAGAAGACAATAGTCACCGAGTGGGACTATTTTACTCGCAAAGAATGTGTGCTATACAAAGACCCCCACCCCTGCCCCAGCTTTGTGAAAAAAGCAATTGTAAATAAGTAGAATAATTTGAACACTCAAACTATGGTCCATATTTACGTCTGGAAATGCGTGATATGCCATTTTGAGATTGCAGATTTAGGGAATTTCGGGGAAAGACGTCCAGACAAACACTTCAAGGCGAGTGACTACTGATTCGATACCTGTATCTTACCCCAATCACTTTGCCCTGACACACATTACCCCCTGACACCTCTAATATGCAGCTACAGCAGCGTGTCCTCAGTGCAGGTACATGGCTACACTGACTTGTATTCGGTTAGGTAGTGTACGACATGAGTTTACCAATCGTGTCATTTTCTTCTCGGTTGCAAGAACCGTCCATAGCTTTACCATAAATGTCGCCATTTATAAAGCTTCATTCAACAATGTGTTCTCATTTAGATTTCCAAAGGTTCGCACTGATCCGGATAAAAAAACCGATCCCGACCGGATCAATTTTTAGATCAAAGAATATCTCGAAAACTTCTTGTCCGATTTGGCTCAAATATTAACACAAGGGAATATAAGGTGTAGGAGGATTTGCAAGTTTTGGCTCTGATCCGGATAAAAGAATTTGGCTTAATGAAATCCGGAATCTAAGGATAACTCGCAAACTAATCTCTGATTTGGCTCAGATTTTAACGCAACAAAGAAGCTTAACATGTAAGAGGATTTCCAAACTTTTGCTCTGATGCGGATAAAATATCAGGATCCGTGTCGGATCAATTTTCAGATATATAAATATCCCAATAACTATTTGTCCGATTTGGCTCAAATTTTATCAATGATCCCGAATTTTAGGCAATGATCTTGAAAATATGGAGAAATCTGAAAAAGTCTTTCGATTATGACAAAAGGAGTGGTGGGGGGGGGGGGGGCGAGGGTTTGCAATATACGATTGCTCTTGTTTTACTTTCAGTTCTTTGCGGGTATTTTACTACACTCAACTACCCCCAGTTTTTACACTGGCACCCATTTATACTCCTAGGTGGAGAGAGGCGACGAGGTTGGAAGGAAGTCGCCTCTGCTTCCAACGTTAGTCAGATATAGACCAGTGGCGCGGCGCGAACCAGTGCTCGTTGGTTACGTTTCCCTGCGCACTAACTACTGATGTATCGGCACGTAGAACGGAGTTCGTAAATGATAATATACAGATTTGTCCTACTTTTTTATTATGGTATTAATGATTACCCTCGCCCCCCACCAGAGGTATTGCAATTGAGTCCGACTGTATGTCTGTCTGTATGTGTATGTCTGTATGTATGTCTCTCCGCGCGATTTTCTCAGAATCTACTATCCCGATTTGTTTCAAATTTTGACAGAAAATAGGTCCTTACAGTAACTAAGAGTACCAAAGTTTTGTGATGATCCAGTCTGAATTATCCGGATACTGATCGGATCAATTTTCGGATCAATCGATATCACGAAAACTAGTTGTCCAATTTTGCTCGAATTCTAACACAAGAAAGGAATTTATGGTCTAAAAGGATCTCCCTGTGTTGGCTGTAACGGGATTTAAAAACCTGGATTCTGATCCGATCACAATTTGATCAAATCAGAGATTTAGGGATAACTCGGAAACTAATCGTCCGATTTGGGTCGGATTTTAATACAAGTAAGAGACGCACAACACGAGGATTTCCAACCTTTCACTCTGATCCGGATAAGAAAACCCCAGATCCGGATCGGATCAATTTTCGGATCAATTGATATCTCGAAAACTGCTAGTCCGATTTGGCTCAAATTTTAACACAAACGAATCTAGTGTGTAAGAAGATTTCCAAGTGTTGGCTCTGACATGGATAAAAAATCCAGATCCGGATCCAATCCGGATCGGATGACATCCGGCATCTTAGGATAACTAGGAAACAAATCTCCGGTTTGGCTCAGACTTTAACACAACAAAGAAACCTAACCTCGAAGAGGATTTCTAAACATTCGCTCTGAGCCGGAAAAAATCAAGATCTGTATCGGATCAATTTTCAGATTCATAAATATCTCAGAAACATTGTGGTCGAGTCGTTTTTATAAGTTTGCTTAGAATTTTAATTGGGTTAGTTTTTATTGGGGGCTGTAATAGCCATTTTCACTGCAACACAAACAACTAAAGTCTGTAGCAATAACATATATAACCCGTTGCTACTATGCAATGTCATTTAATAAACGACTGTAAGTTTTCCTGAATGACTACCCAATTGAAATATAGAAATGTGTCTTTTAGATTAAATGCCAATTGTTGTAAAGCTGCCTTAGCTTAATTTCAGTTGTTATTGCTCAAGCGAAGATGTCCGCCAGTCCACGGTCTGGCTCTATAGAATATATGCACCATGTCCCCAGTTTGTCCCCTCTTTGACTGCACAATCAATATAGCGTGTGTAATATGTGTGCATCATATCCCCACTTTGAATACCAGCGAATAGTACAGCCGTTAGTACAGCCGGAAGTATATCCAGTGACGCGTATTGTATTTGATTTTGGCTGAGAATTTACTTCAAAACACAATTCTAGTAAGCGTAGCTATAGGGCAAAAGATACAGAAATTTGTTAAGCAAGTATTTTTTTTTAAATATGGATCATAATCTGAGTATGATGAATGCCCCGCAACCCATGAAATTATTCCCCAAAACGCAATTGTGAGTTGTGTCCCCTGAATGAGTGAGCTTGTATTAAGAGAACAGATATATACAAATTAATTTGCATGGTTTAGAGTGTCTGGATTTTAATATCTCTCCGGGGCGGGACGCCGGGTCCGCTCCCACCTTTAACAGGTGTACACCTGCTCGTAGCATCCCCACATGGTTGCCGCTACCCCGGTGGATTATCACATCGACGTAGGATGTCCCCACATAACCGCCATTCAACAACTGGTGTATAAAGAAGAATGTTCCCAGTTTGACAGTAGGGAAGGTATGCATCATGTCCCCGCATTGACTATCACATCGACATAGGATGTCCCCACATAAACGGCATTCATCAACTGCTGTATAAAGAAGGGTGTGCCCAGTTTGGCAGTATGGAAGGTAAACATCATGTCCCCGCTTTGACTACGCCATCACGATAATGTGTGTAATGTGCGTGTCCCCGTTTTAGATATGTTGAACACTTTCAACATTTTACATATTTGAGAGAATCCCTTTGGCGGAGATAATAACAGAGGCGACCTCTCGTCAGATTTCTGATTATAGCTCTCTGAGCACTATATTAAAGAAGTTCTCATTTAGAGGGGTTTGTACACAAGTCCCCGTTTTACACCAAAGACATGTTTGTGTGCGTGCGTGCGTGCGTGCGTGCATGCGTGCGTGCGTGCGTGTGCGCGTGCGTGCGTGCGTGCGTGCGTGCGTGAGTTTGTGTGGGCGGGGTTGATAACATATAAGACTTAATTTTGTATATATGTTTACTTTGATTACTTGTTATTCTAACGCCAGAGGCATGGTTACAGATGCTTAGAGCTTTAGAGTCAGGCTTTAAACGTTACCGTACCGGTCAAGGTGTGGTGATTTAGTATTATGAGTAGCAGCAGCAGAATCAGTATCACTAGCAGCAGCAGCAGCAGCAGCAGCAGCAGCAGCAGCAGCGAACGTTGTTGTTGTTGTTGTTGTTGTTGCTGTTGTTGTTGTTGTTGTTGTTGTTGTTGCTGTTGTTGTTGTAGTAGTAATTATTTACCACAGGCGTCGCTCATCTTTAGTTAACAAATCCAATGTCTACCAAATATTGATCAAATTATCAATATTTTGATATCATTATAGCAGCTCGCATAATCTCAATTCGCATACGCCGGGATATTTCGGAATCCGCAGTATTTCTCAAGTTTAAATACTTGGACCTATTTTCCGGGATCCCGTTCTTATACTGACCCCAAAAAATGTATTCGCTGCAGTACGACTATTTCAACTTCCATCAATCGCTCTTGTCAGAAATGCAAACAAGTTAAATTTGGCTTCTAAATTGGCGTGAATGTTTTGCTTTGGTTTAACTATCTCGGAAAGGGATCGGGAAGATAAATCACTATCCTTGAAGTAGGCAAATACTACTGTGACTTTGTTGAGCACCCCACCCCCCACCCCACCCCCGACTGTACAGTATTAAAAAAAATACCTGTATCTACAATCAAAAATGCTAGTTGCAATCTAAATGAGCCTTTATATGTAGAATACACTACATGTAGAACAATCTAGGCTTGTGCGATTATTGCGTTGAGTGATCGCGATCGACTATTAAAAAATAATCGTGATTGCTCGATTAATCAGCGTGGATACAACTTACCAAGACATAGCAACAAAAGAATATCAATGACGAAAATTGCAATGGTGTTTAGAAAAGTCCATTTGCAGGGCAAGAGAAATCGAGCTAGGCATTCCAGTAATAGATTTTCAAAAATAGTCTTGTCTTGCCATGCAAATGGACATACATACACTAAGCAAAATATCATGTTTTTTTTATTACCGATCACATTAAAAAGTAATTGAAAGTTTGGTTTTGAAATATTTTATGCAATAGAAAATATTCACGATTATTCGATCATTTAATTTTTAATCATATAAATTCAGGATTTAAAACATAATCACGGTTTTCATAAATTTAATTATGTAATCACGCAAGCCTAGAACACTCATGAAAATATGGTACAAAAAATAGATGTTGTGCCGTCATGTGGTCTGTGTTTATCCACAGATGTCTGTATAATTAACTATTATCTTATATATTGTAATGTTTTGTTTTGTGTGTAGGGGGTCCATCGACTCATAGGCTCTGCCTTTGATGAACTGTCCAATTGTAATATCTGTATATTGTATATTAAGCATGAAATAAATAATCTTGAAACTTGAAACTTGTGCCGAACTCTGGCGATAATTAAAAAGAAATTCCGGTTTTTGAATTGTGCTCTAAAATTACTTGCATACCTGTTATATATATATATATATATATATATATATATATATATATATATATATATATATATATATATATATATATATATATATATATATATATATATATATATATATATATATATATATATATATATATATATATATATATATATATATATATATATATATATATATATATATATATATATATATATAATTATATAATAGGGGGCTATATGGTATGCATCTATGTGTGGAAAACATTCATTCATTCATTCATTCATTCATTCATTCACTCGCTCACTCACTCACTTGAGTCACAAGTGAAACTGGACTCTGCGCCATTTCGTCTTCATAAAACTAGTCAGAAACGTTTGATTTTATGATGACATATATTTAGTTATCTCCCTTTTCTGTATATTCGTTATTCTTTTAATTATCCGTCTAGTCCCATATTTTTCCGCAACGCATTGCCACGTCACATAAACCCACCAGGACCGCGCATAGGGCTACGTCAATCAACACTGACTTCGTTTCATCTACGAAATAGCCTTCCGTCTAACGCATCATCGCAACAGAAATCATCACTTACAGATAGGTCATCAAGTTAGTAAGACAAGACGCCGAGAAATAAATGAGAGAGATAGAGGAGACATAATAGCCGTGCTGTTAGTGTGATCGACTTGTAATCAGCCAGGCGAGTTTCAAATCCCGCTCGAGTGTCAGGCGAGCAGCTATAGCTGACGAGCAATCTGTGGAAACATGGGAAATCTCCTTCACTCCTCGTCGTCTCTCCACCCAGGTGTATAATTGGGTACCAGTGTAAAAACTGGGGAAGTTACCAATAAGAGATTGAAATAAAACCGGCCTAGATATGGCGTGAATGGGACCTGGAATCAGGGACTCGATAGACGCCAATCAAACCAACAACTTCGAATAACTGAAAGAAAAGTCGAACGCAATTCATGGAGCAGTTTTTTGTATAAGCAGACAGAATTGTGGCCGATCAGCCGTGCATATCATTAGATTATTACGGCAAGAGACACTTAAATGACACTGCAGTCATTGGAACTGAACAGAGAACGGAACTGGGGAATCTAATTCAATATCAGCATGACGGAGGTTCCCATGATAGCACGTCTGACAAAAAGCAACCAATTACTTAATTCCCATATATGGAAACTGAGTAATCCATTTCTTTCTATGCACCGCCCATTTCTAGCTAAGCTCCGCCCATGTTCTAGGATCGATTTATGGTAACAACAGCTCCCAGTTAAACTAGTTTCAAAATACTCAACATAATTTTTGTTAAATTGTAAATCCATCACAGACACACATTTCGCACACGTTGAAGATTATTGGTGTCTTCGGGTTCTAGTTAATTACAATCTCTTCCGACCTCGGTTAGGCTTGTATGTGCGGTTGCTGCGACAACCAGTCTTACCGATGATGAAAGAGATGGACGCAAGCTCGCCCCGTTGGTAGATGAACGTAACGATATTTATGTTTGTATCCGGGCCTGATCTGACTATTCTACTAGAAGATGCTGGTAAGATACGGTGGTCTTCCGTATTTTCCAGAGTGAATTATTAAGAACTCAAACTCTTGCCTTGAGATAAAATTTCAAGGTGATAATTTTATTCTCCTACATGAACTGTACAATAATACTACAACATAGAAGTGACTTTTGCTGTCACGTATAGGAGTTAAAATTGACTTTATAAGTTTTGCCTATTTATCCTACATTACTAGTTTCGCTATCTTATGTTCCTATATGACTAGTATTACTCCCAGGCTCGGCTGGTCTGCTATACTATCACAACCTAACTGTTCTTGCCCACTCCAATATATTCAGCAAGAACATTCTATACAAAGGACGGACCCCGATGAAAAGCAAAGTGCCCATTATATACTCTTTTGAGTTTTGCGCCCACATTCGTTTGGCTTATCTTCCACAGAGTTTGATCGGATGCCCATTGATTGTGACGTCATCCCAACTAATCAAACTCCGAGTTTCGCTTCTAGGACGAGAACGTTGAACGTCGTCGAACCGGTTTGGGCCGGTTCTGCTTTGATGCGATCTCTCAGATAACCAACAACATTACCGAATATGTTGTTGTTGCATGTCTCTTCTTGAGGGACATATAGTTGATATACAAATTTAGATAAATTTAGATTGTTTTACTTATTCCTACAGGACGCTACAATGTCTCCGTCCTGTCCCTTGCCTATTAGGCATCATAGGAGGCTATTAGGCCTGTAGGATAGGAAGGTTAATAGCACATGAGCTACCTGAGCTCATCACCAGCTGGTGTTGTTGTGCTTTCTATAGGGAGTCGACATGCTGACTGTCATCCCTAAATGTTAACCCTCATTCACTCCGTCGCATCCAAACCTATCGATTCTTATTGCTTGATTATTTACTAAACTACCGGCCGAAACAGCTGCTGAATACCCTGAAAGTGTGTGCAGATCCCACATCACCAACTTCCATCCTCAACTATTGACAGATATCATCAACCCAGAACCGGTGGTCCTTTCCCATCCTATTCAATTTCTAACTCAATCCTGACTTAATACAGTTATCAGTTTCGCATCAGTTTCGCATCGTTTTCCATGAAACTGTGTTTTGGCAGCACTGGCCGATGTCAACCAGTGCAGCGGTCCTTCTGCGTATTATAGGATGATGCTTATCGTACTACACCGTTCATTAGCCCACCTGGTATTTTCAAAGATGAATTTCATTAAGGTCTTACTCATAAATATAAGATGTCCATAGGGTCATGACTCCCACCAGTCAATCCGATATCTACAACGTGTCGAACTTTTTCAATGTTCATGACAAAGCTAGATAGATAGCTCATACTGCCGGTGACGTCAGCTCACTAGTAATGTAACTGATTATGACATTATATACTTGAATGACAGATCGGATATCCTCCACTGCTCAATTCCCGCACGTCTTCGTGCATTCAACTGAGCTGTCATTTCATGTTAACCATTTGAACCAGAAAAGGTGAATTTGAAAACTCGACTTTGCATTTTAATAATTATATTGTTGAATAATTTGTACCCATGATAACTGGGGGCTGATGATCCGTATGGTAGTAATAGGCTTAATGTCAAATTAGTTTTAAAAATCTTCAACAGCTTATCTTGTAATTACCTTAGACTAGATGTATATATTTCTTGCTCTGTCCCGTCTACTTCTAGCTAAGCTCGGCCCACTGCGTGCGCATGTTTGATTCGATTTGATGCTTTAAAACTGGAATTCCCAATATCTACATTTCAAGGTAACTAAACGGGTAAGATGTTGAGTATTTTGAAACTAATTTAACTCTCGATTGTTGCTGCGTATAGCAATCAAATTAGTTTCATAATATTCGATCGAATCATCATTAAATTGTAAAATTCGTCAAAACATACAATTCGTACACGAGTAACTGTCTTTTCGATTTTGGTGACGGAGCTATACGACATTTTGATTATAATGCCATCTAGCTAGTGAAGTACGTTTGATCATGACGTCATGTACTTGAGAGTGAGTGATCTGATCTCTCCATTATTGTCAGGGCTGTATGTTCTGATAAAGGAATATACAATTGATCACGGGTATTATCCAATACATTACGCCATCTTTGAATAGAGACATCCAATCTGCCACTCAAGTATATGGCGTCATAATGAAGGACACCACAGGTAGGCTGACTACACAATCCAAATACGTAATTAATGGAGGCTGTCATGGCCGCATAATTGCCTTTAGTATTTAATAACAACTCTGTTGACTATTTTAAAACTAATTTAACTCGTCGCTGTTGCTGGCATAGGCAGCAGAAGCATCAAGTCAAATTTGTTTCAAAAAATTCAACAGCCTGCTACCTCGATATTGGGATTCTGGGAATGCAGGGATCGATCGATCTATCCCAACACAAGCAAAACGTGGACGGTTCCATTCAGATTAGTTTCCAAACTAACAAGAGGATTTTGTGATGTTTGCCTTTGAATTTGAGACACTAGTCACTGGAATGTCAATGACACAAGTTTTAAAATTTTGTATTGATTGCAATCACTCAGTAAGGGGAAGGGGGTATTGCGATCGATGGGATGTGTCTCTATGTGTGTGTTTGTCTGTCTATCGATCTCTCTGTATGTCTATGTTCGGAGCTGTATCTAAGAGAACTACTGATCCGATTTGGCTCAAATTTTAACCCAATGAAGTAACAGACAGTGCAAGAAGATCCAGACCGTGGTCCTGCTAAAAGAACTCGGATCTGGATCGGATGAATTTCTTATCTGTTGATACCTCAAAAACTGCAAGTCCGATTTGGCTCAAATTTTAACAGATGAAAGGGCGTGACGATACACTATGATTCAACCAGCTTGGGCATGATACGAAAGGATCGGAAAATTCCTTTCAAAATCCTGAAAGTCCTGACAATATAAATACATTTTACAATGTGACAAAAACTGGAGAGCGAGGGTCTGCCATCTATGATTGCAGTTGCGGATTTCGTATGCAATGTTTTCGTTCACGGAATTGTTAAAAGGATGCTAATCTGATCTAATAATGTGAAATGTTGTTTTGCACGGATAGATTATAGTGTATAGATTCCATATTATTCATATCCTGTCACATTACCGTATCGATTTGACAGGTTATTGGCTTTCTAATATCGCATAAAGGTTAAACAGAGAATGCCACCATTTTGTCTCCTCAGTTGAGACAGTGGGTGATGTCACGTAAGTGCCAATGCGCTACATTCTTTATTATGTAATAATCATATTGTTGAATATTTTGAAATTAATTTGATTGGAAGTTGTTGCTGCCTATAGCAGCAACGTCTTCCTATCGACTTAGTTTATACATATTCAACAGCTTACCTGTATGTTTGCTTTTATACCACAATGCCAACTTTAGATGGCACATTTATGACTGAGTGTATATACCGAGGCAGACACGCTAGGCTTTTTCTGATTGGTTGAAAAGTAAATCACGACAGCCACCACAGGCTGTAGAAATGTAGTAATACTTTGTTTTTAAAGCCTGATTAACTTTCTCTAACCGCATGACAAAGAGCTTAACAAGTCATGCATAGATTATGAGTGGCATGTTATATCGGCTGCAGAGCTATTATTAGTCAGGGTTAGTTCCCGGTTAAGTATGCAAGACTTGCAATATCTCAAAGAAATGAAATATACCTTTCCAGTTTATCAATCCATCATATGACATCATAATGAACTACGTGACGTGTGGGATGGCGTCATTATCAATGACGTCATGAATGACGTAGGTACGTACATCACAAACGCATGATTGAAGACGGGCTAAGCGTTGTTGTACGAATTATATGGCTTTACTATTTAATAAACATTCTGTTGATTATTTTGACACTAATTTGATTGGACACTGTTGCTGTCATAGGCAGTAAAAGCGACCAGTCAAATTAGTTTCAAAATATTCAACAGCGTACCTGCATAGTTTTCGGGAAATTGATAGTCAGGGAGTTCAGGTGTCGATCGATCGCAACGCAAGCGAGATGTGGATAGAGCTTAGCTAGTGATGTGTGAGACATAGTTAAAACTGGATAGGGCCATTAAATTTGAATACCCTACAATAGATGGTGCTCTAATTCAATAAGTCTACATTTCTGATAGCTTGCATATGCTGATAAAAGCGCACCGACTAAAATGTGATAGAAATATATAAAACCGTTGCCTTCTTTGCAAATACATTGTGTTCGTCGTTTAATAAATATGTTATTTGGCAGGATGTCATTCAATCTGTCTGGCTAATGATTGATAGACTATAGACTTCTATAACAAATAGATACAATCGTGATACTGTGGACAAATCAGGGCGTCAGAAATATGACGTGGCGTCAACGTGTTTTAGTAAAGCAGAGATTTTGGAAATACATTCTCAATGATAAAGTGGCGGATGCTTGGCAGCGCGGCGTGAATAATGGATGCTTACGCGTTTATATCTCGATCCCGGTTAACTACGCAATGCTATGCCTGGTCTCTTCCGCTTATGTCCATTATGATTTTAGAATAATTTTATTAAAATTAATAAGTGATACGGATGATAACTTTACAATTATTCTCATTATTAACATATTAGTTAGGTTTTAAACATTGGCGATTTGTAAATTAGAATTTTGTTTTGGTAATGTCATAGTTACTACTTCTGTAACGATTAATGCCCCAGTGTCTGATTTTCAGGACGAGTATACAGGGACGCGCTTGATTATTTCTAAACTAATTCGACTGGAAACTGTTGCTGGCAATCGCAACAGCAGCAGCTTCCAACCAACTTATTTTTAGAACCCGCAATTGTAACATTCCCTTAAAGGATCTGTCATTGCTTGTCTCTGAGGGTAAAATGGTCAAGCAGTAAATAGGATGGACCCAAATCAATGCCACTTTTAAGATAGGCCAATATGTTTCCGACCTGATTGATTGAATACTTAAATAGATGAATCCATTTCTTAAGTAAGATTCATTCCATTCGGGGTGGGGTGGGGTGGGTGGGTGGGTTGGTGGGTGGGAGGGGGATATTTCTGGTTTATGAAGATTGCAGAAGGTAATTGATGACTCCACGTTTAGATATGCCCGCCTATCTCTAGCTAAGCTCTGACCATGCGTTGCCCTTGTATGAATCCATCCAATCCTGTACTCCATGAATCTCAATTTCCAGAAACGCATACATGTAAACTGTTGAACACTTTCTAATTAATTTGATTGGTTACTGTTGCTGCCTATGGTAGCAACAGCGCCAAGTCAAATTAGTTTCTAAATATTCAAGAGAATGTTTATTATGTAGTAAAGACATACAATTCGTACACATGCCAGAGATTTAAACGCTCATGTCATTCATTGCGCAGTTCAATTGAGACGTCGGCATCATATACTTGAGTAACACGATGGACTCATCCATTCCTATATGATGTTATATAGTGTAGACTAATACTGATAAATCGGATATGCTTTTATGAACACACAGCTCTGATAATACCATGATCCTCAGATCTATATATGTATGGGCTATATACCAAAATCCTGGGCTCACTGCTGTGCAGTACTGGTGACATTTCTGCAGGCTGCATCATGGGGAACATAGCTTTCCAGTCCTTCTGGAAGCTATGGATTCGTAGATCAAAGATACCCTTGATAAAGAGGCTACGTGTATACAATGCAACCGGGGCGTCCTTGATGCTGTATAACTGTAACAGCTGGGCAGCTCCAAATGCAGCTCTAGACAAACTCGATGCCTGCCACCGCAAACACTTACGCACCATCACTGGACACCGATGGCCAGACAGCATATTTGCCACTGATGCACTATACAAGATGTGTAATACGTCGCCGCTGTCTGTAAAAGTCGCTAAGGATGCCAAAAGAGACACCAGCACAGGGAGTCTTGGAATTCGCCCTACTCGAAGCCAACAAATACAAAGCCAGGAGAGGATGTCATTGCATAAATCTGCTAAGCGTGCTACGAGGTGGCCTCAACAAAGCAGGACTCGGTACACTCAAGTCAAGAATGGTCCCGAGGAAGCTAAGGATTTCGCCAGTGGACAAGATGCAGTGGGCAAACGCGAATAAGGACTGATTGCAGCTGTAGGATGTTTCTCCTACTACAGCCGCAGAATACAGTAATCATACATATACCGAAATGATTGGTTCTTATAGTCATGTATATAATATACAGCTGGTTAACTTACTATGTTATAGAAACACTGTCGATGGTTGTAGTTGTGATAGGGATGTGGGGGCGTCATCGATGACTGGAGTTGCTGGGACAGTGTCAGCTGTGACAGCGGCTGAGTTGTTGTCAGCTTCAGCACTGAGGTAGGCTGGGGCTATTGGTAGTGGTAATCGTGTTTGCTTCTATGGTTAACAAAAGGATCTACCAAGTCATTTAGCTAAACATGTAGAAATTACAATAATAAACCAACGTATGCATTACAATATTAGCTTAAGAAAAGACACAGCAGATTTAAAATATTGACTTACCCAGATCATCTCTGGCCGAGTGATACTAACTGTAATGCTAGTTTGCTAATCAGAAATGACAGAATGGTTACCGATTAACTAACTGATCGACGTACTGACCAACTCGTCAAACGTCAAATGTCTGTAAAACTCGCCATCTGCCAAAATGGAACACGTCATACCGAGATATGCTAACTGTGACTCCTAGAGCGTTACTTTGAGCTCATGGTTAGGCTTTTTTCTCTGCTTGGCCTTGCGCAGGGATGCTTTCTAGACAAATGTCATGCCATATGAGATGTTTGGTTTTGCTGCTTGTGACAATGACGCTTATTCTAGAAAACACGGATGCGCTTTAAAAGTATATATTCACAGCAAAATTCGTGAAATTTCACGTTACTTTCCCAATAAGCACTCTCAACCAATCATTCAATCTCTGACCAATTCATGATGTTCTTATCGAGCCAGCCAGTCCAGTGGTAAATTTTCAAACAGTTTTCTTCTATTCAGCGAATTTCTCAAGACCATTGCCGAAGCAAGTCTACTCAACGTGAGTGTTCATGGTTTAAACATGGTAACGCTTGGATGTATGTGCATTAACTAACATCAAGGCAACACCTATTCAGAAAAAACTGTTGACAGTTTAAAAACTAATTTGACTGGAACATGTAGCTACCATATGTTGTAACATATCACAGATAAGTTTGTTTCAAAATATTCTACTAAATATCCTTTGCATCATATACAATTTTTAATTTCTGGTTTATAAAGCATAAGGATTGAGGTTTCTTTCATCATGATGTTACATTTGTTATATGCATACTGAGCACTACAATTTAAAGATTCAACCGCCAAGCTGTCTAGAAAACTGACCATCCGGAAAAGACAAAAGCGACAGATCGAGTCATACGACTTTGTAACTCTACCAGGATCCATTCAAGTTCATTATTCATTTTTCTGCTTTCATTGAAGAGTTTGCGGAGATAAGTTCTAGTCTCACGGCATATTGTATCAAACATTTGGTTACTGTTGCTTATGAGAGTGAATGGTATTTTTTAGAAAATAAGTATGTATTTTACGTACCTATCTCTACCAAATCAAATTAGTTTCAACACATATCCAATACAATGTTTATTAAAAAGTAACCACATACACTTCGTACAACATGATTGGCCATTAGGGGTTTAAGACGAATTTAATCGCGCCATTCATGGCGTAATTGATTACGACGTCATCCTATATATGTGAAGTAGTTGATTATCACGTCATATGATTTACTGAGAAACTGGATTCATCCACTCGATTTACGAGATACCACTAATATGTCATTCCTGCTTCCTACCAAGCTCACTCAACAAATCATTCTAATCTCTGTCCACTCAGTGATGATATTATAATACTATCACAGTACATATTTCTATCGGTTAAACCTTCTAATTCGGCAAAATACAACTTTTGAGCGCAGCCTGGCCAACCAACTTCTGGATATCTTTTCTATGAAGCTTTGGCTCATGATAGTTAATCTTGTCAGAACAAGATAATTTATGAATAATATGCTAAGCAGGAATTACATGATTTTGAATCTATCATCCATGCCACTAATTAATTGTGATTAGCTTATTCTAGAATGACGGTGGACGTAAGCGGAGGTCAGACATATCAGTGCGTAGTTAGCCATGGGCGAGATATACACAGTTAATCATCCATTCTCCACGCCGCTTTGCCAGCATACGCCACTTTATCATTGCGAAGGTAATTCCAAAACTCTGCTTTGATTTGAACACGCTGAAGCCATGCCATATTTCTGACGGGCAGCATTGCCCAGAGCGCCGCAACTCTATCTATTAGTTACAGAAAGCCATTACCCTTTGACATCTATCAAACGTTAGCCAAACAGTTTGAATGCCGTCTTGACTAATTTGCATCGTTCCTCAACGACTATCACAATGTGATCATACAGATTGCCTATGTGTGATATATTTCTATTACATCTTAGTCATTGCGCATTTCTCAGAATATTTACTCTTTCAGAACTGCAGAATCATTGAATTGGAGCAGAATTTATTTTGGATTTATCAGACGTTCACACTTAATTTCCTTATTTACGCACTGTTATTGTAAGTCGCGAGTCTCAATAAAGAGCGCCATTTCTAGCGAAGCTCCGCCCACGCGTGCTGCATGTTATCGATTTAAATACTTTAAGCTCCCAGAATTCCAATCTACAGAGGTAACTTTGTTTAATATTTTGAAACTAATTTTACTGGGACTATTGATGCTCATGCTATTCGTACACTTGCCTGACTTTTCCTGCTTCATGGCGAGCCATACTACGTCATAATGCTTGCGACTGTCAGTCTATATGTGATCTAATCGATTATGATGTTATATATTTGAGTGATAGATCGGATCCCTCCATCAATTGAGGGAATACATAGCATAATAAATTAAGAAATATGTTAACCCTGTAACCATCAAATTTGATAAAGACTATTTCAATTTCTCATAGAAAGTATCCCTATGCAGACTAAACGAAAATTATTTTTGAAAATGTACCAGCGGAATGACTGTCTCTGTTATCGCTCCAGTCATTCTATGGGTAAATTTTCAAAAATACTATTCACTTTTTCTGCAAATGGACATTTCTAAGGAGCACTGCACAACCTGTGTTTGGACGATTTGAGTGTTAACGGGTTAAACCGTTTAACTCTTGAACGTTCATTGTCTCATCATCGAAGCAACAGCTATTCAGGAAAGATATTGAATATTTTGAAACTAGACTTACTGGAACCTGTTGCTGTCACAGGCTGCAACAACTACATGTTAATTTGTTTCAAAATATTGTGCAGAATATTCTTCGCATCGTAAATAATTTGTCATTTCTTGTCCATACGCCTTAGCCATTTAATGACTAAATCTGATCAAGAATATAAACGCAGTTGCTTTTTCACTGTCCGTTTACAGGTCACGAGTAGGCTATTTTTGAAAATTTACCACTGGAATGACTGGCTCGGTTACCAAGCCAGTCATTCCCGTGTTCAATTCTCAAAAATCGTCTCGTCTTGACCTGAAAATGGTCATACCTTAAGACCAATGTAGAGGGCGGTTTTGGTCAACGTGTTGGGATCAATCGAGCCATCCAGTCGCCGAATCACAATTTCCAGAAAACTATACAGGTTAGCTGTTGAATACTTCAAAACTAAGTTGACTGGACGCCCAGTAAAGTTAGTTTCAAAATATCGTTTAAGATGGACTAAATCGAGGCATTCACGCTGAAATTGATTATGACGTCATCCTACCGGTCACTTAGTTGATTATGACGTCGTATGATGGATGGATAAATAGGAAAGCTCCATTGGAATAGATGAGGCGATATTTCTGTGAGTAGATCACAGAGACCATCTCAAAATACAGGAAGGGAGTCATGGCATGATCAATTTTGAGAAGAGTAACGACGAAATTAGAAATATACCTACCGTCAATATGTCACCTAGTGTGTCCATATGAACTTGACCGTTGACTCGTTAACCCCAAGATACATAGAGTAGGTACGGCAAGTACTCTGGGTTAAACTTCTGGCCAGGTCTGGTGAAGATCTCCCCCGGCAGAACTTGAGTTATCAGGCTTTAATAGACAGATAGACCAGTGGACAGATAGTCCGATGGGTAGATAGACAAAACAAATGCTATTTACATACATCTATTACCCCCTCAGCAAGGCAGTAGACAGGTGTTGATGTTAGGGTGTGGCATGAGAAGGAAAAATCTAACTTAACGAATGGGGGTCGGTGTTACCTGGGAGAATTTTGAAATCTAGATGCAATCAAAGAGCATCTTGGGAATTTCCGCAGGTAACTATAGAACCTCCGTTGGGTATTAAATCCTGACTCTTACACTTTTTAAACTTATTATTGCTTTTCGACAAAGGTATATCCCCGAACAAAAAGTAATTGCCCTAGTCATCCTAGCGATGCCGATAGAAATAGATTTTCATGAGCCCTCTCGATGGAGACAAATGTCTGTCACAAGTTTAGTTTACAAGATCCAATTTTGTCTCGTGCAACTGACGTGTGATTCAGACACAAAGTACAATGATTCCTGGCTATGTCCCCACCATCTCAAGCTAAGTTCCACCCACACCTCGCTTGTGTTGTGATCGATCGATACCTGAACTACATGACTATCAATTTCCAAAAAATTACACAGGTAAGCTGTTGAATATTTTGAAACTAATTTGACTGGGTGTTCTTGCTGCCTGTGGCAGCAACAGCACCCACTCAAATTAGTTTCAAACTGTTCGACAGAATGTTTATTAAATAGTAAAAAATACAATTCGTACAACAACGTTTAGTCCGTCTTCAAGTTAACCACATAATCGCACAAGGCTAGTATAGCGCATATGGTTTCAAAAATCAATTCAAGCTCATATTATGTTAAATATCTCATATTCATATACAGTTCAGTTAAATTAACTCTATTATATTCCCGTCTTTATTTGTCCTTACAGGATGTTGCGGATGTAGATTAAGGCCGTGTACTCACAAGAGACTTAATCAGGAATAACGTCATACTTCAGTATGACGTTATTCCTGATTAAGTTACTAGTGAGAACACGGCCTTAGATTAACTATCCACGAACTGGGGAAGATGTGTGCTAAACAACAAATAGATAATACTGACATCAAAACTAACTTTAAATTATACATCTTATGGCAGGGCGTCCACGCTATGGTTAGACACACTCTATGCATATCCACAAAAGGATGCAAGATGTGACTGGAGATCAGCTTTCCCATGCTGAGATGTCGTGGCACTGAACATAGGGATAAAACTGCATGTGCAGTGATCCGATATGAGAAGGGTTGCTTCAACAATGGCCGAGCTTCCGTGCTCACATACTCTCAGCAAAGTGGCCACGCCCCTCGTTCTATAACTCTTGAAGTTGGAGTAAATAGTAGCCGTTCTTTCAAAAGGCGGAAATGCCACAAGAGGATCTCCCTGAAGTTCCCCCCTACAGTGTTGACAGGAGAATGAGAATATGTATAAAGTCACTCTTCAACCAATTAATCCAGATTAGGCTCGGGCCATACACATTAAATACCACAGAAACTGTTATATAAACACGTGATTCGTCAGAGACTGTGACTGCATATAATGACGATCCAGAGAGAAAAATTTTAGAGCCTGGATTCATATGTTTAGCTAACGAACTCTTAGAGCGAGTGCTGACATCATAGCCATCTCCGGCCTGCATGACATATACAATGGCGTATTTAGAGTTCTTGGTGTATGTGGTCGGCGGTTATTTAGCTGTCATATGAAAAGAGACGTATTGGAACATGTATCCGATATTCTATTTGGTAGGCTGTTACAGAATAAACGAGAACAGGTATGTTCAACAGCTAACTAAAATTTCGTTGTTTGCGGAGCTGATGAAGAAAAAAGCATGCTCAACTGGCCAACGATACACACACGTGTTTTCTTTAAGCCAACGGCAATCGTCAATAGATAATTCAATATAGAGAATAACCTTGTGTTCTTAATGGCACTCTTGGCAATGGTAAGTTAGGAGATAATGTCCCAAACATTCTTTATTCACGTTTCTGGAGTATAGTTAATGGTTCTAAACAGATCTTGAGGCAGACTATCGTTCAAAACGTATGCACATATCCTGTCCCAATATTTCAAACTATTATGTATGAAATATAATAGGTGAAGCAAGTGTCCTACAGTCCACAAATTCAGGAAGCTGGTTTTTGACATGATACAAACAATGAGAATGAACATGTTTTAGCGGTATGTGTCAAAGTACACACATTTTCTTGAAGTACTTAATCGACTATGTGATTGCTAACAATGTGCATGTGGACTATTCTCAAATTTTGTATATCGAGTTTCAGCGAGAAAAAACAGTAATTCAATGTGGTGCTTGCATTACACGTTGCATAAAGAACCGTTTACCCACATTCTTTGCAGTAGACAACATTGCCGAATGGAAAGAATACATTCCATGGGAGAGCAATGGTAATTTTCCACCGACAAGAATAAGACCAAAAAAGCAGAAACGCCATCCGTATGTCAGCCACTTCAGATGTTGGATGTCCCCCAGCACACGTCTTTGAATACATCTCACAACCAATTACTGAGCTTGTGCATTGTGCATTAACCCCTGGTGTGTTAACCGGATCTCAAAGCGTTCAAAAGGCAATTTTTATCAATTAAGCATTTAATTTCTCAAGGGTCTTCAAGCAAATTGAAATTTTTGCTCAGTGGATGATCATTTGCTGAAAAGAGAGGACTGTTTTTTGTATGTTTATAGCTGGAATTTAGGAAAATCGTTTCTTAAGAGGTGTTTTTACCGGCTTGACGATTAAAGGGAGAATGGTCAACAAAATCTAAATTTTTGTTACGTCTGTGTCCATTTGCAGGCCACGAGAAGACTTTTCTTGTAATTTTTTTCTGGAATGTCTGGCCTGGTAACTGAGAAGTCTTTCCAGTAGCAAATTTTCAAAAATTTCTTTCTCTTAGAATGTAAATAAACAGTCCTCGAGTCACCTACTGAGGAAGTATTGGCCTGGTTTAGCATTATAAACCACAAGTTGACACAAGAGAGGTTAACGCAAGTACAGCCGCATAGTACCAAGCTAACGTACATGGAGTTCACGACCAGGGACAATTTTCACACATCTCGAATTCCATATAATACTATTTAATATTGAATTAATATGGTGTCCACATTATTACTTTTCATCCACTTATCACGTGGATGTCTTTGCATTTCTCTCATCTCTCAATCAACTCTGCACACCCTTCTTCAGTCAAAACTGATTGATACATGGACAGAATATCCCCGACTATTTGGCAAAAATATATGACCTACAATCCAGTGATCCAGAAATGTGGAATAAATTCGTTGATGGGAGCTTTACAGCGACGAAAACTGGCATTAAATTTAGTGTCATTGGTGTAGACCACAGAATAAAATAGGAATGCATATTCTTGGACGGCATGCACACATAGCACGAACGCCCACAGCACTGGCACGTTTCTGGCTTATGGCGCCGGGGTACAAATGTACACCTGTCTCTTGTGGCTGAACACATGGCTGGTATTGTCATCTATCAGGACAAGACGGCCACATCATCCTCAAACATCGGCTGACTATACTTAGCTCCGACAACTTTGGACCCCTCCTATGGTAAAGATACAGTCATTGTAGTATCAACACACTTCGGTGCTATATCAAACCAGCAAGATGTAACACACCTATCCACAGAGCAAGTAGAGGCAGATACAGTGATGCACGCATTGGATGTTGTAAGCTGCGGAAGTACCAAACAGATCATATATGCAGCTACAGATGTGTTGATGCTGGCGTTGTATCATTTTAGACAGCCAGGAATGGAAACATGATTTATCACGCAGATATCTGACAAACATAATAGCATAAGACTGAAACATATATGATTAGGAGAGTATTTCGTTGTTGCATTATCTGGCTTCCACAGCTTTACAGGCTGTGACTCAGTTGTACACACGCAATGTTTACTACTGGAATACGCTTTGCAAGGCTGGGTAAAACATGCTCGAAGCATTTGTACAACTTGGTACTGAATTGCAAGCTCTTTCTGAACTCGCTTGAGATGTATGTTCGCCAGCTATATGCACCACGGACAGAGCTCACTGACAGTGGCCAGTTGAGATGGAATCTGTTCAAAGAAGAAACAAGATGAAGCAGAGAAGTTGCCGCCCACATCAGCTGCTCCATGCCATTATATATTCCGCGCACATTACCAGGTTATAGTGTGGTATCGTGATGATCAAGCTTTTCCAGATTTACATACAGATAACTTTGGTATATACAGAGGTGTGCAGCTGTGAAGCAGGGCATGAGTCGTGTGAGCTTATTGATGGCAAGTTAAATTGTCAAAGTCATGGAGATCCTCGTGAGGAGGATAGTTAAGCTGACGGTATCTATGCAGTAACAAGCATCATACCCCCATTGCACAAACAAAGTATGGGCAATGATAATAGTATTATAAAGAACGATGTTTTATTAAGCTATGTTATATTTTGTGTAACTTTAATTGCATACACTTAGGCACATCTGTTTTAGAAAATTGCAGCATGCTATACCTATTTTTACAGTAATAACATTTTTCTTTAAATTCTGCATACCGTATGCATATTAAAATAAACTATTTTGAACAAAATGGGCCAAAACACGAAAGAAAACATGGCACCAAAACATTTCACTTTCATGAATATATGACGTCTCCAAAAATGTATATTTTCACATAATTATATAAGACAACAATACAGTAATAATTATCTTTGCAGACATTGCTGTAAACGTTCGCTTTGAGTGCATATCCGAAATTAACTAACGTAATTATTATTTTAATTTACACTCTTAGGTAAAGAAAGTAATAGTACTCGTTTCACTGAGCATCTGCGGTTATATCAATAAAATGTCATTCATTGAAAAATAAACGATGTACACTTTTGAATATTCTGAAGCTAAGGTAATTGGAAAGTATTGTTGTGCCTTTGATGCAAATAACATTTTTTGATCAATTAATCCGCAGCCTCAAAACTCATCGACCACTTAATTACCGATATCTCAATTTCAAGGTGACTATACAGGCATACTGTTGAATAATTTGAAACTACTTTGACAGAAATCCTGTGTTAAAATACAGTAAGATCTCCCAGCCAAATTAAATTCAGAAAATGCAACAGAATAATTATAATATTCTAAATGAGATTACGAATTCGGAATTTCGTATCTAAAGTGTTAATTATCAATAAATAAAGATAGACGTTCTCGTTGGAGATTAACCTCTTGAACCCCAAGCCCCCAGATGCTCCATTTCATGGTTACGACCCAGATAAGCAAGTCTTGACGCTTTTGAAACTAATTTTGCAATGAATCTGTTGCTGCCATGTATGTCTGCCAGATTAGTGAGATTAGATGAAGATTACGTCGTCAGACCAATATGTCAGGACAAACTCATATCCAAGGTTCAGATGAATCATACCAATGTTGTTATTGCTGTATTGCTGGTGGTTGTGGTGGTGGTGGTGGTGGTAGTTGTGGTGGTGGTGGTGGTGGTGGTGCTGGTTGGGGTGGTGGTAGTGCTGGTGGTGGTGGTAGTGGTGGTGATTGTGGCTGCGGGTGTGTGTGGCTGGGGTGGTGGTGGTGGTTGTTGTCGTGGTGGTGGTGGTGGTGGTGGTGGTGGTGGTGGTGGTGGTGGTGGTGGTATCGATGTTGTTGTTGTTGCTGCAGTTGTTGTTGTTGTTTTTGTTGTTGTTGTTGTTGCTAGCTAGCTGATGTCAAAATCAAATGACCTCGGTCGATACGAAAAGGGCAATTGTCCACCAGTAACCTTCTGAAGTTTATGGCTGATATGTGTTGAAAGTTTCAAACTAAGTTGATTAAGAGTTGTTGCTGTCCTACAACAGCTCTAAGTCAAATCAATTTCAAAACACGTAATAACTTGCCGGTATCAGGTAAGAATTGCGAAAACCCGCGCTCAAAGTGTTAAAATCGATTCACACCCATACAGGTTTAGTGGTGCTTGATTGGAAATGGGCGTGGTATGGCTATAAGTGGATAATTATATACTTGGGTTTGTCAAATCTCGAATCATTTTCAAACAACTTTTATCTCTATGTGTATTATGCTTAATATGCATTATAACATTATTTATATTGATGTTTTATACAGAAACATCTTTTAGTAATTCACCCTCATTTCATAAATGTATTTGAGAATGGAGAGCTTTATGTGGTCTCAGTATATATGAATATTCATCTGAAATGTCGTATTGAAAGAATTATGGGCACAGAATTTTAGTGTCAATGTGTTCGACTTGTGAAGTAAATAGCATGTGTCCGAATCCTGCCTGTAGCTTATGAGTATCAGAAGTGTGAACGCATTCGTGGAGTGGATGGATTTCATTAATGTATTAACCATAATTATATAATATCACGAAATTACTTATCATCAATGGAGGGATCAAGTTTTTCGATCAATCATATGACGTCATAATGAACAACGTGGCTACTGGACGTGAAGTATGTAGGTTCTAAAATGCAGTTGATTAACTGGCAATTTCTTTATTTTTGTGTCATTTTGCTATTTTAGACAGCATGGTAAGATACATGCTATTATCATTTATGACAAAAAACGAATAGATCAACACCATGGCATACAACAATTATACTTCGATTCACAATTTCCGTAATTTAGTTAAGGTAAATGAGCTTTCTAATGGTGATTTGTCTATCCACCCATCAGTCTATCGGACTATCTCCGTCAACCGCTTTGTCATCTATTGTCCATCAGCGCTTTGTCATCCACTAGTAATGTTGAACACATTCGAAAACCGGTGTTTATGGGCCTTGTACAAAATCTTATATTTCATCATCATCTTCGTCATCTGCCATAGACAGCAACACCACACAGCCAAATTAGTTCCAAAATATTCAACAGCTTAGCTGTATAGTTAGCTTACGATTTTCTAACGGTAGACTCTCTAATACAAATTAACGGTATTTCGGCAAGATCACAGGCATTGATAGAGCCATAAATTTCTAGTTATTTCCCGATCATTTCTATAGCAAGCCTTAAACCAAACGCACGTGTGCATCTACTTTGATACTTCGAACCACCAATTCCCAGACTCCCAATCTCAAGATTCTTATACATGTAAGCAGTTGTGTATTTTGAAACTAACTTCATTTGAAGCTGCCGCCACATATAGCAGCAACATCCCCAAGTCAAATTAGATTCAAATAATCAAAAGAATATTTATTAAATTCTAAATTCACAACAAAGACGTACACTCCATCCGGGTACTGTCTGACCTCATCCCCTTTCTTGTCGATCCGATGCCATTTGATCGTGACATCAAGCAACAAGTGGCGTACTTTGACTATGACGTCAGACACGTAGGTGGCAGATCAAATCCTTCCATAAATAACAGATTGTAAACAGACCACGTGTTGCATACTAAAATATATATTGCCCAAAATTTGTGTCTAAAATATTGGCTAATAGAGACAACTACAATGCGAAACATTCACCCGCCATCGTTGAAGAGGAAAATGCAATTTCCTTCCATCTCACTGCCCTTCTAAGGCTTCGATATTACAGCATCACTAATTTTCGCTTGACTGCTCGAAATCATAAGAATCAGTTTATCTCAATATATGTATTAGCTTATACTCCGCGATGTCAGCTTCTTTATCTGTACGAAAGCTGAATTTCTGCAGAGTGCATATTCCACGGGGTTTTACACTGGATGTGCTAAATATTTTGAAAATAATTTGAATGAAAGTTGTTGGTAGCTAAGCCACCAACAAGTTTCAGTCAAATTCTTTTCAAAATATTCAACAGGCTATTGCCCATTGGCAGTATTGTATGGTAGATTGTAGCAAGCAGACCGCTAAATGAAAAAATTGTGATGGAATGGTACTGAAGTATAGAATATGAATCAATCTGCGCTGGAGAGTGTCAAGTGTCATATTCACCCAACACACACATCACACACCCACCGCTTTTGAACACATTGGAGAGATCCAGTTCAAGATATGTCACGCCCATTTCTAACCCTGCCCCGCCCATTTCTAGCTAATCTCCACACACTGTTTATTTTGAAATTAGGTTGAATGGGCGCTGCTGGCATAACTACATAGAAAGAAACCTTAATAAAGAGCTGATAACATAATATAATTCAACAAAGCCATTACTATTTGCACACCGTATAGTAGTAGGCCCAAATGGCGAGCATAGTTACCCAATAAGTGGTAAAGCGACTCATCTATAATTAGCAGTAAGTTACTGCTACTCAATGACGCCATTGAGCCGATTCACGACCGGCAGGCTAAGTAGATCATATGTAGTTTAGCGTAGCACACCTTGTAGTGTTGGCCCAAACGGCGAGTGCAGCTCGCCAACTAGTGGCGAGGTGACTCGTCAATAAGTAACAAAAGGTCACTCATTGACGGCAGTTGGCCGATTCTTAAATATCGAGCAGGGGTAGTAGCCTTTATGTCGTAAAATGCACAAAGCAAAAGTATTCAAACTTTGACTACATAGATGGCGCTCTGGGTTCACATTTTAAATTTACTTCATTGTAAGTTTTTGTAAATTACCCTGGAACAAATACACCTACAGTAAACATTTACAACAGGATGTTAATTGTATATATGTAAGATGTCATACTCTGTTAACCTAATGAACTCGAAAGTCGGATCACCTCCAGAATATTGACGCGATGCTCAATTGATATTTAAATATACCGATTCCCAAGGTCAGGTTATTCGTCAAAATTATCATCTCCTAAGATATTAAAATTTGTAAATTGACTCAATTAAATGAAATAGAATACTATATATCAATATACAACAAGCAGCGAGTGTGCTAGCTCATACAAGTTCTGCTTCTGCTATTTTTAGATATCCATGTTCAATTGATACTAGGCCTTTACACCATATATCGTTAAATTTATTTTCTTTTCCATGTTCCACTAGCCTGTAAAATTCACAATGAATGCAGTTTATCAACAATGATCGAAATATAGCTTGTATGGCTCTTTGGTGGTTGTTTCCTGTTTTATCTCTGGCCTCTGAACACCGATCCTTCCAAATGGCCCACACGCCTACAGATAACAGGGTTACTAACAATTCTTTCTCCTTGCTATTAATGATTCGTCCGATAGATGAGCAATCTTTGAACATAATTGTTTCAGCCATTAATTTCACATATTTGATTACAAATTTAGCAAGGAACATATTGCTATATACCCAAAAGCCTGTATCTATACAACACTGTGTAAACAGATGGTCTATTGTTTCCTCCTCGGTATTACATAATAAACACCGGTCTGCACTTGTTATTTTGCACATATAAGTCAGATGGCCGACCCATAGACTTTGATAGCGTAATCGCCATGCCAGGTCCCGTGCGTTTGCTGGTAGACAAGGTAGATGTATTGTTTTCCACGCATTTTTCCAGTTCTCTGGCGTGCATCCTAAAGTGTTCCAATGCCTAACTGCAACAGGAGTCTGTCTCCGACTTTTCATTAGCATTCCATACCAGGCTCTAGATGCCATGTGGTATTTTATATGCTCTGACTTAAATACTAATGTTGGTTACAACATATCTCTGTTGTCACGTGCTTTCGGAAATTTGAACCATTCACCAGGTATTGCATTCTTTATTCTAAGAAATAAGCGTTGCGCATCAATATTCCTCATTGATGTTGCTCTTGCTACATCCTGCATCGCAATCCATTTGCGAGATTTTGGATTAACTAAATCACGTAAATATTGAATGTCATTTTTGGCCAAAGAGGGCAAATATAATACAGCATCATTATCACGAATCAAGTCGTTGCCCCAAAGACGTTGCTCTAAGGCATCTTCCCAACAACTAGGTTGTGGCATTGATCGTGTAAATATCTTTAAAGCTTCGAGCTGTTCTTTATATACATTTGGTATCTTCAGATGGTTAGGTGGCAGTTTATTGCACACAAATAAACATTCTACTGGAAATGGATCTACGTACCTTTCCAGAAGTGTCCTTGCAACACTTGACCAAGATGAGTTTGAAGCGAGTAACTTATTCAAGAATTTCAGTTTTAGCGAAGCACACGTTGCTGAAACATTAACCAAATCCAGGCCTCCATCATGCTTTTCATTGGTGAGGATTGACTGCGATACTAAATGGGCTTTGTCCTCCCATAAGAAGGATAAAAGTAACGTGTTGATCGTTGACTCTACTGATTTGGGCATATGAACTACAGAAGCGGTATACCACAGTCCAGATAAAATTAAATTATTAAGAACAAATGTCCTGCCACATACAGTTAGGCGACGTCGTTTCCAATTTACTAATGCACACTTTAGCTTGGATAGCCTTTCTTCCCAGTTTATTATTACATCCTGTTCTCTACTAAAGTAAATACCCAAAATTTGTATGACATCATCTGACCAGTTAATATCCATAACATTGTTAGTTCTGTCCTTCCAAGCGCCCACAAATAATCCCTTAGATTTGTCTCTATTGACTTTAAGCCCTGATTCCTTTTGAAAATCCGATAATACTCCATTTACAATTCTAAAATTTGAATTTTTACCTGCAAACACAATCGTATCATCTGCATATTGAGACACCTTTAGTGGCCTTTCTACGCCACGTATACATATTCCTTGAAAATCATTACGTTGCCTCAATGTGACCCCCAACAATTCCATAGCTATGATGAATAGAAACGGAGACAATGAGCAACCCTGTCTGACACCTCGTTCCAATACTACAGGTTCAGTTAGATGATTATTTACTAAATAGCAACTTGTTATATCAGTATATAAAATATTAACGCAATTAATAAATCTGGAACCAAAGCCAATATGGTCTAAAGACTTAAACAAGAAATCCCATTCAAGTCTGTCAAACGCCTTCTCGTTGTCAAGTGCTATTATTGCTGCTGGGATGCAATCCTGTTCAACTAATTGAATAAGGTCTCGTATAAGCAATGCGTTGTTTAATATCGTTCTTCCTGGTACAGAGCACGTTTGATCATCATCAATTACGTCGCCTAGGACTGCGCCAAGTGTTAATGTTAGTGCCCGAGTAATAATCCTATAGTCTACACAGAGTAGAGAGATTGGTCTATAATTCTGTATTTTATTTCTGTCACCCCTCTTGTATATAAGCCGAACATATGCTTGGGCCATCGATGGAGGGAGATGCCCTTGCTTAAAATTGCTAGCTGCTATTTCTTCTAATGCTGGACCAAATATGTGCCAGAATGTTTGATAAAATTCGACTGGAAGTCCGTCGCAGCCAGGCGACTTTTCTAACTTCATACCTTTAAGGGATGTTGTCAAATCATCAATTGTTAGTGATTGGTCACAACTTTCGCGACATGAATCTGGAAGTCTTTTCGTTATATTAGCTAAAACATCTCTAGTTGCAGTTTCATCACTTCCCTCAGATTTATACAATGATTTGTAAAATCTGGATACTGTTTCCATCATCTCTGCATTTGAGGACACTGATACACCATCATTAGTCTTCAGTGAGCGCATTAATTTCTCTATACCTATTGCTTTTTTCAAGTTACAAGCGTAACGTGTATGCTTTTCACCCTCGGTGTGCATTTGTGGTCTTGACCTTATTTTGACCCCATCAAACTGATATTGCTCCATTTCATTTAGTTTACCTTTTAATTTAACTAATAGTTCGTAATAATTATATACTCCATCATTAATTTTCTTATTAATTTTACACACCGACCTCTGAAGCGCCTTTTTACGCTTTCGCATTTCTCGTGCTTTCCTGATGGAATACTGCCTTGAAATATGTTTCAGGTCGGATTTAACATCCTCCCACCAGTCTATTATACATTCATACAAACTTCTCTTTTCATCCCAATGCCTCCAACAACTTTCTACACATTTGCGATAGCAACTATCTCGTAATAACGCTACATTGAGTTTCCAAAATCCATCTCCTCGTTTGATCCAGTCAGCATTGTCTAATGTGATGGAAAACATATTGTGATCAGAGAAAGTTACTGGTTTTATGTTAGTTTAGTAACCTTTCAATGATCGTTCTACATAGATCCTGTCTATCCTTGAAGCTAACCTTCCATCGGTAGAAAACCAAGTAAATTCCCGGCCTTCTGGATTTTCAATCCGATAAGTGTCTCACAAGCTTTTATTTTCACAAATGTGTTTCAAAATATTATGCGATGTGTCATTAAAATTAGACCTAGAGTTTCTGTCTTTAACTTTATCTAATATGCAATTAAAGTCACCGCTCATAATTAGGTTTTCAGGCGTTCTGTCTTGACTTATTGTGGAAACATCATTTAGAAATTCGCGGCGCAATTAATGAGAGGTAGGTGCATAAAGGCACATCAAATTTAAACTTGTGTTTAGTACATCAATTGATACACAAATCCATCCTACATTTGTATCTGTCTGATGACGACGATATAACGTCAACATAGTTAAGACAGCGGGGCAGGATAAGAATGACCTCTCCCGCACTATTACCTTGTGATAAAGAATAAAAAATCTGCCCTTTTGAAATATCTTTGAGAGATTCATACACTTCAGTTTTTTTAATTTTGGTCTCTTGTAGAAAAGCAATATCAACTCTCGCATTTGCTAATTCTTCAAGCAAGTGGCGCTGCTTGAATTCGGTATTTAATCCTGTGCGATTTATGGTGCAAATAATCAAAATTTGTAAAATGATGTTTACAACCGCCATCATTAGATTAACTTGATTTTGTTTTTTTAACTTGTTTCTTAGACCGTTTACCTAATTTTCCTGCGAATTCAATATTTCCTAGTTCTACCACAGACAAATATTCATATTTGGAATACTACTACCACTACTACTACTGCTGCTGCTACTGCTGCTGCTGTTGCTGCAGCTACTGCTACTGCTACTGCTACTACTACTACTACTACTACTACTACTACTACTACTACTACTTCTACTTCTACTTCTACTACTACTACTACTACTACTACTACTACTACTACTACTACTACTACCACTACTACTACTACTACTACTACTACTACTACTACTACTACTACTACTACTACTACTACTACTACTTCTACTTCTACTTCTACTACTACTACTACTACTACTACTACTACTACTACTACTACTACTACTACTACTACTACCACTACTACTACTACTACTACTACTACTACTACTACTACTACTACTACTACTACTACCACTACTGTTACTACTACTGCTGCTACTGCTGCTGCTGCTGCTGCTGCTGCTACTACTACTACTGCTGCTGCTGCTGCTGCTACTACTACTACTACTACTACTGCTACTCCTACTACTACTACTACTACTACTACTACTACTACTACTACTACTACTACTACTACTACTACTACTACTACTACTATTACTACTACTACTATTACTATTACCACTACTACTCCTACTACTGCTACTACTACTACTACTACTTTTTTCTTTCTTTTTTTTGAAAAACCGACGCTGACGCAGTCGGACAAACTTCACGGAGGAACTCCTTTAAAAAGGAATGCAAACCCCCCCGAAAAAAACCTTGTGAACTAGTAATCTTGATTAATATTACACCAAAACAATGATAAATAATGAGCATTAATACAATCTATAAATACATAGGGCTTAAAAAGTATAGATACAAAACAATAGGCTGATAAAGCTCCGATAGCAAAACAAAACTTAACAAAGGCATTACTATTCAACCCAGGTGTAGTAGTAGACCCGTGTGGCGAGTGCAACTATCCAACAAATGAAAAGTGCCTCGTCAATCTATGACAAATAAGTCAATCATTGACGCCAGTGGGCTGATTCTCTAAAGATCAGCGGGCGTAGTAGCATTTGGGTAGTATAATACATATAGTCGGCAGAAAAATTTCAGAAAAATTGATGGCGCTCTTGTTTACATTTTCAATTTACTTTATTGTAAGGTTTTGTAAATTACCATTCAATCCATGTGTGGTAGTAGGCCCGTGTGGCGAGTGCAACTATTCAACAAATGAAAAGTGACTCGTCAATCAATGACAAATAAGTCAATCATTGACGCCAGTGGGCCGAGTCTTTAAAGATCAGCGGGCGTAGTAGCATTTGGGTAGCATAACATATATAGTCAGCAGGAAAATTACAGAAAAATAGATGGAAATAGATGGCGCTCTTGTTTCCATTTTTGATTTACTTTGTTGTAAGGTTTTGTAAATTACCCGGGAACAAATAACCCTATAAAACTCTGTGCAAATTCCTAAAAATTACCTGGGACAATTTTATAATTCAATGGCAGCTTACTTTATCGATTGATTATTAAATTACCCCAGTCTGTTTATTTGTTAACATGAATTATTAAACATAACAATATCAAAGTGCAGACTAAAATGAATTACATGACACAGATTAATTAAAAGACACAGATAAATCAGCTGTAGTAATTAAATGATTTAAGCTAGTGCAGGCTCATTTATTTTTACAGCTCCCAACTCTATTGAAACTATGTTTGTTTTGCACCATATGTTCATGAATACTTTTTCTTTACCATGCTGCTTTAATCTAAAATATTCGCAAGGAATATGATTCAGCAGCAATGAACGAAATATTGCCTTTATTGCTCTATTGAGATTGCCCATAGATGAATTTTTCGTCTGTGCACACCGATGTTTCCAAATGGCCCAAACACCTATGGTTAGTATAGTTATTAAAATAGTCCTTTCAGACTTTATGATATTTACACCGCTTGATCCAAATTCTCTAAATAAGACTACATGCGTGTCTAGAACAATGGGCTTCGCTCCAAATTTTGCCAAGATTTGGCTGATATAGTCCCAAAATTGTGACGATATTGGATATTCCGCAAATAAATGCTCGATTGTTTCCTCGTCTGTTTGACATAAGTAACACCTATCAGAAGTCGTAATATTGCACTTGTATGTCAAGTGTCCCACCCATAGCCGTCGATGTAGTAATCGCCACAATAAATTACGAGCCATATTTGGTATGTATGGAGAATGTAAGATTTTCCATACATTATCCAACTGGATGGTTTATAGTTTGAGTCATCCGATCTCCTAATTGCTATGGGCGGTGTTACTTGTTTTCGTCTCATAATATGGTACCATTCCTTGGATCTCATCTTGTATTTTAACATCTCATCATCAAGAACTAATGCGGGTTGTGGAGTCAAACTATTATTATTTACATTTGGCTGACGAAACCATTCAATTGGTACAGCATGTTTTATTTTATTTAGCAACCGCTGGACATCTATATGCCTCATATGTGTTTTCTAGCTACTTCTTGCGTTGAAATCCATCTACGTGTTTGAGGGTGTATCATATCAGATACATGTTGAATGCCATATTTTGCAAAGGACGGTAGATAAAGTACTGCATTATTATAACATATATTACTATTGCCCCACAATTGCTGTTCTAGTACTTCCTTCCAGCACGTAGGTGGAGGCATGTATCTGTCAACTATTTCTAACTCCTTAACTTGATCTTTAAACACATCTGGTATCATTCGGCTATTCGGAGGTGGCTTCTTTGAGGTAAAAACATGCTCCGCCAGTAACGGTTCTACAATTCTCTCCATGAGAGCTCGTGAACCACATGCCCACGTCTCATCTGATGTAATAAGATCATCCAAAAATTGTAACCTTAATGAAACACATTTCACTTTAATATCAATTAAATCAAGTCCTCCTTCTAACTTAGCATTATTGAGAACACGATGGGAAACTAAATAATTCTTTTCTTCCCATATGAATGACAATATCAACTCATTAACCTCCTTTTCTACATGTTTTGGCATGTGTACAACAGATGCTGTATACCATAGCCCAGATAATGCCAAGTTGTTGACAACAAACACTCTACCAAAGATTAAAAGACGACGACGCTTCCAATTTGCTAATATTCTCTTAAGCTTAGATACTCGTTCATTCCAATTTTTTATTGTATTCGGTTTCCTGCCAAAATAGATGCCTAAAATCTTAATGGTATCATTAGACCAATTGATTTCAAGTGGCTGGTCATTCCGCTCTTTCCATGGCCCCAAAAATAATCCTTTGGATTTTCCTTTATTGATTTTCAAACCAGATGCATTTTGGAACTTTTCTAGTACGTGGTTTAAAATTGCAAAATCATTGTTTGAACTGGTAAACACAGTTGTGTCACCAGGATATTGTGACAGCTTAAGTGGTCTTTCTATGCCACAAATACATATGCCTTGAAAGTTATTATTTTGCCTCAATGCTATGCCAAGTGATTCCATCACAATAACAAATAATAATGGCGATAGGGAACACCCCTGTCTAACCCCACGTTCTAAGACAATTTCTCTGGATAATTGATTGTTCACTAAATAGCTACTCTTGATATCCGTATATAAAATCTTAACCCATTTAATAAAGTTTGAGCCTAACCCAAACGATTGCAAAGAAATAAAAAGAAAATCCCATTCCACACGGTCAAATGCCTTTTCATTGTCCAAGGCAATCACAGCTGAAGGGATGCTATCTTTCTCAACCAATTGTATAAGGTCTCTTATTACCATGGTATTGGTTAGAATTGTCCTCCTGGGTACAGCACATGTCTGCTCTGTTCCAATGATTTCTCCTAAAACACTACCTAGTTTCAATGTTAGTGCTATGGATATTATTTTGTAGTCTACACATAGTCGAGAAATTGGTCTGTAGTTCTGAATTAGACGTCTGTCATTTCCTTTATATATTAGCCTTACGTATGCCCTAGCCATAGTTGGTGGTAAATTTCAGTGCCTAATTCTTCCATTATTGGACCTACAAGGTGCCAAAACGTTTGGTAAAATTCAACTGGAAGGCCATCACACCCCGGTGATTTTTCTAGTTTCATACCTTTAAAGGATTTAGTTAAATCTTCTAGTGTTAAGGGTTGATCACAAAATTCACTGCCTGTGTCTGACACCTTTTTGTCTATATTTGCTAACAAATCCAATTTTGCATCTTCATCAATTCCCTCTGACTTGTACAATGCCTCATAGTAATTGCATACAATAGTACTCATTTCATTGTTGGTAAAGACGGTTGAACCATTCGGCATGTTTAATGAGCACATCACCTTATCTATTGCCCGTGCTTTTTCTAATGTGCAAAAATATCGGGTTGGCTTTTCCCCTTATGCGTGCATCTGGGCTCTTGTTCTAATTTTTGCACCCTCAAACTCATATTGTTCTATATCTCTTATTTTACTTTTAATTTTAACCAGTAATTCAAAATAATTATCTTCACCATTATTTACTTTAGCATTAATTTTCATCAGTGATCGATGAAGTGTTTTCTTGCGTTTGCGTATTTCCTGTGCTTTTCTAATAGCATACTTTCGGGAAACATACTTTAAATCCAGTTTTACATCCTCCCACCATTGCAATGTGCTCTTATATGATGCTTTCCTATTAATCCAATGTTGCCAACAACTCTCTATATTATTCTTATAAAATTCCTCTCCCAACAGTGTTGTGTTTAATTTCCAAAACCCGACCCCTTTTGTTACCCAGTCAGCGTTGGCAAAGGTTACACAAACCATGTTATGATCGGAGAATGCAACTGGCTTAATATTAACATCTCTCCAGTACCCTGTTAACAAACTATTCACATAAATTCTGTCGATCCTTGAACCAACTTTACCATCTACCGAAAAACATGTAAGATCTTTACCATGAGGTTTTGATATTCTATAGGTGTCAACTAAATTTTCATTATCACATATTTCTTTTAAGAGTCTATGTGATGTATCAGTATAAGTTGAAGTTGCATTCCTGTCATTTTCTTTGTCTATGACACAATTAAAGTAACCACCCATTACTAAGTTTTCAGTGATGTTATCTAGTGCTGTTTTAGACATCTCCTTAAAAAAATTACGACGTAGTTGATGAGATGCAGGTGCATATATACACAGCAACGTGATACGTGTTTGTTGTATATCTAGCGTGACTCTCACCCAGCGACCATTTGCACCTGATACTGAAGAGATTATATTTACATAGGCTGAACAACGAGGGAGTATAACAATTGCTACGCCTGCACTATTATCTTGAGATAACGAATAAAATATTCTGGATCCAGAAATCTTTTCTAAATTATCGTATGATTCTGACTTCTGAATTTTTGTTTCCTGTATCAAAGCAATGTCAATCTGCTCATTTTTCAGAGTCTCTAGTAAGTGACGTTGCTTTATGTCACTATTTAAGCCTCTACAATTGAGTGTGCAAATTAGCATAAAAGGTAATAAAATGCTGTGTAAAACCGCCATTATTAAGCTAACTAGATTTTGGTTTTTTCGACCCTCTCTTAGACCATTTACCTATTTTACTCACAAACGCTGCATTACTTAGCTCAACTTTTTCCAAATGCCTATATTTTAATATATATGAATCATGACGCAGATGCCTATATTTAACACCATTTGCCATCACATATGGAACTAACACCTCTCCTGCCTCTGACCTGTACATGACCATTTCATCAGGTGATTTAGAACTCTGTGTTTGAATGGATATATCAGATTCAGCGACTGACATATTATCGTCTTCTATATCACTTTCCTCTATTTCTGATTCAGAACTCTCTCCATCTTTCTGTCGCTTTGTTCCACTCAATCGATCCGAGACACCAATTACTTTCCCTATATTATTTAAATCGTCTAGATTGAGTGTACTCAGTGGAAAATCAAAGTTAGTTTCAGTATCTTGCGACCTGAATTTTACTTGTCCTAAATTAAAACTCTCTTCCAGAGGGTATTGATCATCATCTACAACTTGTGTGGAATTAGCCTCTCTGACATCAAATTTGGATTGACTTGTTACTGGAGTAAGACTTAGCCCCTCATCTAGAAGCTCTATTTCATCGCGTGCAACTACAGCGATTGGATTCTTAGTTTTTTCCCCATGCTTCTCATTAACATGGACTTCAGCTACAATCTCAGCAACTACTGGTTAGATGACATTTTCCTTAGCAACGTGCTTCCCATTAGTATGGAGTTCAGCTACAAACTCAGCAGCTACCGGTTCTATGACATTCTCTTTAGAGACAACTTGCTCTGCACTTTTATCAGCACCCTTTTTGACATATTTGTTCTGCGGGCATCGCCACTTAACATGATCAGATGATCCACAAACTAGACATTTGTTTTTGTTAGGACAATCTGTTGCAAGATGTTCTGTGCTTAAGCAGATTCTACACTCTTTGATTTGCCCCCTGTACCATAATGGCAAGATAAATCGACCATCTATGGTCACCTTGCTTGGGAGAGGTTGTTCTATCTTTTCAAACCAAATTCTTCCGATGCCATTTTCTAAGGTTCGATCAAATGGATAGGTCTCGTGTTCTACTTTGTCCACTTTGCCATACTTGATCAATTCAGTGATAACCAGTTCATCTGGGATCTCTAATGGAACCTTCATCTTGATTAATAGACGATCAGAATCTATTTCCTCCACATTATACACCTCACCCTTCACGACAAGGACCTCGTCGAGCAACTTTTCCTTCACACTGTCATTAACTACGGTGACATTCCATACAGATTTTTTAAACATTAACGAGACCTTGAAGGACCCATGGCCCTGCCCCAACTACATCCTTCAACCCATGATACACCTCAATTGCCGAAACACCCCAAGCCTTTGTCGTGATTTTAAGACTCAGGGTACGCTTATATGAGGTTGCCATGGTGTTTTATAAAAAGAGGAACCCCATACTACTATAATATATAATACAAATATATAACTCCAAGACGTCGGGGAAAGAGCTAAACACTAAATAAATAGTGTCCCCTTTTGAAACCCTGACGTCTACCAACAAATATACGAATAGAGAGTACAGTCGTATATTTGTTAGTGTGAACCAGTTTCTAAGTGGTTCACTAACACCTAACCGATTAAAGTGGTTTCCTAATGCATACTAACATATTACAGTCATATATTTGTTAGTCTGTTCGAGTTGACCGGGGACAGCCAACTGACTATAAGGATTTATATAGTTAAAGAACTAGGCTTGTGCTTACAAATGACAAAGGAATTAAAAAACGACAACATTCCATTCATTCTGACCTATAATCGGCAAAACGTTGAAATTTCCAAAATCTTGAAAGATGAGTATCAAAACCTACAGGAGAAACTGAAACAACCCTTTAACAAGCGTCCAGTAATTGCGTTTAAGAAAAATCCGAATCTACGTGACATCTTGGTAAAAGCAAAACTCAAATAGCTATCCATAATATCCATCTCAATCATTCAACATTAACCCTTGCATGATGGCCAGCCAAAAACGGTCAATTTAGTGATCTTGGGAAATGTCCATTTGCCGGCGGGGATTGGAGTATTTTTGAAAATTTACGCTGTAATGACTGGCTCGGGAACCGAGACAGTCGTTCCAGTGGTATATTCTCGGGAATGACCTCGTCTGTGCCTGCAAATAGACATTAAATAAGTAAGCGCATATTTGGATTTTACTGAACAAATTTAACCAGTAAAGGGTTAACATTAATGCCATATGGCTTTCCTCAAACAAAATGACAAATCTCAGGCAGTAAGATAAACCAAAATATCTTAAATTTTTGAATTTTTTCAATTATTGAAGATTCTGAGCCAGTGCGTTGACAATATTGACTACATACTTGCGAGTGCCAGTTCTGTTATTTTATTGCCTTGTAAAAACATAACTTATATATCCGTCGACACCGTCAGGCAGTCTGTCGGTCTTTCAGTGGAGAGACTTATATACCAAATTCTACAATCATTCCCGGATTCACTCTCCTGCTTCTCCACTCATTCACTGGTCCACCCGCCTAACCATCCATCAGCTCCTGTCAATCCACCCATGCATTCACTAGTCTGGCTGTCACATGGTCCACTTGTCCGTCGGTCCATTTGCCCATCCCTCCCGCTACTCTGCCTTCCCACTGCCCGTCTGTCCATCTCGAACTCCCACCCCTGCACTTTCTCCAGCCGATCCCCGCTCTATCCTTCTCTCCTACTCATCCATCGTCCGGCCTCTCATCCATCCATGGGGGTGGGGCGGGGGGGATGGGGGGGGGTGTAATGTGAATGGTGTGTATGTGCGTGCGTGCGCACATGCGTGCGTGCGTGCGTGTATACATGTGCCTACGTGTGTACATGTGTGTGCGTGCGTACATGCGTGCGTGTGTAAATGTGGGTACGTGCATGCGTGCGCGTGTACGTGTGTGTATGTGTGTGTACGTGTGTGTATGTGTGTGTGTGAGAGCGTGCGTGCGTGTGTGGGTGGATGGATGGATGGTCCTCCCCCTCTATCCAGCCATGCCCACTCTATTCTTCCTTCCTTCCTTCCCATCCCTCATTCCATCTCCACATCGGGATGGATGGATGGATGGATCTTTCCCATCCCTCCTTCACTCCCTTCCATGGATGGATGGATGAATGGATGGATGAATGGATGGATGGTTTGATGTATGGGTGGGTGGATGGTGGGATGGATGGATGGATCCTGCCCATCCATCATCCCCAATCCCCTTCCTTCCATGGGTGTGTGGGATGGATGGATGGATGGATGGATGGTTGGATGGATGGATGGATGGATGGATGGATGGATGGATGGATGGTTGGATGGATGGATGGATGGATGAATGGATGGATGGATGGATGGATGGATGGATAGATGGATGGATGGATGGATGGATGGATGGATGGATGGATCCTTCCTCCCTCTCTCCGACTAAGCTCTATCCTTCCTTTATGCCCGTCCCCATCCCACCTCCCCATCCTTCCCGCATCTCCATCTTTCCATGGATGGATGGGGGCGTGGGATGGATGGATGGTTGGATGTCTGGATGGATGGATGGTTGGATGGATGGATGGATCTGTCCATCTGCCTTGTCAGCCATCCGGCTCTCTGTGTGTCCGTCCAGCCACTCACTCACATAAAATTAAGGGAGCTGAATACTACTTTCTTTCTACATGTATGAACAAAGTTTAATTATAAACACTGCTGTGGCCTTTCCGGTGTGGCGAACAAAATTCTATAAAATGACAAAATATGTCCTCCAAACTTGATTAATTTTTTCGGCATCAAATGATCAAAAGGAATCAAAAGGCAAAATTGAGTGTCCCAACAAAAGCATATAACACCTTTGAATGATCGGTTCATGATCTCGTGAAGGAAACACTACTCACTTATCAGTCCAATTCGGAAGAGTAAAATTTCACTAATCTGTGTGGAGTGAAACCAGTCCACTAATCATTGGCTTTATTAATGATGTTTGTGATAAACCCGAATCAAGGGAAATTCAAACCTTGCACAAAGTTCAATTGTTCAAATTAAATCATAGAGTAGTTTTTCAAAGGAGATTGAGTAATTCAGTAAACGTATATAAAGCTGTCTATACTGAAGGACTGACAGATTTGTCATACAGGCTACTGATGAAGCACATCCATGTTAAATGCATTTAGCCAATTGACGGTGTCCATCATTACTGTGAGTAACTTAAAATATTGCGTATTGTATTGTTGTATTGTTAACCCTTGCATATTACGTGTTAATTCTATAATTTGTCTTTCAGGTGTAAGTAATATATTGGTTCAATTTGTAGTTGATGTGAATGAATTTGTGTGCTTGAATTAGAGTTTGCCTGATCGCACAATCTTTCTTACCTGCTCAACTGCCTGTCTGATTGCTAGTTAGATTGAACGCTTGTCTCTCTGAATGGCTATTGCGAGGAAGAATGGTCGTAGGAAGAATGGAGATGGTAAAGGGGGTTCATCTGCGCATGCGCGCCTGGTAAAGCTGTATTACCAAATAATTCAGTGCTTCCACCATATTGCTACGCTACGTAGGCATTTAGATGCCGAAACTCTCCCTGATGGGCTTAGCAGGAAGGTGGAAGAGCTGAATGGATTTTGTAAGCCAGCTATACCAAATGATGACATCTACTTTGCCTTCTGGAATGTGAATTTTGAGTGGGCAAAATCTACCATTAAGGCCATGTTAAATCACTATAATGAACAACTTGGTAGTATTAGAACTGAAGTAGTCCTCACACAGGCAATGCCACATTTAGACCTAGGTCGTGCTAAATCCAATGCTATACGCTGCGCACAAAACAATTATAATAGAAAGCTCGACATTAATGCGATTAGTCTTTTTTACGATTTTGTGCGACCGATAGATCCATCTCAGCAACCAATTCAAAATCTCGCACAAGCCACGCTTCTGGTCATGATACCAACTGTGGCCCCACAATCACAAATGAAAGAACGCCTCAGATCACCTGAAACTTCGCCGCCAGTCACAAAAGGAGTAGACAATAAAATCTCTCCATTGCTACCATTATATTCTGGCCCTAGAGATATGCTATTTGAAGCATCATTAATCCCACTACCTGACTCTCCACTAGGCAATCTAAATGACCCAAACGAATATCCGCCCTTGCCACAGAGGGAAAGGGTTAATGGTAGCAAATCTGGTCCACGGACTGGCGCTTCTCAGAAATCCCCCCAGAGCAGTCAACCATCGGGTCTCAAGACCCCATCCCCAACAGGGAAACTGCCACATCCCAGCTTCTCTCCAACTCCAGGTCCAAGTAATGCACCGGAGGTGCGTCCTATTAAATTTGCAAATAGACCCAAACAACCCACCATGTTGGAGAGAAACATTTTTTGGAAATTTCGTCATGAAATCGAAAACAAAATTGACTGGCGACTACCTGTTCTCACGAACAAAGTACTCATCTTTGGAGCTTCGAACCTGAGTCGCATTAATTTTGAGCCCCACCCTGAAACGCAAGTTGCCTGCTACCCAGGAGCTAAATTGTGTCATGCTAGAGGACTAATTCAAAAGTACACTGGATCACTTAAACCAGAGAAAATAGTGATTAACATTGGCATTAATGATATGAATGAACCCATCTCTAGTTCAAAACATAGATTAATGCTACTTCTCAGTGCGATTAAGTCCAAATTCCCAAAGACTGCGATTTACTTCGCAAAACTTAACTATTCAAGTCGGTTGACAGCTCAGCAGAAGTTGGCGATTCAGTCCATCAATTCGACGGCTGAACCATCAAAATCTGTGACTGTCATTCCTGCACTTAGACTCTCCGAATTTAATGTTGTTAAGGATAACATTCATTGGACTGAGAAGACAGCTAACTCGATGTATTCTGCCTGGCTTAAATTCCTAAATTTAAACTAGACAAGGGCCAGGGTAACATCCGCCCGGAAACAGGACTGGGCAGTAATATTGTCAATCTAACTGGCTCCCCATTAGGTGAAGCAGAGCAGTCACTGCTCAATTTTGGTGTTACATTTGTCCCAACACCAAAACCTAAAACAGGGTTGGATGCTCTTTTAGATAATGGCTGTATGGAAACATCTGAATTTAGTCACCGTATTAAGTTAGCAGACTTCTTTCGTAACTCTAATAGTAACATTCCACCATTCATTGAAAAAACTGGCTGGGCACCAAATGTAAAAATCCTGGACCCAGCGATCTGTGAAAGCATAGAACCCTTTTCAGAACGTGTTAAAAATTCTACATTCCCTAATGATCAACCAAATTTACCCTATGAGGAACGCCAGGCCTTAATTGAATTGTCTAAAAACAGCGAAATTGTCATCAAACCTGCAGATAAAGGGTCGGCGACTGTAATAATGCTTAAAGATAACTATAAACGTGAAGTCCAACGCCAACTTAGTAACCCAAAGCATTACCAGAAACTAAGCAAACCACTTTGGCAAAATAATTGCAGCAAATTTAATGAGATTCTTCAAAAATTGCTAAATAGCAAGAAGATCACTGAAAAGCAACATAAGTATCTCTTTGCTAAACTTGAGTCAAAACCACGGACTTTCTATCTTTTGCCAAAAATTCATAAACCCATAGATTCGTGGTTGGACCCAATGTCACCGCCCGGGCGACCTATAATCAATGATTGTGGCTCAGAATCATACAGAATCAGTGAATACATCGATTACCATCTACAGCCAATAGCAAATAGACACTCCAGCTTCTTGAAAAACACAGAAGACTTCTTATCACAGGTCTCTGAGACCTGGATACCTCCAAATTCATTCTTGGTCACGCTTGACATCGATGCTATGTATACAAACATTGACATCGAGAAGGGTATACATTCTATCCGTAGAGCATTCGTGAACTACCCAGACACCAACAGGCCAGACAGAGAAGTAATAGCTCTATTAGAGCTGAGTCTGAAAGGCAATGATTTTGAATTCGATGGCGAAATTTACCAACAAATTTGCGGCTGCGCGATGGGCAAGCGCTTTAGCCCATGTTTTGCCAATATTTACGTAGCAGAGTGGGAGGAGGAAGCGTTAGAAAAGTGTCCAAAACATCCCCTCATTTATCGCAGGTACCTTGATGACATTTTCATGATTTGGCAACACACAAAGGCAGAGTTTGATGAATTTTTCGAAATTCTGAACAATCACGATCCGAATATCAAATTAAAAGCAACCATTGACGAGATGTCTGTAGATTTCCTGGATGTAACTGTATATAAAGGTCTAAAGTATGAAACAACTGGCTACTTAGACTACAAAGTGTATTTCAAACCAACCGATTCGCATCAGCTATTGCACAAAAAATCTTTCCATCCACCACATACTTTTAAAGGAATAGTTAAATCACAAATAATCCGTTTTCACAGGAATTCGAGTGATAGGAAAAACTTTGAAGAAGCGTGCTCTACCCTATTCAAAGCCCTCAAACCACGAGGTTACTCCTCACGATTCTTGCGCAAAATCTAATCTGAAACATTAGACGGCTTGGAAACCATTCCAGATAATGCCTCAAATCGTCGGCCTACCAAAATTTCTCACAATCGTCCTATTATAGGTGTAGGCGAATCTCGCAAATGCGGAAAGAAAAGGTGCAAGTTAGATGAATTTCTCCCAAACCAGAATACTTTCACGAGCTTTCAGAACAAAAGCAAGTTCCAACTTCAGTCTAATCTAGATTGTGACTCTGAAAATGTTATTTATCTAATTTCATGCAAATTGTGCCAAAAACAGTATGTCGGCGAAACCAAATGTCCATTAAGATGGCGGGCAACTCGACACCTCTCAGATATTAGGCTAGAGGAAGACACACATGTTTCCGAACATTTTAATCTTCCTGACCATTTAGTCCTTCGTGACTTTGAAATTATGCCGATTGAACAGCCACCCCTTTCAGATACGGCAGAAGAAACTGATAAACAAAGAAAACTTCGAGAATCGTTTTGGATTAAAGAACTCGAAACACAGTGGCCAAGGGGAATAAACTCGGACCCAGGCTTATCTGATCAACGTGACAAAATTCCATTCATTCTGACCTATAATCGGAAAAACGTTGAAATTTCCAAAATTTTGAAAGATGAGTATCAAAACCTACAGGAGAAACTGAAACAACCCTTTAACAAGCGTCCAGTAATTGCGTTCAGGAAAAATCCGAATCTACGTGACATCTTGGTAAAAGCAAAACTCAAATAGCTATCCATAATATCCATCTCAATCATTCAACATTAACCCTTGCATGATGGTCAGCCAAAAACGGTCAATTTAGTGATCTTGGGCAATGTCCATTTGCCGGCGGGGATTGGAGTATTTTTGAAAATTTACCACTGTAATGACTTGCTCGGGAACCGAGACAGCCGTTCCAGTGGTATATTCTCGGGAATGACCTTGTCTGTGCCTGCAAATGTA
>CM067372.1:158903039-158945539 GCA_034401795.1 Chaetoderma sp. LZ-2023a | reverse complement strand
TGTGTTCCAATCCAATGGACCTTTCCATTTTAGCTATACCCCGCCCATCTCTAACTAAGCTCCTCCCATACCTAGATCGTGTTGGGATCGATCGATTTCTGAACTCACAGACTATCAACTTCCAGAAAACTATGCAGGTAAGCTGTTGAATATTTTGAAACTACTTTGGCTAGGCACTGTTGCTGCGATCGATCTCTGAACTCTCTGACTATCAATTTCAAGAAAAATATACATGTAAGCTATTGACCATTTTGGAACTAATTTGACTGGGCGGTGTTGCTGCATATGGCACCAACAGCCTCCAGGCGAATTAGTTTAAAAATATTGAACAGCATGTTTATTAAATGGTGGAGACATACAATTTGTACAACGTGTCGGAATATTAAGAGTTAAAGACGAGCCGTATAGAATCATTTATGACGTAATAATTATGACGTCATCATACAGGCCGCTTAGCTGATTATGACGGCATATGAGGCCATTACTCTGGGAATGCCCATTATGTTGAATATATTTAACAGAACATTTCTTTCATCGTGTTTAAAATTGCAGTAACTAACATGTTCTTGTGGTTTTTCTTTTGTATTGGAAACATAATGCCGTATTTATTAGCTGTAGCGTACGCTCGGTAGCCAGATCATCGATCACATGCGCAAAGACGCGTCTTTTATTCCTCAAATAACACGGACCCACCTGCACCTCACCAGGATTAAAGGGGAAACACAGATCGTAACGTTTTCAAAAATATAATTGTATGCTCTGTGCTCAAATTAAAAATATATATCTTCGATATTTAAATATGTGATACATTAGTTAAATTTCTTTTCCTGGATGAGGCGTATGGCGTCATAAGTTGAATGTTTTTCTCGCCGTCATCCAACTCTATAGCAATAAAATTGCGAATTGCGTTTTATAAGGGGTTTCTCTTCAGCTGTGTTAGAAATATATAAACTATATTTGCGGAAATGTTGAAGAATATATAATAACCGCCCTTTGTCTGATTTCTCTGATGGTGCCGATTTTGACATCAAGTTTTGATCTTTGGAGAAATGAATGACGCGATAGTATAGGCATGTCAATATAATTGCCACTTTTGAATTACCACTCTTACTGGCGCTACGGCAGATGATGTTATTAACGTTTCATCTATTAATATGAGAGTTTAAATAGTTCATAGGTACATCAAGGTCCATCTTTGGGTACTTATGTTCTCATAATAGCTTCAAAACTTCCTGAGATATTGTAATATTCATGTAATTGGGAGGTATCGTCATAGAAAATGCCCATCTTAAGGTTCGGCAACTAATGTATGAAAATAACAAATATATTCCATACAGTTACGATAGTGTGACACACGTCTTAATCTCTTCAACCTGTACATGTATAAATGATAGCGATAGCATTATCACCGATCGAGATATCACCATTCAAATCCATACACTCCTGTCTTCAGAGTGTCGTTATCATGGTTCTTGTCGGATGGGACTCAACCTATGACGTCATATGTTTAATTAACTCGCAGAAAATTATAGCGACATCTTTAACACCATTTTAATCGGATTTATATATAAATGTCGCCGGAAAGTTTTACGCAGTAGCTTAAATATATGCTCTACGATAAAACTGCGTGTTTTATGCAAACGATAGCGACCCTTCTTGTGTTCCCCTTTAAGTACTATAATTAGAATACAGATGTCCTTCAGTGGTATTTCAAGCGATGTTTAATCTGGTCGCCATCATCCGGGTCAATATTCCGGAGTCTAGTGGACCTTTTCAGTTTTAACTATAGCCCGCCAATCTCTAGTCAAGCTCCAACTACACCTGGCTCGTGTTGGGATCGACCGATCCGCGAACGCCCTGACTATCAATTTCCAGAAAACTATACAGGTAAGCTATTGAATAGCTTGAAACTAATTTGAGAGGATGTTGTCACTGCTTATGGCAGCAACAATGCCAGAGTCAAATTGGCTTCACACTATTCAACAGAAGTTTATTAAATCGAGTCCACCATGTGTAACAGATATGGATGGGGCCTTCTATTAAACCTGGGGTGCTGAAACGTCCTGCTTGGTTACAGAGCCAATAAAACACGGAGTAAATGCAGCATGGGGCATTTCTTAAAACTATAGTTTTAGTCTTACTTATCAGGCATCGTGACATTTTTTTAATGTTTCGATTCTTGAACTTAATCCAAAATGGCCGACATAAATACCAAAGTATACCCTGTTTAGTACTATGTGTGTGCATGAGTGCGCGCGCGTGCGTGCGTGCGTGCGTGCGTGCGTGCGTGCGTGCGTGCGTGCGTGCGTGCGTGCGTGCGTGCGTGCGTGCCTGTGTTACAGTAACTGCGCATATTCAGCTGGTCATTTCTGACGAAGAATAACTATGTATTGCAAAAGTAAATTCAGCTCAACCGTTTAAATATAGTATTAACAATTGCGCTATGAGTAAATGAGACGAGGCAGGGAATGTTTCGAAACATTACGCTATCTTGCGTAATTAATAGAATTTGCCAGGTATTGATGGAAACAGAACCAATGTTATTTTTTATCGTGGAAGGTCGCAAACAGGTAATGGCGATAAACATAAATTCCAGCATAGTTAGCGAGTAGTACATGTCCAAGTGCAAAGTGGTGAACAATCAGGACACGCGCCAATATATCTCCATCTTCTACAGCATCGTTTGCATATTTTCTCAACTCCACCCCACGACTCTTTCTCTCTTTCTCTCTCGCTTTCTCTCTCTATCTCTCTCCCCCCCCCCCTCCCTCCCTCTCTCTCTCTCTCTCTCTCTCTCTCGCTCGCTCTCTCTATCTCTCTCTCTCTCTCCCGACTCTACTTTTTTTCTCTCTCTTCTTCTCCCCCCGCCCTCCCACCACTTACCCGCACTCTGTCATTCCCTCTCCCTCTCCCTCCCTTTCTCTCCCCAACTCTCTCTTCCCATGCATCCCACCTCCCTCCATCCCTCTCTACCCACCCTACCTATCTCCCCATATGTCCTATTCCCCTTCTCTCCCCCCTCTCTCTCCATTCCCCTCTCTCTCCCTCATTATCCCCCCCTCTCCCTCTGCCTCTTTCTCTCCCTCTCTCTGAAAATAAATCTGCTGTATCCGGAAGCTCTCATTGTTCCTATGTGGTGCTTGTACTCATGCCAGCTTGGTACACAGTTATGTGTTAATGGAGTGTTATGTATGGGCGGGGACATTCTATCTATGTAAATATTGTTCTGACAGAAAGGTTGTTTGAGTTAAGGGTTGAGAGTATTGAAACTCCTTGGCTCTTCGATGCATTTTCTGAGTATCACTGCACCTTTCATGCTTATCACGTATACCACTTTCATGTCACAGGCCTCTGTAATGCTTAGTTGACCCAGACGTAACTTGCTAGCAATCGATGCAACGCGTCAAGTCAAACTACATTTTATGAATTCAATACCAGGAAACATCGAAAAATTAAATGAAAGTATAAGTTTGCATGTAAATACTCAGAAGAATATTTGCATGTGGCACAATTGCAGAGGTATAAAAGGAGACGACCCACTCAAATGCATATTAAGCGGCAGTCTGTTTTCATTTTACATTTGTTCTTACTTTTGCAAATTACCCTGGCCCTAATAGTATGAAAGAATCCTCAACTACAAATTCTCATAAAATGCGTAACATGTTTTATTGGCTGAAGCAAAATGAATGCCTTATATTTCTATGCAAGTATTGCAATAACGACTTGTAAATTGCATATCACATCACACAAATAGCTTCAGAGGATCACAACTGGTACAACTAATTTAACAAGTATTAGTTTTCAAGATTGCCATTTTTGCATTTATTTTGATACCTATCTTAAAATTACATGCCAGAAATTTCTGTTATTGGAAATGCTAAAATACGTCAGCAACGCCATGAAAGCCATAGCTTTAGAACATAAATGACTACAGATCCAATACCAATTTATTTCTGATAAAATTATATAAATTTGCGTCTGTTCAATTTCTCTTCCAATTACCAAAAGATAATTCTGAATTATCTCCATTCTCCATTCTGGGGGATTTATGTGTCGCTGGTCGTCTGCGTCAGCCAGTCAGTGATACCCGAAAACGCGCACTTGCATTTTACCGAACTCATGCCACTCATAGTATATACTTTCTAGATAACTCACAACCCTCTTAAAACGGCATTCAGAATTCAGTATTTTCTGGCCGGATGCTTAATCTCTAAAATAATACGTTTTTCTTACTAATCCTATTACGTAGTCGAATAAAGTGTCAGATTAATATAGCCAATACAATTTTATTTCTAATAAAAATATATAGATTTACGTCTGTTCAATTCCTCTTCAAATTACCAAACGAAAATTTAGTCATTTTGGAGGCTATGGATGCAGCTGATCGTCTTAAATCAGCGGCCGAGATAACTATCCCCATGGAGAGGGTGTATGCATGAGTGACCTAGCGAGTATATATCATATCTATGGGACAACTAGTGCCATAGTGAAGGCATGCGCATGAGCACTCTACGGATCTAAATGTATGGTCTAACACGAATGTCCGAATGTAACTTTCAAGATTGCAGGACTGTATTCTGTGGCTGTAGTAGTAGTAGTAGTAGTAGTAGTAGTAGTAGTAGTAGTAGTAGGAGTAGTAGTAGTAGTAGTAGTAGTAGTAGTAGTAGCAGTAGTAGTAGTAGTAGTAGTAGTAGTAGTAGTAGTAGTAGTAGTAGTAGTAGAAACATCCTACAGCTGCAATCAGAAACATGCTACAGCTGCAATCAGCCCGTCTTCGCTTTTGCCCACCATGTCTTGTCCTCAGGCGAAATCCTTAACTTCCTCAGGTCCATTCTTGATTTGAGTGCACCGATTCCTGCTTTCTTTGGGTCACCTAGTAGAACGCCTAACAGATTTATGCAATGACATTATTCCCTGGCTTTGTATTTGCTGGCTCTCAGTGGGGCGAATTCCATGGCTATCTGTGCCGGTGTTTTCTTGCCATCCTGAGCACATGGCCAAACATGAACCATCTTTGCTCAAACCATCTTTGCTGCGCGACCCATACAGACAGCGGCGATGTATTATACATTCTGTACAGTGAATCATTGGAAATTATGCCTTCTGGCCATCGGTGTCCAGTGGTGGTGCGTTGGTCATTGCGATGGCAGGCATCACGTTTGTCTAGAGCCTTTGGAGCTGCGCAGCTGTTACAGGTATACAGCATCAAGGATTCTCAGATTACATTGCATAGAGATTGTATTTTTGTCAAGGGAACCTTTGATCTTCCAGAATAACCCTTGTAACAAAGTGCAAGGCGTGTTTATTGACATTACCATATTAGCATATCAATATAATAGAGGGATACATTTCTAGCGATGCCCTGCCCATTTCTAGCAAAGCTCCGCTTAAGCTGTACCCGTGTTGGAACAGATCGAACTCTGAAGTCCCATAATCTCAATTTCAAGGTAACTATATGCCTACAGGTAAGCTGTTTAACTGTAGCAAAATAGTCAATAGACTGTTTATTAAATACTAAGGACACACTTTTCATTCTTCATGATAGATTGAGATACGTCATTCAAAGCACATTTTGATTGTGACATCAGCCTACATGATTACGTCATATCCTAGAGTGGCATGTCGGTTCATCCATTATTATCTATTTTGAAGGAAAATGAACGTCTACTTTATCAGACCTATATATGGCCTGCACCGTATGTACACCGTGCAAATAGGTGTCATATGACGTCATAATCCGTTAAGCGGCGTGTATGATGACGTCATTAGCATTACGTCATAAATGATTCTATTTGGCCCGTCTTTAACTCTTAATAGTCCGACACGCTGTACGGATTGTATGTCTCTAATATTTAATAAACATGCTGTTGAATATTGTGAAACTAATTTGACCTGATGCAACACGAGCGAGGTATGGGTGGGGCGTTGCTAGATATGGGCGGGGCATAGCTAAAACGAGAAAGGTCCATTGTCCGGATTATCGCCAGATCGATCATGTATGACAGCTAACAAATGAGTTGTGTGTTTTGCGCTGACTTAATTAGTAGATGTAAAACTAATTCCACATAATGAATTTAATAACTATTTCACTACTGTATAATACATATGTTTCCGTACATACTATATCTATTTTCCGCAAATTGTGAAAAGCTATGTCGCTGTGTTTGTTGTATAATACATGGCTCGTGGGTTTGATTATATGGTATACGCGGAAATTCACAAGCAGTGTTTTATTATAATGATACGGATATTGGCGATTACGGAAGTCTTGCCAAGATCATCTAACACATTAATTGCATCTCTGTTCATTAATGCGACAGGTTGATCATTGTCTTACCTTTAGACTCTCCATAAATAGCGTTATCAGAAAATAGAGCTGATCTAATCGGCGTGATGGTTAGGGTTAGCAGGTGCCCAGTCGAGCTTCATATGAGACTATGGAAATATATAGCATTTATAGAACGGTAAGGTTCGATTTGTCACTCACTGGGTCTTTTCATTTTAGAGCTATGCCTCAACCATCTCTAGATAACCTCCACCCACACTTCGCTCGTGTTGGGATCGATCCATCTCTGAACTCCCTATCAATTGCTATCAATTTCCAGAAAACTATACAGGTAAGCTATTGCATGTTTCGGAACAAAGTTGACTGGGCGGTGTTGCTGCCTAAGGCAGCAACAGCGTCCAGTCAAATTAGTTTCAAAATATTCAACAACATGTTTATTAACTAGTATGTACAGCGTGTCGGACTATTACGAGTTAAAGACGGGCCAAATACAATCATTTATGACGTAATGATTATAGCGTCATCCTACACGCCGCTTAGCTTATTATGACGTCTGGAAAGTTGAATTAAGTATCAGACCTCACAATCAAATATGCCTACGTCACGTGGAAACTGACGGCACAATCAAAATAACACACAACACTACAGCAGCACACTATACAGCCAGGAGAGAACGTCATTACACAAATAAGTATGCATCGAGGTGACCTCAGGGAAGCAGGACTCGGTACAGTCAGATCAAGAATGGATCAGAGGACGCGAGACTTTGACTGAGGACAAGGGATAGTGGGTAAAAGCGAGGAAGGACTGATTGCAGCTGTATGATATGTCTACTACTACAGCTGCAGAATACACTAATCACGCATACATGAAAATGACGTAGCTGGGCCACGAAAATCGAAATGTTTGTCACTAAAGATTACGAATTGTATGGCTATGATGAAATTACAAGTTACTGATGATGTCGTTGATTAGTTTGGAACTAATGTGACAGGGATGTGGTGCTGACATAGGCAGTTACTCCCCATCACACCACACCCCATCACCTACTTGAGCTACACAATTATCAATGGCTTACCTGTATAATTACCCTGAAATCGAGTTTCTGTGAATTCACGGTTCAAAGCATTATGGAAAGCGATAGCATTTATGCTTCACCCCTTAAGTGGAAAAAGGTATCGCACGCGGGTATCTCGGTCCGTTTGTACCTTCATTTGTGCGTTCGGGTTTGTACCTCAAACGCCACTAATCCGAAATGGTGCAAATTCTAGCATGACAAAGGACCTTAACGTTTCAATATTTTGGTCATGATCGGGAGCAAAAGCAGTCCCAGGTCCCAGATCGGATCTTTTTCTTGCCCCTGAAAAGCTATCCCAGAGTCTAATTGCCCGATTTGCCTTAAACTTTGAAGCAAGTGTAAGTTGACTGTACGCTAGGATTCTACAACTTTGGATATGATCCGGAAAATCAGAGAAATCTTGATAATGTGAGGAAAAAAAATGGGAGAAAGTTTGGGATCCCGGATCGCTCTTGGTTGGCATGAAGTTGTATTTCACTCGGATTCAATCAAGCGACATGTGCTGCCATCTTGTTACATGGTTAGAAGGCTTTACAGTTAGTCAAAATATATACTGAATATGTAAGCGTCTTTTGAGGTGGCAAACCTGGACGCCACGAACCCTTATTCAACCAGAATATCTTACATATGCACACTAAAGACTGTGGTCTTCTAAAGTCACGAAGAAAATAAAAGAACATTAATTTATTTAACATGGAATAGCCAGAACAGCATGCAGTGGATGCATCCGATCTGTCACTCAAGTATATAACGTCACAATCATAATTGAAGACATACGATGATTTCATTACATATACAAATAGATATTTTTAGTTGTGAAATTGAATTGGAGACACGAGTCCCTAGATTAAATTCACAATTATTTATAGAGAATGAAATCAGAATTTTTAAAGATTTATTTCGTGTCATTACATATAGGGCCTACTTACACAATTCAAGCTTATACAAGTTTACAATTTTAACAATTTTATTTTCAGACATTCTGGTGTGAGTATGCACCGTTAAAACCTATTCTAATTTGCGTTTGTGACTAAGAGGAGAGGCTTTCACCCCATGAGCTGGCCTCAGACGAGGGTTTGGAGCGCGTGGAGTCAGTCCCAGCGAGGTCAAATCATGTATCTTCATTTACATGTAAGTGTATTCCTCATCGTCTCTATCATGAATAAATTAATTATTTATTTTCTTCCCGTCCTCCTATTGATCACCTTCCAAAGGAGTTGCTACTACGAGCCGACGTCTATTATGAATTGTGTCGCGCTATTCTTGTCTCGACGCGGTATTTGACATTATCATCATTGTGACTAGTGATACACTTGCGCTGACGATCTGCGGGTAGTAATAAATAAATCTAACGTACACTCAGGACCTCAGTTAATCACAGCACATGCCGAGATTTCTCACAAATTATCCTTTAAATTATCGATGAGCTGATTGGTTAGAGTCATCAAAAGAAAGTGAGCCGCATGGTACAGTATAGGTCAGAAATAAACTAAAATGTTTTCAAAACAAAATAAAACGTCAAGTTGAATATTTTGAACTTAATTTCATTGGAAGCCATTGCTTCCTAAGGCAGCAATGGTTTCCAATCAAATTAAGTCCAAAATTGTCAACAGGACATTTCTTACATTGTGTTCAAAAGTGAACTGTTTGGACACATTCGAAGTTATTTCTGAGCTCTCCTGAAGCAATAACATAGAGTGCCCGTCTAGAGCGTTCAATCAATGTAACCATTGAATGTTGACAAGCTGAGATTACCATCATTAGTGCTATGAACAATTTTACCATCAAAGCGTATTAGGGGTACCTTTCAGTCACTGGCTTGTTTTGTGATTAAATGACTTCCCGGACTGACTGATTTACTGACTCGGTTCGTCCAACCAGTAGGAGACGAGTTTTGATCTTGATTCATCGTTGCTAATAGTTACTGGTTCATAGATTTTGCGAGACGTAGGTCAATATGACCTCTGTGTGACCTACTTTTCAGGCTTCAGCCGCAGATACCGAGGACAGCTAAATGTTACAACCTATTTGAACGACTAAATCTCGTCAATGTTTTAGTTGGCGCGGTCTTTCGCGATTTACTTAGATTGGATTTAAAATCAAACAACAATCAAATTAATTGCTAAAGCATACACAATTCGAAATGCTTGTGTGTTCAGAAATTTACCATGAAATTAGGAACACCAAACGCCGCCAATTCGCATACATCCAGTTTAGCGTTTCTGGTTTGAACCAAGTCCATGTAATTGTACCAACCAAGTCAGCAAATCCACGAACTGTCAAATCAAACAAATACATTGGCCACAGCTATCCGCAAGATTTTGCGCACCATGGCAAGACACAAAAGAGTTACATAGACCTAGCAAACAAGGAGATTCTGAAATTGAACGAGGAGGTAAACTTTCTAACGCCTTCCTTTAATTATCATGTCACGAGAGGCCGAAGCCATAGACTTAAAAAAAACCACGCTACTCTGTAAGGTTTAGTCTATTCAAGGATGGCATCCACCCAGATCCACTGTTAGCTAAGGCCTTGGTAAGACACATAGTAAACCAGGTGACATGGAATGCTACTAAACCACAACCTATGTGGCAGACAACTATTTGGTGGGGAGTAACGAAGCTGAAATTCTTACCAATCATGAAATCGTGTTCACCATGCCTACTGCGATAACCATACTCGAGTTAACCGTTGGCACCATGACATTTCGTAGAACTATCAATCCAGTGTGAAGATCCTACGTTTGCTGTCTACATGTGCTATATGTCTGTTAGTTCAGTGGGTGCCCACTACTAGTGAAATACAAGTAAAATTGCTATCTGTGTATACCTGTCAGTCGATATCCGCTAGTCTTGTATTGCTTTTCAGACTACCTGACTAGGTGAGAATCCTTACCAGTCCGAACCAGGCGAGCCAGTTTCCAGCAGCGATGTAATCTGAGATGACGTACACAAGTAGTACTACAATATCCTAACATTAGGAATGAAAATTACGGTACTTAGTTATTGTTAAACCATAAGTCATACACGCTGCTATCCCAAACAACAAAAGAAACAAACACTCACCAACCGTGCCCCCCTCCCTCACTCTCTCTCTCTCACCCTCTCTCTCCATCTCCCTCCCTCCCTCTTCCCCGTCCTCTCCCTCCCTCCCTACCTACCTGTCTCCCTCACTGTACCCCCATCATTCCCTTCACCTCTCCACCTCTCACGCTTTATATCTCTCCCTCGCCTCCCCCGTCCCCCGCACCCAACTCCACCTCTCCCGCTCCCTGTCCCGTCTTCCTCTGACCCTGTCGCTCCTCTGCCCCATCCCTCTCTCGCCATCCCTCCCCACCTCCCTACCTCGCCTTTCTCCCTCTCCTGCTCTGCCGCTCTCTGTCCCCCATCCCCACTCTCTATCTCCCCTCTCTCTCTCTCTCTCTCTCTCTCTCTCTCTCTCTATCTCTCTCTCCCTCCATCACTCACTCACCCACTTCCTCTCTCTCGCTCAGACCACGATATATATAGCTCAAGCTACAGTGACAATTTTAGTCATTATAGTGTTTCGGCAACGAGTGTACGTGTAACTAAACCTCGTGGATATGTTACATGCTGGTTGTACATCGAATGGGGAAGGATACGTATACTGAGGAATCCATCACGTTTGGCATTGAAATCCTATCTTACAATAATCAACCCACCCTTTCCTATATACTGGAATACATTGTGTTGCCGCGGTATGTTCTGTCTGATAGCACATCAACAGCCGTAGGGTACCGTAGTATCTATAAGAACGAACAGCTTTCCACCCACCAGTTGGTATAACATCGTATATAACTATTTACAAGAATATAAACTATATGAAGATGTCCACCAGATACGAGGATAGCGTCGTATGTTGAAGTACCTCACTGTATTAATACATCTAGGTATCCTCAACCGGATGTTCTGTATATTAGCAAAAGGACCAACTGGGCGGATCAATTTCTAACTATGACCCGTTAATTTGTAGGAAAGCCACGCTCACTTTCTATGCGTGTTTGAATATACTTTAAACTTTAAAACCTGGCTTCTAAATTGCAAGGTAACTATATAGGTACAGTGTTGGGTATTTTGAAACTACTTTGACCATGACAGAAACCGTTCCCGGTCAAATCAGTATTCAAAATATTCAACAGAATGTGGTTTTTTTAATTGCACATTTATTTATCAAAGACATACAATTCATACACTAGTGACGAACTTTTCAATTTTCATGACGTTATTATGTGTGTGACGTCAGCTATCTAGTGACGTAATTGAGGCATCTAGTTTCCCAGTCAATCATATGACGTCATAACCCACTAAGTGGCACATAGGCTGACGTCATAATAAATGAATGGCGCGATCTAGTCCATTATAAACGATCAGACAAGTTGTATGTTTTGTATGGCTTTACTATTTAGTAAAGATTGTTGAATATATTGCAAGTAATTTGTTGCCACCACCACCAAACTAGTTTCAAAGTATTCAACAGCTTAGCAGTGTAGTTTTTATGAAATTGAGATTCTGAGAATGCGGGGATCGATTGCTCCCAACATGGGCAAAGCGTGTGTGGAGCGTAGCTAGAGATAGGCGGGGCATAGCTAAAACTAGATTCCTCCTTCTATTACTTATACTTGATCGTCAGATTTCACTATTCGTCTGTTGTATTACTATGAATCTGAATGGGAGTTGAACGTAAGATTAGTGTTTTTATTCACATATACTACATGTTTTTAAGAAAAGAGAAAAAGTCGCTCACGATACAGACTGGTACAAAAATATGTGTACAAACTAACCAGAACTTAAACTATCATCTAAGGCTACTTCTACGCCAAATCTAATCAGAGCTGGTTATGCTTACAAGCAGTAGCTCACGAACTGAACATCAGTGAGACGTTCAGTGAATCCCGATGGTGGATTGATTAATTTATCTAAGCTAATTCTCGCCTTATATACAATTTAATTCTCTCTCTAGAGTTCTATAACGATGCTAATATTTAGATTTCTCTCAAATCTATTACCATGACCCTTCTAGGTATGACATAAACACACTTTGACTGGCTGAATAATCAGTCCACCAATCAACCCCTGCTTATTTCTTCCTAGAAGTTCTGACCTGATAAATGTTGGTCTTTTCAACCAATCAGTGATCCTCCATTCCTTGCCTGGCGCACAAACCTATTCTGCATTATTCTTTATTAGAGTTTGACCGACGCTGGTTGGGTATGACGTCATCCTAACCAATCATACTTTGTCCTATTCTTTCAGGGAGATGGTGCCTCACATAGACAAAGCGGTAGGGACCGGTTCTGATTTGATGTGATCTGTCAGCTAACTAACAACATTACGGAATGTGTTGTTGATGCATGCCATTGTATGAGTGACATATAGTTAATATACAAAGTTCGATTATGTTATTAATTCCTGAAGGACGCTACAATGTCCATGTCCTGTCCATTGCCTAACGATGGAGAATCCTCGAGAATACTAGGGTGAATATGCACATGAGCTGTATGATCTCATTGCCAGATGGTGTTGTTTCAATCTCGTGTGAGAGACTAGATCACCTACGTCATCAACTAAGTCCGTTTGTCACGTTCAGTTTCATATCTCCCAACACTGATTCCTATACATTGATTATTTTCTAAACTACCGTTGCTAACAACTGCTGAACATCATAAAAGTGTGTGCCGACTGAACAGCAACAACTTTTACCCAAACTATTTTCAAACACACATCAACTCAGAACTACATAATCCTTTCTAATCAATTCACTTATTTCAAATATTACATTATTAATTTAATCTATTAGCATCTATTAATTTCACCGTGCTATATCCAGTACCCTAGCCATTTACCAGAAATGTACATGGCCGATGTTTACAAACAATATTACCAGCTACTATGCTGATTCCAATTTATCAGAATCATAAATATATATTATTAAAATAACGATGTCATCTGGACCTTTAGCTCACCTGGTATTTTCAAAGCATAATTTCTTTTGGGACTTACTTGAAATATAAGACATCCTACGGGGTCATGACTTCCCACAAGACAATCCCATGTTCACAAGGTGGACACCTCCATAAACCCTCTTGAATAAGCTCAACGCGTGGCAGCAACTACCTGAGAACCGTCAAGAGACACCACTGGTAAACACAGCCTAACCTCAAACTCAGGACTTGCGAATGAGATATAACCAATCAAACACCCATTCGTACACCGTACTGCCAGCATATGCCAGTTTACCACTGTGAAGTTAATGCCAAGACACTAACCCTAGACACCGCATTAATGGAGCACGCTGAACTGATACCCTATTTCCGACGGCCAGCCTGTCCAAGCGGTCGCAATTCTATCTATTTGTTACAGAAAGCCATTACCCTATGACAGCTATCAGACATTAGCCAGACTGGTTTGAATATCGTCGTGCAGAAATAGCATCTTTCAAAATCGAATAACATATAGGAATCGTAAAGAACGCGTATTTTTTAAATATTTTTATCACCCCTCAGTAATTGTGCATTTGCCAGAATATTTACGCTTTCAGAAAGGTAGGCTCATTGAATTGGATATCAATCTATTTTAGACTTTGCCAGACGTTCACGCATAAGTTAGTTTCCTTGACTTCTGAATTTGAGTCCGTGTACGCTTAGCAATGGACCTTTCCAGTTTTCGCTATGCCCCGCCTACCGCTAGCTAAGCTCCACCCACACATCGCCGTGTTGTGATTGATCGATCCACGATTGCCCTAACAATCAATTTCCTGAAAATAATACAGTAAGCTGTTGTATATTTTGTAACTAATTTGACGGGGTGCTGTTGCTGCATAGGGCAGCAACAGCGCCCAGTCATAGGGCAGCAACAGCGCCCAGTCAAATTAGGTTCAAAATAGTCAACAGAATATTTATTAAATAGTAAAGAAATACAATTCGATCATCAACGCATAGACCGTCTTCAAACATTCGTTCGCAATGTACTTATCTACGTCATTCATGATGCCACAACGAAGTTCTATACGTCACGTCATATGATGGGTGGACAAAATGAAAGATAACATTGTAAACTATAACATGAAATAGCTTTAGCCCTTTAGTCCTAGACAACTATCACGGAAGGCTGTTTCATAATTTTAAACAATCGGTAAATCTTAGTACACTGTAGTTAAAGGTGCAACTGTTAGTGAAGTAGGATTCGCATCTGATATAGAAATCCCTAACCCTTAGAGAACAGAAATGAGAAACCCAAATCATAAAGTATTAGCTAAATTTGATCTATACCGTAGTAAGGTTCAGTAAACCACCATAGCATGTTATAGATCTATTCAAGCATGCAATCAATCGGCAGGGGACATAGTGGTTTATGTTAAATGTCGGATAGATTTGGGTAGGCATAGCTAGATCCATCCTATTTAATATGTATGATTACTGTATTCTGCGGTTGTAGTAGTAGGAATATCGTACAGCTGCAATCAGCCCTTCTTCACTTTTTGCAGGCTGTTCGTGTTCTCAGCCGAAATCATTAGCTTCCTCAGGTCCATTCTTGCCTTGAGTGTACCGAGTCCTGCTTTCTTCAGATCACCTCGTAGCACGCTTAGCAGATTTATGCAATGGCGTCTTCTCCTGGCGTTGTACTTGCTGGCTCCGAGTAGGGCGGCTTCCAAGGTTGTCTGTGCTGGCGCCTTTTCTGGCATCCTTAGCACATGGCTAAATATGGACCGTCTTTGTTGGGGGACTTTTACAGACAGCGGCGACGTATTACACATCTTGTATAGTGCATCATCGGAAATTATGGTGTATGGCTATCGGTGTCCAGATTTTGCGGTGGCAGGCATCGAGTTTTGTCTAGAGCTAACTTTGGAGCTGCCCAGATGTTACCGTTATACAGCATCAAGGATACGCAGGTTGCAATATATAGACGTAGCCTTTTTATCAATGGAATCTCTGATCTACGAATCCATAGCTTCCAGAATGCCTGGAAAGCTATGTTCCCCATGACGCAGCATTTAGCAATGTCAGCAGTACTGCAAAACAGTGCGCCCGGAATGTACATTTCCTCCATGGTTCGCTGCCGCAAAGTGGATCGTTATTTTCTTTAGTTTCATGCTTTGTAGATGGATATATCTGCGTGAACTTTGTTTTGGATTCATTCATAAAGAGATTGTCACATTTTAGTTTGCTTGCAGCTATTGGGAGAATTTTGATAAGGCGTGTCTTTTCTCGTCTATGAAGTCAACATCGTCGGCATATTCTATTATTAGCGGCATATCCAGTATTGACATTTGGAGTGGGGTGGCCTTGTGGAACTTTCCCGCACGGATTTCAATGCAGCGGTAAGGTAACAGGTGAAAAGCACAGGCAATAGAGCATCTCCCTGTGGGGAGCCGATTGAAGTCTTAAACTCTACAGACTTCACTGACTTGACTCGTACTCTCAGCTTGGTGTCTGCAAGCCGTATACTCTCCAGTTGCAGCTCATCTTCATTGCAACTGGCCGGGCGTCGTTCATCTGCGATCTTTGAACGTTTAATTGTGTCGAAGGCTCGTGACATGTCGATGCCTATTTTGTGGAAAGTGTTTTGAACATGACTCCCGACACAAGCATGCGTTGAGCCCATACAATTCACATTTCAAGCTACTTTGACATGATTCGGTGAAGTCATCGATCTTGTCTCGGACGTGGCATAGAGTAACATTGGATAGGATTTTCCGTATGCTGTCGGAGCACACTGGGCCGTAAATTGGCTAGGGGTCAGGCTGCCTCTTGTGTTTGGGTAATGCAATAAGTGTGCATTGGCCTACATCGTCGATGGGAAGGTGATGCATACACGCTTAATTGATTAGGTGTGTGATCGGTTTTGTGATAATGTCACTTGCATACTTGAATAGTGCATTGCTCATGCCATCGCATCCAGATGCACGTCCGATTTTCAGTTCTTTAAGTACATTCTCAACTTCTGCTGTTTTACTTGGTATTAGTAATGGCCTGGGGAACCTGTGCAAGGGTTCATCTTCGTGGTCAGTGAACTGTTCTTTGAACCATTCTTGAATTGTCACGGCTTTGCCCTGGTCAATACCAATGGCGTGTCCTTCAGAGTTGTGCACAGTGAGTGGTGGTGTGCGGTCAGTAACTATCAGTGTTCGGGCTGCCCTAAATTTAATACTTGACCATTTAATTATCATGGGCAAGAAATGACATATTCTTTAAACGGTAGGGAATGTCTTATTGTATGCTTTAAAGCTAATTTTGAAACTAATTTAAACCGGCATCTGTTGTTGCCATAAGCAGCAACTGGTTCCAGTCGATTTAGATTAGAAATAATGAACCGTTTCGCAGAGGCGCCATATTGAAATCGAAGCACAAGAACTTCAACGATTAATAAAAGGTTTAATATTATATTACAGGAGCAACAATGATGGTGCATAAATCTTCTATGGATAAGGCTTAAATAATATGCCAGGCATAGATGAAAATGACTGTGAATTTATCATCCAAATCGCTAATAATTTGTAGGTAAACCAGAATGCACTCAAGGGAGATGCTAACTTACACCTTTTTGCGCTCTGTCGTAGCAATGTACTTAGTGACCCCCCCCCCTCCCCTCCACCCGTGACATAGATAGTTTATCAGTTGAACTATACCTGAAGGCAAACATAAACTGTCGTAATACGAAGGATTGCGTTAAATGTGGTGATTCTGTACTTCAGAGCTATGTCCAAACTGTGTATTCCGGTATGCACTCTGTGCCTCTGTGACCTAAATATTTGATATTTTGCCCTGAAACTTATAGCCACATATAATATGAATGGGTGTGCCAAATTTGGTATTTATACGTACGAGTTTGCGTTATTGATTTAAGGGTACGAGATGCAATTGTTGATGCTGTGACCATAATATTTGAGTATTTTACCTCAAACTAATATTTTGGCTAGCCATCTAAATGAATGGATGAAACAAATTTAGTGATTATATTTACTTGTGCTCCTGATGTATGGCTAAAATAAGTATTTTTGAGATTTTCCTAATGACCACGTGACCTAGATACTTAATGCTTTGTCCTGAAACTCAAATGTCTTCTACGTACCTATATTATGAATGGGTGTTGCAAACTTGGCCATTCTACTCGCTTGTGTTCTCGATTTATGGCTAAAACATGTGTATTCCGGCATACACCTAGTGACTCCTTGAGCAAGAAATATTATGATTTGTTCTGAAGCTCATAGAACGTCTAACTACGTATAGTATGAATGGGTGTGCCAAATTTGGCCATTCTGCCTAGCTGCGTTCTCTATTTATGGATAAATAAATTTGGCGATTCTAACTTCTTGGACTCTGGAGATATCTCGTGGCTAAACGGGCGGATGGATGGACGGACGGATAAACGGCCAGGCGGATACAAGGATGGACGGACGGGCAGCAAGACAGCCATACATACATACACACAGACAGACAGACGGACAGATCAGCAGGCAGGCAGGCAGGCAGGCGGGCAGGCGGGCAGGCGGGCGGGCGGGCGGGCGGGAGGGTGTGCGGACAGGCAGACAGGCAGGCAGGCAGGCAGGCAGGCAGGCAGGCATGCAGGCAGGCAGGCAGGCAGGCAGGCAGGCAGACAGGCAGGCAGGCAGGCTGGTGGGCAGGCAAGCGGACAGGCAGACAGGCAGGCAGGCAGGTAGTCAAGCAGGCAGGCAAATAGATAGACAGACACAATATTTACACCAGCGTCGGCAAGTGCAATTACTATAAAATGGTGGGGGATGTTAGCGGAGGCCAATAGATCATTGCATAGTTAACCGTCAGTGAGATATAAACACTTAAGCATCCATTCTTCACGCCGTGCTGCCAGCATATGCCACTTTATCATTGCGAAGTTAATTCCAAAACATTGCTTTAATGGAGACCGCCGAAGCCGTGCCATATTTCTGACGGCCCTGGTTGTACATGGTCTCGGAATTCTATCTGTTACAGAAGCCAAACAGTTTGAATGTCGTCCCACACAGAATTGCCATCATTCATTAACGACTAGCATAATGAACTCGTAAAAGAAGGCAAAGGTTTCATAAATGTCCTTTACACTACAACCATTGTGCTTTTGTCAGATTGTGTAAGCTTTCAGAAATGTAGAATGATTGATTATAGCACAATCTATTTTAGGAATTGTCAGACATTCACAGTTCATTTCGTTTCTTAGAGTTGTTTATGCTGAGCAATTTCGGGGAGTAAAACATTGCACACTAAACACATTTCTAGTTTGAACATTTAATCATTGGAATTCCAGTATCTCATATTTAAGGCAACTATCAAGGAAAGTTTTTACTTATTTTGAGAGTAATCTGACTCTGAAATTGCTTGTTCCTCCCTGTTAAATTTGTTCAACATCCAAAATATTATACAAAATATGGCGTACAGCATAAATAATTTAACATTTCATGTCTATAAGGCGTAACGAATGATGCCGATTTTCTGTTGATCTTTGTTTCATGATTATGACACAATGTACTCAGCCTTTTATCTCTTTAATTATTAAATATTGTCACAAAATCAAAATATTTGCTTATTGACTCTCCGTTTGCAGGCTAATTGAAGACTATTTGTGAAAATGTACCACTGGAATGTCTGGCCCGGTTACCGGGCCAGTCATTCCAGTGGTAAATTTTCAAAAATAGTCTTCACTGCAAATGGGCATTCCTCAGCATCACTCCAGAGGCCGGAGTTGACTGGCGTCGTCATAAAAGGGTTAATGACCAAATTTGTTTAAAAAAATGTAACTATTTCCTTATAGAATGCCCATTTGCATTAACGAGTCAGGCATTCCACTGTTAAATTTTCAAAAATACCCTTCACATGGCCTGCAAATGAACAGTCCTCAACACCACTGCAGAGGCCGGTGTTGGCCGGTTTCGTCATACACCTCTTAATCATGGCATCTAATTCCATTGTGAGTATTTTGGATGTTGCCATCCACCTGTCTGGTTGTCTGTCTGTTTGTCTGTTGGCCTGCAGTAAATCTTCACTACACGCAAAGGTATGCTGACCAATTCTTGCACATATAATCATATCTGGGCTGGCTAGAGAGAGAGAGAAAGAGAGAGAGAGAGAGAGAGTTGATGTGTCAGGTCAAAAGGTCAAATATCTATGTCTCAGGGTCACTATGTTCATATCAAAATACACATGTTTGCCATAACTCTGGAATGCTAGAATATATAATCATCAGATTTCACACGTCCATTTATTTTATGACTGGCTAGTAATTCACCTTTTCAGAGTATCCATCCATTATCTGGCCTCATATGACGTCAGAATCAGCTCAGCGCGTGTATGATAACGTCGCAATCATTACGTCTCAAATGGTTCCATGTAGACCGTCATCAAATCTTAAATATATAAATTGTATGTCTTTGTAATTCTTTGCTATTTAATAAAGACGCTATTGAACATTTTGAAACTAATTTGACTGGGCGCTGTTGTTGCCTTCGGCAAATTAGTTTCAAAATATTCAACAGCTTACCTCTGTAGTTTTCTGGAAATTGATACTCAGGGTTTCATAGATCGATCCCAACACAAGCCAGGTGTGCGTGGAGCCTAGCTAGAGATGGGCGGAGCATGGCTAAAACCGGAAAGGTTCATTCTTTGAGTTTCACGTGAAAGGGTTAAATATCTATGTCTCTGCGTTAGGAAGTTCACAAGAAAAGCACATTTTGAACTGGTGAATGAAAAGAATATAGAATCGCCAAACTGTGCACATCCATTCATTTTATGTCTGCCTATTTAAGTTTCAAGGCAATAAGTCAAATATGCTGGTCACGAGGACATTAGGTTCATTCAGAAATATATATTTAGCCATCGCTCTGGACTGGAAGAAGGATGAATCATGAACTTGGGAACATCCTTATTCTGCCAAGTTAAGCATTTTTTTAGTCACTAAGTGCATACTGACATGAACAATTTCAGGAATGCAGGGGCCTGTTGCACCGTTGAGGCGTTAAATGACGACTGACGTTAGGCAACGTCCGACGTAAGACCAACCGATCCCGTCACTACCGTTTCACAGTAGCGGAGCGTATCTCCGACTTATAACCGCCAACAGAACTTTAGCTTCAAGTCCGGCGTCTGATTGTAATTACCCGATTCCTCGTACGGGCTCGCGCACATTTACTTATTACTATGCATACAGACGTGTGGCGAATTTATTTCTCATGCTTGAACCCATACATTTGGTGAATTACGAGTTTCTTTAAAATGCCACATCATAGTGGACGTGGGGTGGGGGAGGATTTCTTAGTATGCATTAATCATAAAAAGAAGTTTATCACATTAGGCCTACAGCTCACGTGTTATTTTCTGTGCAAATACTAATATAAGCATGATGTTTAGCATTAATCGTGTGATTTTAACCCATTCAACCCTATATATGTGTCTCCATTTTATGATAACAATGCACATAGACCTGTGCATATTGGAAATTTTTTGACAGAACACTGTTGCTTTCATAGCCAGCAACTGTTCAAAGTCAGAATAGTTTCAAAATATTCGATAAAATATTTCTTAAATTGCCAATTATTTTTCAAATCTGATCTTTGTCATTCACATGGTTAATAAACTGTGTAATATTGGTAATTATGCACACGTTGCAGTCTCGCTACCTGTGCTAGATCTAAGAAATAAAGATCTAATAGAATACAGTCAAATACAACTTATTAAGACGAGTACAGCCGCTGCAAAATATTAATTATTGCAGAATTTTGTATCATTGATAGCTTGGAAGATAGGATGGCAGATTACTGATCTCGAATAAGAACATTTGAACCAGTATATATATATATATATATATATATATATATATATATATATATATATATATATATATATATATATATATATATATATATATATATATATATATATATATATATATATATATATATATATATATGTATATGCAATGTGGATACATCAAATTCTCAGATCAAACTATGTATCTATGGATATCTGGTGCGATTTGACCTAGATTTGGACACATAGAGGCATGTGACCATACACTAGCATTCCACAACTTGCGTCGTCTTCAACATAGAGAATCCAGAAAATCCGAAAACTCAGAAATCTGTCGAAATATGATACAAACGGAAAAGAGAGGATGGTTTAAAGATTCTGATTGCTCTTGGTTATTTCCGCATTTGGTACTTCGTGCTTAAAGGATAATTTAATAAATGAGCAAACTCCTTTTCGCTGAGTCAGGAGAAGGCAAGAATTGGTTGCTCTAATGGTCACAATCCACCTAAACCCTACTCACAAACGGAAAATTGAAACGGGCAGATTAAAAACAAGCCGGGGTTTAACAGCCGACACTGACAGCGAGGAGGACAATGATGCTATTAATACTCCTATTGCCGCTGGCGCTAGCGCTATTACTACTACTACTACTACTACTACTACTACTACTACTACTACTACTACTACTACTACTACTACTACTACTACTACTACTACTACTACTACTACCTACTACTACTACTACTACTACTACTACTACTACTACTACTACTACTACTACTACTACCACTACGACTACCACAACTACTACTACTACTACTACTACTACTACTACTACTACTACTACTACTACTACTACTACTACTACTACGATCAGTATGTGCATTTTACCCTATTTGCCCTTGAAGGGCCTGAGTGTAATAAAGTGAACTCGAACTTGGCGGATTGCTCGGGTAGATGACGAAAATGGTGTCTGCCATTTTGATGAATTGAATGCTTAATAACGCTTAGCATAACAAGAGCAATCAGAAATTGTAGACCCTCGGCTTTCAGTTTTGTTGCCACATTGTAAAAGGTTTCGGACTTTCCAGATATTTCGAATTTCCCAACTTTTTATCGGATTTTCCAGATTTATTTGTGTTAAAATTTGAGCCAAACTGGACCAGTAGTTTCCAAGATATCAGCAGATCTATAATGCGATCCGATCCGGATCCGGATTATGTTATCGGGATCAGGGCCCATTGCACGGCAAGTTGTTTTAAAATGTCAGCAAAGATGATCAATAGTTTTCGAGATACAGCAGCTCCTGACACGCACAGACGTACGCAATCATACACGCACGCATGAACGTACGCAGGCACGCACGGGCACTCAGACAGACATATAGACAGGCAGGCAGGCCCGATAGCAATACCCTTTTCCCCACACATGGCGATGGTATTTATGAAGATCTGAAAAATGTCACTGATAGATTTATTCATTCCCGCAGCTAATTGTTATATTAAAGAAACATATGAAATATGACTTGTATACGTCATCCGTTATTAGATTGACAACACTAGCAGCATTTTATCGATTTTTTGGATTTTCTTTATCAAATTAAAAATTGTCTTGAGAGAGAGAGAGAGAGAGGGAGAGAAAGACAGAGAGAGAGAGAGAGAGAGAGAGAGAGAGAGAGGCAGGCCAAAATACTAAATATCTAGGTCACGGAGTCACTAAATGGATACCAGTATGTATATCTTTTTTCATGACCACGGAACACAAGAAGGTAAACTCAGCAAATTTGTCTGATACAATCATAGTATAGTTATCTGACTTTAGTGCAAAACTCAAATATCTAGATCACAGGGTCACTATGCGCATACAGGAATATACATTTAACCATGTCCTAGGAATCTAAGATGTAGTATGAGCATAATTGTCACATCCTTTCAAATATAAGCTGGTTAGAGGTACTTTGAGGTGCAGCTCACATTGTCAAATATCTATGTCATATTGCAAGGGAAGTTTCCAGTTTATTCCCCAATCATATGACGTAATAATCAACTACGTGATGTGTGTGCTAGCATCACAATATATGACGTCATGAATGATGTAGATATGTTCATTGCGGATGTTTAATGGACCTTTCAATTTTAGCTATGCCACGCCTATTTCTAGCTAAGCTCCACCCACACCTCTCGTGTTGGGATCGAACGATCTCTGAACTCTCTGACTATCAATTTCAAGAAAACTAAACATGTTGCTGCCTATGGCAGAGAGAGAGAGAGAGAGAGAGAGAGAGAGAGAGAGAGAGAGAGAGAGAGAGATAGAGAGCGAGAGAGAGAGAGAGGAGAGAGAGAGAGAGAGAGAGAGAGATAGAGAGATAGAGAGGGTAGCTAGAGATGGAGAGCCTCTGGCAGCAACAGTCTCCAGTCGAATTAGTTTCAAAATATTGAACAACATGTTTATTATATAGTAGAGACCTACAATTCGCTTAGCTAATTATGGCGCCATGACGTCAGATGGATAGATGGATACACTGGAAAGGTGACGGACCAATCTTTGTTGCTGGAATTGTATGTCTTTAGTATTTCATAAAGATTCTACTGAATATTTTGAAACTAATTTAACTGGGCGCTGTTGCTGCCATGAACATATTCAACAGGTTACCCATATAGTATTTTCTGGAAATTGATAGACAGGTTGAACTGGGATAAATTACTCCCAACACGGGCGAAGTATGGGTGGAGCTTATTTAGAGATGGGCGTGGCATACCTAAAGCTGGATTCCTCCATTGTGAGATATTGGATATTCTTTGACCAGATTATACAGCCCTGACAATAATTAGTGTCTGTTCAGATATGGTGATGATGGTCCATGTATGTATATGACGTGTCCCAAACAGGTTGCGTCTACCATGACTGATAACCTACACCACTCTTTCGCATCTTCTTCTGCAGTGTTTTTGCGACGTTATACACTACTGCGTCATCCTATCGCACGACCTCGCCCTCCCGCTACGCTATCGTATTGAGTCCAAATCTATGTGAGTGGGTGCATGTTAGTACGATGACACTGCAGATGAATCAGGCAATGCTGGTATTGTAGATCCACCAGAACAGGATAGTTTTGATGGATGGCTTGATCCAACACACTCTGTTATTAACGTCTGAAGGGTTGTAAGAAGAATACAAGAATGTTCAAGGACATAATGGCAGAATGACATAGAAGATTGGTTTCGCGTGCACCTAACACGTACATAGGGCATTTAGCGCCAGGGAGAGATAGGAATAGAATGCCCACGAAAGCGGTAGAAATTCAGTATTCAAAATGTCCAAAACAATGGAAAAATCCATCTTATGAGAGTTTAATAAATGCTGCTATATAATATCTATAAAATTTGCAGCTCAGGAACCCGAGGTGATCTTTGCCATCTACGTTTGAATAACTCAGTTTCGCACACTATGCTTGCACTATGAATTGATTTTAACGCTGTCAACCCAATTTTAAGTTGCCTATACAAGTAAGCCGTTGACTACTCCGAATCTACTTAGACCGAGAGCTGTTGCTGCTGGCTGGGAGACACGGCACGCAGACCATATGTTTTTGAGAACTACAATTTATGAAACATTCTGTTGAATTTTCTCATCTCATTCGACGGGGTTTTGTTGCTGACATATGCAACTGTGCCAGATCAATCTTCATCGCACACAAAATGGGCTGAGCTTAGATGGATCTCTCTTTTGTTTAGGCCATACGGTGTAAAATCAACCATACAGGGAAATGTCAAATATTTCGAAACTAATTTAACTGGAAGTTGTTGCTGCCTTATGCAAAAAGTTTCAAAATATTGTTATATAATAAAGAATGCAATGCATTGGAACTTACATGACATTACACACTATTACTTGAGGAGAGAAAATCGTGGCGATCACCGTTCAACATTTACTCGATATTACAACGCAGCTAATTGTGATACAAATAAGGGAATGTGACGGGATATGAATGATATGGAATCTATAAACCAAAATCTATCAGGGCAAGACCACATTTGAGAAAAGATTAGCGTCCCTTTAAAACATATATTTACGGGTTATAGTAAATGAATGTAATAAATGAATGCCTCGAGTAAAGATAACGTTCTTTCATCAGTTAAGCGGCTGCGTCTTAACACATTGAGCGCATTGAGCGCTGAGTTTAGAGAATCTCAATTTCATACAGGTAAACTGCTGAATACGTTAAACGTAATCTGAGAGAAATGTATAATAAGAATGTCATAGTGTCGCGTTATAGGCTTTTGTCCCTAATTTGGTACGCTGATTATACGTCTAGCTATCGGCATGTGCTACTGGAATGCGCCGTTCTAATTATCCTTACTAGACGGCTTGGAATTAGAAATTTAAGAATATTCTGATGGATCTGATTTGATGCACACCGATTCTCGCTCGTGAAATTAGAATATGTATGTCTGCCAGATTAGTGAGATTAGATGAAGATTACGAAATCAGACCAATCCGCCAGGATAACATCAAATTCAAGTTTCTAACCAATTATACTGACTCTAAATATAGCTGTTTTGCTATAATGCTTTTGTTGTTGTCGTCGTCGTCGTCGTCGTCGTCGTCGTCGTTGTTGTTGTTGTTGTTGTTGTTGTTGTTGCTGATTTTTCTGGGAATTTTTCAACTCCTCCTATGGCAGCAACAGGGCCCAGTCAAATTAGTTTCAAAATACTCAACAGCAAACTATTCAACCTTGTTGTTGTTGTTGTTGTTGCTGATGATGTTGTTGTTGTTGTTGTCGTCGTCGTTGTTGTTGTTGTTGTTGTTGTTGTTGTTGTTGTTGAAGATGCTATAAATAACGAGTGCTTTAGCGAGTTCTCCACAATCACGCTTCTGAATCTGTCCATGGCTATTTAAAACGCACTCTGACCATCATGTCGAGACAGCAATTTTCCTTTGTAATTATGGCGTCCTGTGAATTTTGCCATGTGTGCGGGTGACAGGAGATTCCATTTAATTTTCGATGATGATGACTCAAATTGTGTCCTTAATAGAATCCTTAATAGAAAGGAGTAGGGGCTGATCTCGGGCCTGGTGCAAATTCCCCCACCCCAGCCCCACCCAACCCCACCCCTGTTTTCCTAGTAAAACCGGCTACTGTTCATGAGTGAGCGTTCTTAGTAACAACCTGGAGGCCAGTGTCTGAATCACTGCAGCATTATGTACTCATACATACTACAGCCCACATTTAGCTTTCTCACTATCCTCGCTGGGGCATGAGTTTAATCGCCACATAGGCGGCTGATCAAGGAGTATGAAAAATATGAGTGACCATCGGAACAACTGACAGTCTGCACGATCTAGCAACTGATTAAGTGACGGATCAACAGACTGGCTGACAAACTGACCAATTGATCTACTTTGAGCCATATAGTTTTTTCAGTATAAGCTTAATTTGTGTATATGTGCTTTTTGGAGCAGATACAACACAACCCTGTATAAATTATGCACTTACGATCAAGCCGATGACGTGACCACACATTTCCCAGTTTTAGTTTCCACTTAGCTCGTTGCATTGCTTTGGCTTAGCGCTTAGCTATTTCGTTCGAGGCATATTCTCGACACTACGCTACGCATCTACCTTTATGTTATGGATATCATGTGTGGAGATAGGTCCCACTTAAAACGCACCAGGCTTTCTAGAATAAAAGTCACTGCCATAAGAGAAACGAACATCTGATATGGCACGGTATTTGACTAGAAAGCATAGATGGACACGCTGCAGGTCAAGCAGAGAAAGCTAACCATGGGCTCAAACTAACTCTAGGAGGCACGATTAGCATACCTCGGTCTGTCGTTTTCCATTCTGGCGGTTGGTGAAATTTGTTGATATTTGTCTAGTTGGTCAGGAAGTCAATCTTTTAGTCAGTTGGTCAGCGCTTTGTAGTTTCTGATTAGCAAAATACTATTGCAGTTAGTATCATTTGATATATCAAGTTATCACTCGGCCAGAGCTGTTCAGGGTCAGTCAATTCTTGTACATTTCATGTAAAATTTCCAAACATGCTATTATAATACATGCGTATGTTTATTCCTGTAAAGCGGGGTTTACCTGGCAAGCGGAATGCGGATTGTGGGTTGCGGAAACGGAACGCGGAATGTACTTGAGATCGCTCTTTATTATTTTCCTTCATCCATTTACCTGCGCGCGGTAAACGGTATGCGGAACGCGGAACGGCGGGATGCGGAAAAACAGATCGCTCTGTGTAGCGATTTTTCCGGACGGAAAAGATTCCGTCGCGCGATAAGGCATATGTAACCTAGCAATGAAATGGTAATCCAAGTAGATAAAGCTGATGCATCGTCTAAAATTATAAGATCTAATTTGTCGAAAAATTAGGAAATCAGTAATATTATAATTACGTGTTGTTAGATTAGGCCAAGGTATAATTTTGAATCTAGTCGTCAGTATCCTACCATTTTGAATCTACACCTCTCGCCTCTGTACATTAACATTGTGTCATGGTCTCAGTGGAAAGCTAGATATCAAAGCATAAAGAAATGTGTTGTCACTTTTGAAAGAAATCTGATAGAAATATCGCAATATCACCAATAAAAAATGCAATAAAATAACGCAATGATACCACGTGCAGGTACATGATACACGCGATATTTTACCTGCATTCCGCATGCCCGCTTTCCATTCCACGTTCCGCATTCCGCACACCGCGTGCAAGATAAACGCAGCTTTAAGAAGCGAACACGACTAGGCTAGGATTCCATAATCGTGGACGCGGACGCGGAGACGACAGGCGTGAGAGTTTCAGTAGGCGTTTTAGTCGGAGGTGTGCTTCCAGATAAATTGAGTAATGCGCGTCTATTCGTTTTTTCCCTGTTCAACTATCAAAAGATAAGCATTCGGCTCAGCTTCAACAGGCTGTCATTGATGCGGATGAGATGAGGATGGTTATTTTGGTAGTCTAGAAATTGATCCAAATACAACACAAATTTAGAAAAAGGAAGCACGGATGATGTATCCACAGAGTATTTCAGAAGAGGAGTCAAGAAGAGGCAGTTTCCCATATATTCACATAGCTAGAAAATGATAACAAAAAGCTTCAGCAATAGTTTTGTTTAACTAGACAACGATTTTCACAAGTACTTGCACGTATTGATTTGAACCTGGCATTGTGGCACATTCTCCTGGCAGATACGTGATAAAAGCAAAGACTTGAGATACGTTTAATGTGGGCTCGGTAACATATGTACAAACGGACATATACAATTACTATGTAATACATTCAAATCTGCTCTAAAGATCACGTTGCTTAAGATGTCACCTGGTTATAAACAAAAGTTTATTATATTCTCAAATCCAATTAAACAATATATTAGTCACGTTTTAAGAGGTCATATGCCTCAAGAGGCGGCTTTGTCTTTCTCTTAGGTTGTCTCTTAATACATGTCTCATCGGTTCAACTGTAGATTTTTTCTTGTGTAAACAGACAATAAAACGAATGCAAAGTTATATGATGTACTCCATGTCATGATAATAATGAATTCACTGGAATACGTATCTGCGGAATGAACCCGCTTACAACATCTGATGTATATACTGATAGCTGTTCAACATTGTACTGTCATTGTGATTCCTGCGTGACATGTTGTGATCGATCATAGCTATACGTATCCTAGCCAACAATGAAACGTTGAGCCAACGTTGGGCTAACTTATCTTACTTTATTTGTTGGTCAAACGTTGTTTGCTTCATTGGGCTTAGGTTGACACAACGTAGCACGTAGTCTCTCCCACGCAAATACAACGTTGAGCCAACGTGACTAAAGTATTATCAGCAAAAACACGTACCTACGACGCCAACCCAACGCGGGACCTGTCTAAGCTTCCATCACTCATGTTGCTAGGATGGCGCTCTTGGTTATGTGAGGACGGCAGTGGCGTAATTAATAAAGGTGGTGCCAGCATTGAACACAATTATGAGATTTGTAATTGCAGATATGATCGAAATAGACTAGACATATTTCGAATTCCAAAAAGGCATCCTCAGCCGTTCTGTTTTATCATTTTTGCTGACATTTCAGCACGGTTTTGATTGTGATGTGTAAGAAAATGAATCACGCCATTTTCCATCTCAACGCCTTCATAGAAGATTTTTCCGCCACCAAATGACAGTGTTCCTGGTGGTTGAAACAGGCAGAATAACGATGCCTAAATGTTATATTTGGGTATAATACAATAAGCAATATAGATGCATTCCATTCATCCATCCATCGCTCCATCCACCTGCCCAATAAGCTTATCCATAGTATGTCAATCTGTCCGGCCCTTTCACTTCTGACCATCTATCTATCTATACATTGATCTACGCACATTTTCATTCATGTACATATTCTAGTAATTTATGCATTGCCGATTTCTCGCAGCAGGAAAATCCTTCCCTTCGATTGCGTTCAACTATCGAGATAGGTCCGCTACTCCAGGGAAAATTATTTATGAAGTATTACAGGAATTATAGTATCTACTCTCTACGTAAACCCCATGACGTCATTTGTTGGATTTCCCCTTGCGATAGGTGCGCGACTCATTTTAATCGCTACATGGAGCGATCAAAAATCGCCTCTGCTTCCGCGTGCCATCCCAATCATCTCTATTAAAATTAATTAAATTGATTTTTAACGCGCCCGCGTCCGCGATTATGGTATCCTAGCCTGTGCGTTTCGATAGGCGGTAAATCGCGTGCTGTGATTACATATAAGCGTCACAAAGCGCGTTTTATTAGTTCATTTCCCTGGCGAGACCAAGGGGTCAACATGCCTACAACGGTGTCCCGGCTCTGTCAGTCCGTTCTTCAGAACGAAGAGATACTACTAATTATTTTAGACAGATACACACTAAACACATTCAAAACAAACAGAGAATACTGAGTCGTCCGTTGGTGGGTGCACAACTGAAACAGATATCAGCACGGTGGCTTTTGCAACCTGGTACAAGAACTAAATCTTAATGAAAACAGATTTCAGCAGTATTTTACAGTAGCTTAGTTTTTTCAACTGCTGTTGTGTGCAGAAGTTGATCTTGCACACATGGCCGAACATAAGGCTGTGCAACAAGTGCATTTGCACAGGGCTCCCACACATGTAGGGCCCCATTCCAAAACATATTTGTCCTAATTTTTGGGCTCCCTGTACCCCTTCAAGTTACACATACATAATAGAATACAATATTTTTATTGTCGTAAACATTAACGAAAATGCATTTTACACAAATATTGTATGGTCACTGTATTCCGCGACTGTAGTAGTATACACCTCCTACAGCTGCAATCAGTCCTCAGCCGAAATCCTTAGCATCGTCAGGTCCATTCTTGACTTGAGTGTACTGAGTCCTGCTTGCTTGAGGTTATCTCGTAACGCGCTCAGCAGATTTATGCAATGCCGTCCTCTTCTGGCTTTGTATTGCTGGCTCCGAGTAGGGCGAATTCCGAGGCTCTCTGCCCTGGTGTCTTTTCTGGCAACCTTAGCACTTAGCCAAACATGGATCATCTTTGCTGGGCGACTTTTTCAGACAGCGACGACGTATTACACTTCTTGTGCATTGTTGGAAACTATGCTGTCTGGCCATCGGTGTCTACTCATGGTGCGTAGGTGTTTGTTATGGCAGGCATCGAGTGTTTCTAGAGCTGACTTTGGAGTTGCCCATATGTTACGGTTATACAGTATCAAGGATACGCTGGTGGCATTGTATAAACGTAGGCTTTTTATCATTTTATCAAGGGCATCTTTGATCTACGAATCCATAACTTCCAGAAGAACTGGAAAGCTATGTTCCCCATGACACACCGTGCAACAATGCCAGCAGTACTGTAAAGCAGAGAGCCCAGGACTGTACTTTTCCTCCATGGTTCGCCGCCACGAAGTGGGTCGGGTCGGCATTTCCTTTAATTTCATGCTTTGTAGATAGGTATATCTGGGTGAACTCTGTTTTGGATTCATTCATAAAGAGATTCTCAATTTTTAGTTTGCTTGCATCTATTGGGAGAAGTTCCTCAATGGGGTTCTTTTCCTCGCCTATGAAGTCCAGTGGTATTATTAGTGGTGTTAAATAATATAGCAGCAATATTTTTCTCATATAATGTTTAGAGAATACTTTATCATACACATTAGATTATTATTAATAACACTACAATCTGAAGCTTCTCCGTGACAAAGACCTGCTTCACGGCTTTTGAAGCCAGACGATGGTGGCACTTACAGTTACTTTCATAAATGATTACATTTTTAGACAACCAGAAAACATCCATTAATATCGGGTAAAATAATTTTAGATATCGAGTTTAACGCACGAATAATTAAAAAAATGGTGAACAGATGGACAGACAGGCCCCCACACATGCATATGACTGATGGGTAGGTACCAACATATGAAAGCCCGCATGCACGCTCACACATGCCCACTCGCGCTCGGACACACCCAAGCACTCACGAACGCATGCACGCACATACAAGCACGCAACATTGTTGTTCAAATACGATATGCATTTTGTTCGCCACTCATACAGTACAGCTCAGAAATAATTTTGAACAATCAAATGTAATGTCGGATATTTTGAACTTAATTTGATTGGAAGGCATTGCTGGTCCAGGATACACATTAAGTCCTACATATTCAAGATAATTTTCTTACATCGTGTTCAAACGTGTACTACCGTACACGGTTCTCTTCTTAATCTGGAAATGTTGTAACATACTTATGAGCTGTACTGTATCTTCTTTTGCTCTGTAGCCTTGCTGATGATGTGGCAAACATTGCTGACCATTAATTTCGTGTATCTTTTATATTCGCTAGATGTAATATTGTCAAGAAATGACTTTATTTCGAAATAATTCATTTTTAAAGCGTCTACAGAATTGGCACTGGTGTACGTACTGAAAGTAACAGGAAACCCCAGTTTTATTGCCGTCATTTCCTGGATTTTCCCTAGCGACTGCGCTCTGTGCGTTTCCAGATCGCTATGCAAAGCGATCGAGACAACCGCCTGCGCGTCCGCGTGCCGTTCCGCGCCCGCGTCCGCATATATGGACTCACACATATTATATATAATGAAATCGATTTTGGCGCGTCCGCGTCAGCCTCCGCCTCCGAGCAAATGGAATCCTAGCTTTACGCTGCCAATAGCTCATTCTACCTCCGCGCTAAATATAACACCAACTCAAACTCACTCACTGCTGACACTGTCTCAGCGACTGTAGTAATCGATGATGCCACCACACCCCTATTACAACTACAACCATCAACATTGTTTCGAGAACATAGAAATTTATATATAATATAACACAGTTATTATAAGAACTAACATTTTCTAGACAAAGCACATACACACATGCATCCGAGGATAAGCGCCGTATATTCTCATAGAATGATATCCACACTATGACCACTAATCACCACTATATAAACACAATGTGAATGGACCTTTCTCGTTTTAGCTATGCCCCGCCCATCACTAGCTAAGCTCCACCCACACCTCGCCGTGTTGGGATTGATCGATCCCCATATGCCCTAGCTATCAATTTCCTTAAAACTATACAGGGAAGCTGTTGAATATTTTGTAACTAATTTGACTGGGCGCTGTTGATGTCCATGACAGCAACAGCGCCCAGTCAAATTAGTTTCAAAATATTCAACAGAATATTTATTAAATAGTAAAAACAAACACTTTGTACAACAACGCATAGACCGTCTTCAGATATGCGTTCGTGACGTACTTATCGACGTCATTCATTGTAATGTCATTGTACACATCACGCAGTTCATTATGCCGTCATATGATGGGTGGGTACTCTGGAAAGGTGAATTCTATTATCTGCAAACACCAAAGATAACCACAGTATGGAAGGAACATTATTACCATTCGCTTAGAAATAATGAACCGCGTTTCTGTATATCAATCTTGAAATAGAGACACTGAAACATTATGGGGTAAAGTAGTGTTTAGTATGATATTCCCACAAACAAACATTCTAATTTATAAATCTCCAATGTTGAAAAGCTAAATAATATGTTAATCGGTGATGAAAATAATTGTAAATTTACCATCCATCTCACTAATCGAATGTAATTAAATTATCATAAAATCATGATGGACATAAGCGGAGGCCAAGACATAGCAGTGCGTAGTCAACCGGGAACGAGATATAAACACTTAAGCATCCATTCTTCACGTCTTGCTGCTAGCACACACCACATTAGCATTGCGAAGGTAATTCCAAAATCAATGCTTTAATAAAACACGCGAAAGCCATACCATATTTCTGACGGCCTGCATTGTCCACAGTATCACGATTCTATCTATTTGTTACAGAAAGCCATTACCCTGTGACATCTATCAATCATTAGCCAGACAGCTTGAATGTCCTCCTGCTAAATAGCATATTTTTAAAACTACGGCAAATGTTTTATACGTTTCTGTCACATCTTAGTCGGTGCGCTTTTATCAGCATATGGAAGCTATCAGAAACGTAGACTTATTGAATTGAAGCACGATCTATTTTAGGATTTGTCAGATATTCACACTTAATTTCGTTTCTTTGATATATTATTGTAGCCGGTGTACACGTAACAATTCCGTGAAAGAAACCAGTGCATACTAAATCAGCGAGCGCAATTAGACCCTCGCTCTCCCGTATTTTACTTGCCACGTTTTCGTATTTTCAGTATTATCAGGTTTTTCAAGGGTTTCTTAGGAATTTACCGATCCTTTCCTATCACGTCCACCGCTGCGGACTCGTGGTATATCGTCACACCCCTTCCGCTGTTACACTTTGCGCCTCTTAGGACCAGCAGTTTCCGCAGATCAAGCAATCCACAGATGAAGAAGTTGATCCTATCCAGATCCGGCATAGCGCAAGAGGCTATTCAGACGTTAGTCATGATCCAGACAAAATAAACTGGATTTGGATCGGATTTATTTCTTCATCTGTGGATTTCTTGATCTGCTCGTATCTTTGGATTTTTGTTCCTTCATTGTGCTAAAATTTTAGCCAAATCAGATCAGTAGTTTTTTAGATACAGCTCCGTACACAGACTGACATAGAGACAGATAGACAGAGAGACACGCGTACAGACCAACATATAGACATATCAGATCTCTATTACCTCTTCCCCTTACGATTATTATTGATGGTAATCAATAAATAGTTTTAAAAACCTTTTTCATTGACATTCCAGTGACCAGTATCTCAAATTCAAAGGCAAACATCACAGAATCCTCTTGATAAATTAGACACTAATCTGACTGGAACTTAGTGCTCCCCGTTAAATTTGTTTCAAAATATTATACAGACTATTCATTACATGATAAATACTGTGTCCTGTTGTATTTATAAGGCGGAGTGATTGATGTTCAGTTCTTCGTGATCGTATCTTTAGTTTATGCAGATTGCACAGTGTAATTAGTGAATCCACTTTTAGCTATGCTATGCCTATTTTTAACTAAGCTCCACCCATCTTCAGCTAAGCCTATGTTTTGCTTGCGTTGAGATCGATCGACGCCTGAACCCCCAGCATCCCAATGGCGAGGTAAATAGTACGGGTAGGTCATTGAATATTTTGACACTAACATTTTACTGGGTGCTGTTCCTGCCTATGACAGCAACAGCGCCCAGTCAAAATAGTTTCAAAATATTCAGCAGCATGGGTATTAATCAGTAAAGGCATACAATGCGTACAACTGATGAACAATTATGAGTTCATTACGGAGTTAGACACACCATGCTTTATCTATTTTGATTGTTACGTCAGCGTACCTGTGAAGTAATTCATTATTACGTAATTACCTTGAGCGACACATTGGAATTCTAAATTCAAAGACGGGTAACAATCGCCATAAATTATATATCAGAATAAACAGCTCTGTCACTCAAATATCTGACGTCATGATCAAATACGTCACTAGTTAACTACCGTTTCAAGTAAAATGACGCATAAGTATCTCCGTCACCAAAATCAGAAAGATTTTACAATTTAATAACGATTCTATCTAATATTTTGAAACTAATTTGACTGACATGTGCAGCAACAGCCCCAGTCATATTAGTTTCAAAATACTTAACAGCTTACCTGTTTACACATCTTGAAATTAACATTTTGGGAATTCAAGTTTTAAAGTTTCAAATCGAATCAAACATGCGCACGGTGTGGGCCGAGATTAGTTAGAAGTATACGGGGCAGCGCTACAAGTAGATGCTTCTATTCCAAGGTAATTTCGAGCCAAATAGTTGAATATTTTGAGAACCAATTTAACAAGAACATGTTGCTACCATGCGCATCATCAGCGCCCACTCCAGAGTATCCATCCATCACCTGACCTCAGATGACGTCATAATCAGCTCGGCGCGTATATGATGACGTCACTAGCATTATGTCACAAAGGGTTCCATATAGACCGTCATCAAATCTCAAAGAGTCCGACACGTTGTATACATTGTATGTATTTGTAATTCTTTCTATTTAATAAACATGCTGTTGACTATTTTGAAACTAATTTGACCGGGCGCTGTTGCTGCCTTAGGCAGCAACAGCACCCAGTCAAATTAGTTTCAAAATATTCAACAGCTTAGCCTGCGTATTTTTTTGGAAATTGATAGTCACGGTGTTCAGCAATCGATCGATCAAAACACGAGCGAGGGGTGGGTGTATCTTAGCTAGAGATGTGCGGGGCATAGCTAAAACCAGAAAGGTCCATTATCCTGGATACAAAAATTTCAACAATGTAAACGAGTTTACGAATTCTCCCGTTCAGCTTGTAAGAAACTACAGAACAGTAGAATGCACGAAGTGTCGGAATTGAGGAATGAAGGGATCCGATCTGACACTCAACTATAAACATAAAATATGTCGAGTATTTCTAAATTAATTTGACTGGGAGCTGTTGTTGCCGTAGGCAGAAACAGCCCTCATTCAAATTAGTCTCAAAATCGTAACTGTATAGTGACCGTGGAATCGGGATTCTGGGAATTTAGTATTAAAAGTGTATATATCGATCATAGCGCGCGGAAAACATGGGAAAAGCTTAACTAGAAATGGCCGGGGAATAGCTAGAAATAGACCCATCCATTACCATCTGTGGAAATTGAGTAATTGGTTGCCTTTTTGGTCTCATGGGAATATTCGTCATGTTGATATTGATTTAGATTCCCCAGTTCCAGTAGCTGTTCGTTCCAATGACTGCCATACGATTTTAAGTGACTACTTCCTTAATAATCTAATGATACGCATGACTGATCGGACACAGGTCTGTCTTGTTATACAAAGAACTGCTCCATGAATTTTCTTTCAGTTATTTCTCACTGTCATAGCGTATTTACTTGCTAACACAAGTCTAACTGATGGTTTCTGTCACTATGGCGCACGAGACTGAACGCTATGTCGTAGTTGAAATAAAGTCAGCTTTGATTGTGATTATATACGCGGGTTTACGCGACGATTGATGTTTTGCAAATGAAGATGTCTATGAGTGGATGGGCAGATAGATGGATAGATAAAAGACTTTTAGAATACAAAATATATAATTAAAGAAGGAAATAATCGAATATATCAATAAATGTCTTACTAACTTTAAGAAGATGAACTGGCGGAGTGCCAGTGTGGATAAATAAATATTGAAAGCATGAGTGAATCAAACGAACATATGATTGATTTAGAGAAGAATGAATTAACGAAGGAACGGATGAACGGGTGAATGTATGGACGGTTTGATGGCTCGGAGGGTGAACGGATGGATAGATGGGTAGATGGATGGATGGACGGATGGAAAAATAAATGAATTTGTGTGTGGGTCGATGGCTGGATGGATGGAATGATGAATGTATGGATGGATGGATGGATGGATGGATGGGTGGGTGTGTCCGCGAGGATGCCTTGATGTTGGCTAGCTGGATGGCCGGGTGAGTGGCTGGGTTGGTGGATGGGTGGGTAAATGGGCGGGTGAGGTAGTGGGTGGGTATATATGTGTGTGGGTGGGTGGGTGCGTGGTTGGATGGGTGGATGAGTGGACAGATGGATTTAACGAATGGATGGCTGGATAGTGAAATGCACGAATGAATGAATGAATGAATGAATGAATGAATGAATGAATGAATGAATAAATGAATGAATGAATGAATGAATGAATGAATGAATGAATGAATGATGGATGAATGAATGAATGAATGAACGACGAACGAACGAAAGTACGAAACAACGAACGAACGAACGGATGGACGAAGGAACGAACGAATGAAGAAAGGAATGGATGAACGAATGAACAAATGAACGAACGAACGAACGAAAGAACGAACGCTTCATAGCTAATATGTATTTCACGTTAATGAGAAGTGTCATTGATAACTGCACGGCGCCATTCACCATTCGACTTACACAAACATTGCCTATTGACATATTACATCGTGTGCCACTAGAATCATGATTACATCAGAAAATGGATAAATCTTTGATTTAATGGTTTCATCACGACGAGGGAACAGACACAGTTTATAATGAATTTGATGGGAAAATCTTTCTCAAGGTTGCTGACCAAGTTACAGATTGCACACGCTATGGGCCATCGTCACCGAGCTTGCATATTACCATGCTAATGCGTGTTACTGGGCGTGTACTGAGCCAATACCTGTCCGCATTTGCCTGGTATTGTCCCAGTATTGACCCGGTAACCTGCGTTATTGCGATAAACGATATCGTGCCCATACTATCGTATGCATGCATGCCGACTTGGCTTGCTAAATTAAGAATTTGTATCCGACGTAGCAAAATACCGACATCTTTTACCTTTTAAAATTATTCTGTTGACTTTTTAAAAACTAATTTGACAGGGAATCGTTGCATTTAGGCAACAACAGCTCTCTGGCAAATTAGTTTCAAAATAGTCAACAGCTTACCAAAATCACCGACATCCTTTATCTTTTAGACTTATTATGTTGACTATTTTGAAACCAATTTGGCAGGGAACTGTTGCTGGCAAATTAGTTTCAAAATAATCAACCGCTTACCTGTATAATTACCTTGGAATTAAGATAATTGGAATTGGGGTTTGAAAGGGTTAAGTCATCAATTTCATTACTTTTCCAGATAATGCACTCTGATTGACAATGCCCCCCCCACCCACACCACCACCCCACCGCAACCCACCCACGACACTGCACGTAGATTAGGCATCATGACGATGCACCAATATGACATCTGATATGTATGATGTATGATTACTGTATTCTGCGGCCGTAGTAGTAGAAACATCATACAGCTGAAATCAGCCCTTCTTCGTTTTTGCTCACTATGTCTTGTCCTCAGCCGAAATCCTTAGCTTCCTCAGATCCATTATTGACTTGAGTGTACCGGGTCCTGCTTTCTTGAGGTCACCTCGTAGCACGCTTAGCAGATTTATGCAATGACGTCCTCTCCTGGCTTTGTATTTGTTAGCTCCGAGTAGGGCGAATTCAAACTTAAAGGCTCTTCTGGCATCCTTAGCACATGACCAAGACATCTGATATGCTGACAGGAAACCCATGATTAAAAAAACACATTTGTTTAGAGATTTAATTCACCCTTCGAGTTCACACACCCCCCCCCCCCAACCCACCCACCCCCAGGTAATCTGACGTCATGTGACGCCAAGTGACGTGTATGAAAACCATTACGTTACAAATTATTCTATTTGTCCTGTGTATAACTCTTAATAATAATAATAATAATAATATTAATAATAATAATAATAATAATAATAATAATAATAATAATAATAATAATAATAATAATAATAATAATAATAATGATAATAGTACACTTAAATGGCGCAAAACTCCACGCGAAAGGCGTGCTCTATGCGTTTACAAAACGACGAAAAACGTAAATTCTAAGTTAACAGTTTTGATGACATTGGCTAAAAAGGATGGTTTTCAGTCTGCGCTTAAACGAGGCCAATGTAGGACAGGATTTAACATCGAGTGGAAGCATAAATTGCATGACTTTACTATTTAATAAACATTCTGCCGAATATTTTGAAACTAATTTTAATGGGCGCCGTTGCTGCCGTAGACAGCAACATCACCCAGCCAAATTAGTTTCAAAATATTCGACTGCTTACATGTATAGTTTTCTGGAAATTGATACTCAGCGAGTTCAGAGATCGATCGACCTCAACACGGATGTGGTGTGGGTGGAGCTGAGGTTGAGATGGGCGGGGAATAGCTAAAAGTGGAAAGATTCTGATCTCTAAAGTCGAAACGAGTTAACATAGTAATCCATAATACGCCAATGAATTTAGCACCAACGGCGTATAAATAATAGTCAATAGAGAGATCCGATCTGTTACTCAAGTATTTGACGCATAATGCTGCAATCACAATGACGTAGATTCCTCACGAAATTCTACACGTCCCCCAAAAGATGGTATGCTTTGCATGTCTTAGGTGCATTTACAATTTAGTATATATTGTTTTAGGCGTGTGCGATTATTGCTTTGAGTAATCACGATCGATTATTTAAGAATACTCCTTATTACTCGATTAATCGGCAGGGGTACATATTACCCAGTCATAACACCAAAAAGCATATCAAAGACGAATTCTGCAATGGTATTTAGAAAAGTACATTTGCAGACCAAGACAAGACTATTTTTGAAAATGTATCACTGGAATGCCTGGCTCGATTCTCGAGCCCGTCATTCCAGTGATACGTTAAAAAATAGTCTTCTCTTGGTCTGCAAATATACATACATTTACTGGGCAAAATGCCTTTCGTAACCACTCGTAATTATAAACTGTATGATTTATAATATTGTATGCAGTAGAAATGATTCACGATTTTTCGATTATGTACTTTTCACTCATATAAATTCACGATTGGAAAAATAATCGCGATTTTCGATTTAATCACATAATCGCACACGTCTACATTATGTTGCATATTTCGACATTAATTTAACTGGGCGCTATTGCTTCCATAAAACTGATGACGATTAGTAGGGGCCCAGTAGCCCATGGCTAGTGGATTGTAGGCGGGGCTACCTACCAATATTTAAAACTCATTAGCCCATGTGGAGGCCTAAAGTTTTCCATTCATATTTTAGCCCCCTCTATGTCAACAGTTCCACTAAGCGCCCAGGATGCAACTCATACCAGTTAACCGTTTAATTGCCAAGATTTTTCAATACAATTATACTGTTTGCATGCCAAGGGAAGACTATTTGTCTATCGCTGAAAATTACAAAAATAGCGCTCTGCCCTCAAGACACCTACAGAGAACGTGTTTAACCAGGTGGATCGCCAAAGAGAAAATTGTTAAGAAAGTTCGATTTATTGATTACCCAGCGTCGATGTGCAGGTCAAGAGAATGGTAGTTTTCAAAATTTGCCACTAGAATCACTGGCTCGGGTACATTCTTACAATGTGTAGTATATTCTGCTGAATATTTTGAAATTAATGTGACTGGAATCCACTGCTGCCTAATGCAGCAATGGCTTCCAGTCATATTAATTTTAAAGTATTCTTGAACAGATTTTCCATTAGCTTGCCAGGAAATGAGATACATGTAATTTATCGGTGACATGGTTAAGATTGAAAGCTACGTATTTAACACATTCTACACTAGTTACTCCTAAATTATTATATCCTGTGTTTTTAAATCTGGGATCTTGTGTGCCGATGCATAGTAATTAAACGTTTGGGGCCTTAGAAATAACTGACCCCCTTAAAAATTTTGCGATTAGGGACCCAGGTGGCTATACGGGTAAACAGCGAACGTTTTATCACTGTTCCATAGGCGGTAACGTCCCCGAGTCAACGTCCATTGACAATATTCAACAAACTACCTGTCTAGTTTCCTTCAAACTTAGAATATGGGACAGGTTTTTTTCAAATTTGTAAATCTTTTCCAAAACTCGTACACAGTAAACGGAGCTAGAAAGTAAACATGGACCTTCGCAGTTTATCCGTCAATTATATGACGTCATAATCAACTCCGTGACGTATATGATTACGCCATACTCTATGATCCGTGGATAAGTTTGTCACGAATGCATAATTGATGACGGACTAAGCGTTGTTGTACGACGTGTATGTCGTTATTATTTAATAAACATAGGCAACAACAACAGCTACTCAATTTAGTTAAAAATATTCAACAGCTTACCCGTATACTTTTGTGGACATTGAGATTCAAAGAGTTCAGGAATTTGATCGGTCCCAATACGGTCAAATGGTGGGTGCGGCTTAGCAAAACATGTGCGGGTCATAGCTAAAACTAGATTCCCCCATGGGCGGTGCAGAGCCAGAAATAAAAATTTCTTTTCTGCGGCTGGATACGTAACACAAGTAAACAATACGTCACTGATATGGTAGGGTCTTTATAGATAGTTTTTCAAAATAAAAATACACGATACATTTAGCCAATATATAACTATATGATAATGTTAATTATATGCTTATTTGTTAGACGAATTTACACATTCTTTACATCAGCGGGATATCAATGGCACATTGATTGTCCTGACATCTTGTTTAATATAGTAGTGGATAGCAATTTGGCTTAGTCTGGTTTGCTCAGATTTGCATCGGTACTTTCATGGAATTATACTCTTTTCATTATTAGTGACTTCCATATTTCATATTTTCGATCAATTGAACGAATATGAGTAGCGAGAGTTGTTGCACCATCGAAATGCCCTCCGAATCCCCCAAGAATGCGATTACCTAAATCCATGAAACGCATTCCAACTCTTTTTGCCACTATACCTGTAAAATACACATCTTCGATCCAGATGAAAAGTATCTCGAGTGAGGCCTTATAGAGTTTCTTGGCTGCAAATGGTGTGTATATGTAGAGCAATCCCTGACAATATGGAGGGTAATACGCTGATGAATACTCGTTTGCCGCAACGAACCAATTAGAATTCTTATTAGTATCTGGCTTGGAAAAAGGCACAAGCGCGCAAAGGAAGTGCATCTGCATATGCTTATTCATGGAGGAGATCTTTTCTACTTCCTCGACGAGCAACCGAATGTTCACAAGTACATCGTCATCTATCTTCATAACAAAACGAGCATTCATGCAATAGGTAACAATCCACTTAGCTCCAGATACAGATTTATAAGTCACGTTCCTATATGAATCAACATAGTCCTCTTGTATTATATCATGATATTTGTTGCTTTCGGATTTTATATTTTCTTCAAGAACAGAATCATTAACAGCGCCCAAGAGGAATATGACTCGCATTCGTAGTTGTTTCAGTATTTCCGGTGTTGCCCATGTTTCGCGGATATACATTCGATGTTCAAAATGTCCAGGAGCTGTGGCAACATAGACCA
>CM067372.1:158888039-158900539 GCA_034401795.1 Chaetoderma sp. LZ-2023a | reverse complement strand
TTCATCTAACTTGCACCTTTTCTTTCCGCATTTGCGAGATTCGCCTACACCTATAATAGGACGATTGTGAGAAATTTTGGTAGGCCGACGATTTGAGGCATTATCTGGAATGGATTCCAAGCCGTCTAATGTTTCAGATTTGATTTTGCGCAAGAATCGTGAGGAGTAACCTCGTGGTTTGAGGGCTTTGAATAGGGTAGAGCACGCTTCTTCAAAAATTTTTCTATCACTAGAATTCCTGTGAAAACGGATTATTTGTGATTTAACTATTCCTTTAAAAGTATGTGGTGGATGGAAAGATTTTTTGTGCAATAGCTGATGCGAATCGGTTGGTTTGAAATACACTTTGTAGTCTAAGTAGCCAGTTGTTTCATACTTTAGACCTTTATATACAGTTACATCCAGGAAATCTACGGACATCTCGTCAATGGTTGCTTTTAATTTGATATTCGGATCGTGATTGTTCAGAATTTCGAAAAATCCATCAAACTCTGCCTTTGTGTGTTGCCAAATCATGAAAATGTCATCAAGGTACCTGCGATAAATGAGGGTATGTTTTGGACACTTTTCTAACGCTTCCTCCTCCCACTCTGCTACGTAAATATTGGCAAAACATGGGCTAAAGCGCTTGCCCATCGCACAGCCGCAAATTTGTTGGTAAATTTCGCCATCGAATTCAAAATCATTGCCTTTCAGACTCAGCTCTAATAGAGCTATTACTTCTCTGTCTGGCCTGTTGGTGTCTGGGTAGTTCACGAATGCTCTACGGATAGAATTTATACCCTTCTCGATGTCAATGTTTGTATACATAGCATCGATGTCAAGCGTGACAAAGAATGAATTTGGAGGTATCCAGGTCTCAGAGACCTGTGATAAGAAGTCTTCTGTGTTTTTCAAGAAGCTGGGGTGTCTATTTGCTATTGGCTGTAGATGGTAATCGATGTATTCACTGATTCTGTAGGATTCTGAGCCACAATCAGAGATTATAGGTCGCCCGGGCGGTGACATTGGGTCCAACCACGAATCTATGGGTTTATGAATTTTTGGCAAAAGATAGAAAGTCCGTGGTTTTGACTCAAGTTTAGCAAAGAGATACTTATGTTGCTTTTCGGTGATCTTCTTGCTATCGAGCAATTTTTGAAGAATCTCATTAAATTTGCTGCAATTATTTTGCCAAAGTGGTTTGCTTAGTTTCTGGTAATGCTTTGGGTTACTAAGTTGTCGTTGTGCGTCACGTGTATAGTTATCTTTAAGCATTATTACAGTCGCTGACCCTTTATCTGCAGGTTTGATGACAATTTCGCTGTTTTTAGACAATTCAATTAAGGCCTGGCGTTCCTCATAGGGTAAATTTGGTTGATCATTAGGGAATGTAGAATTTTTAACACGTTCTGAAAAGAGTTCTATGCTTTCACCGATCGCTGGGTCCAGGATTTTTACGTTTGGTGCCCAGCCAGTTTTTTTAATGAATGGTGGAATGTTACTATTAGAGTTACGAAAGAAGTCTGCTAACTTAATACGGTGACTAAATTCAGATGTTTCCATACAGCCATTATCTAAAAGAGCATCCAAACCTGTTTTAGGTTTTGGTGTTGGGACAAATGTAAGACCAAAATTGAGCAGTGACTGCTCTGCTTCACATAATGGGGAGCCAGTTAAATTGACAATATTACTGCCCAGTCCTGTTTTCGGGCGGATGTTACCCTGGCCCTTGTCTAGTTTAAATTTAGTTAGCTGTCTTCTCAGTCCAATGAATGTTATCCTTAACAACATTAAATTCGGAGAGTCTAAGTGCAGGAATGACAGTCACAGATTTTGATGATTCAGCCGTCGAATTGATGGACTGAATCGCCAACTTCTGCTGAGCTGTCAACCGACTTGAATAGTTAAGTTTTGCGAAGTAAATCGCAGTCTTTGGGAATTTGGACTTAATCGCACTGAAAAGCAGCATTAATCTATGTTTCGAACTAGAGATGGGTTCATTCATATCATTAATGCCAATGTTGATCACTATTTTCTCTGGTTTAAATGACCCAGTGTACTTTTGAATTAGTCCTCTAGCATGACACAATTTAGCTCCTGGGTAGCAGGCAACTTGCGTTTCAGGGTGGGGCTCAACATTAATGCGACTCAGGTTCGAAGCTCCAAAGATGAGTACTTTGTTCGTGAGAACAGGTAGTCGCCAGTCAATTTTGTTTTCGATTTCATGACGAAATTTCCAAAAAATGTTTCTCTCCAACATGGTGGGTTGTTGGGGTCTATTTGCAAATTTAATAGTACGCACCTCCGGTGCATTACTTGGACCTGGAGTTGGAGAGAAGCTTCAGGTGATCTGAGGCGTTTTTCCATTTGTGATTGTGGGGCCACAGTTGGTATCATGACCAGAGGCGTGGCTTGTGCGAGATTTTGAATTGGTTGCTGAGATGGATCTATCGGTCGCACAAAATCGTAAAAAGAACTAATCGCATTAATGTCGAGCTTTCTATTATAATTGTTTTTTGCCCAGCGTATAGCATTGGATTTAGCATGACCTAGGTCTAAATGTGGCATTGCCTGTGTGAGGACTACTTCAGTTCTAATACTACCAAGTTGTTCATTATAGTGATTTAACATGGCCTTAATGGTAGATTTTGCCCACTCAAAATTCACATTCCAGATGGCAAAGTAGATGTCATCATTTGATATAGCTGGCTTACAAAATCCATTCAGCTCTTCCACCTTCCTGCTAAGCCCATCAGGGAGAGTTTCGGCATCTAAATGCCTACGTAGCGTAGCAATATGGTGGAAGCACTGAATTATTTGGTAATACAGCTTTACCAGGCGCGCATGCGCAGATGAACCCCCTTTACCATCTCCATTCTTCCTACGACAATTCTTCCTCGCAATAGCCATTCAGACAGACAATCGTTCAATCTAACTAGCAATCAGACAGGCAGTTGAGCAGGTAAGAACGATTCGATCAGGCAAACTCAAATTCAAGCACACAAATTCATTCACATCAACTACAAAGTGAACCAATATATTACTTACACCTGAAAGACAAATTATAGAATTAACATGTAATATGCAAGGGTTAACAATACAACAATACAATACGCAATATTATAAGTTACTCACAGTAATTTTGGACACCGTCAATTGGCTAAATGCATTTCACATGGATGTGCTTCATCAGTAGCCTGTATGACAAATCTGTCAGTCCTTCAGTATAGACAGCTTTATATACGTTTACTGAATTCCTCAATCTCCTTTGAAAAACTACTCTATGGTTTAATTTGAACAATTGAACTTTGTGCAAGGTTCGAATTTCCTTTGATTCGGGTTTATCACAAACATCATTAATAAAGCCAATGATTAGTGGACTGGTTTCACTCCACACAGATTAGTGAAATTTTACTCTTCCGAATTGGATTGATAAGTGAGTAGTGTTTCCTTCCATGGATGTGTGGGATGGATGGATGGATGGATGGATGGACGGTTGGTTGGTTGGATGGATGGATGGATGGATGGATGGATGGATGGATGGATGGATGGATGGATGGATGGATGGATGGATGGATGGATGGATGGATGGATGGATGGATGGATGGATGGATGGATGGATGGTTGGACGGACGGATGGATGGATGGATGGATGGATGGATGGATGGATGGATGGATGGATGGATGGATGGATGGATGGATTCTGAGCCAGTGCGTTGACAATATTGACTACATACTTGCGAGTGCCAGTTCTGTTATTTTACTGCCTTGTAAAAACATAACTTATATATCCGTCGACACCGTCAGGCAGTCTGTCGGTCTTTCAGTGGAGAGACTTATATACCAAATTCTACAATCATTCCCGGATTCACTCTCCTGCTTCCCCACTCATTCACTGGTCCACCCGCCTAACCATCCATCAGCTCCTGTCAATCCACCCATGCATTCACTGGTCTGGCTGTCACATGGTCCACTTGTCCGTCAGTCCATTTGCCCATCCCTCCCGCTACTCTGCTGTCCCACTGCCCGTCTGTCCATCTCGAACTCCCACTCCTGCACCTTCTCCAGCCGATCCCCGCTCTATCCTTCTCTCCTACCCATCCATCATCCGGCCTCTCATCCATCCATGGGGGTGGGGCGGGGGTGGGGGGGATGTAATGTGAATGGTGTGTGCGTGCGTGCGTACATGCGTGCGTGCGTGTATACATGTGCCTATGTGTGTACGTGCGTACATGCGTGCGTGTGTAAATGTGGGTGCGTGCGCGTGTACGTGTGTGTATGTGTGTGTGCGTGTGTGTGTGAGAGCGTGCGTGCGTGCGTGTGGGTGGATGGGTGGATGGATGGTCCTCCCCCTCTATCCAGCCATGCCCACTCTATTCTTCCTTCCTTCCCATCCCTCATTCCATCTCCACATCGGGATGGGTGGATGGATCTTTCCCATCCCTCCTTCCCTCCCTTCCATGGATGGATGGATGAATGGATGGATGGTTTGATGTATGGGTGGGTGGATGGTGGGATGGATGGATGGATCCTGCCCATCAATCATCCCCAATCCCCTTCCTTCCATGGATGTGTGGGATGGATGGATGGATGGATGGATGGACGGTTGGTTGGTTGGATGGATGGATGGATGGATGGATGGATGGATGGATGGATGGATGGATGGATGGATGGATGGATGGATGGATGGATGGATGGATGGATGGATGGATGGATGGTTGGACGGACGGATGGATGGATGGATGGATGGATGGATGGATGGATGGATGGATGGATGGATAGTCCTCCCCCTCTATCCAGCCATGCCCACTCTATTCTTCCTTCCTTCCCATCCCTCATTCCATCTCCACATCGGGATGGATGGATGGATGGATCTTTCCCATCCCTTCTTCCCTCCCTTCCATGGATGGATGGATGAATGGATGGATGAATTGATGGATGGTTTGATGTATGGGTGGGTGGATGGTGGGATGGATGGATGGATCCTGCCCATCAATCATCCCCAATCCCCTTCCTTCCATGGGTGTGTGGGATGGATGGATGGATGGATGGATGGACGGTTGGTTGGTTGGTTGGATGGATGGATGGATGGATGGATGGATCATCCATCCAACCATCCATCCATCCATCCATCCATCCGTCCATCCATCCATCCATCCATCCATCCATCCATCCATCCATCCATCCATCCATCCAACCAACCAACCAACCGTCCATCCATCCATCCATCCATCCATCCCACACACCCATGGAAGGAAGGGGATTGGGGATGATTGATGGGCAGGATTTATCCATCCATCCCACCATCCACCCACCCATACATCAAACCATCCATCCATTCATCCATCCATTCATCCATCCATCCATGGAAGGGAGGGAAGAAGGGATGGGAAAGATCCATCCATCCATCCCGATGTGGAGATGGAATGAGGGATGGGAAGGAAGGAAGAATAGAGTGGGCATGGCTGGATAGAGGGGGAGGACTATCCATCCATCCATCCACCCACACGCACGCACGCACGCTCTCACACACACACGCACACACACATACACACACGTACACGCGCACGCACCCACATTTACACACGCACGCATGTACGCACGTACACACATAGGCACATGTATACACGCACGCACGCATGTACGCACGCACGCACACACCATTCACATTACACCCCCCCCCCCCCCCCCCCCCCCCCCCCCCCGCCCCACCCCATGGATGGATGAGAGGCCGGATGATGGATGGGTAGGAGAGAAGGATAGAGCGGGGATCGGCTGGAGAAGGTGCAGGAGTGGGAGTTCGAGATGGACAGACGGGCAGTGGGACGGCAGAGTAGCGGGAGGGATGGGCAAGTGGACTGACTGACAAGTGGACCATGTGACAGCCAGACCAGTGAATGCATGGGTGGATTGACAGGAGCTGATGGATGGTTAGGCGGGTGGACCAGTGAATGAGTGGGGAAGCAGGAGAGTGAATCCGGGAATGATTGTAGAATTTGGTATATAAGTCTCTCCACTGAAAGACCGACAGACTGCCTGACGGTGTCGACGGATATATAAGTTATGTTTTTACAAGGCAGTAAAATAACAGAACTGGCACTCGCAAGTATGTAGTCAATATTGTCAACGCACTGGCTCAGAATCTTCAATAATTGAAAAAATTCAAAAATTTAAGATATTTTGGTTTATCCTACTGCCTGAGATTTGTCATTTTGTTTGAGGAAAGCCATATGGCATTAATGTTAACCCTTTACTGGTTAAATTTGTTCAGTAAAATCCAAATATGCGCTTACTTATTTAATGTACATTTGCAGGCACAGACAAGGTCATTCCCGAGAATACACCACTGGAACGACTGTCTCGGTTCCCGAGCCAGTCATTACAGTGGTAAATTTTCAAAAATACTCCAATCCCCGCCGGCAAATGGACATTGCCCAAGATCACTAAATTGACCGTTTTTGGCTGACCATCATGCAAGGGTTAATGTTGAATGATTGAGATGGATATTATGGATAGCTATTTGAGTTTTGCTTTTACCAAGATGTCACGTAGATTCGGATTTTTCTTGAACGCAATTACTGGTCGCTTGTTAAAGGGTTGTTTCAGTTTCTCCTGTAGGTTTTGATACTCATCTTTCAAAATTTTGGAAATTTCAACGTTTTTCCGATTATAGGTCAGAATGAATGGAATTTTGTCACGTTGATCAGATAAGCCTGGGTCCGAGTTTATTCCCCTTGGCCACTGTGTTTAGAGTTCTTTAATCCAAAACGATTCTCGAAGTTTTCTTTGTTTATCAGTTTCTTCTGCCGTATCTGAAAGAGGTGGCTGTTCAATCGGCATAATTTCAAAGTCACGAAGGACTAAATGGTCAGGAAGATTAAAATGTTCGGAAACATGTGTGTCTTCCTCTAGCCTAATATCTGAGAGGTGTCGAGTTGCCCGCCATCTTAATGGACATTTGGTTTCGCCGACATACTGTTTTTGGCACAATTTGCATGAAATTAGATAAATAACATTTTCAGAGTCACAATCTAGATTAGACTGAAGTTGGAACTTGCTTTTGTTCTGAAAGCTCGTGAAAGTATTCTGGTTTGGGAGAAATTCATCTAACTTGCACCTTTTCTTTCCGCATTTGCGAGATTCGCCTACACCTATAAGAGGACGATTGTGAGAAATTTTGGTAGGCCGACGATTTGAGGCATTATCTGGAATGGATTCCAAGCCGTCTAATGTTTCAGATTTGATTTTGCGCAAGAATCGTGAGGAGTAACCTCGTGGTTTGAGGGCTTTGAATAGGGTAGAGCACGCTTCTTCAAAAAATTTTCTATCACTAGAATTCCTGTGAAAACGGATTATTTGTGATTTAACTATTCTTTTAAAAGTATGTGGTGGATGGAAAGATTTTTTGTGCAATAGCTGACGCGAATCGGTTGGTTTGAAATACACTTTGTAGTCTAAGTAGCCAGTTGTTTCATACTTTAGACCTTTATATAGTTACATCCAGGAAATCTACGGACATCTCGTCAATGGTTGCTTTTAATTTGATATTCGGATCGTGATTGTTCAGAATTTCGAAAAATTCATCAAACTCTGCCTTTGTGTGTTGCCAAATCATGAAAATGTCATCAAGGTACCTGCGATAAATGAGGGGATGTTTTGGACACTTTTCTAACGCTTCCTCCTCCCACTCTGCTACGTAAATATTGGCAAAACATGGGCTAAAGCGCTTGCCCATCGCGCAGCCGCAAATTTGTTGGTAAATTTCGCCATCGAATTCAAAATCATTGCCTTTCAGACTCAGCTCTAATAGAGCTATTACTTCTCTGTCTGGCCTGTTGGTGTCTGGGTAGTTCACGAATGCTCTACGGATAGAATTTATACCCTTCTCGATGTCAATGTTTGTATACATAGCATCGATGTCAAGCGTGACCAAGAATGAATTTGGAGGTATCCAGGTCTCAGAGACCTGTGATAAGAAGTCTTCTGTGTTTTTCAAGAAGCTGGGGTGTCTATTTGCTATTGGCTGTAGATGGTAATCGATGTATTCACTGATTCTGTAGGATTCTGAGCCACAATCAGAGATTATAGGTCGCCCGGGCGGTGACATTGGGTCCAACCACGAATCTATGGGTTTATGAATTTTTGGCAAAAGATAGAAAGTCCGTGGTTTTGACTCAAGTTTAGCAAAGAGATACTTATGTTGCTTTTCGGTGATCTTCTTGCTATCGAGCAATTTTTGAAGAATCTCATTAAATTTGCTGCAATTATTTTGCCAAAGTGGTTTGCTTAGTTTCTGGTAATGCTTTGGGTTACTAAGTTGTCGTTGTGCTTCACGTTTATAGTTATCTTTAAGCATTATTACAGTCGCTGACCCTTTATCTGCAGGTTTGATGACAATTTCGCTGTTTTTAGACAATTCAATTAAGGCCTGGCGTTCCTCATAGGGTAAATTTGGTTGATCATTAGGGAATGTAGAATTTTTAACACGTTCTGAAAAGAGTTCTATGCTTTCACCGATCGCTGGGTCCAGGATTTTTACGTTTGGTGCCCAGCCAGTTTTTTCAATGAATGGTGGAATGTTACTATTAGAGTTACGAAAGAAGTCTGCTAACTTAATACGGTGACTAAATTCAGATGTTTCCATACAACCATTATCTAAAAGAGCATCCAAACATGTTTTAGGTTTTGGTGTTGGGACAAATATAAGACCAAAATTGAGCAATGACTGCTCTGCTTCACATAATGGGGAGCCAGTTAAATTGACAATATTACTGCCCAGTCCTGTTTTCGGGCGGATGTTACCCTGGCCCTTGTCTAGTTTAAATTTTAGGAATTTAAGCCAGGCAGAATACATCGAGTTAGCTGTCTTCTCAGTCCAATGAATGTTATCCTTAACAACATTAAATTCGGAGAGTCTAAGTGCAGGAATGACAGTCACAGATTTTGATGATTCAGCCGTCGAATTGATGGACTGAATCGCCAACTTCTGCTGAGCTGTCAACCGACTTGAATAGTTAAGTTTTGCGAAGTAAATCGCAGTCTTTGGGAATTTGGACTTAATCGCACTGAGAAGCAGCATTAATCTATGTTTCGAACTAGAGATGGGTTCATTCATATCATTAATGCCAATGTTGATCACTATTTTCTCTGGTTTAAATGATCCAGTGTACTTTTGAATTAGTCCTCTAGCATGACACAATTTAGCTCCTGGGTAGCAGGCAACTTGCGTTTCAGGGTGGGGCTCAACATTAATGCGACTCAGGTTCGAAGCTCCAAAGATGAGTACTTTGTTCGTGAGAACAGGTAGTCGCCAGTCAATTTTGTTTTCGATTTCATGACGAAATTTCCAAAAAATGTTTCTCTCCAACATGGTGGGTTGTTGGGGTCTATTTGCAAATTTAATAGGACGCACCTCCGGTGCATTACTTGGACCTGGAGTTGGAGAGAAGCTGGGCTGTGGCAGTTTCCCTGTTGGGGATGGGGTCTTGAGACCCGATGGTTGACTGCTCTTGGGGGATTTCTGAGAAGCGCCAGTCCGTGGACCCACCCACCCCCAGGTAATCTGACGTCATGTGACGCCAAGTGACGTGTATGAAAACCATTACGTTACAAATTATTCTATTTGTCCTGTCTATAACTCTTAATAATAATAATAATAATAATAATAATAATAATAATAAAAATAATAATAATAATAATAATAATAATAATAATGATAATAGTACACTTATATGGCGCAAAACTCCACGCGAAAGGCGTGCTCTATGCGCTTACAAAACGACGAAAAACGTAAATTCTAAGTTAACAGTTTTGATGACATTGGCTAAAAAGGATGGTTTTCAGTCTGCGCTTAAACGAGGCCAATGTAGGACATGATTTTACATCGAGTGGAAGCATAAATTGCATGACTTTACTATTTAATAAACATTCTGCCGAATATTTCGAAACTAATTTTAATGGGCGCCGTTGCTGCCATAGACAGCAACATCACCCAGCCAAATTAGTTTCAAAATATTCGACTGCTTACATGTATAGTTTTCTGGAAATTGATACTCAGCGAGTTCAGAGATCGATCGACCTCAACACGGATGTGGTGTGGGTGGAGCTGAGATTGAGATGGGCGGGGAATAGCTAAAAGTGGAAAGATCCTGATCTCTAAAGTCGAAACGAGTTAACATAGTAATCCATAATACGCCAATGAATTTAGCACCAACGGGGTATAAATAATAGTCAATAGAGAGATCCGATCTGTTACTCAAGTATTTGACGCATAATGCTGCAATCACAATGACGTAGATTCCTCACGAAATTCTACACGTCCCCCAAAAGATTGTATGCTTTGCATGTCTTAGGTGCATTTACAATTTAGTATATATTATTTCAGGCGTGTGCGATTATTGCTTTGAGTAATCACGATCGATTATTTAAGAATACACCTGATTACTCGATTAATCGGCAGGGGTACATATTACCCAGTCATAACACCAAAAAGCATATCAAAGACGAATTCTGCAATGGTATTTAGAAAAGTCCATTTGCAGACCAAGACAAGACTATTTTTGAAAATGTATCACTGGAATGCCTGGCTCGATTCTCGAGCCCGTCATTCCAGTGATACGATAAAAAATAGTCTTCTCTTGGTCTGCAAATATACATACATTTACTGAGGAAAATGCCAATTTTCGTAACCACTCGTAATTATAAACTGTATGATTTATAACATTGTATGCAGTAGAAATTATTCACGATTTTTCGATTATATACTTTTCACTCATATAAATTCACGGTTGGAAAAAGAATCGCGATTTTCGATTTAATCACGTAATCGCACACGTCTACATTTTGTTGCATATTTCGACATTAATTTAACTGGGAGCTATTGCTTCCATATAACTGATGAAGATTAGTAGGGGCCCAGTAGCCCACGGCTAGTGGATTGTAGGCGGGGCTACCTACCAATATTTAAAACTCATTAGCCCATGTAGAGGCCTAAAGTTTTCCATTCATATTTTAGCCCCCTCTATGTCAACAGTGCCTCTAAGCGCCCAGGATGCAACTCATACCAGTTAACCGTTTAATTGCCAAGATTTTTCAATACAATTATACTGTTTGAATGCCAAGGGAAGACTATTTGTCTATCGCTGAAAATTACAAAAATAGCGCTCTGCCCTCAAGACAACTACAGAGAACGTGTTTAACCAGGTGGATCGCCAAAGGGAAAATTGTTAAGAAAGTTCGATTTATTGATTACCCAGAGTACATTCTTACAATTTGTAGTATATTCTGCTGAATATTTTGAAATTAATGTGACTGGGATCCACTGCTGTATAAGGCAGCAATGGCTTCCAGTCATATTAATTTTAAAGTATTCTTGAACAGATTTTCCATTAGCTTGCCAGGAAATGAGATACATGTAATTTATCGGTGACATGGTTAAGATTGAAAGCTACGTATTTAACACATTCTACACTAGTTACTCCTAAATTATTATATCCTGTGTTTTTAAATCTGGGATCTTGTGTGCCGATGCATAGTAATTACACGTTTGGGGCCTTAGAAATAACTGACCCCCTTAAAAATTTTGCGATTAGGGACCCAGGTGGCTATACGGGTAAACAGCGAACATTTTATCACTGTTCCATAGGCGGTAACGTCCCCGAGTCAACGTCCATTGACAATATTCAACAAACTACCTGTCTAGTTTCCTTCAAACTTAGAATATGGGACAGGTTTTTTTCAAATTTGTAAATCTTTTCCAAAACTCGTACACAGTAAACGGAGCTAGAAAGTAAACATGGACCTTCGCAGTTTATCCGTCAATTATATGACGTCATAATCAACTCCGTGACGTATATGATTGCGCCATAATATATGATCCGTGGATAAGTTCGTAACGAATGCATAATTGATGACGGACTAAGCGTTGTTGTACGACGTGTATGTCGTTATTATTTAATAAACATAGGCAACAACAACAGCTACTCAATTTAGTTTAAAATATTCAACAGCTTACCCGTATACTTTTGTGGACATTGAGATTCAGAGAGTTCAGGAATTTGATCGGTCCCAATACGGTCAAATGGTGGGTGCGGCTTAGCAAAACATGTGCGGGTCATAGCTAAAACTAGATTCCCCCATGGGCGGTGCAGAGCCAGAAATAAATATTTCTTTTCTGCGGCTGGATACGTAACACAAGTAAACAATACGTCACTGATATAGTAGGGTCTTTATAGATAGTTTTTCAAAATAAAAATACACGATACATTTAGCCAATATATAACTATATGATAATGTTAATTATATGCTTATTTGTTAGACGAATTTACACATTCTTTACATCAGCGGGATATGAATGGCACATTGATTGTCCTGACATCTTGTTTAATATAGTAGTGAATAGCAATTTGGCTTAGTCTGGTTTGCTCAGATTTGCATTTGTACATTCATGGAATTATACTCTTTTCATTATTAGTGACTTCCATATTTCATATTTTCGATCAATTGAACGAATATGAGTA
>CM067372.1:158880539-158885539 GCA_034401795.1 Chaetoderma sp. LZ-2023a | reverse complement strand
CTAACAAGTATACGACTGTACTCTCTATTCGTATACTTGTTGGTAGACGTCAGGGTTTCAAAAGGGGACACTATTTATTTAGTGTTTAGCTCTTTCCCCGACGTCTTGGTGTTATATATTTGTATTATATATTGTAGTAGTATGGGGTACTGCTTTTTATAAAACACCATGGCCACCTCATATAAGCGTACCCTGAGTCTTAAAATCACGACAAAGGGGTGGGGTGTTTCGGCAATTGAGGTGTATCATGGGTTGAAGGATGTAGTTGGGGCAGGGCCACGGGTCCTTCAAGGTCTTGTTAATGTTTCCAAATCTGTATGGAATGTCACCGTAGTTAATGAAAGTGTGAAGGAAAAGTTGCTTGACGAGGTCCTTGTCGTGAAGGGTGAGGTGTGTAATGTGGAGGAAATAGATTCTGATCGTCTATTAGTCAAGATGAAGGTTCCATTAGAGATCCCAGATGAACGGGTTATCATTGAATTGACCAAGTATGGCAAAGTGGACAAAGTAGAACACGAGACCTATCCATTTGATCGAACCTTAGAAAATGGCATCAGAAGAATTTGGTTTGAAAAGGTAGAACAACCTCTCCCAAGCAAGGTCACCATAGATGGTCGATTTATCTTGCCATTATGGTACAGGGGGCAAATCAAGGAGTGTAGAATCTGCTTAAGCACAGAACATCTTGCAACAGATTGCCCTAACAAAAACAAATGTCTAGTTTGTGGATCATCTGATCATTTTAAGTGGCGATGCCCGCAGAACAAATATGTCAAAAAGGGTGCTGATAAAAGTGCAGAGCAAGTTGTCTCTAAAGAGAATGTCATAGAACCGGTAGCTTCTGAGATTGTAGCTGAAATCCATACTAATGGGAAGCACGTTGCTAAGGAAAATGTCATCGAACCAGTAGTTGCTGAGATTGTAGCTAAAGTCCATGTTAATGAGAAGCATGGGGAAAAAACTAAGAATCCAATCGCTGTAGTTGCAGGCGATGAAATAGAGGTTCTAGATGAGGGGCTAAGTCTTACTCCAGTAACAAGTCAATCCAAGTTTGATGAGAGAGAGGCTAGTTCCACACAAGTTGAAGATGATGATAAATACCCTCTGGAAGAGAGTTTTAATTTAGGACAAGTAAAATTCAGGTCGCAAGATACTGAAACTAACTTTGATTTTCCACTGAGTACACTCAATCTAGATGATTTAAATAATATAGAGAAAGTAATTGGTGTCTCGGATCGATTGAGTGGAACAAAGCGACAGAAAGATGGAGAGAGTTCTGAATCAGAAATAGAGGAAAGTGATATAGAAGACGATAATATGTTAGTCACTGAATCTGATATATCCATTCAAACACAGAGTTCTAAATCACCTGATGAAATGGTCATGTACAGGTCAGAGGCAGGAGAGGTGTTAGTTCCATATGTGACAGCAAATGGTGTTAAATATAGGCATCTGCGTCATGATTCAGATATATTAAAATATAAGCATTTGGAAAAAGTTGAGCTAAGTAATGAAGCGTTTGTGAGTAAAATAGGTAAATGGTCTAAGAGAGGGTCGAAAAAAACAAAATCTAGTTAGCTTAATAATGGCGGTTTTACACAGCATTTTATTACCTTTTATGCTAATTTGCACACTCAATTGTAGAGGCTTAAATAGTGACATAAAGCAACGTCACTTACTAGAGACTCTTAAAAATGAGCAGATTGACATTGCTTTGATACAGGAAACAAAAATTCAGAAGTCAGAATTATACGATAATTTAGAAAAGATTTCTGGATCCAGAATATTTTATTCGTTATCTCAAGATAATAGTGCAGGCGTAGCAATTGTTATACTCCCTCGATGTTCAGCCTATGTAAATATTATCTCTTCAGTATCAGGTGCAAATGGTCGCTGGGTGAGAGTCACTCTAGATATACAACAAACACGTATCACGTTGCTGTGTATATATGCACCTACATCTCATCAACTACGTCGTAATTTTTTTAAGGAGATGTCTAAAACAGCACTAGATAACATCACTGAAAACTTAGTAATGGGTGGTGACTTTAATTGTGTCTTAGACAAAGAAAATGACAGGAATGCAACTTCAACTTATACTGATACATCACATAGACTCTTAAAAGAAATATGTGATAATGAAAATTTAGTGGACACCTATAGAATATCAAAACCTCATGGTAAAGATCTTACATGTTTTTCGGTAGATGGTAAAGTTGGTTCAAGGATCGACAGAATTTATGTGAATAGTTTGTTAACAGGGTACTGGAGAGATGTTAATATTAAGCCAGTTGCATTCTCCGATCATAACATGGTTTGTGTAACCTTTGCCAATGCTGACTGGGTAACAAAAGGGGTCGGGTTTTGGAAATTAAACACAACACTGTTGGGAGAAGAATTTTATAAGAATAATATAGAGAGTTGTTGGCAACATTGGATTAATAGGGAAGCATCATATAAGAGCACATTGCAATGGTGGGAGGATGTTAAACTGGATTTAAAGTATGTTTCCCGAAAGTATGCTATTAGAAAAGCACAGGAAATACGCAAACGCAAGAAAACACTTCATCGATCACTGATGAAAATTAATGCTAAAGTAAATAATGGTGAAGAGAATTATTATGAATTACTGGTTAAAATTAAAAGTAAAATAAGAGATATAGAACAATATGAGTTTGAGGGTGCACAAATTAGAGCAAGAGCCCAGATGCATGCAGAAGGGGAAAAGCCAACCCGATATTTTTGCGCATTAGAAAAAGCACGGGCAATAGATAAGGTGATGTGCTCATTAAACATGCCGGATGGTTCAACCGTCTTTACCAACAATGAAATGAGTACTATTGTATGCAATTACTATGAGTCATTGTACAAGTCAGAGGGAATTGATGAAGATGCAAAATTGGATTTGTTAGCAAATATAGACAAAAAGGTGTCAGACACAGGCAGTGAATTTTGTGATCAACCCTTAACACTAGAAGATTTAACTAAATCCCTTAAAGGTATGAAACTAGAAAAATCACCGGGGTGTGATGGCCTTCCAGTTGAATTTTACAAAACGTTTTGGCACCTTGTAGGTCCAATAATGGAAGAATTAGGCACTGAAATTTTTGAGAAAGGCCATTTACCACCAACTATGGCTAGGGCATACGTAAGGCTAATATATAAAGGAAATGACAGACGTCTAATTCAGAACTACAGACCAATTTCTCTACTATGTGTAGACTACAAAATAATATCCAGAGCACTAACATTGAAACTAGGTAGTGTTTTAGGAGAAATCATTGGAACAGAGCAGACATGTGCTGTACCCAGGAGGACAATTCTAACCAATACCATGGTAATAAGAGACCTTATACAATTGGTTGAGAAGGATAGCATCCCTTCAGCTGTGATTGCCTTGGACAATGAAAAGGCATTTGACCGTGTGGAATGGAATTTTCTTTTTAATTCTTTGCAATCGTTTGGGTTAGGCTCAAACTTTATTAAATGGGTAAAGATTTTATATACGGATATCAAGAGTAGCTATTTAGTGAACAATCAATTATCCAGAGAAATTGTCTTAGAACGTGGGGTTAGACAGGGGTGTTCCCTATCGCCATTATTATTTGTTATTGTGATGGAATCACTTGGCATAGCATTGAGGCAAAATAGTAACTTTCAAGGCATATGTATTCGGGGCATAGAAAGACCACTTAAGCTGTCACAATATGCTGATGACACAACTGTGTTTACCAGTTCAAACAATGATTTTGCAATTTTAAACCACGTACTAGAAAAGTTCCAAAATGCATCTGGTTTGAAAATCAATAAAGGAAAATCCAAAGGATTATTTCTGGGGCCATGGAAAGAGCGGAATGACCAGCCACTTGAAATCAATTGGTCTAATGATACCATTAAGATTTTAGGCATCTATTTTGGCAGGAAACCGAATACAATACAAAATTGGAATGAACGAGTATCTAAGCTTAAGAGAATATTAGCAAATTGGAAGCGTCGTCGTCTTTCAATCTTTGGTAGAGTGTTTGTTGTCAACAACTTGGCATTATCTGGGCTATGGTATACAGCATCTGTTGTACACATGCCAAAACATGTAGAAAAGGAGGTTAATGAGTTGATATTGTCATTCATATGGGAAGAAAAGAATCATTTAGTTTCCCATCGTGTTCTCAATAATGCTAAGTTAGAAGGAGGACTTGATTTAATTGATATTAAAGTGAAATGTGTTTCTTTAAGGTTAAAATTTTTGGATGATCTTATTACATCAGATGAGACGTGGGCATGTGTTTCACGAGCTCTCATGGAGAGAATTGTAGAACCATTTCTGGCGGAGCATGTTTTTACCTCAAAGAAGCCACCTCCGAATAGCCAAATGATACCAGATGTGTTTAAAGATCAAGTTAAGGAGTTAGAAATATTTGACAGATACATGCCTCCACCTACGTGCTGGAAGGAAGTACTAGAACAGCAATTGTGGGGCAATAGTAATATATGTTATAACAATGCAGTACTTTATCTACCGTCCTTTGCAAAATATGGCATTCAACATTTATCGGATATGATACACCCTCAAACACGTAGATGGATTTCAATGCAAGACGTAGCTAGAAAAACACATATGAGGCATATAGATGTCCAGCGGTTGCTAAATAAAATAAAACATGCTGTACCAATTGAATGGTTTCGTCTACCAAATGTAAATAATAATAGTTTGACTCCACAACCCGCATTAGTTCTTGATGATGAGATGTTAAAATACAAGATGAGATCCAAGGAATGGTACCATATTATGAGACGAAAACAAGTAACACCTCCCATAGCAATTAGGAGATGGGATGAATCAAGCTATAAACCATCCAGTTGGAAAAATGTATGGAAAATCTTACATTCTCCATCCATACCAAATATGGCTCGTGATTTATTGTGGCGATTACTACATCGACGGCTATGGGTGGGACACTTGACATACAAGTGTAATATTACGACTAACACACGTGTCATGC